>CM029459.1:61286048-62486048 GCA_017140185.1 Eucalyptus polyanthemos subsp. polyanthemos | reverse complement strand
GAAAAAGAAGCAGAGGAGGAAAGACCTAAAGAAGAAGAAGAGAGAATGAATCAAGAGGAAAGAGAGCCTGAAAAACACTTTTCTCCACCTGAAGGCACAGAAACAAGGGGAGATAATGAGGGAGTCAGTCGCTCTCCAGCCGACCTAGAAGACATTCATGCCTCTCATTTTCCTAAAGAAGAACATGATGCTTCATTGCCAAATTTGCGCGATTATTCTGATATGCCATCATCTGCAGAGTGTGCTGAAGCCAGTACGCAGACCGACAGCTCAGCAAATTTTCGCAGAATCATGGATATTCTCTTGGAGATGCACGGTCAAATCTATGCTCTGGGATGCGAGGTTCAAAGCTTGCAGAATGCAGGTCAAGCTTCTTCAGTTTCCTTGAAAGATCAGATCCAAGCCCTCTCTATTCAAATTCAGGCCAATGCTAAGGGTGAGGAGGTTGCACAACTGAAAGAAGACTTGAAAAGGCTGGAAGGGATCGTTTAGTCTATGGGAGATTTCCAGCTTGTCCGCGTTCCCAAGCAATCTTGACTTTATTCCATTTTCATCTCAACATTTTTAATGCTGACACAAAGGGGGAGAGATGCAAGATTTGAACACTTTGACTTTTAATCGTGTGGTTTGTTAGACTGTTTGGATTGTTTGATTGATGTTTGACTTTAATTTTGTGTATGGATTTGAATTTGGATTTGACTGCTATTGACTGCTATTGATATCTTATGGATGGCTTTATCATATTCAAGACTAACCTATTTTATGTGGTTGCAGATTCTAGTGTTATTCATTTAGCCATTTATCTCTATAAGATATGCATATTTGTTTGAGAAATGTTTTGCAAGTCAAAGTTATCCAAATCTGCAGGAAAGTTTTGTCACCATCAAAAATGGGGAGATTGTTGGAGAAATCTTCTTGAAGTGTTTTAAAGCTGACAAAACGTTTCCATCAGTCTAGTCTGAAGGTTTGTAGACTCTTCTATTTAAAGTCTGAAGACCTCCGGACAGCCAGACTCAAGACTCAAAGTCTATCCTCATTGACAGTTTCTAATCCGTTGAAGAAAGGTTATCCAGAACTGGATGTTTCATTAAGGATATGACCTTATCGACTGGAGAAGATCTCTTGGCTGGAAAAGACATAACGGAATCCCTTTGATTGATCAAAATTGATTGGATGATTAAAGATCCGTTGATTGGCGAAATATTCGTGGAAGGTTCTATTTATGGAAACCAAGATCCTAATTGTATGGGCGAACAAGATTGATGGGCTATCGACACGTTCCTTTAATAGCTCGAATAATCTTCTTAATTGATTCCGTCCAACGGGTAGATTGGAGGAATTCCTTTAGTAAGTGCCAACGGGTATGATGGCACGAAGGATTATATAAGGAAGACATTATAAGCTGTTCGTAGAGTGCGTGATAGAAGAATTCCAAAGTCTAAAGCTTCTTGTTGTTTAGTCAATTCATTTGAGCGAAAAACTTGTATGCAAAAGAGAGTTTATATTTGTGAGAAACCTTGAGGAAGTGTGATAGTACATCCACACTGTGGAATCAAGGAAGAACTGTGCTGTAACATCTCTTTTGTTTATAGTGGAATCCAGCCGATAAGCTGTCAGTGCGGAAGAGTGGACGTAGGCTTAGGATAAGCCGAACCACTATAAACCTTGTGTTTAATCTTCTCTTCCCTACTCTTTACTTTACTTTGATCGTAATTCATTTTGGTTAAGCAAAAGAGTATTTCCTTTCTTTCATCTGCTTAGTATTACGTGGTATCTCGAGAAATTGTATTTACACCTATTCACCCCCCTTTAGGTGCTAATACTAGCTACATCAAGTTCTACTTGTAGGATGTACAAATTAAGAGTATCCAACCTTGTCAAGCCACAAACATTGTCAACAACAACTTCCACAACACTCCTCCACTTCTCATTTTTTGGACTTACCTCTATACTAAGCTCTTCTAATTGAGAGAGTGTAGAATTAGTGCCTTGGGGAATCAATGCATTCACTTTCGCATGTTTTGGACGATGATTTATGCGTTGCCAAAAAGATATTGTTGGGATTTTATGGAACATATATATAGGCTAAATAAACATAAATGCAGCAAAAGGAAAGATAAAATTCTACTATAGATCTTCCTCCAAAGGCATTATTCGTGCGTTTTAATCAAAAATCAGAATATCAAAGGGAGTTATACGGATTACCTCTTGAAGTGCGCTTTAAACAACTTGATTAAGATGTTCTTCAGTTCGAGCCCCATAAATGTTGGGCCTCTAATTCAGACACACCACCAACGCACCTCGAACGAAAAGGAGCTCGCAGGTAATCTCCATTGTAATTGTGCTAGCAATCTTGTGGAGACAATTCTCTACATGTGGTTAGTAACCGTTTGCTAACCATATAGTTCTCTCTCTCTCTCTCTCTCTCTCTCTCTCTCTCTCTCTTTTAACAGAACCCACTCACCCTCTCTCTACTCTATTTATAATGTCCTGGTGAAGTCAACATTTAACTTCCTCTAGAAGCTAGTCTTTAACCTCTCAAAGAAGTTATTAACTACTTTTTCCAGAAGTTACTTCTTCCAGAAGCTGGTCTTTAACTTTTCAAATAAGTTATTGACCACTTCCTCCAGAAGCTAGTTTATAACTTCTCAAATAAGTTATTGACTACTTCCTCTAGAAATTGGGTGAGCAAGAAAACAGTTCTCGTAAGTGGGCTGTGTCCGATCGAGTGAATTGGTTATGATATGTGACATCCCTAGGTTCATCATTGAGTTGACAGTAAGACTTGCACTAACACATTAGTACTTCCAAGAGAATTGATTGTCCCGATCAATCGTTAGTCTTACAAGCCATGATTGACATCTAGCAATATGTCATGGCTATCTAAACAGTGTGAATGCTTTAAGAACATAATGAATCTGTTAGCTTTGACTACAGTGTAATTCAATCCTTCTGTCTTACCATGTTCCGATCGAACAAAGACCATGAAATATTTGTCAAGTCACCAATTCGATCATATGCACAAACCTAATTAACCTACAATTTATACGAGACATAAAGAATTTATTCTCGGTTACAATTCGGGCCGAGGATTTCAATGCAGTGTCATAATTAGATCGCATAGGACATCATTACTGTACCTTGCATGTAACAAGGAGACAGATTCCATACTGCGCACACGTGTAACTTCGTATGTGAACAAGTTATGATCATCAGGTACAGAGACGGATCAATGAGCCACCAATATGCGTACCCGTGAACCATAGCCATCCAACACACAAGTTAACAATGTGCCTTAGGTCTAAAGACTATTTACACAAGACTAGAGCAAGAACGATTAGTCACTAACCCCGCTAAAAGCTTCCATGTTGCCAATTGTTCTATGTATGTCACGTTTAATGAACTTGTCTGCTACAAGCACCTGTGTTCTAACCCGAGCATCATAATACCCAATGACTCGTGACTCGTCATTACCTTAAGCATCTAATACTTAATTGTGAAGCTAAGAACACACCAGTCTCAACAGAATAATTAATATCCACTCAATGATTCATTGACCGGGAACAGTTTAAAGATTTAGTCTAACTATGAACTCATCACGCATATTCTTAACATCTCAAGAACAAGTCCAATCACAATCGATCTTATGGAATCATTCATATAGATAATTGGACAAATGAATAAATACGTCTTTGCCATTAATTTGGCAACACAACTAAAATCCCTAATATGTAACTATTACATGATTGCTTTGGGGTATATAACTAACAAATACCTCTAAGAAAGTGAGGTTTGTTAACTTCGCAACCCCCTCTAACAAATCCATGATCATAGTCCCTTTAATATCAAGAACCTCGAGATGCTAAAGTTCTCCAATTTGTGGGGATAACACCATCAATAGATCACAATGAGTTAAGAATAGTCTTTTTAGGCGGGTTAACCTGTGGCAAGGACTTGATCTGAGTTCAGGACAAATTCAGGATTTCGAAAGCTGGCATGTAATCAAGATTTTTTATTATAATTAGTTGTTGCATAGCATGCCTATCGTTATTTAAGTCAAGAACTTATGTTGATCTACTAATGCATGTTAGATTTGGTCAAATTTAATCATATAGGTTGTATTTGACAATCAAGATAAAATTTAGGATAGGATAAATATCATATCCTACATTTGGTTCCTACTCAAGATGTGATAAAGTCAAATATAAGAGAGATATAAGCCAAATAAAATAATCCCATTGGGGAGATGGGATAGAGATGGATAGGATTTCCAATACACATAATAAAAAAGTTATTTTTCTTGAATAGCAAACTTATTAAATTAACAAAATTGAAATTATATTTCAATATAAATAATATATGAATTATAATATAAGATATTCAAAATAACAAAAAAAATAATTTTTAATCTAATCTTATTTTTATTTATATATTCGACTTTAATTCTATCTTATAAAAAAATTCAATATGAAAATATAAATATAATAATATCTATTACATATTTTATGTATTTTTAAATTTTAGGTATATTAATATAGTTTACTATTTAATAAAATTTTATTAGAGGATGAAGGAAGGGGAAAAAAGAAATAAAAAAAGGAAATAATTAAAAAAGAAAGGGGAATTTAAATAAAAAATTAAATGAGAATAAATTAGGCAATAGTATCGTAATAAATTTTTACCATATTCATTTGTGAACTTTTATGTTCATTTACACCGATAGGCCGTTTATACCAAAAATGTATATTATATGATGTGAATATGTATTACTTTATTATTGCAATTTACCAAACAATAGATTAGATATAGCTAAATCCATGGATTTTATATTCTATCCTATCAAATCATATTCTGATTATAAATCTAGACAACTAAACGTAGACATATAAATCAAGTTCATGTTTCCTTTAAAGGATTTAATTTCACATTCATAAGACAAAGAAAAACATTTAAAAAAAAAACCAAGGGCAACGTGCACCCAATGCACTCATGATTTGATCGAGATCGCCAAACTCTAATACTATGTTAAAGGAATATATTATGGCTATTAGAGTGCAATTTTTTTTTTCTATTAGAGTGCATTTGTTTCATGAAAACTCAATAATATTGAAAAATGCTTTTCAATTAAATATTTTTCAAGAATATGATTAATTTTCCTTTGTTTAGTAATATATGATCGAAAATGTTTTATGACATTTGGAGATTATTGGGAAATGATTTCAATTTCATTACTTTATTTCAGGCAAAAAGAAAAGTTCAAAATTTTTAATTTTAAAAAATCAAATTTTAATTATTTTATTTTTAATTTTAAAAAATCAAATTTTAATTATTTTATTTTTAATTTTAAAAATTCAAATTTTTATTATTATTATTTTTTTTTTTCAAAAAAAGTCAATTTTTAATTTTTTTTTATAAATTTTCTCTTTTCTTTTTCCTTTTGTTTCTTTTTTCTTTTTTTCCCTTCCTCCACCACGCCGCCCGATGATAGCCACAAACAAGCTCTACCTCACGAAGATTAGGTGAGTCGCGAGCTCGCCAACCTCAACGAAGCTTAGGCTGGTGAGCTTGGGCTTGCTTGGTTCAATCAAGCCTTGAGCTCACCAACCCATGTCTTGGCCAGTCATCGAGTTGTTGGTAGTCGCTGAGGCACGCAGTAGGTGGAGGAAGAAGGGGGAAGAAGGAGAAAGGAAAAGAAAGAAAAAGAAAGAAAAAATAGTAATAAAAATGAAAATTTTATTATTTTTATATAAGAATAAACCTTTCATTAACCAAGGATCTTAAAACTAGGAAAATATTTTGGAAAACGTTTTATGATTCTTTCAAAAGGAAAAATTGTTTTCTTGAATCTAAATTTTGGTAAGAAAACATTTTTTATTAAATCATCTTTCTAAGCGAACTAGATATTGAAAAATTAAGAAAAACATTTTTCCGAAAAATATTTTTTGCAAAATAAATGCACCCTTAATTGATCTTAATTAACATCTTCATAAGATTTCCAATGGAGATGCGACGAAAGAAATTTGGTTTTTGTTAGAAACTTGTGTCCCTAAAACAATGCATGACGACCGGAAGCGAATGTTCTTATAAGTGCGAGAACCACAAGTATACTCTCTCATAAGCTAAGAAACACAGACACTCTCCTCCGGGACCCTTCATGTCGTGTCCAACACTCCGATATGTGTCCGACACTCCGACACGTGTCCGACACGCTCTGACACGCGGTCAACTGCCTGCAACACGCTTCGACACGCGAGTCAGAAACTCCAACACGCACGGGTTATTTTTATAAATTTTCAAAACTTTTGGAGTCTAAATATAAATATATGAAAAAAATAAAAAAAATAAAGCTAAACTTCAGTTGCACGCACAGGGTCTGGAGTCTTTGGACTCTTCTCTTTAGTCTTCAGTTGCACACGCCTGAGTAGTGAGCAGAGCACTCTGGTTCTCTTCTTTCGCCGTGAGTGTTGTCGGTGTTGCTTTGCCAGCCGTGCAGCCCACTTCACCAGTTGCCAACTCACGCCTCAGCCCCACCTGTCGCCACAGTCGCCTCCGACCCTGCCTTCATCTCTTGCAAGCATCGAGCTGTCACCTCTGCCTCTCACAGGCGTTGCCGCATTACTCTTCTTCATCTTGCAATTTCATCTTTTTGCTCATCTCAGATTAGCATTTTGGATTTCTTTATAATGCAATTTGGGATTTTTCAGCTAGTTCGGGGAAAGAGGGATTTTTCAGACCCTCTTTCTGTCTCTCTGTCTCCGGCGCTCTTGTGCCATTCTTTTACCGGTTTCACTCCTTGGGTTGTTGTTGTTTTTGTTCGGTTCTCTCTTTATTGGAAGACTCAGGTTCTTTAGTATTCATGTGAAGAATGCGAGTTCTTGATCCTCGAGCTGGTTCCGAGTGCAGGGAAATATCTGTCACGTCGTGGCTGTGTCTATCCAATCGCGTGCTTTTGCAAGAGCATGCAAACGAACGCTTATGAGGTCGTGAAGGGAAGCTATCTCCCCACCACCCAAACTGCACAAAAGCTATCTCCCCACCACCCAAACTGCACAAAATCTGAAGTCCAAGGTACCTTCTGACTTATTTCGTGATGGAATCATGGGAAGTAGTTGTTGGAGGTGAAGGGGCTAGGCGAGGCGCTTCTTATTTGTATCTTTTGTATTAACAATTTACGCATTGTGTCGAATCCGAGTATGACATTGATGCTTATCAGGAGAACTGGGATTGCTGAATTGTTGCTTGCGATTATGGTAGAAGGATACACGGATAAGAGTAAGGGCAATTCTGAAACCTAACAATGATCCAGAGATTAAGGCGGAGTTGAATTTGCTAGGCATTATAAAAATGATTTCAGAGGGGAAGAGTTCTTATTTGCTGCTTTGCAACAAGTAGGATTTACCTTGAGTGAACAGACTGATTTTTGTCATTTTTATGTATTGAGCGCTCTATTTTGGATAAGTCATCTATGAAATAAGTGGCATCAAAATTGAATTTGTCAAATCAAAAAAATGAATGATATTAACAAAGGTAGGATTAATGTTTTTAGTATAGATTAATTCTAGGCTCTTATTATTATTATTTTTAGTTATTTATGTATTTATATATAAAAATATTTATTTAATATTTAACATGCCAGAACGTGTCGGAATTCTCTATTTTTTGAAAAATGACATGTCGCGTGTCATGTCGTATCGTATCGCGTGTCGCGTGTCGGTGCTATATAGCTCATAAGCTCACAAATGAAAGCGCCACCTATCGGTTTGCTACGTCCCTATATTTCCACCGGAAGTAGAATGGGGGGCTAAATATGCACGAAACACAATACACGCGTCAAAATTGAATTTACACGATATTACGAGGACCAGTTCAGTAAATTTTCCTTAATTTTCAATTACAAGACCATCATGGAGTCCTCCAATCAAACCGAATCTTCATTCGTGTTCTTCTCGTTTGGAAACAAGTAAAGCAAATTTTAAGCGTACATCCACACATGGAGATGACGGAATATATTTATAGAAGTCTATGATTCAGGTTTGTATTCATCATTTCTTCTCTCCCTCTACCATTCTTCACCAAACCACAAATCTCTATGGCTCATCTGACGTGTGCTAATTTCACAAAAAATCATTTCTCTGATAATAATGGCTTATATCATCCATGAAAATAAATTCATGAATAACGAAAATGGACATGTATGTTATTCAATTGCCTTTTATTTTTTATTACTGACTTTCCGGACAGTCAACACTCAAATAGGGATATTGGCTCTAATTTATTCTATACACTTATTCCTCCAGCTCATTTCATGATTGAAGATGCACAAAACTAGCAATTAGAATAAAAAGCCCGGTTATAGCAAAAGCTGTCGAAACTTAAAAGGTCATCCATATATATAGAAAAACTACAAAAAATAAAATATGAAATATGTATAAGAAGGATATCGCAATTTATATATGTGATGGAGAAAAGCGTTCTAATGTTAAGTTTTTTGAAAGCATTAAAACATAAATACAGACGATTTTCCTTGCACGGTAGAGTACAAAAGAAATGATTTATATATACCAATCAAAAGTTATTGAGGATGAATGTGGTTAAATGATGCAACTTTGGATTTTTCCACGTAATTATTCCTTCATGAGAAGTACGACCTGAATCACCTGATTAATCATGAAATGTGAAAAAATTAACTTTCGCCTTGACTTGGCTTAAGTCAAACTCTATCGCCGGAACGATTTCGGGTTTCGATTTCGTGATTAACTCCAACGGGACACATTCGAAAGGACCTTGAAAGTCGTCTTCCAACTGATAGGATCGTGCGACTGTTTCAAGTTTCGGTTTTGGCCAACGTTTCCTGTGATGATATTAAAAAGAATATTAGAAGTATTCTTCGACCTTGTGTTGATGATATCACGGATAGGCACATAAAAATTGCTCCACTATCGTTGTCAAAAAACGACGTAATTGGAAAAAATCAGTTAAGGAACTGAAAATAGTATAGGGACCCAATCACAACAACAGCTCAAATTTGAGGATGAAATTTTAGATTTAAATTTCCTCTACCGTTCCGGTCTTCACCAATTTTGATCGCTCTTCTGCTCAGTTAGGTTTTGATCGGCCGTCGTCAGCACGAAGCTCTCCTTCAACACCGTCAAGAAGCCTCCCGAAGCTGACCGCCGAGCCCCTATCCACCGCTCTTCGCTTCACCGCTACTGACGGATGGCGGCCGTGAAGGCGGCTGCCGCCTTCATTGGCGTGCGAAATGATCACTGGATTCGATTCCTCCAATACTCCCGACGGATGATGCGAACAGTAGAAACCTTATACACATATATACACATACATACAATGTATTAACAAAGCCATCAATATTAACTATAAAACCCTTATACATACAATGTATTTAAACTATAGCCCGTGTCACTGTAATTTCTTGTGAAATGAAAATATGAAAAATTGTACCTAAAATCGTTATAATCAATACTACGAGGACATTAAAAAAGAAATTGATATGAAGACTAAAATTATTGCTGGAACAAAATGTAGGAGTCAAACTAAAAAATTCCTAAAAATACAAGGAATGTAAGTTTATTTGTGTAGAAGCTCATGGCCATATGTACCACATGTCGATAATTGGTGTTGATCCAGCATACTTTGTCCACCTTTGAATAAAAAACCGTTGCGGTCTGGAGATAGACTCGCGGAATAAACTGTAATGAAATATTTCACATGATTAAAACCGAATGGTGGATAATAATGAGGATGATTTTTGTGACTTCCGTGACGCGTCATGAATAAAAATCCAGCTTCATAAATCCAAAGAAGTTCTTTAAAATTGTTAGATCGACCAGGTGATTCGAATCTCCGATGTCAAATTTATTGGAGGGGAATTGGCGATTTCAACAGTTAGACAGACCCAGTCTCCTCGATTAAATTTAAGCGATGAGGGCTAAGAGCTATCAGTATCACCATCAGATGAAGTGCATCTATGCGGTCGGATTGGTTAGACTAGGATCGACATTCTCTGCCGTTAGATTACAGAAAAATCAACGGTTGTGATTAGAACGATTTTTCTTTTATAAATAAGCAAAACCCTCGTTCACTCTCCCTTGACGTTCTCCGTGCATCCCCTCCCCTCTCTCTCTCTCTCCAGTTTCCACCCTGGCCTGTGTTCACTGTTCAGTACATCTTCACCCAGCTAAGGGCCGTTCGCTCCCATCTCGCGGTTCCCTCGCTTGTTAATTGACCAGCTGGTTGTGCTGAAAGGGGAAAGCTCCCTGTTTTTTCTTTTTTTTTCCCTATCTACTGTAGTGCTCGGCGTACGTCTCCTCGGCAGGAAGCGCCCCATGTCCACTGCCACCAGATTCTCCTCTCTTGTCAGCTGAACGCGCCCCTCACCTTGCGCGGTGACCGCTCCGTGTCACCGTTCGCAGCTGCCCGCCCGCTGCTGGTCGGTGAGTCAGTAAGTAGTACTAGGGGCCGTCTGATCCTCATGCTCCATCTCTTTGACGGGTCTCTCTCGGCCGCTCATCGATCATCCTTTGCCGAACCTGGTTACGCCGGCCTGGTCACTCTTTGGCCAAACCGAAAAATATAAATAAATAAGCTTCTTCTTTTTGCCAAAGAATGGGTAAGCCAGCCACCTCCTCTGCGAAGGAGATGAACCCAGAGACATTTCTCAAAAACAGGGATGGGGACAGGGGTGGGGACGTTCTCCTTTTGACGAATCACTCTGGCCGCTCGTCGCTTTGCCAAGTTGGCTACGCTGCCCTGGCCACTGTTTGGCTAAACGAAAAGGCTAGTTCCTTTTTGGTCATACAGTGGCTAAGCCTCGGCAACCGAGAGAAATTCCTCAAAAAACAGGAATGGGTCGAGGTTACCTGGGATGTGGCCAGTCTTCCTCATGCTCTCTTTTTGGTGAATCTCTCTTAGTCCTCTCGCCTTCGCCTGCTGCTTGTGGCCATCCTTTGCCAAGCTGGCTACGCCAGCCACCAGCATTGCAACGATGACGAGGGCTGCGAAGATGGGAGATGGGAGATGATCTTAGAGGAATTCCTCGAAAACAGATATGGGGAGAGACGGCCCTTACCCGTACAACGGCCAGTGGCTGAGTGGTTGCTGTGAGGGGAGAGCAGGGTGAGTGCTGAGCTGACGATAGTGCCATGACTGCTGATGGCATGGCACGGGACATGGATGGCGAGGGTTGGCCATAGTTTGAGTTTTTAAATTTTAATTTGTTTAAAATTGCCAAAAAAAAAAAAAAAACAACAATTGTCACTTTAATATTTTCGCACTAGGAGTAATGTAAAAGAAATATATTTACAAATCTTCCACTTTTTTTTCTTTAATATGCCAAAAGCTTGCTTAATTTATGAGCATAACAAGGAATTGGCATGGACATGGTTAAACATTTCTCATTAACCCATAGGGAAATCTTATATATATATTTTATTGGTCACCAAAAAAAAGAGTATATTTTTACCATAAGTTTGAGTAGGGATTAGATTGGACCAGGTGGGACCGGTTAGTTCTGGGTGATCCTAAGGGGTGCTGGTTTGGTCCCTAATTTTTATTTTGGAACCAATGGCTAGTCGGTACGTTCCCAGTTTCAATGTGAGAACTAGATTGACTGAACCGATAGGACTGGACCAACCATTCATGTATATTTTCTGTTTATTTTTTTATATTTCTAAATGATAATTTTACCATTAGGCCAATTACTCTCCAATCTCTTTCCCATTTTGCCATTACTTTCCCCATTTCTTTCCCTTCCACTTTTCTTTCGCTAACCCTAATAGTGCGAAATCAACCCTTTCCCAGTTTCCCTCTCATAGGTGTAGCCTCACCTCACGCCTTGCTCCGTGCTAGTCACTAGACTCTCGTAACCTCACCTCCCCCATTGTTTGATGTCCTCTTGAGGCCTCACCTTAGGCCTCTTTTCCCTCTCATGGCCTCGCCTTCTACGTTGCTTGACGTCCTCTCATGGCCTCACCTCATGCCTCGCTTGACGTTGACGACTTTCCCTCTCATGGTGTCGCCTGTCCACCAGACAAAACCGGACCACGACCAGGTTCGATCCCAGTTCTTGGTTTCAAGATTAGTCGGTCTAGTCTACGATCCCAAAAAATGAAAACCGGTGCTTTCGGTCCGATTCTCGATTTTTAGATGGGATCAGATCAAATTGGGAACCA
This sequence comes from Eucalyptus polyanthemos subsp. polyanthemos, assembly GCA_017140185.1. NCBI lineage: Eukaryota > Viridiplantae > Streptophyta > Magnoliopsida > Myrtales > Myrtaceae > Eucalyptus > Eucalyptus polyanthemos. The sequence goes on along the minus strand of CM029459.1, from coordinate 62,473,860 downwards.
ATCACCTCTATTCAATATAGATATCATTAATCAATTATCATGTCCCATGCACTATTCATGTTCATATATTTCATTTAACGTGAAAAATGATTACAAAAAGAAAAGGGTTATTGTCACATCATTAAATTATTAATCATATAAATAATTTAATGGGAAGACTAATTAGATCATACTTATGGTCTTAGAATTCAATGTTTTGCTTTCATAAATAAGAAATAGCGTTTCATATAGTTTGCATCATAGGGTTAGTCCGTGTTTAATTCTACCTCAGGTAATAATGTTCATATCATGTAATTTGTTTTAGAATTCTAATATTGCACAAGAATTGCATCCAATCTATTATAGCATGGTATACACAATATTTAGGACTTAATGTTAGTTCACATTAGATTAGGATACACATAAATGCAACATGTAATTAAGTTATATCTAAGTTGAGTTTATTTTGTAAACAAGAAAACCCAAAAAAGTTAATTGGTGTTGCATTTTATGCATCGATCTAAGTTATCTGTTATAGTTCATAACATACATTAATCATGTTCATGCAAACTCCTAATTTATCACTGTCGTCAGTGTCATCATGAAGTATAGGAAGAAAAGAAACAAAAATATCAACTCATAATGCATATTAGATCTACATCGTAGTAATTTATTGTCGCTACACAATCAGATTTGTTTGAGAAGTCATATCCAGGAGACAAATTTGCAGGACCCCCATTTCATTGGACGATAAATAGGGATTCGCCTCCGCTTGCTCATGCATTCGAGGTTTTTGATCTTTTGAATAATTTATTTATCTTTTTCAGGGTCTTTTATCTTTTCAGCATTTGATTAACCCCTGATGGCGAATGTTAAGAATATGATAAATGCTGTACTATTCAATAACTATAAAAGAAAATTACAAGAAATATCTTTCAAAGAAAATCAATTAAGAAAGGAAAAAAAAAAAGAGCCACTGTAACAGCAAATGGGCGGGCTTGAAAGTGAATGGGCCGCTTCAGGCCCACAATCAGGCACGAGTTCTCTCTTTCTCTCTCCGTCGAGAAGGTCGCCGTTTCTTCCACTTTCAGCCGCCGGCGAACTTCGCTATGGCCGACGGCATCGCGGTTTCCCGCCGCTTTTCGTGCTTCCGGCGTCCGGAGATAGCTGCGAAGAGCGATGAGCAGCGAGGACGATGATGCGTTGCGAATCGTCCACGTCCCCGGCAGGCCGCCGATTCCGCCTGATCAGCAACTCACAGGTATATTCTTCATGGACGACCGACCGAATCCTGAGCGAAAGATCCGAACTTGACGTGTTGCTGATGTGTTCCGCACTTCGGAATTGCCGTTTCGTTGCGTTTTTTTGGTTTTTTTTTTTTTCCTTTTCCTGCATGCAGGGAACGTGGTCGCAGCTCAGATTCAGCAGCCGAAGCTCACGAACACTAATATGAGGTCAGTCTCAGTGTCTTACTTTGGATTTATGTGTTAAAGCTCGTTCTGCGCTTCTCAGAAATTGCTGTTTCGTATATGGTTTGATTTTCCGCTCGAATTTTTGGGAATCCATTGTTTGGTTGTTGGTTAGGCGTTTGAGTCAAATTGCGCCATTGGAGGACCTCCACCACGTGAAGCGGGTGAAGAAGAAGTGTCTCGAAGGAGGTACGTTCTTTGTTCATAAGCATATCAGTGTTATGTTTGTCACTGGTGTGATTGGTCACTTAATGATATTGATATTTGAACATCATTGTTTCTTGCATCTTTGAAATTGAGGAACAATTTTTGCTGCGCATGTCATTATGGAATTTAAAGATTTGTGAAATCATAAGGTGAAGCTTTACTCATTAAGTGAACATAAGAGTAGTTGCTTAACTAGGTCTTTCTATCGCCTTTTGTTTATGGGTTACCCTTTAAAAGTATTAAAAAAACCATTCAATGTCATGCGAGGGTCATTCAAACGGGAACAATTTCATGCAAAGAATTAAATGTCTGTTGTTTATCCTCACATGTGTAGTTCTTGATTAGACATCAGTCCTGTGTATTTACTGCTCTTTAAGTAACAGAAAAGAGGGAATAGAATCCTCTTGACCTCATGCATGGCAATTGTCATCGGATCGAAGAAAATATATCTGAACTTTTAAGCACTGAAGTTATTAAAAAGCTTTGTCTGCATTGGAAGCACGGTAAGTCATTAACTTGAGTATAACAAATCAATCAGCATTAGATATTTAAAGTCATATTCACATCATCGGTGTAGATGCTCAGCAAGACACTTAGTCCTAACCCACACTTGAGTGATGAAGCTGTGGTTTTTGTGGATGGTTTGCTTACATTGTGGGGTGAATGAGAGGTGCTTCTTGTCTCCTCCATTCGGCATGCATATCCTGAATTTTCTTCTTCTACTGCTGGAAATTCTTTTGAGGGACTATTATGTATACAAAATGCCTGATTCAGGAAGAATGTTATCTGATGAAACTCAAATGCTACCATTGGTTTCTGGTCTTTAGCTTTTCTTATAGTATGCATTAGCTATGCAAGGCGTTGAAAGACCTGATGAACAATTATAAAAACAACCTGTATTGCTCGTTCATTTAAGTGCTCAGTTTGTTGTTTTTCCCTCATCAATCATGAAAATTGATTGAAAAGGATTATGATACCTCTTATCTGCACATCATGTGCAGAAAAGGAACATTAGCAGGAAGTAAATAAGATTGAAAGAACAGAAAATTGGGAAAACAAGAAAGCAAATGAAAACAGTGGCCCACTCAATGTACGATAATTTGCATTTGAGGATGAACTGGTAATTTTCTCGAAGAATCTTCTAATTATTTCCTATGCAAGGTTGATTTGATGGAAACCCGGGATAGGTGTTTGTATTTTTTTCATCAACAAATCATCTTTGACCTACCCAGCTTTTCAGCACTTCTTTAACTCATGTTTTTTATGTATTTCTTGAACTGTCTGGTTGTTGTAATGGTTTTGGCAGGAAAAATTTAGCTATCAGTGATCATAAGTCTGGCTCCCGAAAATGGTGATTTTGATGGAATTCCATGTGACATGAAGGATGTAATTAGTTCTTATTAGTTGAGTCCCTTTGTGGCAAAAGTGGGTTGTTTTCTTGTCAGCATTTCATGTTGATTTTCCCATGTTTACATTATCTTCAATAACATGTAGAGAGAACCATATGCAGTTTTGACAAGTTATGGTATCCATGAGTAATGATGTTTACTCATGGAGCATCTTACCCTATCATGGACCACTAGCAGATTTGACAATGAACCACTAGTATATTTGACATCTGTTGATGCTTTTTCTCCTCCCTTTTTCCAAGTTCTAGAAAATTTTATTTCACAAATTCTCCCTCCTTTTTTTTCTTTTTGCCTAGCTGAAAGGAGTTCTTTTGTGATGATCTCCTTTCTGCTGCTTTAGGAGGTAAAGTTATTGTTTATGACCTAAGTGGACCACTATGGGCTTCGCTTGGGAATCTCTTTTGGTCTTTGTAGTTTTTTTTTTTTTTCAGTGCTTCATAGGCTATTTATGCCAAAGAGGGCTTCTTGGCGTTGGTTGTTGTATACTAATATTGTTTGCTCTATTATGTCCACACATCCAGTGAACTGCACTTTCAAGTGAATAAGTAGTTGGAACATCTTTACTGGTCAATAATAATGAAGCAACAGCAAACATCTGTATTGTCAATGTCGTTAGGTTCTGTAACATGGCACTTTAGAGCTGGATAGGATGTCACTGTATATACAGATCAATTTGGCTTTCAAACCCTGAATTTGAACAAATTTTCCATCTCTTAAATTTTTTATCATTTTTCTTTTTCATCATGTAACTTGTCTTTTTAAGTTCATTATGGCATTAAAAGAAGCCATATCCTATCTAATGTTAGGTGGTAGTGTGTATCCTTCTCAAATCTTTCAAAGTGCACAGATGATTTGATATTAGGAAAGTCTATTAGTTGTTAGTAAAATTCTAAAGCTTTATTTTCTGTATATCATGCTTATCTTAATCAGTGTATATTTGTAATTCAAATATAAGCATAAGAAGATATGCTACATAAGAATTCTCTGTAACATGTAACATGAAAATGGCGTTGTTTCACTTCATCATGTGATGGCAAAGTGGGATTTTGTTCTTTGTGCTTATTTGTGCCAATTTGCAATAGGTCTGCAAATATGCTGCATCGTCAAAGGAAGAGTGGGTAGAACAGAGCAAGCTATGGCCCACCTCATACCATCCAGCAAACCTAGTACGTCTCTTTTAAATATTCTCATCAGTAATGGTAATGCATGTTCATGTCTTAAGATCAACACATTGCCATTATGTTTTAGGACATTTTTGCTGGTTTAGGGTATTTGCATCGGCTGTGCAGATGTCTCTGATGCTAATGTTGTCTCAATTAAAGGAGCAGGTTAAGGTGTTTTTCCAGGATAACTTTCTTATGGATTTTGATATTCTCTTGGGCAGACTTTTTTCCTCCTTCAGAATTTATTTCCAAGTAGATAACTTGGAAGTTGGAGTCTAAAAACCAAAGACTTACAAAGAGTTGCAGTTTAAGTGGCCATCTCAAATTTGATAAGCTTTGTTTTTAGAAATTTAGAATGTGATTGATTTTACTTCGTTTTGCTGAGTTATGTTAGTTTTGATTGCATCTGGACTGAGAGGAGTTTGGGGTTATATATAAACCAGAGAAGTTACTTTCAAGGAATAACTAATCCAGCCATCTCCATTATGCATAATGGCTGCTAATGAATCTTGGCTATAGAGACCAAGGGTTGCCTAGTTAATTGGAAAACACTCTTTCTAAGTCACTAGGCCGGGTTTAAGTCTTATCATTCTCCTCTCCCACCTTTTGCAATCAAATGTAAGATCCACCTCTTTGCGTGACTCAATTCAATGGAGTTTGTGCAAATCTTTAGCCTTTATTTTAGCATTTCCTAATTTTACTACTTGTCAATGATCACAAGGAATTATCTGTTACTCTATATGCATGTGTATAATGTGCATTTATACATACCCTATGTCATTACTGATTTGTTCTCTCAACTTCTGATATTCCACAGAGCAGCAATATCAGTGGCATAACTGGGTTTAGTGATGAAGACTCACAATCAGTTTTAAGTTTTATGAAGTATGCTCTGGAATTGGCGAAATCTCATGGTAATATGGTAAGTGTTGGGTATGCCCTTGACTTGCAATTAATGAATGTAACTTTGAGTGATTTCATCAAGTTTGCAGCTAATTATATCTCTGACTAGTCAAGATCTCAGAGTTCTTGAATATGAGTACTAACCTGGCCTCCCCATCTTACCAAATAAAAAAAGAAGAGAAATTCTCTTATACATGGCAGTCATTTCTTTCTGAGCATTATACTGCTTTGACATTTTGTGAGACAATTTGGCATTCTCTAAGGCCTTCCTTTGGTGCTACTTTTTATTTTCCTTTGAATCAGTGTTACACATGTTCAACGAGTATCATTTCTAACTGCTCCAGTGTTTGCACTTCCAACAATTTTCCCGTCAAGCCATAGAGGACTCACCATAGCTCACATTAGCTTTCAAGAATCATTTTGGGTTTGGTAACAAGAAGTGAGATTTAATTGTTGCAATTAACTTGACAGGAATGTGAAGTTTTTATGTGTCACATTTATTGACTTCGAACCAGAAAACGAGAAGAAAACTGTTTTATGATAGTGGAGAACAATCTGATCATTTTGAAGGCTGGGTCCTTTAGACATTTATTCCTTGAAATGTTCATGCATAGACGTAGTAAAATAGAGGTTTCGGGAAGGAAATGTAGTGCTTCATCTTGCTCCCTAATTGTTTGTCCAATTTTGTTTTATGCTGGTGTGGGAACCTCTTATGTTGTGGAAATTGCACAAAATTTACTTTTGTTACACCCTTCTCTTGTCTACAGGTGGTCAATTCTGCAGCAATTGTAGATCCTCTATCTAATCAAGTGATTGCAAGGGCATGTGATGAACTCTGCTCTTGGCAAACTCCAAAAACAGAAGTTGGTGCTGAATGTAGTAGTTCCACCAAATCTTGTGCTGAAATGACTGGATGGATAAAACATGAATCATGTCTTCAACGCTATTCCTCAGGTGGGGCAGAGCAAGTTGAGACATCCATTTCTTGTCTACGTCCACGACGGTCGGTAGATGAACAGACTGGCAGGATCTCTTCATTTTGGCACCTGTTGCGACATGCTGTGATGGTGGCCATTGAATCATCTGCTGCCAGGGACAGACGCTTATTCCCTGATGTGAGATACAAAGATGAAGCTACCATAGAGGAGGATATTCTATCTCCTGCAAAATCTCAAACAAAAAGACGGAGAACTGATGGCAATGACGTAAGCTTTTCCTCTACATGTGAAGGAAATCCTGGCAAGACTTTCTAGCATGACAAATCTTGTGCAGTATGGAGAATGTGTGGATGATTGCCTTATTTGAATGGATGAACCCCATTGAAATATCAATGGTTCTGCTGCCAATTATTGGAAAAATTGGGTTCGCCTTAATACAACAAAGAGCAATGAAGTGTACAAATAAAAATTGAGACAAGGAGTGCACTTGGCAGCATAACTTATACTTTTGAGTATGGGTAGTGTCAAGCTTCCAGTGTTTTAAAACGTCTCACACACAGTAACAAGTACAACAATTATCACACCACAGATATCCTTGTCTCATAATAATAAAGATCGCTTTCAAAGCTTCAGGGGACGGTAGAGACAAGGCAAATAGGTGGATTCGACCATTTAATATACAAGGGAAGTTATAGGATTGTGAACAATATGATAGGGAAGATAGCCAACAAAGTAATTGGGATATGAATCCACTTCAATTGTTCACTCAAGACGATCATAAGAGCAGATCTAAATGCCATCCGCATGAAGGCAAAAGAGAGGAAGAGAAAAGTGAGGCCGATTGTCATTTGTCTCGGTATTGAGAGAAGGAAATCTTTGATTGCGTAGCTTGAAGTTAGGATGGCCAAGATGACAAAGGAGAAGAGAGTGAGAGCATCTGCAACCACGAATACCATGAACAAGCCCTTCTCAAGGAATACTAGGCTCTCCATGCTACCATCGTTGCCTCTAGGTACTGTAAAGCCATAGTGAACGCTACCGTAATGAAGAGAGTTGCAATGAGGCTACAAGATGATGATGTATCCCTCAACCATTGCCTTGCCTTGTCAAGCAACTCTTTGCGTCGTTTCACAAAAACTTCCCAGTATGTTATTTTGTTAACTAGAAATTGCAGCCATTTAAAAGAAGGAAAGCTGCCAGCTTCCACTACCTTCAGAAACATAAAGGATGCCTATCAATGTAAATGTCAATGAAAAAGCACAAAAGGGAGGCAAACATATGAAGAGAACTAATTTGAAACCACTCAAGTCCCCTCTGCATAAGAAAAGCTGCTCCAGAAACATCAGAGGATACACATGTTGATTACAATTTGGTCACAGCCTCCGTTACGTCTATGTCGGTCGAGATATTATCGGCAAATGTCCAATGTGGTTGCGTGCGTTCACTAGTCTAAACAACTCAACATGCCATCCCTTCACAACTTCTTTATCAGTTTTTTCTTTTTTTGGCGAAATTGTTATCCCACGTCAACTCTAGAAAATGTTGAAGACATAAATCCACAATTTCAAAGATTCCGCGAGTTGCAGGGTCAAGGACAATGTCAAGGACAATGACTGATGTCAACAGAGGCTCGAGTATTTTGGCAGTTTGATTGCAAGCCTTATCTCCATAAGAGCTAGTTTTACAAAGTCAAACGAGCAATTGTGCCCTCGCTTCAATTCCCCACTCCTTCTAACGAAAGGTACTGCATGTAGTATCAGATAAACAATTTTCCCAACGAGAAAGAATCAAAAGGTTAAAGAGGCTTTCACATTTGCGCCGTGTTCTTATGTATATGTAGGAGTTGAGAGAAAATAATGGAATAAGTTATTAATCAAGAAAACAAACTTGATATGGCTTGAAAATCAAAATGTATGTATCAGAGAATAGATGTATCTATTGATGAAAACACACAATGTGATGAAAGAAAAACAGAGTTCTTTTTTTTCTTGAGAAATGAGTAGACTCAGCGGTAAATTGATATGTTTTTGATTGAATATTTTTACAATTCACCCGATGCATACATATAGTATAAATTTGAACTAAATTGATTAGAATCAAATTGTATGGTAGTATACTATCAAGAGTTGGTTCATATTATTAACTATGATTCCAAGGGGACGTATTGAAAATATGTGCATGCACTTTAAATTTAGAGATTTCCAACCATGGATGAAATGAGGTTCTCTTTGTATATATATGACATGGCACTTTCGTGTACCTACTATTGTGGCAACATTCCAAGTGATATCTTGAACCGGTTAAGTGCTAGTAATGCCATCATTATAAAGAGGAGACAAGAATCATGTCAACAAAGACAAATAAAAACATAAATATCACACTCGTGACATGAAAATCACTAATGTTTTATAACGCTTGATTTCGTCTAAAAACAACTTCAATCAATCAACCTCAGTTACGTAATAAAAAATTATCAATAATTTTACTTGGCAATTTGACATAGAGTAAGACTTCTCTTCGTACTTTTCAAATGTTATATTAGATATTAATTTGTGACATACATCATGATTAAGACATTAATTTGTAGACATAGATGTTGTCCTTGTCCTATAACAATTTTGTCAATAAGATCCCTAATTGATATGCTTTTTTTTTTTTTTCCTTCTGTGTAAGTCCATCCATTAAACAAATCAATAAAAATGCGCCGAGACATCTTCGTGTCCTTGGAGTAGTCAATTGATGGGTCGACCAAGCATAGAGGAATACCTAAAGATTGGAACAGATACACTGAACACGATGTAAATGGAATTGCCCGAAATAATTAATATATTTATTTATTTATTTATTTATTTATTTATATCTAACAATAGAAGTGCAAGAACTACTTACATTTGTAAATAGATTTTTCCCAAAAATTGAGTCTAGCTCCACTATGGAAAGAACGAATTATCATTGTTAAGATTGTAAAAAACTTTGTAGTAGCCGCCTTCGGATGTCATTGACCACGGAATTTGTGAGCTAAATACAAGCTTAAGTCTTTTGGGACACGAGAACAAAAATGTTAATTCAAGTAAATAGTGAAGGAATGAGATGAGTGAGTGTGAAATCCTACCCAAATGGCCGGCCAGAGTAATGCTGAACAAAGTATCATTAGATGGGAAGGAGCAAATAGAGTACCAAACTCTAATGCATTGCCTATAATTTTAGGTTCAGCGTCAATTTTGTCTATTAATGCCTTTACCATCCTTATTATTCCTCCTCGGGCAGCATAGCAGAAGGCCCTGTTGGGATTAAGATTTTTATATTTTGGAGGGAAGTGCTTGACCAGGTTCTCGACCAATGGATCTTGTGCAGCCATAATCGCAATATCGAGCATAGTAAAGTGATTGCTTTCTATGGCCATAATTTTGGCCGTCATTGCTGCGTGGTCTCTATTGAGCTTTTCCTCAGTAGTTTTCCAATCACCTTTCAACGCGGCTTTAAAAAATTGTCGATATTTGTCATCAACCACCGCTTTTGGTATGACTGCAAAAATTGCACATTAAGATGGCGGAGGTCAAACCAAAGAGTTGGATGAGAGGATAAGGTGGAGGTGTGGACAGTGGATGACGACTGATTTCAAAGCCTGAGCTTCCATTGAACTGAAATAGTTGTTTGTTCGGTTTGCTACATCAAAAGTTTCTTGTATTGGGGCACTACTTGGGTGGCCATCTTGTGTAGTGTAGAGAATTTGTGTGGATCATTGCCTTATTCGAATGGATGAACCCCATTGAAATATATATTTTGTAGACAACCCCATTGAAATATTTGATGGCCATGTTGCTAATTTTTTTGAAAATTGGGTTTACCTTAATACGAAAGTGAGCAATGAAGTACTCAAATAAAACATTGAGACAATATTTACACTTGGCAGCATATATTATACTTTGGCTAATGTCACGCTTCCATTGTCTTAAAACATGAGTACAGTACATGCTATTCACACTTCACACACAGTAACAAGTACAAAGATTACATCACATGTCCTTGTCCAATAATAGTAGAGATCACTTCCAACCCTTCAGGGGACGGGAGAGACGAGGCCAATAAGTGGATTTGACCATTTCAATATACAAGGGAAGCTGTAGGATTGCAAATAATACACTAGGGAGGGCAGCCAACAAAGTAATTGGGATATAAATCCACTTGAATCGTTCGCTCAAGATGACAGTAAGAGCAGAGCTGAACGCTACCAGCATAGAGGCCAAAGAGAGGATGAGAAAAGTGAGGCCCATTACCATTTTTCTCGGTAGTGAGTGGAGGAAATCTTCGATTGTATAGCGTGAAGTTAGGATAGTCAAGAACATCAAGGTGGCAGTGACAGAGGACAAGAGAGCGAAACTGTCTGCAACCACAAATACCATTGAAAGCTTTATTGGATTTGGGCTTAAGGCCCTATCCGCCCAAGCTGGGCCCAGAAAGCCCGGCCCACGGGAATAAAGCCCATGGGAAGGGAGAGGTATAAAAGGGAGAGAGAGAGAGAGAAAAGACGTTGGTTGGAATCAGAATTACGCACGTCTTTTCTCTCCCGCGCATTTTCTCTCTCAAAAAGAACGGCTTCCAATTCTTCCTTCCAAGGCTTCATCGACTCGAATTTGACCGGATTCTCTTCCTCCATTGGCGTCGGTATTTAATCTGTGGCTAACAAGGTACGCTCGAATCCGTGGTGTGCTTTACGATCGGTGATATGTGTCGTTTTCTTGGGCTACGCTTCCGCTTGAGTTTAGGGGTTCGATTTAGTGTCGAATCCGGGTTTTCGGGGATCAGTTATTCCCAACATTGGTATCAGAGCCCTAGTTCACATTTTCCCGATCAATTTGATGTATTTTGATTGAATTTTCGCAAAGAAATTCTCGGTCGTACGGATCGGGGCAAAAATCCCGACACCCGAGCGTTGTTCGGCCATTTTTCTGAGTTTTCGTAAGTCGAAATAAAATTCTGAAGGCACGAGGAGAAAGGCGACGTCGAGACGAGTCCGGTGATATGTTGTGCGCTGCCAGGAGCCACCGCACGTGCCCACACGCGCGGCCGGAAGCCGCTGCGCGTGGGCGCGACGCGCGGGAAGGAAGCGCTCGGCCCCCGCGCGTGCGCCACACGCGCCGGTGACGAACCGGCACGTGCGCGCCGGCAACCGGCGAAACGGCACGCGCCGGTCCGCGGACCGACGCGTGCTGACGTCACGCGATGACGTCATCGTGACGTCATCCAACGGTCGGTAACCGCTCGGATGACGTCACCGATGACGTCATCACCGACGATGTTTCGCCGGGCAGTCACCGGCCGGCGACCCGACCCTACCGGCGACCCGACCCGACTCGTGGACGAGGCACGCGCCCGGCACGTGTCGGATGACGTCTGCGTGACGTCATTCCCCGCACAGGCGAGGCACGTGCGGTCGGTCCGCGCGAGCGGTCCGACCGGTCCTCCGACCCGCGCGCCCGTTGACCCCGACCGTTGACCCGTTGACCGACCGTTGACCGTTGACCAAGACCGTTGACCGTTGACTTGGCCGTTGACCGTTGACCCGGAAAAAAAAAATTTTGTTTTCTTTTTCAGTCATGCCTATGTGGGTTATAAGTAATCCATTTTTAATTCTGCAATTTTGGAAAATTATGTATTTTCTCTTATATTAAATATGGATTATAAGTGATCCATTTTTAATTCTACATTTGTTGCAGGAATTATGATGCGTTATGCAAGGATACCTGCAATCCCGAGAACGGACGAAGGAAATGCAAAACTTAAAAGGCTGATGTCAGAATTAGCTAATTATCGGTGGCATGATGGTGATTTAGTATCACATGTGGTCATGGTCAATCAGATGATATAGGAAATCATCTGGAATGGTTATCTTATGCCGGATTTTGAGAAGGTGCCGGCTTTGATGAACACTCTTCCACCTGAATGGCAAGCAGTGTTAAATCGGCTATGGGAGGTCAACGTGGTCCCGGATTATAAGAAGCTAGTGGAAGCTTTTGTAAGAGAGCACTATAGGATTGAGTTAGCCAAAACTTCAACCCTTAGATTGAGCGCTACATTGCGCCGAGTGAATGCGCCTTGGTGGCGACATGAATGCTCTCCAAAAGTTTTTCCATGGTTGGCAAATGTGCCTTCAGTTTTCTCTGATGTTTTGACTGATAGATTAGAAGGGACATTCCCTATTTATTTCTTTGATTAATTATGTAATGTTTACTACCTGATTGTTGTTGATGTAACAACTGATATGTTAGTCGTATCATGTGAAAGCATTGTTATTTTATTGGATATTAGATTTTATTTGCTTTCTATTATTGCTGGTTGCTGTGGGTAATTAGCTGTGGGTAGTTCATAGAAGCTTTTGTAGCTTCATAGAATTGATTTTGCATTAGACAATTATATTAATGATAATTTTGAGTTAGGATTTTAGAGGATGATTGGAAACGTAGTGACCTTTTGATTCTGAAACCTTGCTTGAAATTATTTATTAATATGATGGGTCTATGCAAATAGGGATGCATAAATGATAGGCATTAATTATTCGTGCATGGATGTCTGATGTGTTCAGAACGATGGTTCAGTAACTAAGAACGTGATTGCTGATATGAACGGTAACAATTGTGAAATATTGAATAAGAAGATTCAATATGTGCTGGAAAAGCAAGAAGCACTAGAAGCTCTTGACCATGTTATGGAAGATCTTAAGGATGCTATGCGCCACCTTGAGTTAGTAGAGGACCGCCTAACGGCATTTGAGCCAAAAACAGACATTTGCTATGCTGGTTCTAGCTCAGAAAGGGCTTTGTGCTCTAAGCGCAAACGTATTGATTCGTTCAATATGTGGGAATGCAAAGGATCAAGTCCTTATTGCAAGAAATCAAGAGTTAACCAACACAAGAAAGGAAAACGTCCTCAAGTGAAGAAAATGTCAAGGGTGAGGTGTTACAATTGTGACAAGAAATGTCACTATGCTTACAACTGTTGTGAGTCAAAAAAAGTAAACACCTCTTGTACATATGAGAGCTTTGTTTATGTGTCAAGTTCTGTATTATTGGCTGAATCAAATCCTTTGTGGACTGTAGATTCAGGAGCGACAGACCATGTAGCAAAGGATAGAGGATCCTTCGTGGAATTCCGACGATACCAATTGGAACTAAGTGGATCTATATTGGAAATAACTCCAGAGCTGAAGTTAAAGGGATTGACACCTGCCAATTGAACATGCATGGTGGACGCATCTTGATGTTCTATATTCTCTGGAGATTCGTCGAAATTTAGTGTCTGTCTTAATGTTGGTTAAGCTTGGTTTTGGTATGAACTTCCATAATAAATGTGTAGATTTGTGTTTAGATACAAACTACTATGGTTGTGGTCACTTACTGAATGGTTTTATTGTACTAGATATTGACTGTGATGATGTCAATATATTATTCCCTTGTTTCACGTCTTCTACCTTATATGATAATGATGTGAATATGGTGGCATGCTAGACTTGGTCATATGGGCCAACAACGTATGAATAGGCTAGCCAAAGAAGGCTTGTTGGGTGAAATTGAAAAAGTCGATTTGCCCATATGTGAGCATTGCCTAGTAGGGAAAATAACAATGAAACCATTTAGAAAAAGATAAAAGAGCTGAATTTCCTCTGCATTTAATCCATTCTGACGTCTGCTGTTCAATGAATGTGAGAGGAAGGCATGTGGCTGTTTATTTCATCACTTTTATATATGATTATATTCGATTCGGATATGTCTAATTGATTTCTCTCAAATCTGAAGCATTAAGTTGTTTCAAAAGGTTCATGAACCTGGTAGAAAATCAATTAGACAAGAAAATAAAAACATTGAGATCCGATCAAGGTCGATAATATTTATCTGATGAGTTCAGAATATTATGTGATGAAAAAGGAATAGAAAGACAGTTGTCTATTCTATATACTCCTCAACAAAATGGTGTTGTAGAGAGAAGAAACAGAACCCTACTGAAATGGTTAGGTCCATAATGGCGCATGCTAACTTACCTATCACTTTTTGGAGTGATGCGTTGTTAATTGCTGCCAATATACTTAACCGGATGCCTTCCAAATCAGTTGCTTCAACTCCATATGAGTTATGGACAGGTAGAAAACCGGACTTAAGTTTTCTTAAGGCATGGGGTTGTGCTACCTATACTCATGAGTCCTCTCACAAGTTTGGGAAATTGGGTCCCAAAGAGAATAAGAGTATTTTCATGAGATACTGCGAACACTCAAAAGGGTATGTGTTCATGGGTGAGCAGGAAAGTGGGAGTATAACTGAATTTGAATCACGGGATGTCGCATCCTTAGTGGATGAATTTTCTAAGAAGGGCGAAATAAGGGAAGATTATTCCCTATTTAAAACCTTGGATCAAAATAATGATGTCAATGGAGTCCGTCCAAGTGGGAGTAATATGAGATGTGATGAATTGAATTCAACTCATTCTCAATTGCAACCACCTGATGTGACAACATCATCATTACCTAATCCAAGTGGGAGCATGATGGGGGAATGATGTGCTAAGTGTACAATCTCTCATACGGTGAACAAGTCGCCAAAGTATTCACCGTCAATGTTTTGACACTGAAAGGGAAACTTTTATGGTTGCTCCACAAGATGAGGATGAGCCAAGAAATATTAATAAGGCTCTAAATTGCCCTAATAAGGAAAAATGGATTCATGCAATGAAAGAGGAAATGGAGTCAGTGAAGTCAAACCATGTTTGGAACTGGTTGATTTTCCAAAAGGACGCAGAGCTATTAGGAACAACTGGGTTCTCAAAATAAAGCGAAAGGTTGATGGCTCGATAGAAAGGCATAAGGCTCGCCTTGTGGCGAAGGGGTATAATCAACAGGAAGAAATTGATTATGAAGATATATTTTCTCCTGTAGTGAGATTTACCTCGATTCGCATTATTCTGGCAATAATGGCAAGTATGGATCTTGAGTTACATCAAATGGATGTAAAGACTGCTTTCTTCAATGGAGAATTAGAGGAAGAAACATATATGGAACAACCTGCTGATTTCATAGTGAAAGGCCAAGGAGAAAAGGTATGTCGACTTTGGGGGTCGATATATGGCCTTAAGCAGTCGTCAAGATAATGATAAATACGTTTTCATAATGCCATAATGGCATATGACTTTACAATGATAGATGATGATCATTGTGTATATATCAAAATATCAAATGATCAATTTGTGATCATATCATTATATGTTGATGATATACTAATTGCCAGAAGTAATAAGGAGTTTGTCAATACTGTCAAAAGTTGGTTGTCTTCCAATTTTGAGATGAAAGACATGGGTAATGTTACATATATTCTTGGAGTTAAGATTTCAAGATTGTAAACCCATAGACACTCCTATTGTAAAAGGTGAAGGATTGAGCCATAAACTGTGTCCAAGGACTCCACAAGAGAAGGAACAAACGAAATATGTTCCTTATGCTAGTGCTGTTGGAAGCTTGATGTACAGTATGATGTGTATAAGATCTGACATACGTTTTGCAGTTGGAATGGTAAGTAGTTACCAATCCAATCCAGGTCAAGCACAATGGAAAGCCGTTAAGAGAATACTGAGGTATCTAAAGGGGACTGCTGATTATACGATGAGTTATTAAGGAAAGGATCTGCGACTCTAAGGCTATCCTGATGCTGATTGGGGGGGGAGATTTAAATGAAAGGAAATCTACCTCTGGATTTGTTTTCTTACCGATTGATGGCACCATATGTTGGAGCTGTAAGAAACAGACGAATATAGCCTTGTCCACGATGGAAGTTGAGTTCGTGGCATTATCAGCAGCAGTATAAGAAGATGTTTGGCTTTAGAGATTTTTGGATCATTTAGGTGTTATTGGAAATGCTGCAGATTCATTATTGGTTAACTATGATAACCAAGCAGCAAAAGTGTACGCCAAAGATCCAAATATCATGGCAAGACCAAACATATAGATACCAAGTATAATTTTGTAAAAGATATGGTTGCACGAAAAGATGTGAACTTAGAGTACATACTACGCATAGAATGGTAGTAGATCCTATGACAAAGCCAATACCCAGAGATGTGTTTTGTGGTCATGTAAAATCTCTAGGATTGCGTAGAGTCTGATGTACTGAATTGTAATTTCCCTGAGTTGTTCACATTTATGAATTTTTGTTTTTTCATTGATTAATGCCTATGAATCTTTATTTGATCTTTATGCATCTTAATGCTCAGTGCATTATTTTAAGTTGAGAAGTATGTCGGACATATATAAGATTAGCCCACTCACACGGGTAATCGCCTCTATTTACTGTGTGATAAATAGAGATGAGACTGTTTTTTAAGCTTATTATCTAGGTGATAATCGAGAGCTCAAGCTTAAAATACGAATGTCGCCTTAACTGAGTGTTAAGATGAGGACATAATTCTTACGATGTCTGAAAGTAAAATACCCCACATATTTTACTCTATCTGTCTAAGATGCCAGATGTGAGTTCTGAAGAATTTTGTGTATGAGTAGATACGTGAACTCAAGTTAGACATTGGGTATGTCTGAACTATCATCTGCATGGTATTGAAAAGTGTAGACATACGCTCCATGGGAAAGGAGTTAATACCGTAATACGTATTTCATACTACGTATGCATGAGACGACAAAAAAGAGTGGCAAAAAGTTTGATCTCAACTTTTATGACGTGTGAGACTCTTGAGGAAAAGAGTTCCTCAATTTTTTAGTCCCCTCAAGACTCTTACTTATTCTCAAGGTTTCTATTTAGTGTTTGCTATCTTAGGGTGTTGCCAATGGTCATGAGTTGATTCGATCTAATGGGGCATTTCTAGAAAAGCAAGCTGGACTGAAATTGAGAGTTTGAAGGAAAGAGGAAGATCGATTTTGGAGAATCACATTGTGGTTTTGTATTCACTGGTCGACCAATTATGACTGTCTTTGTGATAATTATAATTGTGAATACAATATATATATCATTGTTTAAAAGAGATCAAGAGAGATATAAATGTGATTAATCGATCTAGGGTACTGCATACTAAATCTACTCGGAGTGTGACGCCCATTATGAGTTGCTATATATTCCTAACAGATGTATAGCAACGAGCTCTCAAAGTATGCTGGTCGCACGGATTATTCACCGGTATGAATGTTAAAGAGAGGTAAAGAGATTCCTGTTCGGCCCACCTTGTGCGAGTGGGAGATGAAAGCTTTATTGGATTTGGGCTTAAGGCCCTGTCCGCCCAAGCTGGGCCCAGAAAGCCCGGCCCACGGGAATAAGGCCCGTGGGAAGGGAGATGTATAAAAGGGAGAGAGAGAGAGAGAAAAGACGTTAGTTGGAATCAGAATTACGCACGTCTTTTCTCTCCCGCGCATTTTCTCTCTCAAAAAGAACAGTAGGCATACGGCTTCCAATTCTTCCTTCCAAGGCTTCATCGACTCGAATTCGACCGGATTCTCTTCCTCCATTGGCGTCGGTGTTTAATCTGTGGCTAACAAGGTACGCTCGAATCCGTGGTGTGCTTTACGATCGGTGATACGTGTCGTTTTCTTGGGCTACGCTTCCGCTTGAGTTTAGGGGTTCGATTTAGTGTCGAATCCGGGTTTTCGGGGATCAGTTATTCCCAACAACCATAAATGAGCCCTTGTTAAGAAATATTGGGATCCCCATACTGTCATTGTTGCCTCCGGGTACTGTAAAAGCTGCAGCAAAAGCTACCGTAATGATGAGAGTCGCCACGAGACTACAAGATAACGATGTATCCTTCATCCATCGCTCTGCCTCCTTTAACAACTCTTTCCGTTGTTCTACAAAAATTTCCCATAATGTTTTTTTATGCATTTGAAATTTCAGCCATTTAGAAGGAGAGGCGCCAATTGCCTTCAGAAAAATAAAGGACGCCTATCAATGTAAATGTCAGTTGAAGAACACAAAAAGGAGGTAAACAAATAAGGAGAACTGACTTGGAACCACTGAAGTTCCCTCTGCAGAAGAAAAGCTGCTCCAGAAACATCTGGGGATACACATCTTGGTGACCATTTGATCAGAGCGTCCGCTTGGGCGATGTACTTCGAAGTATCGTCGTTGGCGAAACATTGAACGGGGTTGCATCTTTTCAGTAGTCTAAACAACTCAACGTGCCGTCCCTCCACAATTTCTTTCAGCAGTTCTTTTGCAAAATCGTTATCCCACAACAACTCCGGAAAAATTTTTAGACATAAATCCACAATTTCAAAGATTCCACGAGATGCAGCGTCAAGGACAACATCTGAAGTCAATAGAACCCCGACTATTTTATTAGCATCAAAATGGTCCTGCATCTCGGTAAGAAATAGTTCTGCCAAGTGAAGCGAGCAATTGTGCTTAAACTTCAATTCTCCAATCCTTTTGATGAAAGGTACTGCACGTAACATCAGATAAACAATTTTCCCAAGGATGAAGAATTAAAAGGTTGTAGAAGCTTTCGCATTTGTGCTATGTTCTTAAGTATATATAGGGGAGTTGAGAGAAAATAATGGCTTTCAGATATAAATCAAGAAAACAAACTTGATATGGCTTGAAAATCAAAATGCATGCATTGGAGAAGAGACGGATATGTGATGAACCCACAAAATGTAATACGAGAAAAAGAGAGTTCTTTTTATATAAAAAAAAAAAATGGATAGATTCAGCAGTGGATTGATAGGCCCATTTCTGCTTGAATATTATTACAAAATCGTCTTAGGGATATATAAAGTTTAAACTTCAAATTCAATTGATTATAATGAACCGTATCGTGATATACGAATTGAGAGCCGGTCCACATAAATAACTATAATCTCAAGGGGATACACTGGAAGTATCCATATACACTTTTAAATTTAGAGGTCTCCACCCACGGATGGAATAATGTCATTTTCTGTATATAACATGGCAGTTTTGTGTACCGGGTATTGTGGCATAATTCCAGAGTGACGTCTTGATCCTGTTAAGTACTAGTAGTGCCACCACCACGAAGAGGAGAGAAGAATCATATAAGCAAATTAGGAATCGGTGACAAATCAAAAAATACATATTGCAGTCATGGAATGAAAATCGCTTCCGTTTTATAATGCTTGATTATGTTAAAAAATAACTTGGATCGATCAACCTTCATTTCCTCAAATCCAAAATCTACAACTCTCAATAATTCTACTTGGCAATTTGACATTGAGTAAGATATCTCGACTAACTTTCCAAACGTTACATTAGATCTAAATTTGTGACATACATCATGATTATAATATCAATTTGCATACATAGATGTGGTCCTCGTCTTCTAACTTTTTTTGTCAACGAGATCCCTAAATGATATGCTTTTTTTTTTTTCGTGTTATTCCATCCATTAAGCATATCAATAGAAGTACCTTGAGCTATCTTCGTGTTCTCGGAGTCGTCAAATGATGTGTCGACCAAGTATAGAGGGATAACTGAATATGGGAAGGGATAGAGTGAATACCACGTGAATAGAGTTTACTCAAGTTGTACATATCTAACTAAAGGAGCGAAACCAATACCTACATTTGTAAATAAACTTTTCCAAAAATTGAGTCCAGCTCCACTACGGAAGTAACCACTCATTAATGCCAATAATTGCAAAGACATCATGCCTTCGGTGTCTTTGAAATTCAATGAGTAGGGGTATTTGCGAGCTAAATATAGGCATATGTCTTTTGGGGCACACGAACAAAAAAGTTAATTCAAGTAAACAACAAAGAAAATGAGATAAGACGAAATGAGATAAGACGAGCAAGTGTAAAATCGTACCCATTTGGCCGCAAACCATAAGTTTCCCCATGATTTCGTCCTCTGGGGGACATTGTAGCCTCCTGGCCAGGTACCAGATAACCTCCTTACGGTTAGAAGCATACTGAAGAGCCAACTTTAGGGCATCGCAAATAATTCTAGGTTCAGGATCAATTTTGTCTACTAATGCCTTTACCATCCTTACTCTTCCTGCCCGAGCAGCAGCATAGAAGAGGACTCTATTAGGATCGAGATCTTCACATTTTGGAGGGAAGTGCTTGACCAACTTCTCGACCAACTGATCTTGTGCGGCCATAATCGCAACATCGAGCATAGTTAAGTCATCACTTTCTCTTTTCATAACGCTGGTTGTCATTGCTGTGCGGTTTCTACTGAGGATCATCTCGATTTCTTTCCAATCACCTCTCACTGCGGCTTGAAACCATAATCGATAGTCTATATTGACCACCGCTTGCGGCGTGACTACAAAAATTGCAAATTAAGGCTTTTGCACTCCTTGTTTTTTAGGTCAAGTGTAACCATTGTGCTTCCTCAAAGTTCCAATAAAATGCAGATGCAATCGAAGAGGCGGTGGTTTACTCAACGAACCTTTTTCACCTTCCCTTACTCTTTGTAAGTGAAAACATATTTTCACTTGAGCTATCTTAATTATCATTCAAGATATTATTTTGATTTTAAAAATGGTGTGGAGATTATACTTGAATTAGTATATCAGCATATTGAAATATCCCATGGCGCTTAATTATGAGATTTATATGATGTTTATATATGTGTAGTTTTTTCTTTTTTTTCTTTTTTTTGTGACCTAGGGAAGCCTGTACAGTCGGAAGCCGGCGAATAAACCCTAGGGCCGACAGAGGAAACCACCACCCCTGCCATGCAGGTAAGGCACCAAATGCCTCCGCTGGGTTTCGAACCCCTCACCTTGAGGGGAAGGATCGAGGGAGCTCTTATCCAGCGAAGCCACCACAACGGGTGGTTATATATGTGTAGTTTCTCTCCACTTATCAACTTAAGTTTTGCGGTTGGACAGGATATACACTAGTTTATTTCACACATGCATGCATCTTCTTTGTGAAATTTCAATTTTTTAATGATCATATGCCATGAAATTCAAAATGTTTTGAACTAAATATTGTCAATGCGTAAGACATAATATATATGAAAAATTAGATTTAAAAGTTTAAAGTGACAAACCTCTGAATTTAGACTTGCTGGACCGTTGCTTCATCCACATCTCAGAGTCTTCTAGAATTGTTGACAGGCCTTCTGAACTTCCTTCTTCGTGCACCTCTTTATTACCAAAAAGAGAAATAACCTTGGAAAAATTAGTTACAGTTTGTACAGTTTAGAAAAACTCAAGATATTATTCAGATTTTAAAAAATTATGAAAAGATTATATTTCAATGTATATGTCAACATTTTATGCTCTGAAACTTGAAACGTTTGGGATTAAAAAAAAGTTAAAGTGCATGAAACACGAGAATTATGATAAACAAAAATTAAAAGTTCAAGGTGACAAACCTCTGGTTTTGCGAATGTCTTGGCAAGCTTCGACAATTGCCATCTTTAATGAACTCAAGTCTATGCGAACCTCTTTGATACCAAAAAGAGAAATGGATATAAATAACTTAAGAAAAATTAATAACACTTTACATGCTTTAGATCATGCATACATGACTCGTATTAGGCTCATTCAGCGCATGGAATTTTTTGTATTAAACTTAGATGCAAACTCGAAACGAAAAAAAAAAAAAAAAAACGTTAAACTTGATAGAGATGACGAGTTCTTTTTGGAAATAGGTATATTATCATGAATCAATTTCATGGTTCTTCTAATTTTTATGTATTAAACAAAGTGTATCTAGTGAGTTTATATTTCTTGTTGCCATTGATCTTATCCGCAATGTCTTTCATAAATTAAGTTTATACAAAATTTTATGGATCTTCATAATTCCACGTGATGATTGTAACATAATTATACATCATTAAAAATAAACGATTAACTTAATTATCTTGATTTCATCAATCAATGAAATTAATTTCTTAGTTGCCATCTGTACAAGATACAAGTTTTCAACAGTATTACTCCTATCATGTCGAAGCATTGCATGCATTTTTTTTTCTTAACTAAGTACATCGTTAACTTTAAAAAATAGAAATAAAAGTTGGGAAAAAATTTATCTATTTTTTCTTACAAAACCCATATTATTTTTCTTGTTTTTTTTTTGGCAAGAACGTTCATCCGTGCGTGTATCTTGCACAATTTGTTTGCTAGTGAATTTTCTTTTTTTAATGTTATCTTAATATTCGTCATAATAGTGACAACCATTTTTAGTGACAAGTTATTTTTCGCTCAAAATGACATTACATATTTCTTTTTTGGAGATGACTATTGTGAATTGACTGGTTTGGGGATCATATCTTCAGAGGATTAGTCTCACGTAGTCTCTTAATTATTAGTAATTAATTATTTGGAACCCATTTGTTTTGCACTCTACTCTTCACCAAATCGTTTGTTGGACAACTAACTGCAAATTTGATTTGCTTATTACCTAAACATAGAAAATAATTAGTCCTCGCTAGGTGATTGTTTATACAAAACTCTTTGAGAAGAGGAAATTTTCAGGTAATTAAATTTTAATGCCGTTGGTCATGAGTGCTGGCTAGGTGATTGTTTATCATTGGGAATATAAACTAGACCTATACAAGTTGGCTAGCAAGGTCGGGCTCTAGGCCACATATCATTAGGTTCAGGCCCTAGCAATCAGACCATTACTTTAAGGTGGCTCTCTCTCTTTTTTACAATAGAGTTCATTCAATCCCTTGACACCATTAACTTAATTAACTGTACCAAGAACATTCTACCAAGCATGTATTTTGGACAATGTGTTTGTTTGTGAATTTTCATCTATAATGTTATCTTTACACTTTGTCATAATAGTGACTACTATTTCTATTGACAAGTTATTTTTAATTTAGAAAAACACTACTACATGATTTCCTTTTGGATGACTATAGTGAATTGATTAGTTCGAGGGTCAGGTCTTCAAAGGAAGAGTCTTATGTAGTCTCTTAATGATAAGTGATTAACTATTCGACACAAGTTTGTTTTGCCGTTTGCTGTTGATGAAATTGCTTTGTTGGACAAAACTCTTTGATAAGAGGAAATTCTCTAGTAATCAATTTTAATGAAATGGTCATTGAATGCCTGTAAGTGCCTCCCCTAATGTAAAACTACACCTAAAGCAAGTAAAGCATAAAATTTTTTATTCACTTTATAGCGAGTGGATTACCTTTTTTTTTTGGTCCAACCAATTGAATTACTTGAGTGTAAAAAGAATTATCACTAGAAATAAAAACTAGACTTTTACAAGTTGGCAAGTTAGCTTAGGTTCTGGGGCCACACATAATTAGGTTTCAGTACCTAGTGATCGAACTATTACTTGAAGGTGACTTTGTCTCTCTTTCTTATGACACAATTCATTCTATTCCTTGACACCAAAGGAGTCTTTACCAAGTTAAGCTACTTCTTTTGAGCTCTTATTCAAGCAAGTTACTTTGCAAGCTTCTAGCCGAATAAAGCTATCGGGAAAAATGGGCATCTCACTTTGTCTGGTCTAAAACAAGTATAAGGATATTAAAAGTGTAAAAAGTTTCATCACTCATAATAGTGACAATTATTTTTATTGACAAGTTATTTTTGACTTGGAAGAACAACATAATTTCCTTTCTGGAGATGACTATAGTGAATTGACTAGCTTGAGAATCATGTCTTCAAAAGACGAGTCTTATGTAGTCTCTTAATGATAAGTAATTAAATATTCCAAACCCGTTTGTTTTATGGTCCACTCTTGACGAAATTGCTTTGTTGTACAAGCAACTGCCAATCCGACTTGCACTTCAATTAGACATAGAAAATAATTAGTCCTCCCAAGGTGATTGCTTGTACAAAACTTTCCTATAAGAGGAAATTTTCTGGTAGTTAATTTTAACGAACTGGTCATTGAGTTCTTATGAGTGACGAAACTAGGATTGACAAAAAGCAGTCGCACCATCATCCAAGACTACGAGGGAACTTGTGTAGTCAAGTCATACCAAATTTAGGATATTTGACTTTTGAGTGATACGTTTTACTTTTGCTTACTGGTTTCTTGAATCAATCAACTTTATTTGATGGCCACACATTGCTTTTGCATTTTTAGTTCGTTGTTGGAAATTTATTTATTTTTGGTCCTTGTATTTAGTTCCAATTACATATGCCACCAAACTAGATAAAGGAAACGAAGAAATTATAAGACCACATCGCTTATACCATAAATTTTTCTGGGTTGGAACATATATATGTACCTGGTGGTGGTTCAGTAGGATTCGAATCTCCTTGTATTTCACTTGGTTGTGGCGCCATTGGGTTGCTCTCCTCGTTGCAGTCTTTCAACAACAAAGTAAATGGAGGATGCGAAAATGGGTAAGATATCCAATTATCAAAGAATTTTGGTCCCCCTAAGCGGAGTTCATTCCTTCTTTTCATAGAAGTACCTCGCCTAATGTAACGGTATGCAAGTAAAGCATAACTTGTTTTAATTTTGTTTTTACATTATAGTGGTTGGATTACTTGAGTGAAAATGATTATCACTGGGAATATAAACAAGACCTACACAAGTTGGCAAGTGGGCTCAGACTTTGGGGCCACAGATCATTAGGTTCATTTATTTTTTTGGGTTGGAACATAACTATCTACCTGGTGGTGGTTCAGCAGGATTCGAATCTCCTTGTATTTCACTTGGTTGCGGCGCCATTGGGTTGCTCTCCTTGTTGACGTCTTTCAACAACAAAGTAAATGGAGGATGCGAAAATTGGTAAGATATCCAATTATCAAAGAATTTTGGTTTCCCTAAGCGGAGTTCATTCATTCTTTCTATAGAAGTACCTTGCATAATGTAAAGGTAGGCAAGTAAAGCATAACTTTTTTATTTATTTATTTATTTTTACGTTATAGTGGTTGGACTACCTGAGTGAAAATGATTATCACAGGAAATATAAACAAGACTTATACAAGTTGGCAAGCATGCTCAAATTCTAGATTCATAGATCATTAGGTTCATTTATTTTTCTGGGTTGGAACATAAATATGTACCTGGTGGTGGTTCAGCAAGATTTGAATCTCCTTGTATTTCACTTGGTTGCGGCGCCATTGGGTTGCTTTCCTTGTTGCAGTCTTTCAACAACAAAGTAAATGGAGGATGCGAATATGGGTAAGATATCCAATTATCAAAGAATTTTGGTCCCCCTAAGCAGAGTTCATTCCTTCTTTTTATAGAAGTACCTCGCCTAATGTAAAGGTATGCAAGTAAAGCATAACTTGTTTTTATTTTGTTTTTACGTTATAGTGGTTGGATTACTTGAGTGAAAATGATTATCACTGGAAATACAAACAAGACCTATACTAGTTGGCAAGCACACTCAGACTCTGGAGCCACGGATCATTAGGTTCATTTATTTTTCTAGGTTGGAACATAAATATGTACCTGGTGGTGGTTCAGCAGGATTCGAATCTCCTTGTATTTCACTTGGTTGCAGCACCATTGGGTTGCTCTCCTCGTTGCAATCTTTCAACAACAAAGTAAATGGAGCTTGCAAAAATGGGTAAGATATCCAATTATCAAAGAATTTTGGTCCCCCTAAGCGGACTTCATTCCTTCTTTTTATAGAAGTACATCGCCTAATGTAAAGGTATGCAAGTAAAGCATAACTTGTTTTTATTTTGTTTTTACGTTATAGTGGTTGAATTACTTGAGTGAAAATGATTATCACTAGAAATATAAACAAGACCTATACAAGTTGGCAAGTAGGCTTAGACTCTGGATTCACAGATCATTAGGTTCATTTATTTTTTTGGGTTGGAACATAAATATGTACCTGGTGGTGGTTTAGCAGGATTCGAATCTCCTTGTATTTCACTTGGTTGTGGCGCCATTGGGTTGCTCTCCTCGTTGCAGTCTTTCAACAACAAAGTAAATGGAGGATGCAAAAATGGGTAAGATATCCAATTATCAAAGAATTTTGGTCCCCCTAAGCAGATTTCATTCCTTCTTTTTATAGAAGTACCTCACCTAATGTAAAGGTATGCAAGTAAAGCATAACTTGTTTTTATTTTGTTTTTACGTTATAGTGGTTGGATTACTTGAGTGAAAATGATTATTACCGAGAATATAAACAAGACCTATACAAGTTGGCACGCAGGCTCAGACTCTAAGGGCCACAGATCATTAAGTTCATTTATTTTTCTGGGTTGGAACATAAATATGTACTTGGTGGTGGTTTAGCAGGATTCGAATCTCCTTGTGTTTCTCTTGGTTGTGGCGCCATTGGGTTGCTCTCCTCGTTGCAGTCTTTCAACAACAAAGTAAATGGAGGATGCGAAAATGGGTAAGATATCCAATTATTAAAGAATTTTGGTCCCCCTAAGGAAAGTTCATTCCTTCTTTTTATAGAAGTACCTCGCCTAATGTAAAGGTATGCAAGTAAAGCATAACTTGTTTTTATTTTGTTTTTACCTTATAGTGGTTGGATTACTTGAGTGAAAATGATTATCACTGGGAATACAAACAAGACCTATACAAGTTGGCAAGCACGCTCTGACCAAAAAAAAAAAAAAAAACCGTTGCTTTAAGGTGACTTTGTCCCTCTTTCTTATGATAAAGTTCATTATGTCCCTTGACACCGATGGAGTCTTTACCAAATTAAGCCATTTCTTTCTTGTGCTTAGGTAAGCTATTTAGGCAAGTTAATTTGCAAGGCTTTAGCTGAATAACACCATCCGCAAAAACAAGCGCCTCAATTTTGTTGAGCCCAAAAGCACAAGTATGAAACTTCAATTCCATAAATTTGCTTAATGTAGAAAATAACTAGGTTTCTTCGAAATTTCTCTTTTCGACAAAATTATTTTTTATGGAAGTAAAATCTAAAAATTAAGTGAAAACATAATGCATTTAATATATAAGGGATATCCACAATAAAGAAAAACAAAACATGTGATATTCTTAGTTATGGCAACTAGATCCTACTTAGAAATAGAAAAGCTAACAAAAGAAGGAAAGTAAATAAATTGAGGGCTACCACTTAAAATTGCAATTGAATAATTAAGGGCAACTTTGTCTTTTTAAAGAAAATGGGGTGCACTTAGTTGGATAAGGTATGGAAATAGCGCCACCCGAAAGTTCTCATCTAATATATAATGGAAATTTTCCAATATATATATTTTTTTTTTTTTTTTTTTTTTGATGACCCAGGGAACCCGCCGCACGGTCGGCAACCGGGGAGTAAACCCTGGGGAGGCACGCAGGAAACCACCACCCACGCACCCCAGGCAAGTCACCACGTAGCGCTTCAGCCTCCCTGCTTCGCAGGGGCTTCGAAACTGGGACCTCCATCGTGGAGTCCAGCAGCCCTACCATCCACGCTGTAATGATGGGTGGTAATTTTCCAATATTTTCATTTCCAAATTTGTCAATAAAAGTACGTTTGGTAAAAGTTTTGATTGCTGTGTTTGATAATGAATATGGTTATACTTGGAAAATTTAATCACACTTTGTATGCTTTAGATCTTGCATAGATGACTGGTATCAGGCTCATTCATTGCAGTGGAATTTTCTGCACAAAACTTATATGGTAAATTTCTAAACAAGAAAAATTAACAGAGATCATGAGTTTTTATAAATAGGTATTGAATCATGAATGAGTTTTGTGAGACCTTCTAAGTTTCATACAACAGACAATGCGTTTTTACTGATTTTTAATTCGTAGTTGCCACTGATCTAATCCGCAATATCATTCATACATTGTAAGTGCGTTTTGTTATTCTTCGGAAGTAAAAGAGTATTTCCTTAGGGGTTTCTCAATTATAGATATTATTCAAATTTAAAATAAAAAATGAAAAGATTATCTGTAAGTTTATATGTTAGCATTTGCATGCTGTGAAATTCAAAGTGATTTGGACTAACAAAAGTCAAAATGCATTAAACAAAAGGTTTATGAAAAGCTAAAATTAAAAGCTCAAAAAGAGACAAACCTCTAGGTTTTTTGCGACCAACTTGGGAAGCTTTATAAGTTGCCATGCCTTATGTAGTTTCTTTTTCGTGAAACTCTTTGTTACCAAAAATTCAATGAATATAAATAACCTAATTAATTTTACTCTATATGCTCTAGATCATGTATACATTATTGGTATCAGGCTCATTCATCACATGGAATTGTTTGCATGAAACTTAGAGGGTAAAATTTTAAGCAAAAAAAAAAAAAAAAAATCAACGTTAAACTTAGATCGTGAGTTTTCTCTTTTTTTTTCTTTTTTCTTTTTTTTTTTTCGGATAGGTATCAAATCAGGAATTAGTTTTGTGGGACCTTCTAGGTTCCATATATTGGATGAAATTCAAAGTGACTTGGACTAACGAAAGTCAAAATCCATGAAACACAAGATTTATGAAAAACGAAAATTAAAAGTTCAAAGTGACAAATCTCTGGTTGTTTTGCAGCCATCTTGAGAAGCTTTATCAGTCGCCATGCCTTGTGAGCTCTCTTCTACGTGAACTTCTTTGTTACCATAAAGAGAAACGAATATAATCAATCTTAGAAAATTTAATTCCACTTTTTTTTTTTTTATCCTAAGATTTAATTCCACTTCGTATGCTTTATCTCATGCATAAGAGCTCAATCATTGCATAATTTTTTTTTCATTGAACTTAGATGGTAAATTTTTAAACAAAAAAGAAATTAACGTTAAACTTAACAAAGATCATGACTTTCTTTTCGAGATAGAAATTGTATCATCAATTAGTGGGAGGGACATTCTAGCTTTCATATAGCGGACAATGCGATTTTGTAAGTTTTTGTCTCATTGCGATTGATCTTATCCATGATATTGTTAAGTAAATTATGACCACATTCTTTTACTTTTCGGAAGTAAAAAAAAAAAAAATTGGGCTTTCTCAAATTATAATTCAAGATATTATCCAGATTTTAAAAATTGTAAAAAGGTTATATTTCAATTTATATGTCAGCATATGTATGCTACGAGACTAGAAGTATTTGGGATTGAAAAAGTTAAGATGCTTGAAAATCAAGATTTATGAAAAACAAAAATTAAAAGTTCAAAGTGACAAACCTCTTGTTGTTTTGCAACTGTCTTGGCAAGCTTGATCGGTTGCCATGTCCTTTGAACTCAAGTCTATGCGAACCTACGTGTTACCAAAAGAAAAATTTACATAAATAACTTTAGAAAAATTAATTATATTTTGTACGCTTTGGTCTCAGTAGGTTGGGAAATCTCACTTTTAGCCCCTATACTTTGGTTATAAGTCCAGTCCTCATACTGTTCTATGGTGACAATTTAAATCACTTCATTAAAATTACCGGGACAAAGAATTTTGCATCCCCCAATAATTTGGATGTAAGCTCTTTTTCAAAAAGAAAAATTTTTCCGATGATTTAGTTGGACTTTCCAAATTATTTAGGAGTCATTTTCCGTTGGTCACACCAAAAAATTCTAAGCAATGTCTTTTTAGGATACTTACTTGACTCCATCGCATGATTTTAGGTACCCTGGACTCAGGTTAAGAGCACAACCATAATTGTATGAGTTCCAGCTTAGTCGAATCGACATTTTCGCTTCTTGAGTCGGCTCATGTATTATTACACCATTTTTCTAAAAACAAAATCCACCAAGATATTTAGTGTACATACGGTTTACAAAAATGTTTTAGTGACAATCACTTCTTATTTCAACTTCCATTTTCTTGAAAAGATGTTTGGAGGGTGAAAAGTAAGAACTTTCGACAGGAATGAAAGTTATAGAAACATGTTTGGTGTAGTTTTTTCGGTGTAGTTATTTAAAGCAAACCTTGTAAAAATAATGTCAATTTTGGTCGTTCTAAGTTAAGTTCAGACGTTGAAAACACAACAACCAAATTTCTACCAAACGCATTTTCATTGAAAACTTGTGGAAAGAAAAACTGGAAATTAGAAAATTTTCTCAGACCAAACACACCCTCAAGTTCGGCACAAATTATTCTCCTTTCACACTTGTCTTTTTTACGAGGGTTTTCTTTATAAAGTGTCGAGATACTTGGTAAGTAATAAATAAATAAAAATGTTGCCATTTTATATTACTTAGAAATTAACCCCCAAAAAGCGACACTTTTCCAATATTTCCATCACCCTTTGGGATGAAATCAGAACAAAGAAAGGAAAGAACAAAACGTACCTGGCGCTAATTCTTGATCCATGGAGGTTTCCAAGGCGTGCCGCGAGCAGGTAAAACTCTAAAGTGGAGAAGTAATTTCAAGGGACTGAAGTCGAAGTTGCTTTCTGCTCCCATGGGTCTTCTCCTTTTATAATCGACCTGGGGATGGAGCCAGAGTTACAGCTGTAAAGACGATGTACCCTTCTCTTTTCCCGAATGACGTCCGCATTTCCAAATTTTATGACATCAGAAATTTTATGGAATTCCTATTTATTTTTTCTTTTCTTCCACCATTCCCTTTTTGCAAAAAAAAAACATATTTCCATATATTTTTGTTCAGTGTGCCAGCAGTGCAAAAATAATGACAAATATTATTATTTTTATGTTTAGCATGTAGATTTAAGGTTTGTGTTCCTATTCTGAGATTGCTCGTATAAAAAAAGACTTTTACATCAACAATATACATAATATAAATCATATTTCAATGGATTTTTATCCTATACAATGGTAATGTGAAATTTTCTTGACACAAATAGATTTTAACATAATCAAGACAATCAATTTTTATTTTTAACATGTAACTTATACGGCAAATAGATTTGTACTTCCTTTCTCAGATTGTATGTACCGAATATATATATATATATATATAGACACACACTTTTACAATGGCGATAAATGTGATATAAATATCCATAATTTTTGTATTCTATCTGTACTTTATGAACAACATGAGGTAAATCATTCTCTTCACAACTTTTTTTCTTAACTTTTATTTTTATTGCCAACTCAAAAAATCATTTTAACATAATTTGAGCCTGAATTGCGCTAATGTGTTATTCTCACAAAAGAAATACATTGACATCTTTAATTTTACCTCATAAGGTGAGAATATTTTCATCCTCAATTAATAAAATCATCATATTAATGTAAGTATTCTCAAAATCTTAATTTCAGAATTTTTTTCTAAGAATAGAATAATTGGAATGGATAAATAACTCTATTCACATTAGACCTAGTTAACTGAATATGGAATTTACGCTTATTTTTAAAAAGTACGGAAAATGGGGAGGACAAAAAATTTGGATGGAAAGTTAATCAATGAAATTAGTTCATATTTACGTTTTTTCCATGTACCGTGGGAGGGGACATGGGCAAGTCTGAAAATTTGCAATTCTTTATCAAATTATTGAGGACCCTTCTCGAATTGTACACATGTCACGGAAGAAGAAAGAGAGATAAGAGATAAACTATTAGAGAGTGCGTACAAGAATCGACTCTTTTAGCCAACTCTTAATAGGATTTCTGACGGAAGTTCGTTTTATACAACGCATGCTGGGGCATTATAGACTTTGTCATGACCTAATAATGGAGAGCACCTTTAGGATGCTTTACAGACTGGTTTGATGTAATGCCTGGGGCATTATAGACTTTGTCATGACCTAATAATGTAGAGCCCCTTTAGAATGCTTTAAAGACTGGATTATGACTTTGTCATGACATAATAATGTACTGGTTTGATGTAATGCCAAACAGTATATGAACAGTATCAATCAGTGCTTTTGCTACAGTACTTTGAGCAAATTTTCTTCCCCTTCACGTGGCTTGTTAGACTTTTTCTTAGGTTGCTTTTGACTCCTTTGCTCACTTTCTTGTTCACGTGAAGATAATTCAGATTTCTTCACACGTCATATTTGCTGTCGCGACTCGACTTCAGCCCTCGGCAGATATGGGAAAAAGATCCAATTTAGAGATACTTGACCATAAAAGCTCTCTAATGGTATGTATTACAAAAAATATCATCACTTCATCCTTTGAGATTGATCATGTGAATTTATTCGATCAAGATCGTGAACTCTACTAAACTCGTATTTCGTGTGATAGTGAGAATTATCGTGATACACATTTATACGTGTGATATATCTTGAAAAGGGGATTAAATGTGAATAACAAAGCCATTAATATTAACTATAAAACCATTATACACATATATACAATGTATTTAAATGATAGCCTGCATCACTGAAATTTCAGGTGAAATGAAAGTATGAAAAATGGTATCTAAAATTGGGACATTTAAAAATGAAATTGATAAGGGGAAATTGCCGGAACAAAATATAGGTATCAAACTCGAAAATTCCCAAAAGTACGAGGATTGTAAGTGTAATTGTGTTTAGAAGCTCGTAGGCATAAGTACCACGTGTTGATAATTGGTGTTCATCAAGCATATTTCATCCACTTTTGAATAAAAAAATTGTTGCCATAGGGAGACTGGCTTGCGGAATAAATTGTCATGAAATATTTTTACATGACCAAAACCAAATGTTGGGTAATAATGAGGATGATTTTTGCGACTTCCGCTATTTGATTTACGGCAATGCGTCACAAGTAGAAATCCAACGTCATATATCCAAAAGAAGTTCTTTAGAACCGTTAAATGGACAAGGTGATTTGATCTTGCCGAATTTCTTGGAGGGGAATTGATGACTTCAACTATTTCATGGACCTAATCTCCCACATTAAATATTAGAGACGAGGGCCAATAGCTATCATCGTTAGATCAAATGGATCTATACGGTTGGATTGATTAGACTAGGATTGACATTATGTACCATTAGATCATGAGAAATCAACGGCTGCAATTAGAGTGATTTTTCTTTTATAAATGAGCAAAACCTTATTTTAGTCTGGTATGACTATCTCCGTACATCCCCTCCTCTCTCTCTCTCTCTCTCTCCAGTTTCCACCCTTGCCGCTGCCCTACTCTCGTGCAGACCATTCGTGTCCCCTCTCGCGGCCAAAAAGGAACTGGACTTTTTGGAGTCAGATTGCCAGTTGTGGATGTAATCATTGGCTTGACCTAAATCGAGCCCTCCAGTTGGGTTTAATTGTTGCTCGGGCTTACCTCTTAAAAAACCAATATGCGGAATTTTTTAGAAGGGCAAACCAAGTTTGAGCCTCTTGAACGAGGGCTAACCTTGAAAATGAAATGCTCTTTCCTAAATCTACCCAAATGTGCCTTTTATGCCAAATTGGACCAGTCGAGCATAAAGGGGCTTGTAGACTACTAGTTAAAACAAATGGGATGTACATTATAATGTGTACATTACCATTCAAAAGTTCATCAATGAAAAATGTATTACATGAATAAATATATTGAAATCCCTTAATAGCCCATCTGAACGCAAATTCCCCAATTTCCATAATCATTGTAGATCGCGACAATATACATTCCAATCGTTATCACAACACTAATCATTAAAAACTCAAACTTAAAAATTTTTTTAATACATTTTGTCAAATCCAACTTTGAATTTCAATTTTAGAATCATCAACTCTATCATGGCCATTCACTTTATTCCCCAGTTTCTACGTGTGAAAACCCATGAGATGAATTTGTTGACATATTCCACGTGATTCAATGAACTCGGGCCCACAAGGAAGAATTCCCCCTTCCCCCATTTTCACCCAAAGCCAAGATGGTCTTTCGGAAACCATCATGCTTTCTCGGTCCGGCGCAATCAGAGACGATCGAATTTCAACGTGCTTTTCCCCCTTTTTCTTGCCCCCACCGAACCGTCCCCACGTCGATCGCCGCTGTCGGTTTCGCCAAGGCTCGAGACGAAGAGATCATCGGACGGCGGTGGGGGAGGGGGGTTGGTGAGGGATGAATGCGGTGAGGGGGGAGGCGTCCGGAGGAGGAATCCGGTGCGGAGAAGACGCGTCCGGAATCAGAGGGGACGGCCCCAATTATCTCTCCCCGCACTGCCCCGACATTCATGATTCTCCTGTCCCTCCCTCCCTCCTTCTCTCTCTCTCTCTCTTCTGCAGTCTGTCTTTCTCTCCACTGTTCTCCTTCATCTCGATCTCGTCCTCTCTCTCTCTATTTATTTATTTATTTATTTTTGTGACCCAGAACCTGGGGGACACATAAGCAAGTAAACCTAGGGGACACGTAAGCAAGAGAACTCATCATCCCCGATGTCTCACTTAAGACCCCAAACGACCGGGGGATTCGAATTCCTTCTCTTCGTGAGAGGGAGAGAGCCCAAACTATCGCGGCCACCAAGACAGTGGTTAAGTTGAGTTTTTTTTTTTTTAATGGTAAAATAAGTTGAGTTTATTTTGTAAACAAGAAAACCCAAAAAAGTTAATTAGTGTTGCATTTTATGCATCAACCTAAGTTATCTGTTATAGTTTATAACATACATTGATCATGTTTGTACAAACTCCTAATTTATCACTGTTGTTGTCATTGTCATGAAGTATGGGAAGAAAAGAAACAAAAATATCAACTCATCACGCATATTAGATCTGCATCGTAGCAATTCATTATCGCTGCACGATCAGATTTGTTTGAGAAGTCATATCCAGGAGACAAATTTGTAGGACCCTGTTTCATTAGACGATAAATAGGGATTCGCCTCCGCTTGCTCATGCATTCGAGGTTTTTGATATTTTGAATAATTTATTTACCTTTTCCAGGGTCTTTTATCTTTTTAGCATGTGATTAATCCCCTGATGGCGAATGATAAGAATAATGATAAATGCTGTACTATTTAAGAACTATAAAAGAAAATTACAAGAAATATCTTTCAAAGAAAATCAATTAAGAAAGGAAAAAAAAGAGCCACTGTAACAGCAAATGGGTGGGCTTGAAAGTGAAAGGGCCGGTTCAGGCCCACAATTAGGCACGAGTTCTCTCTTTCTCTCTCCGTCGAGAACGTCGCCGCTTCTTCCACTTTCAGCCGCCGCGCCGGCGAGCTTCGCCACAGCCGACGGCGTCGCGGTTTCCCGCCGCTTTTCGTGCTCCCGGCGACCGGAGAGAGCTGCGAAGAGCGATGAGCAGCGAGGACGACCATGCGTGGCGAATCGTCCACGTTCCCGGCAGGCCGCCGATTCCGCCTGATCAGCAACTCACAGGTATATTCTTCATGGACGACCGACCGAATCCTGAGCGAAAGATCCGAACTTGACGTGTTGCTGATGTGTTCTGCGCTTCGGAATTGGCGTTTCGTTGCGTTTTTTTTTTTTTTGTTTTTTTCCTTTTCCTTGCAAGCAGTGAACGTGTTCGCAGCTCAGATTCAGCAGCCGAAGCTCACGAACACTATCATGAGGTCAGTCTCAGTGTCTTACTTTGGATTTATGTGTTAAAGCTCGTTCTGCGCTTCTCAGAAATTGCTGTTTCGTATATGGTTTGATTTTCCGCTCGAATTTTTTGGGAATCCATTGTTTGGTTGTTGGTTAGGCGTTGGAGTCAGATTGCGCCATTGGAGGACCTCCACCACGTGAAGCGGGTGAAGAAGGAGTGTCTCGAAGGAGGTACGTTCTTTGTTCATGAGCATATCGGTGTTATGTTTGTCGGAGGTGTGATTGGTCACTTAATGATATTGATATTTTGAACGTCATTGTTTCTTGCATCTTTGAAATTGAGGAACAATTTTTGCTGTGCATGTCGTTATGGAATTCGAAGATTTGTGAAATCATAAGGTGAAGCTTTAGTCATTAAGTGAACATAAGAGTAGTTGCTTAGCTAGGTCTTTCCATCGCCTTTTGTTTATGGGTTATCCTTTAAACGTTAAAAATTGCACTGTTGTTGTCATCATGCGAGGGTTGTTTAACAGGAACAATTTCATGCAAAGAATTAAATGTCTGTTGTTTATACTCATGCGTGTAGTTCTTGATCAGACATTAGTGCTGTGTATTTACTGCTCTTTAAGTAACAGAAAAGAGGGAATAGAATCCTCTGAACCCATGAAAGGCAATTGTCATTGGATCGAAGAAATTATATCTGAACTTTTAAACCCCAAAGTTATGAGAAAGCTTTGTCTGCATTGGAAGCATCGTAAGTTATTAACTTGAGTATAACATATCAATCAGCATTAGATATTTGAAGTCATATCCACATCATCAGTGTAATTGCTCAACAAGACACTTAGTCCTAAGCCACACTTGAGTGATGGAGCTGGGGTTTTTGTGGATGGTTTGCTTACGTTGTGGGGTGAATGAGGGTGCTCCTTGCCTCCTCCATTCTGCATGCATACCCTGAATTTTCTTCTTCTACTGCTGGAAATTCTTTTGAGGGACTATTATGAATACAAAATGCCTGATTCAGGAAGAATGTTATCTGATGAAAACTCAAATGCTACCATTTGTTTCTGGTCTTTAGCTTGTTTTCTAGTATGTATTAGCTATGCAAGGCGTTGAAAAACCTGATGAACAATTATGAAAACCACCTGTATTGCTTGTTAATGTAAATGCTCAGTTTGTTGTTTTACCCTTATCAATCATGAAAACTGATTGAATAGGCTTACACTACCTCTTATGTGCACATCATGTGCAGAAAAGGAACATTAGAAGGAAGTAAATAGGATTGAAAGATCAGAAAATTAAGAAAACAAGAAACCAAACAAAAACAGTGGCTCACTCCGAATACGATAATTTGCATTTGAGGATGAACTGGTACTTGTCTTGAAGAATCTTCTAATTATTTCCTATGCAAGGTCGATTTGATTGAAACCTGGGATAGGTGTTTGTATTTTTTCATCAACAAATCATCTTTTACCTACCCAGCTTTTCAGCACTTCTTTAACTGATTTTTTATGTATTTCTTGAACTGTCTGGTTGCTGTAATGGTTTTGACAGGAAAAATTCAGCTATCAGTGATCTTATGTCTGGCTCCCGAAAATGGTGATTTTGATGGAATTCCATGTGACGTGAAGGATGTAATCAGTTCTTATAAGTTGAGTCCTTCTGTGGCAAAAGTGGGTTGTTTTTCTTGTCAGCATTTCATGTTGATTTTCCCATGTTTTACATTATCTTCAATAACTTGTAGAGAGAACCATATGCAGCTTTGACAAGTTATAGTATCCGTGAGTAATGATGTTTACTCACGTGGCATCTTGCCCTACCGTGGACCGCTAGAATATTTGACAATGAACCGCTAGCATATTTGACATCTGTTGATGCCTTTTCTCTTCTCCCATTTTCCAAGTTCTAGAAAATTTTATTTCACGAATTCTCCCTCCTTTTTTTTGATGGGACATCTCATTTAAGTAACTAATGCATATTGGGTGATATATCTATATCAAAGTGTCACTTAGCTGAAAAGAGTTCTTTCGCGATGATCTCCTTTCTGCTACTTTAGGAGGTAAAGTTGTGTTTATGACCTAAGTGGACCACTATGGGCTTCACTTGGGAATTTCTTTTGGTCTTTGTAGTTTTTTTTTTTCAATGCTTTATAGGCTATTTATGCCAAAGAGGGCTTCTTGGTATTGGTTGTTGTACACTGATATTGTTTGCTCTATTATGTCCACACATCCAGTGAACTGCACTTTCAAGTGAGTAAGTAATTGGAAAATCTTTACTGGTCGATAATAATGAAGCAACTGCAAACATCTGTATTGTCAATGGCATTTGATTCTGTAACATAGCACTTCAGTGGCTGGATAGGATGTCACTGTATATATAGATCAATTTGGCTTTCAAACCCTGATTGTGAACAAAGTTTCTATTTTCCATCATTTTTATTTTTCATCATGTAACTTGTCTTTTTAAGTTCATTATGGCATGAAAAGAAGCCATATCCTATCTAATGATAGGTGGAATTGTGTATCCTTCTCAAATCTTTCAAAGTACACGGATGATTTGATATTAGGAAAGTCTATTAGTTGTTAATAAAATTCTAAAGCTTTATTTTCTGTATATTATGCTTATCTTAATCAGTGTATATTTGTAATTCAAATATAAGCATAAGATGATATGCTACATAAGAACTCCCTGTAACATGTAACCTGAAAATGGCGTCATTTCACTTCATCATGTGATGGCAAAGTGGGATTTTGTTCTTTGTGCTTATTCGTGCTAATTTGCAATAGGTCTGCAAATATGCTGCATCGTCAAAGGAAGAGTGGTTAGAACAGTGCAAGCTATGGCCCACCTCATACCATCCACCAACCTAGTACGTCTCTTTTAAATATTCCCATCAGTAATGGTAATGCATGTTCATGTCTTAAGATCAACATATTGCCATCATGTTTTAGGACATTTTTTGCTCGTTTAGGGTATTTGCATCAGCTGTGCAGATGTCTCTGATTCTAATGTTGTCTCAATTAAAGAGGCAGGTTGAGGTGGTTTTTCCAGGATAACTTTCTTATAGATTTTGATATTCTATTGGGCAGCATTGGGTGTTCATTTCATACTTTTTACCTCCTTCAGAATTTATTTCCAAGCAGATAAGTTGGAAGTGGGAGTCTGAAAACCAAAGACTTGCAAAGAGTTGCAGTTTGAGTGGCCATCTCAAATCTGATAGGCTTTGTTTTTAGAAATTTAGGATGTGATTGATTTTACTTCATTCTGCTGAGTTATATTAGTTATGGTTGCGTCTGGACTGAGAGGAGTTTTGGCTTATATATAAACGAGAGAAGTTACTTTCAAGGAATAACTAATTAAGCCATCTCCATCATGCATAATGGCTGCTAATGAATCTTGGCTATAGAGACTAAGGGTTGCCTAGTTGGTTGGAAAACACCCTTTTTAAGGCACTAGGCCAGGTTTAAGTCTTATCATTCTCCTCTCCCACCTTTTGCAGTCAAACGTAAGCTCCACCTCTTTGTGTGACTCAATTCAACAGAGTTCGTGCAAATATTTGACCTTTATTTTAGCGTTTCCTAATTTTACTTCTTGTCATTGATCACAAGGAATTATCTGTTACTCTATATTCATGTGTATAATGTGCATTTATACATACCCCATGTCATTACTGATTTGTTCTCTTAACTTCTGATTTTCGACATGGCAGCAGTATCAGTAGCATAACTGGGTTTAGTGATGAAGACTCACAATCAGTTGTAAGTTTTATGAAGTATGCTCTGGAATTGGCGAAATCTCATGGTAATGTGGTAAGGTTTCGGGTTTGCCCTTGACTTGTGATTAAGGAATGTAACTTTGATTGATTTCAGCAAGTTCGCAGCTAATTATATCTCTGACTAGTCAAGATCTCAGAGTTCTTGAATATGAGTACTAACCTGGCCTCCTCATCTTACCAAATAAAAAGAGAAAAGAAATTCTCTTATACATGGCAATCATTTCTTTCTGAGCGTCGTACTGCTTTGACAATTTGTGAGACAATTTGGCATGCTCTAAGGCCTTCCTTTTGTGCTACCTTATATTTTCCTTTGAATCAGTATTATATGAAGTAAAGCACATCCAAGTATATGTTCGACGAGTATCGTTTCTAACTGCTCCAGTGTTTGCACTTTCAACAATTTTCCCATCAAGCCATAGAGGACTCACCATAGCTCGCATTAGCTTACAAGAATCATTTTGGGTTCAGTAACAAGAAGTGAGATTTACTTGTTGCAATTAACTTGACAGGAATGTGAAGTTTTTATGTGAAAGTCATGTTTATTGACTTTGGAACCAAAAAACAAGAAGAAGACTGTTTTATAATAGTGGAGAACAATCCAATCATTTTGAAGGCTGGGTCCTTTAGACATTTAGCCCCTGAAATGTTCATGCATAGACGTTGTAAAATAGATGTTTCGTGAAGGAAATGTAGTACTTTATGGTGCTCCCTAGTTGTGCATCCGATTTTGTTTTAAGCTCGTGTGGAACCTCTTATGTTGTGGAAATTGCACAATTTTTGCCTTTGTTACACCCTTCTCTTGTCTATAGGTGGTCAATGCTGCAGCAGTTGTAGATCCTCTATCTAATCAAGTGATTGCAAAGGCATGTGATGAAGTCTGCTATTGGCAAACTCCAGAAACAGAAGTTGGTGCTGAATGTAGTAGTTCCACCAAATCTTCTGCTGAAATGACTGGATGGATAAAACATGAATCATGTCTTCAACACTGTTCCTCAAGTGGGGCAAAGCAAGTTGAGACATCCACGATGGTGGGTAGATGAACAGACTGGCAGGAGCTCTTCATTTTGGCACCCGTTGCAACATGCTGTGATGGTGGCCATTGAATCATCTGCTGTCAGGGACAGACGCTTATTCCCTGATGTGAGATACAAAGATGAAGCTACCAAAGAGGAGTATATTCTATCTCCTGCAACATTTCTAGCAAAAAGACGGAAAACTGATGGCAATGACGTAAGCTTTCCTCTATATGTGAAGGAAATCCTGGCAAGCCTTTCTAGCATGACAATGGCATCTAAGTATCATCTGCTTCATTGTTATGAAGTGCATGATCTTTTCTCAACATTTGCAAATATCATGATACTATTTCATCTGTTACTGCTCAACTCAAACTCCAATTAGCTCTCGGATGGTTGGTTGGGTGCATGTTATAATCATCCCTTAGTCAATTTCATTGTCTTGATGGACTTGGTAATAGTCAACTCTGTATATATGATTTATTAAGTGAACACCTTTTGATGACAATGCCTACTCAGCCAGTAATACATGCACTGTCCACCAATTAACCAGTTGGCACTGAACATGAAATGCTTGAGGATCATTTGGCACTGAACATATGGAACCAACTATTGCATTTGATTCTATAGATTGATTTCTGCTTCTCCTTTGCATTTAATCTGACGATATTTCATCTTGGCACTGACACCTATATAATTGTGGGAATCCAGGTCGACAATGATGAAAAAGATGATACTGCTCATGGAAATGGTGATCTCTCTAGTAGACTGTATTTATGCACTGGCAATGACATCTACCTTGTTTGGGAACCATGCACAATGTAAGTTAAACAAATCAGCTGCAACTATCTGGTTTGGTGCATGTGCAGCCTATTTGGCTTATTACCCTTTGCCCAAAATATCTGAGATTCTGCCTTGGACAGTACTGGTTCTTTGCAAATGCACTTTGCA
This sequence comes from Eucalyptus polyanthemos subsp. polyanthemos, assembly GCA_017140185.1. Taxonomy (NCBI): domain Eukaryota; kingdom Viridiplantae; phylum Streptophyta; class Magnoliopsida; order Myrtales; family Myrtaceae; genus Eucalyptus; species Eucalyptus polyanthemos. Next base: position 62,432,914 of record CM029459.1, on the reverse strand, counting down.
TTCCTGTCCTCTTTGTAGATTAGATATTTTTCACATTTGAGATCTGGAGAAAATAACATGGGGAGTTGCAATTCATTTGGCGTAACAAGCGTTAAAGAGTTGTAGATTTTTTGAAATAGAGTGATGGAATTCCTGATATTGAACTTTTCCGCTACATCTTGTCTTGTTTAAGGTGTGCGATGGCACTTGTGCATCAGAGAATCAGGTGTGTGTTTTACGCTTTTCCAAATCTGAGTGCGGGAGCGTTGGGCAGTGTTCACCGGCTACAGGGGGAAAAAAGCTTGAATCATCACTATGCGGTGTTCAGGGTTGTGGTGCCACAGGATATCCTGGACAAATCCAAAACATCGATATCTGGGAGCCGAGAATGAGAATGTCGAGTTGAGGATGCCTTGAATTTTGCAGGAAGAAGATAGTAGGAAGATTGTATTGCATTATTTATCTTCTTGGTCATCAGATTTTGGACTTCTTTTTCCATTTCTAATCTTGTTTGAGTTATGTATTCCATTTGTATGCCCATATTTAAGTAGTAGATATTCCACAGTTGTTATAAAGTTGGCCCTCGTGCTTTATTCTTATGAGCGAGAGAATAAAATATGCAGAGCAAGGAACCAGATAGATGGTATAGTAATTTGGAAAGAAGCATCTGAAAGACTCCCTAATGGCTTCGAAGACTAGGAGCGGCAACTTGCGAGTGTAGCATGTTGCTGAGCTCCATTTTCATGTATGTTATGGCCTCTTTGACCCTTTCTTGAGATGTCTTGTTGAGTTGAATTGCCCACTAGCTTGAAATTGGCTTTAGGCTTGGACAACTCCTTTGAAAGACCCAGTCTGTAACTTATTCGAAGAATTCGTGATCCCTGTCCTTCCATTGCCTTGTAATGATGCATCTCTGCTCTTCTAAGATCTTTTGAATTATTTGTGAACTCAGTTTTTAAAGCAAGGTAACTTTGGCTGATTATAGCTCAGGTAGGTCAGTCGTTTTATTTAGTTTTGCGACTAGTGAGTTTGGCACCAAAACTTTCCCCAAAGGAGCACTAATGTTCATGAGTTCAATTGGAGGTTATATTTTGAAGCTACAACAATGGAATCAACAACCCTAGGTGCAAAAGCCTTCTCAGCAGAGCCAAGAAGAGGATACATAATAGACGCTACTTAAATAAACAAAGATTGAATTTGCTTGTGCTTTTTCCAGACCTTGGAACATCACCTTAATCTCCTTAATTCTTCAAATCTTTACACTCATTTTGCAACCTGTGAGAGAGAGACTTGACAAATTCTATACACGAAAGACGTCCTTTGAATTTCTCGGCAAAATTCGCTTCAACGTCGAATCCTAGATTTGGCTCATATCGAGATGTTGAACATGTTCTTCACCAAGTTGTCCATGATTCGTGACTTCCATGGCGCATTGTATGTCCAAACTCCGATTCTCGAACTTACCATACAGTGTGGATCGCGACGGGTCCTTTTTGGTTTTAGGGAGTTTGAGTGGGCAAGAGGACGGGAAGAACCGGCAAGTTGTTGCAGTGCGTATCTCGATCATGTGACCGTCCAGGTCGTGGAAGAACAGCTGATCGACCTTGATGCCGCCTTCTTCGACGACTGCAGTCACGTACTCAATGTTCATCTCTTCCGACTTCTTCATCACGAGCTTCATGTCGGAGCACTGGAAGGAGATGCGGTTGTCCTTGGGATTTATCGCCCCTTTCTTAGCAGGAACATCCTCCACTTCAAGCAAATGGATGCCAATTCCATAGTTGAACAGCCTGAAAACGAGAAGGGCCGATTCTGTTATCAAATCCGGTCCGCGCCATCAACTCGCGTATCGAACATCTTTATTGAATTCGACAATTTCGCAAAAGCGGAAAAAATCAACAAGATTCACAAAGACTACTACTATACATGTAGGTTCCAAAAGAACTAAACATCCACCTAAACATAACTGCCTCGAAGAAGTGACCAGGTGATGATGGATTGGAGACTTCTTCTTATTTAACTAATCAAGGTAAGAGTGTCAAGTCAAAAGAGTTGGTGGGAAGTGGACACAATCTGGTTATCCCAAATTTTGGATAATCAACCTACCTGCTTTAGAAGCGGGGTTTTGTTTTTGGGTTTTTCATTTTTTTTTTTCCGAAACACTTGTTAAGCATTTAATTATCCCAAAAAAAACTAATTTAGAAATTTTTTTATATCTGTAATGATTGTCTCGCCAGCGCACTTGGGGCCCTTTGCTAAAATAGAAAAGAGGAAATTAACCCCAAAAAAATGATGATAAACGCACCCCAAAAGGGGAACCCACATCACCACATGTTTACTCCTTTGCTTCTTTTCCAAACTAAGCGAAGTCACTTTAGAAAGGCTGCTAACAATATGAAAGGGCAAAACAAGCTGTTCTAAGCACAAATCAAGTAAAGTTAAGGCTAAAATGCTTTAATATCTCAAAAGACTTCTGTAGGTCCAATGGGTTTGATGATGGAGACCATGTTGGAGTAAATTTCTTCAAAAGCCCTCAAAACTATGACCCAAAAAAAAACACACACACACACACAATTTGGTTTAAAAAATGACATGATAAAAGATTTTCGTCGTTAATAAAGATTGGAATTTAGAGAAAAACATGTTTCTCACTATAAGCTGGGCCTCATTTCAAAACTTCTTGTTGATTTGAGTGAAATGGCATGAAAAAATTCATGTAGGACGGGTAGTTCGCGATGTGAGAATCGCTCTTTCGACCCCCACCAAACATCTCCAAGTAAGTTAGGGATGAGCCGAGAGATCTACATGCTCTAACCACACTTACATTTCCCGTCGGACCGGACCGACCGAACCACGTACAAAGAAATGCCCACATCTAAGACCGGGGCCAGTGCCACAATGCGTACACCCCGGTCCGACCGACGTCATACAAGTTTCAAAGCATTGATTCCCAGCGATTCCAACAAGGGAAGCAGAGTAGGGCAAAGCGAAAAGCCAAAAGGGGCATGCTAGGATTTACCAGGCGCCTTCGAAGTTGAAGGAGGAAGGGCGCTTGATGAGGACGAAGCCCAGGACACGCTCGGAGAACCTCACGGACTCGGCCACCGACCTGCACACGAACGAGACGTGGTTCAGCGACAGCAGGGGCAGCTTCGGCTGCTGATGCATCGACGAGGAGGAGGAGGAGGACTCACTCAGCCATCTCTGCATATCCTCCTCCTCTGCGCTCACTATCTCTTTCCCCATCTGTGTGCGTGTGTGTGAATGATGCTGAGTGTTTGCGAGCTTGATAAGTGAGCAGAATTATATGAAATGAGCGAAGGAGGAGGGGAGGGTTTATATGGAGGCGGAGCCAGCACCAAAGTGAGATATCCCGCTTGTCTTTTGTTACAGTAAAAATCTCTGTCAACACCCTCAAAAGAAAAAGAAAAAGAGAGAGACATTGCAAAAATATATATGATAATGTGAGAGCCCTTTCTTTCAGCACTTTTAAAGCATATATATGTCATTTTCTAATAAGTGATGAATTGAGAAGACTTTTTTTTTTTTTTCAAACAATAAATCGAGAATAAGTCCTAGAGAATCGATGAGATAAATGCGTTTTATAAGAAATGATCGTGAAGGAAGTTTTTTGAGAAAAATTACTCAATTTGTAATAAACATATTATATGAATATTAATTCAATCCTAAATTTTGTGCGAAATTTTAATTTAATCCTATCACTGACATGCAGTCCAATTGTTGGTGTTAATCCTATGTAGCAAATCGTCATCTTCACAATTTTCAGCAAAAATTGGCCATCAAGAATTGGTTAGAATTTCACATAAAGGTTTATAACCAAATTAGTAAAATTAAAAATTTCAAGATCAAACTAACATTCATATAAAATATGGTTTGGGACGATTTCCTCCCTTTTAACGTTAAACTTGTACCAACGTGACAAAAAACGAGGATTTTTTTTTGTGCTATGTAAATTTGAGATTTTTTGTGACATATAAATTTGGGTATTTTTAGGATTGCTTTACGGTACTTTTTGAAAAATAAGGGAAGCATAAAAGCCATTTGAATTGGAGCTCAAGCAGGCGAAAGTGGAGACAACGTACGAGCAGGCGACAGGACTGTAGGGACGGACCGACAATCATTAGAATTAGACCGTGTCGGGGTACCACTGATGACTCTCTCTCCTTTTTCACTTTTTTCTTTTATTTTTCCAAAAATAAATAATTGATTTTTGTATATAGCGATCCTATCCTATCCACACCGAACTCCTAAACTCCGTGGTCCTTTTCAAAGGCACGTGCGGCATGTTGCCTCTATGGTTACTTCAGCCGGTATTATTTAATTTAATTTAATATATTATTTTTCTGGGCCCTCACATTGTAATTTAGTTTAATATATTAGTTCGTCAATAAAAGGTTCCCATTTCAAAGTGCACCGAAATTGACAACGGTTGTGGGTAGATGCTGAAACGGGTACGAAAATTTTTCCATTAGTTGGCATTAGTTTAGTTTTCAGTTTTTGGATTACCACGAGGAATTTTAAATTGGTGCGCAACAAAAATTTATCCAAAATTAATTTTTTTATTATAAAAAATTTTAAATCAATATATTCATGATAAATTTACCTTTTGTTCGTTTTTGTTTCGTTGAAAAGTTACTGACAAAAAAACCTTTCGAAATGTAAATCGATATGAAAACCGATAAAGGATGCGCCAAGAAAATTAAAGGTATGAAGACTTGAGGCGATCGTGGCCGACCATGTAAAAAAAAGTATTGAAATGTAAAGATAACACGAAGATAAAATTAAATAATGTATTTTCATTACTTGATTGATGGTGCCTTTACTCTAACTAGAATTCTAATACTTATAGTTATTTCCGGCGGTTATAAAAGAAAGCAATATGGCTCCTAAAATTCAGCAGCATGTATTTATATATGGTTACTAGACAAGCCCGCTACTCGACAATCAATAGCACTTCTCCACTTTTCACGTCTAGCAATGGCCAGTACTTTTGTAACTTGGGGCTCGACTTCCTAATGTTTAAAACGGCCCATTTTTCCCGGCTTTTATTGTCGTAAGCTTCCGAGATATTCGGCTCCACTACATCATGATCGTGTCAGTTCCATTTCTCGATAGCCATACAGGCCTGCCCAAGCGGACTGTGTCTGAAACTATTGGTCCCCATTACTTGGACAATTACCTGGTTCCTAGCTCGTAGTGATTTGTTTCGGTCGTGGCCTTCTTGTCGATAAAACCAAGCTTTATTCATCGACATTTATATTTAAGGAATTAATAATTTCCTTTCGTTTTTACCGTTTGCAAAACTTTTTTAGTCGTTGATTGTCTATATTTGCCGACTAAAAAGCTCCCAACAAAATTTTACGTTTATCATGTCATGCTCGCCCTCTCCGAGTCCCAGTCGTCAATCAGGAATTTAGGCACTTTCTTTTGTGTCAACAACTTCCCTCTAATATCCTTATTAAAATGCAAGTGTGGAAACACATGTGGCAAACGACTTGGATAATCATCTTGCAATGTGGATCTAACGCATGAACTTAGAATGATTGGGTTTCTTAAACAACGTCATCCTCAGGAGCTAGATCTAAAGAAAATGAACTTAGATCGGCAAACCTCCTAATTTTACCTAAAAACTTCCTCACATTTTAAAAATATGATGAATTCCCTAATTTTATCCTAAAAATTGAGTAGAATTGTCACATTAGGGTACCAACTCAAGATTTTTCATAATACGAAAATTAGCTTGTAATAAATATGACATCGATATATCGATTTAGAATTTTTGACAATAACAATCCTTAATTTTTTCCTCGTAACATTGTTTGCAGGCCTATAAATTGGAATTGTCTACTGGACACAATGACACAGAGAATTAAAGACAAGAGGGATATGGTAGGGCTAGAGCAAACATGATCTCTCCACAATCACATGTGTATTATTGTATACTTAAATTTGTACAGCTATATGTCTAGTCACAAGTATTTACCATGGGGGACCAACTATTTATTAGACTAAGTCCAATCCGTACATATATAGGAATATATCCACACTAATTAATAATAATTATAACGTGACATGATATCTTGAATCAAATTCCACTTATCAAACTCAATCCAACCCGCCTCTTCAATCTATCTTATACAAAAGACCATTCTACATTATTGTAGGAGTTGCTTCATGTAACCTAATTCGAATTCGAAGTGGCTGTCTCAATTAGGGGTAATAAATCATTCGAGCAATGCCTCATTTTAGTTTAGTTATAGATTTTGAATATAATTTAGAGTGTGTTTAGTAACATTTTTCTTTCTCTATTTTTTTTTTTTATTCATGAGAATAGAAATATAATAGAAATTCGTTTGAGTAGGTTTTTGTTTGCAAGAATAGATTTGGAGCATAAACAAAAAACAAAACAAAAAAAATCGTCTCTTTATCTTAAAGAACAACTCAAAAAACAAGCATTTTCTCTTTTCTTTTCTTTCTTTTTCTCTTCATCCTCTTCTACCCCTAGCCGATCACCGGCCTTGGTGATGGACTAGACAAGGCCCGACGACCTCACCGGAGCCTCACTGGCCCCCGGTGAGGTCCCCTCGAGCCTCGCTTGGCCACCGCAAGGTTGGCATTGTGGTGGCTAGGCGAAGGTCGGGGTCGGGCGACGCCAACCTTGCTGTGGTTAGGCGAAGGTTGAGGGCACTTCATCAGTGACCAGCTAGAGGAAAAAGAAGAAGAAAAAAAATGAAAAGAAAAAAAGAGAAAAATGTTTAAAATTATTAATAAATTAAAATAAATTCTAAGTCACAAAAAAATTTGGGGTTGTACCAAATGTATTTCTGTTCGACACTAAAAAATTTGTGTAGTTACCAAATAATTTTAAATGTTCAAAAACTCGTTCAAGGAACAAAAATAGAAAAAAATGTTTCTAAATAAAAATTATTTACGCACCCTTATTGTTCATTGAAGGTTGTTTATTCTCTCGGTTAGTTCTTAGATGCTTCAGGTTTACGTTACAAGAATGAAACTGAAAGCCAAGCGGTGGGGGTGGAAGAAGAAGAAATAGAAAAAAGGTAATAAAAAGAAGAGAAAAAAGACAAAATCGGGAGGAGTGAATTAGCATGGGTTTAATTGATTAATTAGGTTTGGGCCAGAAGGTGTTTGGGCTCTGGTGAACATGGGCTCAAGATTATCTTGTTGAGTTTGGGCTCAGCTTCTGTTATAATAGCACGGGAAGATTTTGGTGTTAAAGTGGGCTAGGTTCGTTTAAGGACTGGGCTGATATTTTTGCGGGCCAGAGGTAGCTGGGCTGAGAATAGAAAATAGAAATGGGCTGGAGGCTCCGAGTGGGCTAATAATTTTATGGGCTGACTTGGTTAATTCGGAATGGGCTCTAGGGCTGGTCCGGATTTAGACCCGACCCGGACTGATAGTGTCTGGGTCAGCTTAGTCGGGCCGGGTCACCTGGCCCGAATTTCTTTCTTTTTTTTTAAAATAATAATATTAAAATTCATGAAATTTTTAAAAAAGAAAGCAAAAAAATTAAAAAAATTAAAAAAATGTATAATTTTTTTTAAAAATCATTTAGAAAATATAGGAAAATCCCTAAAATTCCAAAAAAAAAAAAAAATTCAACAAATTAGAATTCCTCAAAAAGGGTTAAAAATAGTTTTTGGGTAGTTTTCTCCTAAAAGTATGGGAAGTTTTGGATAAAAATTATGCTCAAAATTGAGCGAGCCTAGGGCTTTATAATAAGGTTTGAATGTTACTTTTTTAGACAAATGCCTTTGATTGAGCACTTTGAATAAATTGATCGCTTTTTTTCCCTTAACCTAGTTAGAAATGGTTGCTGATTATTATTTTAATAATTGTGCGCCTGCATGATCACCTCATATGTTAATAGATAAGCTTAATTTCAATCTAGAATGCATGACAAAGATTTTCTTAAATTGAATAAAATTAAGTATTGAAAGGGCACAAGTTGATTCATTACTCCAATCAAGATACCGACCTTAGATTTTTTAGTTGCATAGGAAGTGTGGTATATTCTAATGTCTCACTTGATTTCTAACTAACTCCAACAGACCAATGACGACTTCTCATTTGAAAATCCTCATCGCATCATTTGAAGCTAAAGTTGAATACCTCAACATAGCGCAACGTTTGGGCTTGGGAAAGCCCACGTCTACATGAGGCCGCCATTTAGGAAATATCCCTAAATTTATGTCCTTTCTCTTCTGGACAAAAAGAGTAGGTTGCAACAACTATGTACTTAGTATCATATATGAGGGGCAAACAAGCGAGAAAAATTTAAATAACAAGCATGTCGGCGGATTAAAAAATATATATAAAGAGACATATAGTTTAAATAATCCTAAATGGCAGCTTCACAAAATTGTTTAGGCAAGGGGTGAGATCGAATTGAGTGGAGATAGGAGGGAAAATTATTCAAAAAATCTTTAACTTATTAACATTTCAATTTTGCTAATTGAGTCTTAGACCTTTTTATATTGTGCTAATTGAATACATCCAACCCACTTTAGTCGAAAATCATTGACGTAGACATTAACCATCCTATATAGCACAACTAATGCTGATGTAAACAATTTTAGTAATACTTTTAAAAAAATTTGATTTATTTTCCCTTTTTCTTTTTCTTTTTTTCTTTCAAGCCCGGTGAGGGCCGAGTGACTCTCCCTAGCCACTAGGCAAGGGCTTGCTGATCCTTAGTGCCCCTTGGGCAAGGGCCGTACAGTCATGTCACGTAGGATGTTTGGCGTCAATATTAGTTATTTCCAGTCAAAATTGGCTGGATGGACTAAACCAGCAAAACGTTAAAATATTTATGACTAAATTAGTATAATTGAAAGGTGTATGATTGAATTGACATAAGTACAAGTTTATGACTTTTTAGGTAATTATCCTAAGGAAGCTGGCCCTAGATTGTTGCTACTCGTGGTTTAGCCAATTTGCTTTAGGACTCAAGCCCATTGTGTTATACATAGAGACTTCAAGGCCAACAACATATTATTGGAACATGATTACGCCCAAAGTGTCGAATTTCAGTTTGGCTCGCATGGATGAAGAAAATAGACGCATCTGTAAACGTGTCATGGGAACCTTCTGGTTAGGAAACTCCTCTCTTGCTCAAACAGTTCATTTGGTTTCTCATCTCATATTCTTTGGTTAATTCTAAATGCGCCGGTCGTAAATGTTGGTCCAAAGCAGCATAAGATCAGTAAATTCTAAGGTTGATTAGAAAGAATCGGTATCCTATTCCCTGAAAACCTCAATCATAACATCACAAGGTGAATTCAAAACAAACTTTGCTCTTGCTTACTTTCGCTGGACTTATGGTCTCAAGAGACGTGTAGAGATATCCGCTAGCTCATAGATAATTTGTTCTCTGATGTTTGGCCGTTGAGACGTGACCTTTGAGATTCTAGGTCCTTTGCTCTGAGAGTATATCTCATTTGGTCATCTTGTCACGACATTGAAACGTCTCCACAAATCGATTGCATCCAGGTACGTTGATCCTCCCCACTTCACTGTCCGGCCAAGTGCTTGGTGTACTAGCGCTATTCACCAAAGAAACATCTAAGCCTTTTGTTACTGTGATCACAGAGAGACTTGAAAGAGGCTAAAGTTGTGGTGAGGCGGGAGTGCAGGATTTTGATGGCTATGTCTCTGATGGAGTTGGTGCTGCTGCTAGCAAGCATTGTGCCCTGTTGCGGGGTGAGAAGTTCGGAAGGGGTGACGCGGCGGAGAAGAAGCGGAGCATGATGATAATGGAAGTGCGGGAGGCATCGATGGCCAACGCGGCTAAGATGGCGGAGGTCAAAGCCAAAGATTTGGATGAGAGGATGCGGCGAAAGTGTGGGCAGTGGGTGAAGACTGATTTGAAGGCTGAGCTTCCATTGAACTAAAATAGTTGCTTGCTCAGCTTGCCATATGAGAATTTCCTTGTGGTGGGCCACTATTTGGGTGGCCATCTTCTATAGGATAGAGAATTTCTATGGATGAACCCTATCAATATTAAATATTGATGGCCATGTTGCCAGTTCTTTGGAGAATTGGGTTCACCTTAGTAGTTAATACCACGAGCAATGAAGTAATTGCTCACTGTTTGGGGTAAAAAAACCAAATAACCCATAGAGATAAGGTGTGCGCTTGACAGTATACATTAAACTTAAGCATAAGTATGGCTAATGTCATACCTCGATAGTCTTAAAACATGAGTAAACACCATAATATCTGCATTTCACGCATAATAACAAGTGCAAACAAAAATCACATCACGGATGTCCTTGTTCCATAATAATAGCAGAAATCATTTCCAAATCTTCATGGGACGATAGAGGCGAGGCCAATAGGTGGATTCAACCATTTCAGCATACAAGGGCAGCTGTAGGATTGCGAACAATATGACAGGGACGGCAGCCAACAAAGTAATGGGGATGTAAATCCACTTCCATCGTTCGCTTAGGACGATCATAAGAGCAGAGCCAAAAGCCACAAGCATAAAGGCTAAAGAGAGAAAGAGAAAGGTGAGGCCTAGTATCATTTTTCTCGGTAGTGAGTGGAGGAAATCTTTGGCGGCATAGCGCGAAGTTAGGATAGCCAAGAACATCAAGGTGGCGGTGACAGAGGAGAAGAGAGCTAGAGCGTCCACAACCACAAATACTGTGAATGAGGTCTTCTTAAAAAAGATTGGGATCCCTGTATCGTCATTGCCTCCAGGAACAGTAAAAGCTGCAGCAAAAGCTACTGTAATGATGAGAGTCGCTACAAGGCTACAAGATGATGATGTATCCTTCATCCATCGTCCTGCCTCTTGGAGCAACTCTTTGCGCTGTTCTACAAAACTTTGCCAGTACGTTTTCACTCCCCTTTCGTCCACTGAGTCCGATTCCAGACTTTTAGAAGGATCGCTCTCATCTTTCTTCACCTTCATTTATCAACATAAGTGTAAATTAAAGAGCACAAAAGGGTGGCAAAACAAATAAGGTGAACCGACCTTTCTTAAGCTTTTAATTAAAGTAGAGCTCCTATCTTCCAGTACCTTCATAAAATAAAGGACGACTATTAACATGAATGTAAATAAATTAAAAGAGTGGCAAGCAAATATAGTGAACCGACCTCAAACCATTGAAGTTCCCTTTGCATAAGAAAAGCTGACCCAGAAACATCAGTCGGTACGTGTCCTGGTGACCATCCTACTACTGCCGCCATCAGGTCGCAGTTCGTTTCAAAGTCGTACCTCAATCTTGGGATTGTGTTGTATGCATTCAATAGTCTAAACAACTCAACATGCCATACCCTCACAACTTCTTCAATAAGTTCTTTTGTAAATTTTTCATCCCACATCAATTCTGGATATTGCTCAAGGCATAACTTTACAATTTCAAATATTCCACTAAATGCAGCTCCAAGGAAAATGTCCTTAGTCAATTTGAGCATTTCTGGAGTTTTCTTAATATGCTTCATCCTCCTAAAAATTAGATTTACAAACCCAAGCAAGCATTCGTGGCTCAACTTCAATTCTCCAATCCTATTGATAAAAGGTGCTACACGTAACATTAGGTAAGTAATTTTACCTGCGATGAAAATTCAAAAGGTTATAGAGGCTTTTGCATTTGCGTTGTCGTGAAGAGATTGATGAATTTAACGTATTAATCGAGGAAGCAAGCTTCATATGGCTTGAAAATCAAATTGCATGCATCAGAGAATAGATAAATTTATGGATGAGCACAAACAATGTCAGATAATTTTTTTTTTTTGAAAAACGGATAGAGTCAGTGACAGATCAATAGATTTGTTTTCAACGTGGCTATTTTTACGGATTCTTCTAATGGATACATATCGATTAGACTTTGAATTGAATGGAATCCAATCATATCGTAATATACGAATTGAGAACCAGTCCATATTAAAGACTATGATCCTACATGGATACATCAAGCATAACAATTTGCAATATAAAATAGAGATCTGTACCATGGATAAATAAAGTCATTTTTTCGTAGATACCGCCTCTTTTTTTTTTTTGTCTGAAGATACTATGCCGATTCGTGTACCTGATTTTGTGGCAAGATTCCAGGGTAATATCTTGAACCGATGTATTGCTGATTCTACCACCACTAAGAGGAGAGAAGAATCATAGTCAGCAAATTAGGAATTGATGATGAACGAAAAGATACATATTACATTTAAGAAATGAAAATTACACATGTAATTAAATTTAATAATGATCAAATATGTTAGAAAACAACTTGGATCAATCAGCCTACATGACTTGATATTCAAATTTACAATTCTCAATAACTCTACTTCGCAATTAGACATTGAGTAAGACTTCTCAAACTAATTATACAAATGTTAAGGGCAGCCCCATTTCCACCCCCATTTTAACTAAGACACTCCTTTTTTTAGTTAACTTACCGAAATACCCTCATCTCTCTTTTCAAATTATTGTTTCTTTTTTTTAGTAGGCTAACCCACAAAACCACATTTATTTGTATCATCTCTCTTATCAATTTCACAATACAAATGTTCCATTAGACTCAACAAAATATCACTTCATCATGCATCTTATTATAACTTTGCCTAGAGAATGTTTTCAATTTTAATTTATGGTATTATATTTTTAATCACAAGATATTTATAATTATGATAGCTTATGAATACACAGTTAATTTCCTATTTTTATCAAATAGTATAATTGAAACTATATTTCAAAGTTGAAAATTAAAATTCAATTTAATTATCTAACCGATCTTGATCAGAGATGGAAAAGATAAATTGATCACATGTCAAACATATTTACATTTAGATCATATCTAAATATTAACAAAGGATAAGAACTTAAAGGAAAAAAATCCTTGCTGTCCTACTCCAATTATGAAGAAAGTAATTACTATCGATTGTAGATTCAATTTCATATCAAGTATACCAAAACTTTAGAATATGCTTAAAACTTTCCTTTGAAAAATTCTAGTGTGAGTTTTAAAGCGAAGAAGGCATAAATAAATTTTTAACCCCTATCTTGTAATTCATATTAAAATGTAAAAAGCCCAAAAGAAAGCACAAATCAATGATGTTTAACTTTATACACCTACAAACTTATACCAGAAAAACACTCACAATGTCAAAATCGGCTAGATAATTAGATTAAATTTTAATCTTCAACTTTGAAATACAGTTTCCCTCAAACTATTTGATAAAGATAGGCAATTAATTGTGTATTCATAAGCCAACATGACTAGAATTTTCTAATCTTCTAACTTTTGTGATTAAAATATGATATCATAAACTAAAATTAGCAATCTTATCTAGGCACTATGATAATAGGATACATGATATTATAAAATCTTTTTGGGTGTAATTTGACATTTATATTGTGAAACTGATAAGATTAGAGAGATAATAAAAATAAGGACAGTTTTGTAGATTAGTATAATATACAAAGAAGCAATAATTTAGAGAGAGGGGGGTATAGAGTGTTTTATCAAAAATGGGGGAGTAAGCTCATTGTTAAATTAGACTTTTACTTGTTACAAACATCATTGTTTAGATATTAATTGTATACACTAATATAGTCCCTATCCCTTTACTTTTTTGTGAATAATATTTTTGAATGGTATGCTTTTTGTCGTGTTAGTCCATCCATTAGTAGATTAACAAAAATACCTTGAGCAATCTTTGTGTCTGTGGCATTGTCAAATGATGTATCAACCAATGGAGGGATACCTATTAAGGGAATAGATAGAGCGAACACAATGCAATTAGAGTTGCTCTAATTGTGCATATCTAACAAAAGAAGCACAAAAAGTACCTACATTGGTATATACACTTTTCCCAAAAATTTAGTTGAGCTCCACTACGGTAGAAAGACTTCATGTACGCAGAGAGCCTTAATATATCTTCGCCCTCTAGGGACGTCATTAAGTTCGGGTGTTTTTCAGCTAAATACAAGAGTATATCTTTTGGGACATACAAAACAAAAAAGTTAGTCAAGTAAATAATGAAGAAAATCAGATAATATGAGTGAGTGTGAAATCCTACCCAAATGGCCAGCCTCAATAAGTTTGATCATGATATCATACTTTGGGATGGATTTTGTTTGTGTGGCCAGGTACCAGATAAGCTCCTTGTGCCTAGGAGCACTTTCAATAGCAATCGGCAAGGCATGGTTTATATCTAGGTTACTAAGTTCGGATACTAATTCCATTATTCCTCTCCGAGCGGCATAGTAGAAGGCACAACGTAAAGAGGTATCTTTATTTTCTTTACGGAGACGCTTGACCAGGTTTTCGACCAATTGATCTTGTCCGGCCATAGCTGCAATATCGCTCACAGTGGCTGGACCACTTTCCGTGGTCAAAAGTGGGGCCGTGATTGCTTCGGAATCTCGATCGAGGATATCCTCGGCAACTTTCCAAACACCTTTTACTGCGGCTTTAAACAATGGTCGATGCTCGTCCTTAACCTCCGGTTGTGGCCTGACTGCAAATATTGAACTTTAAAAGTCCTCAGTCTTTCGCACTTGTTTTTAAGGTAACGTGCAAGTGCAAAATGTTCCGATGAAATGCCAATCTAAATCAAGGGGCGGTCGTTACTCAACAGGCCTGTTTCCATGAGCGCCTTCTTTTACTCTTTTGAAGTCAATTCTTTCGAGGGGTGGGGGGCTTTCTCAATTATAATTGAAGATATTATTATGATTTTGAAATTATGGAAAGATCGTGTTTTTAACTTTTATTTCAGCATTTGTACGCCGTGAATTCAAAATATTTCGAATTAAAAAAAGTAAAAATGCAAGAAACATAAGATTTATGAAAAGGGAAAAATTAAAAGTTAAAAGTGACAAATCTCTAGTTATATTTACCCTTTACCAAAAAAAAAAAAAAAATGACAAACCTCTAGTTGTTTTGCAACCATCTTGAGAAGCTTTATCAGTGGATGTGAGATTTTATTTTTTGTTGCCATTGATCTTATCCATGATATCATTCATAAATTATAATTCAAGATATTATTCAGATTTTAAAATTGTGAAAAGATTTTATTTAAAATTATATGTCAGTATTTGTATGCTTTGAAGCTTAAAATGTTCTAGATTGAAAAGTCAAAATCCACTAAACACAAGATTTATGAAAAATAAAAGTTAAAAGTGACAAACCTCTGGTTGTTTCGCAACCGTCTTGGGAAGCTTCATTAGTTGCCATGCCTTGTGAACTCCCTTCTCCGTGAACTTCTTTGTTACCATAAAGAGAAACGAATATAATCAACCTTAGAAAAGTTAATGGGTTAATACCCTAAAAAGCCACAAATTGGTACCCTTATGACAAATGTACCCCAAACTAATTTTTTGGCTACCAAAAACCCAAAACTGGTATATCTTTAACACATTTACCCAAAACTAGTATATCTATGATAAATTTATAATAAACCAGTACACTTTTTTTGACAAATTTACCTTCTAATAGTTTTCGTTAAATTTTATTATCAAATTATTAAGTTAAATGACATGTGATAGTTGATTTGGTATACCAATTTGGGATTTTACGCTCCGTTTATCACAGTTTACAAATTTTGTATTTTTTTTATAGTATTAATCCAATTTAGCAGAGGGTATATTTATCACAAATTTACCAATTTAGAGTTTTTGCAATCGAATAAATTAGTTTGGGTTAAATTTGTCATAAATGTACCAGTTTAGGTTTTTTTTTTTTTTTTTATGGTCAATCATGTAAATTTATCACAAGTATGTTAGTTTGAGGTTTTTCATGGTCAAAAAAATAATTTGGAGTAAATTTGTCACAAATGTACCAGTTTTGGGTTTTTTAGGGTATTAACCCAAAATTAATTACACTTTGTATGTTTTATATCATGCATACTAGCTCAATCACTGCATGGAGTTTTTTTTTTTTTTTTTTTCATTAACCTTAGATGGTAAACTTTTAAACAAAAACAATTAACGTTAAACTTAAAAAATATCATGACTTTCTTTTCAAGATAGAAATTGAATCATGAATTAGTGGGATGTTCTAGCTTTTATATAGCAGCCACTACGATTTTACTAAGTTTTCGTCTCATTGCCATTGATCTTTGTTACCAAAAAGATATGAACATACATAACCTTAGAAAAATTCAGGACTCGTATCAAGCTCATTCATTGCATGGAATTTTTTGTATTAAACTCATATAGTAAAATTTTAAATAAAAAATTAAACATTACACGAGAATAGATGTCCCGAGGTTTTTTTTTCGAGATAGGTATTGTTTAGTGAATGAGTCTTCTCGTTGCCATTGGTCTTATCCACAATATCATTCATAATTGACGAGCATGATCTTTTACTCTTTCAAAGTTAAAAAAAAAAAAAAAAAAAAAAAAAAAATTGGGCTTTCTTAGTTATAATTCAAGATATTATTCAAATTTTAAAAATTGTGATGAGATTATATTTGAATTCATATTTTAACATTTTAAAAGGGAAAGAGGGGGATGGGTTTCTCTCGATTTTTACATAGCAGGCCCCGGCGGGAGGTCCACACCACGGGCTATTAGCTCAGTAAAAAAATGAAAATATTGTCTGTAAGTTTATATGTTAGCACTTGTATGCTGTGAAATTCAAAGTGCTTTGGGCTAAAAAAAAAAGTCAAAATACATTAAGCACAAGGTTTATGAAAAACTAAAATTAATAGTTCAAAGAGACAAACTAGTTGTTTTGCGACCAACTTGGGAAGCTTTATAAGTTGCCATGCCTTCTGTAGTTCCTTGTTCGTGAAACTCTTTGTTACCAAAAATTCAATGAATATAAATAACCTAATTAAATTTACTCTATATGCTCCAGATCATGTATACGTTATCGGGCTCATTCATCACATGGAATTTTTTTTTTTTTTTTTTTTTTTTTTTTTTGGTAAAGTTCACATGGAATTTTTTGCGAGAAACTTAAATGGTAAAATTTTAATTAAAAAAAAATCAACGTTAAACTTAGCAAAGATCATGAATTTTTTTTATTGGTGTCAAATTAGGAATTAGTTTTGTGGGACCTTCTAGGTTCCATATATTGGATGATCTGTTTTTAGTGAGCTTTTATTTTTTGTTGTCATTGATCTTATCCACGATATCATTCATAAATTATAATTCAAGATATTATTCAGATTTTAAAATTTATGAAAAGATTTTATTTAAAATTATATGTCAGTATTTGTATGCTTTGAAGCTTAAAATGTTCCGGATTGAAAAGTCAAAATCCACTAAACACTAGATTTATGAAAAATAAAAGTTCAAACCTCTGGTTATTTCGCAAACGTCTGGGGAAGCTTCATTAGTTGCTATGCCTTGTGAACTCCCTTCTCCGAGAACTTCTTTGTTACCATAAAGAGAAACGAATATAATCAACCTTAGAAAAGTTAATTACACTTTGTATGTTTTATATCATGCATACTAGCTCAATCATTTTATGGAATTTTTTTTCATTAACCTTAGATGGTAAACTTTTAAACAAAAACAATTAACGTTAAACTTAACAAAGATCATGACTTTCTTTTCGAGATAGAAATTGCATCATGAATTAGTGGGATGTTCTAGCTTTCATATGGTGGACAATGCGTTACTAAGTTTTTGTCTCATTGCTATTGATCTTATCCATGATATCGTTAAGTAAATTATGAGCACATTCTTTTATTTTTGGAAGTAAAAAAGTTTTTTTTTTTTTGGGCTTTCTATTCAGATATAAAAAATTATGGAAATTTAATATTTCAATTTATATGTCAGCAAATGTATGCTCTGAAACTTGAAGTATTTGGGATTGAAAAAGTTAAAATGCCTGAAACACAAAATTATGAAAAAAAAAATTAAAAGTTCAAAGTGACAAAACTCTGGTTGTTTTGCGACTGCCTTGGCAAGCTTGATCAGTTGCCATGTCCTTTGAACTCAAGTCTATGTGAACCTATTTGTTACCTAAAAGACAAATGGACATAAATAACCTTAGACAAATTAATTACACTTTGTATGCTTTGGATCATGCATTCATGAGTAGTATCAGGCTCATTCGGTGCCTGGAATTTTCTGTATACGTAGATGGTAAACTTTAAAAAAAAAAAAAAATTAATGTTAAACTTAATAGAGATAATGAGTTATTTTGGAAATCTTGGTGCCATTAATCTTATTTGCGATATCATTCATAAATTAAGTTTATACAAAATTTATGTATCTTCATAATTCCACGTGATAACTATAACACAACTATACAAAAATAAAAAAATTATGAATTAACCTAATCATATCGATTTTATCAATTAATAAAATTAATACATAAATCACCATCTATACAAGATACGAGGTTACAGCATTCATACAAACGCACTGCATGGATTTTTTTTTTTCGTTAAATAAGTAAATCGTTTAACTTTATTGGATAGACATAATGGTTGGGAAAAAGAATTGATCTAATTTTTCTTAGAAAACCCATGTTGTCTTTCTTGTTTTTGTGGCAAGAACGTTCAGCCATGCATGTATATTGCACTATGTCTTTGTTAGTGAATTTTCTTTTCTAATGTAATCTTAAACTTTGTCATGAGAGTAACAACCACTTTTATTGATAAGTTATTTTTCACTCAAAACAACGTTACATATTTATTTTTGGGAGATGGCTGTTTTAAATTGACTGGTTTGGGGATCATGTGTTAAAGGAATTAGTCTCGTGCAGTCTCTTAAAGATAAGTAATTAACTACGTAGAACTTGTTTGTTTTGCCCTAATGAAATTGCTTTGTACGACATTGTGTGTGCTTAAAGTTTCCTTGAAAGGAATAGTCACGCCCATGGGCTCAAGAAAAATGAATCAATTGGTGGGAAAAGTGTAAAAAAAATCCTAAATTAATTACATTGATGCCAATTTAGTAATAAACATTTTAACTTAGTACCAATTCAATCATTTCGGCTAATTTTGGCTGGATATTATTAACGTGGGCACTAGTTGGCTAACATGGTACTACCAGCACTAGCGTGGATAACTTTAATAATATTTTTCAAAATTTTTATTTTCTTTTTCCTTTTCTTTTTATTTTCTTCTCCTCCTCCTTCCTCCGACCGGTTTTTGGACCTTGGCGATCGGCTAAAAGTGAGGACCAACAAGTTCGAGGTCGACCTCGCTAGCCACTACCAAGGGCCAAGCCCTCGCTAGAGGCTGCGAGGACGGTCTTACCGGCCATGGCTGAGGCCCGACCTCACCAAATCTAGCAAGGTAAAGCCTCGCCCAGCCACTAGTGAGGGCTCTAGCCTTACTAGATTTGGTAAGGTCGAGCCTTGCCATGGGTTGATGAGGGTAACTCTCTCACTAGTCGTCGATAAGGCTTGCCAAAGGCCAACAACATCGACCTCACTGACCCTTGCCTTTGGCCGATCGCAGCAATTCGGCAAGCGATTAGAGGAAGAAGAAGGAGAAAAAAAAAGGAAAAATAAAATAAAATAAAAATGCAAAAAATATATAAATTATTATTAAAAGTTGTCCTACGTCGGCACCGGTCTTACTACATCAGCAAACCAACATCTACATCAACAATATTCCGCCAAAATTAACCAAAATAATTGAATTGGCACTAAATCAAAAGATTTAGGATTAAATTAGCACCAGTAAAAAGTTTATGACTAAATTGATACAAATATAATAGAATTTTGCGTCCCCTAATAATTTGTATGTAAGCTCTTTTTCAAAATGAAATTTTTTTCTGATGATTTAGTTGGACTTTCCAAATTATTTAGAAGTCATTTTCCATTGGTCACACCAAAAAATTCTAAGCAATGTCTTTTTAGGATACGTACTTGAGTCCAACGCATGATTTTAGGTAACCTGGACTCAGGTTAAGAGCACAACTTTAATTGTATGAGTTCCAGCTTAGTCGAATCGACATTTTTGCCTCTTGAGTCAGCTCATGTGTTTAAGGTATATTCGGTTTATGGAAATGTTTTAGTGAAAATTGCTCCTTATTTCAACTTCCATTTTCATGAAAAGATGTTTGGAGGGTGAAAAGTAAGAGCTTTCAACAGGAATGAAAGTGATAGAAACATGTTGGGTGTAGTTTTTTAAAGCAAACCTCATAAAAATACTGTCAATTTTGGTCGTTTGGAGTTTTAAAGTTCAGATGTTGAAAACATGACAACCAAAATTTCTGCCAAACGCATTTTCATTGAAAACTTGTGGAAAGAAAAACAGGAAATTGGAAAATTTTCTTAGACCAAACACACCCTCAAGTTCAGCATAAATTATTCTCCATTCACACTCTTTCCTTTTTTACGAGGGTTTTCTTTATAAAGTGTCGGGACACTTGTTAAGTAATAAATAAATAAAAATGTTGCCATATTATATTAGAAATTAACTCCCAAAAAGCGACACTTTTCCAATTTTTCCATCAGCTTTTGGGATGAAATCAGAACAAAGAAAGGAAAGAACAGAACATACCTGGCGATGGTTCCGGAATCGAACTGTCTTTACCCATGGAGGTTTCCAAGCCGTGCCGCGAGCAGGTAAAACTCTAAAGCGGAGAAGTAATTTGAAGGGGTTGAAATCGAAGTTGTTTTCTGCTCCCATGGGTCTTCTTCTTTTTATAATCGACCTGGGGATGGAGCCAAAGTTCCAGCTGTAAAGACGATGTAGCCTTCTCTTTTCCCGAATGACGTCCGCATTTCCAAATTTCATGACATCAGAAATTTTATGAAAATTCCTATTTATTTTTTCTTTTCTTCCACCATTCCCTTTTTGCAAAAAACATATTTCCATATATTTTTGTTCAGTGTGCCGGCGGTGCAAAAACAATGACAAATATTACGATTTTTATGTTTAGCATGTAGATTTAAGGTTTTTGTTCCTATTCTGAGATTGCTTATATAAAAAAAAAAAAGACTTTTACATCAACAGTGTACATAATATAAATCATATTTCAATGGACTTTTATCCTGTACAATGACAATGTGAAATTTTCTTGACACAAATAGATTTTACATAATCAAAACAATCAATTTTTATTTTTAACATGTAACTTATACGGTAAATAGATTTGTATTTCCTTTCTTAGATTGTATGCACCAATATATATATATACTTTTACAATGACAATATATGTGATATAGACATCCATAATTTTTGTATTCGTAGTCGTTATCCATACTTTATAAACAAAATGAGGAAAATCATTCTCTTCACTATTTCTTTTCTTAACTTTTATTTTTATTGCCAACTCAAAAAGTCATTTTAACATAATTTGAGCCTAAATTGCGCTAATATGTTATTCTCACAAAAGAAATACATTGACATCTTTGATTTTACCTCATAAGGTGAGAATATTTTCATCCTCAATTAATAAAATCATCATATACTTTTAGTTAATGTAAGTATTCTGAAAATCTTGATCTCAGAATTTTTTTTTTCTAAGAATAGAATAATTGGAATGGCTAAATAACTCTATTCACATTAGACCTAAGTTAAATGAATATGGAATTTATGCTTATTTTTAAAAAGTACGGAAAATGGGGAGACAAAATTTTTTGATGGAAAGTTAATCGATTAAATTAGCTCATATTTACGTTTTTCCATGTACCGTGGGAGGGGACACGGGCAAGTCTGAAAATTTGCAATTCTTTATAAAATTATTGAGGACCCTTCTCGAATTGTACACATGTCACGAGAGAAGAAAGAGAGAAAAGAGATTTAGAAAATTATTGGAGAGTGCGTACAGGAGTCGACTCTTTCAGCCAACTCTTATTGGATTTCTGACGGAAGTTTGTTTTGTACAACACATGCTGGGGGCATTATAGACTTTGTCATGACCTAATAATGTAGAGCACCTTTAGGATGCTTTACAGACTGGCTCGATGTAATGCCTGGCGACATTAAAGACTTTGCAGGATGCTTTGCAGACTGGTTTGATGTACAGCTTGGTAGCATTATAGACTTTGGTTGTGTGAATTTATTCGATTGATTGTGTGAATTTATTCGATCATGATTGTGAACTCTCCCGAGCTCGTACTTCATGTGAGTGATTCACATTTATACGTGTGATATATCATGAAAAGGAGGTCAGATGTGAATAACAAAGCCATCAATATTAACTATAAAACAATTATACACATATATACAATGTATTTAAATGATAGCCTGCATCACTAAGATTTCATGTGAAATGAAAATATGAAAAATTGTACCTAAAATTGTTATAATCAATGCTATGAGGACATTTAAAAATGAAATTGATAAGGGGACTAAAATTATTGCAGGAACAAAATATAGGTATCAAACTCGAAAATTCCCAAAAGTATGAGGATTGTAAGTGTAATTGTGTTTAGAAGCTCGTAGGCATGAGTACCATGTGTTGATACGTGGTGTTGATCGAGCATATTTCGTCCACTTTTGAATAAAAAATTGTTGTCATAGGGAGACTGACTCGTGGAATAAATTAATGAAATATTTTTACTTGACCAAAACCAAATGTCGGGTAATAATGAGGATGATTTTTGTGACTTCCACTATTTGATTTACGGCAATGCGTCACAAATAGAAATCCAACGTCATATATCCAAAAGAAGTTCTTTAGAACTGTTAAATGGACAAGGTGATTCGATCTTGCTGAATTTATTGGAGGGGAATTGACGACTTCAACCATTACATAGACCCAATCTTCTACATTAAATTTAAGAGACGAGGGCCAATAACTATCACCATTAGATCAAGTGGATCTATACGGTTGGATTGATTAGACTAGGTTCAACATTCTTTACCATTAGATCATGAGAAATCAATGGCTGCGATTAGAACCGTTTTTCTTTTATAAATGAGCAAAACCCTATTTTAGTCTCGCACAACTGTCTCCGTACATCCCCTCCTCTCTCTCTCTCTCTCTCTCTCTCTCTCTCTCTCTCAGTTTCCACCCTTGCCGCTGCCCTACTCTCGTGGCGACCGTTCATGTCCCCTCTCGCGGCCAAAAAGGAACTGGTCTTTTTGGAGTCAGATTGCCAGTTGTGGATGTAATCATTGGCTTGACCTAAATCGAGCCCTCCAGTTGGGTTTAATTTGTTGCTCGGGCTTACCTGTTAAAACACCAATACGCGTAATTTTTTGAGAAAGGCAAACCTAGTTCGAGCCTCTCGAGCAAGGCTAACCTTGAAAATGAAATGCTCTTTCCTAAATCTACCAGAATGTGCCTTTATGCCAAATTGGACCAGTCGAGCATAAAGGGGCTTGCAGACTACTAGCTGAAACAAATGGGATGTACATTCTAATGTATACATTACCATTCAAAAGTTCATCAATGAGAAATGCATTGCATGAATAAATATATTCAAATCCCTTGGTAGTCCATTTGAATACAAATTCCCCAATTTCCATAATTATTGCAAGTCGCGACAATATACATTCCAATCATTATCACAACACTAATCATCAAAAACTCAAACTTAATTTTTTTTAATACATTGAATTTCAAATTTAGAATCATCGACTCTATCATGACCATTCACTCTATTTCCTAGTTTCTACATGTGAAAATCCATGAGATGAATTTGTTGATATATTCCACACGATTCAATGAACTCGGATCCACAAGGAAGAATTCCCCCTTCCCCATTTTCACCCAACGCCGAGATGGTCTTTCGGAAACCATCATACTTTTTCGGTTCGCCCCAATCAGAGACAATCGAATTTCAACGTGCTTTTCCCCCTTTTTCTTGCCCCCACCGAACCGTCCCTGCGTCGATCGCCGCCGTCGGTTTCGCCAAGGCTCGAGACGAAGAGATCATCGGACGGCGGTGGGGGAGGGGGAGCAGGAGGGAGGGAGTGGGGTGGGGGGGGGGTTGGTGAGCGAGGAATGCGGTGAGGCGGGAGGCGTACGGAGGAGGAATCCGGTGCGGACAAGACGAGTCCGGAATCAGAGGGAATGGCCCCAATTATTTCTCCCCGCACTGCCCCGACATTCATGATTCTCCTGTCCCTCCCTCCCTCCCTCCCTCTCTCTCTTCTGCAGTCTGTCTTTCTCTCCACTGTTCTTCTTCATCTCGATCTCGTCCTCTCTCTCCTTTGACCGGACATGAGGGCAGAACCATCGGCTCTCTCTTCCCCGCCTTTGACCATTCAAAGCTGATCCGTATAGGAAAAAAAAGAAACAAAAAATATCAACTCATCACGCATATTAGATCTGCATCGTAGCAATTCATTGTGGCTGCACGATCAGATTTGTTTGAGAAGTCATATCCAGGAGACAAATTTGCAGGACCCCCGATTTCATCGGAGGATAAATAGGGATTCGTCTTCGCTTGCTCATGCATTCGAGGTTTTTGATATTTTGAGTAATTTATTTACCTTTTTCAGGGTCTTTTATCTTTTTAGTATGTGATTAACCCCTGATGGCGAATGTTAAGAGTATGATAAATGCTGTACCATTCAATAACTATAAAAGAAAATTACAAGACATATCTTTCAAAGAAAATCAATTAAGAAAGGAGAAAAAAAGAGCCAGTGTAACAGCGAATGGGCGGGCTTGAAAGTGAATGGGCCGGTTCAGGCCCACAATCAGGCAGAGTTCTCTCTCTCTCTCTCTGTCGAGAAGGTCGCTGCTTCTTCCACTTTCAGCCGCCGGCGAGCTTCGCGACGGCCGACGGCGTCGCGGTTTCCCGCCGCTTTTCGTGCTCCTGGCGACCGGAGATAGCTGCGAAGAGCGATGAGCAGCGAGGACGACGATGCGTGGCGAATCGTCCACGTCCCCGGCAGGCCGCCGATTCCGCCTGATCAGCAACTCACAGGTATATTCTTCATGGACGACCGACCGAATCCTGAGCGAAAGATCCGAACTTGACTTGTTGCTGATGTGTTCTGCGCTTCGGAATTGCCGTTTCGTTGCGTTTTTTTGTTTTTTACCTTTTCCTGCAAGCAGTGAACGTGGTCGCAGCTCAGATTCGGCAGCCGAAGCTCACGAACACTATCATGAGGTCAGTCTCAGTGTCTTACTTTGGATTTATGTGTTAAAGCTCGTTCTGCGCTTCTCAGGGATTGCTGTTTCGTATATGGTTTGATTTTCTGCTCAAATGTTTTGGGAATCCATTGTTTGGTTGTTGGTTAGGCGTTTGAGTCAAATTGCGCCATTGGAGGACCTCCACCACGTGAAGCGGGTGAAGAAGAAGTGTCTCGAAGGAGGTACGTTCTTTGTTCATAAGCATATTGGTGTTATGTTTGTCACTGGTGTGATTGGTCACTTATTGATATTGATATTTGAACATCATTGTTTCTTGCATTTTTGAAATTGAGGATCAATTTTTGCTGTGCATGTCGGTTATGGAATTTAAAGATTTGTGAAATCATAAGGTGAAGCTTTACTCCTTAAGTGAACATAAGAGTAGTTGCTTAACTAGGTCTTTCTATCGCCTTTTGTTTATGGGTTACCCTTTAAAAGTATTAAAAAAACCATTGCAATGTTGTTGTCATCATGCGAGGGTCATTCAACCGGAACAATTTCATGCAAAGAATTAAATGTCTGTTGTTTATCCTCACATGTGTAGTTCTTGATTAGACATCAGTCCTGTGTATTTACTGCTCTTTAAGTAACTGAAAAGAGGGAATAGAATCCTCTTGACCTCATGCATGGCCATTTTCATCGGATCGAAGAAATTATATCTGAACTTTTAAGCCCCGAAGTTATTAAAAAGCTTTGTCTACATTGGAAGCACCGTAAGTCATTAACTTGAGTATAACAAATCAATCAGCATTATATATTTAAAGTCATATTCACATCATCGGTGTAATTGCTCAGCAAGACACTTAGTCCTAACCCACACTTGAGTGATGAAGCTGTGGTTTTTGTGGATGGTTTGCTTACGTTGTAGGGTGAATGAGAGGTGCTTCTTGCCTCCTCCATTCTGCATGCATATCCTGAATTTTCTTCTTCTACTGCTGGAAATTCTTTTGAGGGACTATTATGTATACAAAATGCCTGATTCAGGAAGAATGTTATCTGATGAAACTCAAATGCTACCATTGGTTTCTGGTCTTTAGCTTTTTTATAGTATGCATTAGCTATGCAAGGCATTGAAAGATCTGATGAACAATTATAAAAACAACCTGTATTGCTCGTTAATTTAAGTGCTCAGTTTGTTGTTTTTCCCTCATCAATCATGAAAATTGATTGAATAGGATTACGATACCTCTTATGTGCACATCATGTGCAGAAAAGGAACATTAACAGGAAGTAAATAAGATTGAAAGAACAGAAAATTGAGAAAACAAGAAAGCAAATGAAAACAGTGGCCCACTCAATGTACGATAATTTGCATTTGAGGATGAACTGGTAATTTTCTCAAAGAATCTTCTAATTATTTCCTATGCAAGGTCGATTTGATGGAAACCCAGGATAGGTGTTTGTATTTTTTTCATCAACAAATCATCTTTGACTTACCCAGCTTTTCAGCACTTCTTTAACTCATTTTTTATGTATTTCTTGAACTGTCTGGTTGTTGTAATGGTTTTGGCAGGAAAAATTTAGCTATCAGTGATCAAAAGTCTGGCTCCCGAAAATGGTGTTTTGATGGAATTCCATGTGACATGAAGGACGTAATTAGTTCTTATTAGTTGAGTCCTTTTGTGGCAAAAATGGGTTGTTTTCTTGTCAGCATTTCATGTTGATTTTCCCATGTTTTACATTATCTTCAATAACTTGTAGAGAGAACCTTATACAGTTATGACAAGTTATGGGATCCGTGAGTAATGATGTTTACTCACGGAGCATCTTACCCTATCATGGACCACTAGCATATTTGACAATGAACCACTAGTATATTTGACATCTGTTGATGCCTTTTCTCTTCTCCCTTTTTCCAAGTTCTAGAAAATTTTATTTCACAAATTCTCCCTCCTTTTTTTTTTTTTTTTTTTTTTTTTTTTTTTTTTTTTTTTTGCCTAGCTGAAAGGAGTTCTTTTGTGATGATCTCCTTTCTGCTGCTTTAGGAGGTAAAGTTGTGTTTATGACCTAACTGGACCACTATGGGCTTCGCTTAGGAATCTCTTTTGGTTTTTTGTAGTTTTTTTTTCAGTGCTTCATAGGCTATTTATGCCAAAGAGGGCTTCTTGGTATTGGTTGTTGTACACTAATATTGTTTGCCCTATAATGTCCGCGCATCCAGTGAACTGCACTTTCAAGTGAATAAGTAGTTGGAACATCTTTACTGGTCGATAATAATGAAGCAACAGCAAACATCTGTATTGTCAATGTCATTAGGTTCTGTAACATAGCACTTTAGAGCTGAATAGGATGTCTCTGAATATATAGATCAATTTGGCTTTCAAACCCTGAATTTGAACAAAGTTTCCATCTCTTGAATTTTTTATCATTTTTCTTTTTCATCATGTAACTTGTCTTTTCAAGTTCATTATGGCATTAAAAGAAGCCATATCCTATCTAATGTTAGGTGGAAGTGTGTATCCTTCTCAAATCTTTCAAAGTGTACAGATGATTTGATATTAGGAAAGTCTATTAGTTGTTAATAAAATTCTAAAGCTTTATTTTCTGTATATCATGCTTATCTTAATCAGTGTATATTTTTAATTGAAATATAAGCATAAGACGATATGCTACATAAGAACTCTCTGTAACATGTAACCTGAAAATGGCATTGTTTCACTTCATCATGTGATGACAAAGTGGGATTTTGTTCTTTGTGCTTATTCGTGCTAATTTGCAATAGGTCTGCAAATATGCTGCATGGTCAAAGGAAGAGTGGGTAGAACAGTGCAAGCTATGGCCCACCTCATACCATCCAGCAAACCTAGTACGTCTCTTTTAAATATTCTTATCTGTAATGGTAATGCATGTTCCTGTCTTAAGATCAACATATTGCCATAATGTTTTAGGACATTTTTGCTGGTTTAGGGTATTTGCATTGGCTCTGCAGATGTCTCTGATTCTATTGTTGTCTCAATTAAAGGAGCAGGTTAAGGTGGTTTTTCCAGGATAACTTTCTTATGGATTTTGATATTCTCTTGGGCAGCATTGGGTGTTCATTTTATACTTTTTTCCTCCTTCAGAATTTATTTCCAAGCAGATAACTTGGAAGTTGGAGTCTAAAAACCAAAGACTTACAAAGAGTTGCAGTTTGAGTGGCCATCTCAAATTTGATAAGCTTTGTTTTTAGAAATTTAGGATGTGATTGATTTTACTTCGTTCTGCTGAGTTATGTTAGTTTTGATTGCATCTGGACTGAGAGGAATTTGGGGTTATATATAAACCAGAGAAGTTACTTTCAAGGAATAACTAATCAAGCCATCTCCATTATGCATAATGGCTGCTAATGAATCTTGGCTATAGAGACCAAGGGTTGCCTAGTTAATTGGAAAACACTCTTTCTAAGTCACTGGGCCGAGTTTAAGTCTTATCATTCTCCTCTCCCACCTTTTGCAATCAAATGTAAGCTCCACCTCTTTGCGTGACTCAATTCAAAGGAGTTTGTGCAAATCTTTGGCCTTTATTTTAGCATTTCCTAATTTTACTTCTTGTCAATGATCACTAGGAATTATCTGTTACTCTATATGCATGTGTATAATGTGCATTTATACATACCCTATGTCTTTATTGATTTGTTCTCTCAACTTCTGATATTCCACAGAGCAGCAATATCAGTGGCATAACTGGGTTTAGTGATGAAGACTCACAATCAGTTGTAAGTTTTATGATGTATGCTCTGGAATTGGCGAAATCTCATGGTAATATGTTAAGTGTTGGGGTATGCCCTTGACTTGCGATTAATGAATGTAACTTTGAGTGATTTCATCAAGTTCGCAGCTAATTATATCTCTGACTTGTCAAGATCTCAGAGTTCTTGAATATGAGTACTAACCTGGCCTCCCCATCTTGCCAAATAAAAAAAGAAAAGAAATTCTCTTATACATGGCAATCATTTCTTTCTGAGCGTTATACTGCTTTGACATTTTGTGAGACAATTTGGCATGCTCTAAGGCCTTCCTTCGGTGCTACTTTTTATTTTCCTTTGAATCAGTATTATGTGAAGTAAAGCACATGCATGTACATGTTCGACGAGTATCATTTCTAACTGCTCCAGTGTTTGCACTTTCAACAATTTTCCCGTCAAGCCATAGCGGACTCACCATAGCTCGCATTGGCTTTCAAGAATCATTTTGGGTTTGGTAACAAGAAGTGAGATTTACTTGTTGCAATTAACTTGACAGGAATGTGAAGTTTTTATGTGTCACATTTATTGACTTTGGAACCAAAAAATGAGAAGAAAACTGTTTTATAATAGTGGAGAACAATCCGATCATTTTGAAGGTTGGGTCCTTTAGACATTTATCCCTTGAAATGTTCATGCATAGATGTAGTAAAATAGAGGTTTTAGGAAGGAAATGTAGTGCTTCATCTTGCTCCCTAATTGTGCGTCCAATTTTGTTTTATGCTGGTGTGGGAACCTCTTATGTTGTGGAAATTGCACAAATTTTGCTTTTGTTACGCCCTTCTCTTGTCTACAGGTGGTCAATGCTGAAGCAATTGTAGATCCTCTATCTAATCAAGTGATTGCAAGGGCACGTGATGAAGTCTGCTCTTGGCAAACTCCAAAAACAGAAGTTGGTGCTGAATGTAGTAGTTCCACAAAATATTGTGCTGAAATGACTGGATGGATAAAACATGAATCTTGTCTTCAACGCTGTTCCTCAGGTGGGGCAGAGCAAGTTGAGACATCCATTTCTTGTCTACATCCACAACATCCACGACGGTGGGTAGATGAACAGACTGGCAGGAGCTCTTCATTTTGGCACCTGTTGCGACATGCTGTGATGGTGGCCATTGAATCATCTGCTGCCAGGGATAGACGCTTATTCGCTGATGTGAGATACAAAGATGGAGCTACCATAGAGGAGTATATTCTATCTCCTGCAAAATCTCAAACAAAAAGACGGAGAACTGATGGCAACGACGTAAGCTTTTCCTCTACATGTGAAGGAAATCCTGGCAAGACTTTCTAGCATGACAAATCTTGTGCAGTATGGAGATTTTGTGTGGATCATTGCCTTATTTGAATGGATGAACCCCATTGAAATATCAATGGTTCTGTTGCCAATTATTGGAAAAATTGGGTTCATATTAATACAACATTGAGCAATGAAGTGTACAAATAAAACATTGAGACAAGGAGTGCACTTGGCAGCATAACTTATACTTTTATGGGTAATGTCAAACTTCCAGGGTTTTAGAACATTTCACACACAGTAACAAGTACAACAAAGATCACACCACAGATATACCTGTCTCATAATAATAAAGATCGCTTCCAAAGCTTCAGGGGACGGTAGAGACAAGGCAAATAGGTGGATTCGACCATTTAATATACAAGAGGGAAGATAGCCAACAAAGTAATTGGGATATGAATCCACTTCAATCGTTCACTCAAGATGATCATCTTCAATTGCATAGCTTGAAGTTAGGATAACCAAGATGACAAAGGAGAAGAGAGTGAGAGCGTCTGCAACCACAAATACCATGAACAAGCCCTTCTCAAGGAATACTAGGATCCCCATACTACCATCGTTGCCTCCAGGTACTGTAAAAGCCATAGCGAAAGCTACTATAGTGAAGAGAGTTGCAATGAGGCTACAAGATGATGATGTATGCTTCAACCATTGCCTTGCCTCGTCGATCAACTCTTTGCGTTGTTTTACAAAAACTTCCCAGTACATTATTTTGTTATCTAGAAATTTCAGCCATTTAAAAGAAGGAAAGCTGCCAACTTCCACTACCTTCAGAAACATAAAGGATGCCTATCAATGTAAATGTCAATTAAAAAGCACAAAAGGGAGGCAAACATATGAAGAGAACTAATTTGAAACCACTCAAGTTCCCTCTGCATAAGAAAAGCTGCTCCAGAAACATCAGAGGATACACATGTTGGTTACAATTTGGTCACAGCCTCCTTTACGTCTATGTCGGTAGCGATATTATCGGCGAATGTCCAATGTGGTTGCATGCGTTCGCTAGTCTAAACAACTCAACATGCCATCCCTTCGCAACTTCTTTTATCAGTTTTTTTTTTTTTTTTTGCGAAATTGTTATCCAACATCAACTCCAGAAAATGTTGAAGACATAAATCCACAATTTCAAAGATTCCGCGAGTTGCAGAGTCAAGGACAATGCCTGATGTCAACAGAGGCTCGAGTATTTTGGCAGTTTGATTGTGTTGGGAATAACTGATCCCCGAAAACCCGGATTCGACACTAAATCAAACCCCTAAACTCAAGCGGAAGCGTAGCCCATGAAAACGACACGTATCACCAATCGTAAAGCACACCACGGATTCGAGCGTACCTTGTTAGCCACAGATTAAACACCGACGCCAATGGAGGGAGAGAATTTGTCGCTGTTCAATTCGATGAAGCCTTGAAAGGGAAGAAGTGGAAGCCGTATGCCTTGTTCTTCTTTTGAGAGAGAAAACGCGCGGGAGAGGAGAGCGTACGTCAATTCTGATTCCAACAGGTACAATCTCTCTCTCTCTCCTCCCTTTTATACCTTGCCCCTTCCACGGGCCTTATTCCCGTGGGCCGGGCTTTCTGGGCCCAGCTTGGGCGGACAGGGCCTTAAGCCCTTTAACTAATTAAATAAAGCCTTCATCTCCCACTCGCACAAGGTGGGCCGAACAGTATTCTCTTTACCTCTCTTCAACTTTCATACCGGTGAATAATCCGTGCGACCAGCATACTTTGAGAGCTCGTTGCTATACATCTGTTAGGAATATATAACAGCTCATAATTGGGCGTCACACTCCGAGTAGATTTAGTATGCAGTACCCTAGATCGATCGATCACATCTATATCTCTCTTGATCTCTTTTAAACAATGATATATATATTGCATTCACAATTATAATTATCACAGAGACAGTTATAATTGGTCGACCAGTGAATACAAAACCACAATGTGATTCTCCAAAATCGATCTTCCTCTTTCCTTCAAACTCTCAATTTCAGTCCAGCTTGCTTTTCTAGAAATGCCCCATTAGATCGAATCATCTCATGACCATTGGCAACATCCTAAGATAGCAAACACTAAATAGAAACCTTGAGAATAAGTAAGAGTCCTGAGGGGACTAAAAATTTGAGGAACTCTTTTCCTCAAGAGTCTCACACGTCATAAAAGTTGAGATCAAACTTTTTGCCACTCTTATTGGTCGTCTCATGCATACGTAGTATGAAATACGTATTACGGTATTAACTCCTTTCCCATGGAGCGTATGTCTACACTTTTCAATACCGTACAGATGATAGTTCGAGACATACCCAATGTCTAACTTGAGTTCACGTATCTACTCATACACAAAATTCATCGAACTCACATCCGGCATCTTAGACAGATAAAGTAAAATATGTGGGGTATTTTACTTTCGGACATCTTCGTATTATGTCCTCATCTTAACACCCGATTAAGGCGACATACGTGTTTTAAGCTTGAACTCTCGATTATCACCTAGATAGTAAGCTTAAAAACAGTCTCATCTCTATTTATCACACAAGTAAATAGAGGCGATTACCCGTGTGAGTGGGCTAATCTTATATCTGTCCGACATACTTCTCAACTTAAAATAATGCACCGAGCATTAAGATGCATAAAGATCATACAAAGATTCATAGGCATTAATCAATGAAAAACAAAATCTCATAAATGTGAACAACTCGGGAAATTACAATTCAGTACATCGGACTCTACGCAATCCTAGAGATTTTACATGACCACAAAACACATCTCTAGGTATTGGCTTTGTCATAGGATCTGCTACCATTCTATGCGTAGATATGTCGTAAGTTTACATCCTTTCGTGCAACCATATCTTTCACAAAGTTATACTTGGTATCTATATGTTTGGTCTTGCCATGATATTTTGGATCTTTGGTGTACGCTATAGCTGCTTGGCTATCACAGTTAACTAATAATGGATTTGCAGCTTTCTCAATAACACCTAAATGATCCAAAAATCTCTTAAGCCAAACTCCTTCTTGTACCGCTGCTGATAATGCCACGAACTCAGCTTCCATCGTGGATAAGGCTATACACGTTTGCTTCTTACTGCTCCATGATATGGCGCCATTGTTCAGTAAGAAAGCAAATCCAGAGGTAGATTTCATTTCATCTAAATCTCCTCCCCAATCAGCATCCGAATAGCCTTCAAGTCGCAGATCCTTTCCTTGATAATTCAACTTGAAATCAGCAGTTCCTTTCAGATACCTCAGTATTCTCTTCACGGCTTTCCAATGTGCTGGACCCGGGTTGGATTGGTATCTACTCACCATTCCAACTGCAAAACATATGTCGGGTCTTGTACACATCATAGCGTACATCAAGCTCCCAACAGCACTAGCATAAGGAACATGTTTCATTTGTTCTTTCTCTTGTGGAGTCCCTGGACACAGTCTATGGCTCAATCCTTCACCTTTTGCAACAGGAGTGTCTATGGGTTTACAGTCTTGCATACGAAATCGTTCAAGAACCTTATTTATATAGGTTTCTTGCGAAAGAGACAACGATCTCTTCGAACGATCTCTCGAAATCTTAACTCCAAGAATGTATGCAGCCTCACCCATATCCTTCATCTCAAAGTTAGAAGACAACCATCTCTTGACGGTACTAACCAACTCCATATTGCTTCCGGCAATTAGTATATCATCAACATATAATGATATGATCACAAATTGATCATTGGATCTTTTGATATATACACAATGATCCTCATCTATCATTGTAAAGTCATATGCCATTATGGCATTATGAAAACGTATATACCATTGTCTTGATGACTGCTTAAGACCATATATCGACCTCAAAAGTCGACATACTTTTTCTTCTTGGCCTTTTACTATGAAACCAGCAGGTTGTTCCATATATATTTCTTCCTCCAATTCTCCATTGAGGAAAGCAGTCTTTACATCCATTTGATGTAACTCAAGATCCAGACTAGCCACTATTGCCAGAATAATGCGAATTGAGGTAAATCTTACTACAGGAGAAAACGTATCTTCATAATCAATCCCTTCCTGTTGATTATACCCCTTCGCCACAAGGCGAGCCTTATGCCTTTCTATCGAGCCATCAGCCTTTCGCTTTATTTTGAGAACCCATTTGTTCCCAATAGCTCTGCGTCCTTTTGGAAGATCAACCAATTCCCAAACTTGGTTTGATTCCATTGACTCCATTTCCTCTTCCATTGCATCAATCCACTTTTCCTTACTAGGGCACTTCAGAGCCTCATTGATATTTCTTGGCTCATCCTCATCTTGTGGAGCAACCATAAAAGTTTCCCCTTCAATGTCAAAACGTCGACGGGGAATACTTTGGCGACTTGTTCGCCTTATAGGGGATTGTACACTTTGCACATTATTCCCTATTATGCTCCCACTTGGATGAACACCACTAATATCATTATCTTGATCCAATGTCTCAAATAGGGAGTGATCTTCCCCTATTTCGCCCTTCTTAGGAAACTCATCCTCTAAGAATGTGACATCTCGTGATTCATATTCAGTTATACTCCCACTTTCCTGCTCACCAATGAACACATACCCTTTCGAGTGTTCTGAGTATCTTATGAAAATACTCTTCTTTCCTCCGGGGACCTAATTTCCCAAACTTGTGAGAGGACTCATGTGTATAGGCAGCACAACCCCATGGCTTAAGAAAACTTAAGTCCGGTTTTCTACTCCGTCCATAACTCATATGGAGTGGAAGTAACTGATTTGGAAGGCACTTGGTTAAGTATATACGCAGCGAGCTTAACAATGCATCACTCCAAAAGGTGATTGGTAAGTTAGCATGCGCCATCATAGACCTAACCATTTCTAGTAGGGTTCTCGTTTCTTCTTTCCGCAACACCATTTTGTTGAGGAGTATATGGAATAGACAATTGTCTTTCTATTCCTTTTTCATCACATAATTTTCTGAACTCATCAGATAAATATTCTCGACCTCGATCGGATCTCAATGCTTTTATTTTCTTGTCTAATTGATTTTCTACCAGGTTCATAAACCTTTTGAAACAACTTATTGCTTCAGACTTGTGAGAAATCAAATAGACATATCCGAATCGAGTATAATCATCAATAAAGGTGATGAAATAAACAGCCCCATGCCTTCCTCTCACATTCATTGGACCACAGACATCGGAATGGATTAAATGCAGAGGAAATTCAGCTCTTTTTCCTTTTCCAAATGGTTTTCGTGTTGCTTTCCCTTCTAGGCAATGCTTACATACGGGCAAATGACTTTTCCAATATTGCCCAACAAGCTCTCTTTGGCTAGTCTATTCATACGCTGTTGGCCAATGTGACCAAGTCTAGCATGCCACACATTCACATCATTATCATATTTATTATGAGACGTGAGAAGGGAATAACAAACATTAGCATTAACATAATCAACATCTAATACAATAAAACCATTTAGAAAATAGCCACAACCATAGTAATTTGTATTCAAGAACAAATTCACACCTCTACTACAGAAGTTCATACAAAAACCTAATCTGACCAACACTAATACAGACACTAAATTCCGACGAATCTCCGGAGCATATAGCACCTCATGAAGGAACAAAGTGCGTCCACCGCGCATATTCAGTTGGCATGTGCCAATTCCTTTCACTTCAGCTCTGGAGTTGTTTCCCACATAGATCCACTTAGTTCCAATAGGTACTCGTCGGAATTCCACGAAGGATCCTCTATCCTTCGCTACATGGTCCGTCGCCCCTGAATCCACAGTCCACAAAGGATTAGACTCAGTCAAGAACACAGAACTTGACACATAGGCAAAGTTCTGAAAAGTACAAGGGGTGCATACCTTCTTTGGCTCACGACAGTCGCGAGCATAGTGACCCTTCTTGTCACAGTTGTAGCATTTCACCCTTGCTAGCTTTTTCATGTGAGGACGCTTTCCTCTATCATGTTGGTCAAACTTGGGTTTCTTCCCTGAAGGACCAGCTTCTTCCTTGCCTTTCCCCTTATCAAACCAGGTAGGGCGCTTGCGCTTGGAGCACGAAGCTCCATTTGAGCTAGAACTAGCATGATATAGATCAGCATCCGGCTTAGCCACCAACAGGCGGTCCTCTTCCAGCTCAAGATGACGCATTGCATCCTCAAATGTTTTGATATTCTCATTATGAGTCAGGTGCACCTTCATATGCTCCCAACTCGAGGCAAGGAACGAATCACCGCTTTGCTTTTGTTGTTCATCTGTGAGGACATGGCCAGCGTCTCTCAGCTCAGTTATCATATTTGACATCTTTCTAAGATGTTGCTTCATGGTCTGACCATGAGGCTTCTTATAAGAGTCAAATCTGATAGTTAGCTGCCTCAGTCTAGTCACCGAAGTATGACCAAACCTAGCTTCCAGTGCCTCCCACATTTCCTTGGCGTTGTCAAAACGCCGAAACTCTCGCATGACATCATTTTCCATGCTGCTCAGCAACGTGATGCGAGCTAGAGAGTTCATTCTTTTCCACGCAAGAAAAGCTTCTTTGTCCTTTTTGTGCTGTTCAGTGGGTCCCTCTTCAGGTTCTACCATGGTCATGACAAGAGCCTCAAGTGCTTCTTGCTCTTCCAAAGACATACTTGGATTTTCATTTGCCAAATCTCATAGTTGTCTCCATTGAGCTTTTCACCTTTGTTCAGCTCAGCAACTATGCTTTTAGTGGCTGAAGCCATTGATCTGAACACATCAGACAAATATGCACGAATTATTAATGCCTATCATTTATGCATCCCTATTTGCATAGACCCATCATATTAATAAATAATTTCAAGTAAGGCTTCAGAATCAAAAGGTCACTACGTTTCCAATCATCCTCCAAAAATCCTAACTTAAAATTATCATTAATATAATTGTCATATGCAAAATCAATTCTATGAAGTTACAAAAACTTCTATAACTACCCATAGCTAATTACCCACAGCAACCAGCAATAACAGAAAGCAACAAATAATTGAATTCCAATAAAACATAATGCTTTCAATCAATACAAATAGGTAGTAATCATTACATGATATGTCCACAAATTACACTTAACATATATCAGTCAATACAACTAACACCAAGTCAGCACACGAACTGGGAAAGATCCTATTTTCTTCAATTTCTTGATCTTTTCCCTTGAAACAATACAGTAATATTCATTTGCAAAATCCATCACAATTTTCTTATAGGAAGCAGCTCCGTTGACATCCCATATGCGATTCAACACATTTTGCCATTCGGGTGGAAGAGTGTTTATGAAAAATCGCACCATCTCTGACTGTGACATAGGACGACCATTCCATATGACCTGTTGAATTTTCGCGTTGACTTCAAGGACGTGATCAATTAAGTCACCGCTCTCCCATCGATGATCGATCACTCATCGGCTTAGAACTGACCTTTCCTTTTGTTCATCTCCAGAATCGCGCGAATAGGTGTGCGCACCCTCAGGGGAGGCATTGTTCCTGCAACAAATGCAGAACAAATAAGGGATTACATATAATCCTCATAGACTTAATTGAAAAAGAAACACATTCTTTTCCTCTCTTTTTTTTTTTTTTTGGTCAACGGTCAAAGTCAACGGTCAAAGCCAACGGTCAAAGCCAACGGTCAACGGTCAACGGTCAACGGTCAACGGTCAACGGTCAACGGAGGTCAACGGTCGTCGGTCGGGTCGTCGGTCGCCGGACCGGTCAGACCGGACAGGCCGGTCGGACCGGGTCGAACGGATCGACCGCACGTGCCGTGCGCGTGCGCGGGATGACGTCACGCAGACGTCATCCGGCACATGCCGGGCGCGTGCCTGTCCGCGGTCGGATCGGGTCGGATTCCGGGTCGGGTCGCCGGGTTGGTGAACCGACGTCATTGCTGACGTCATCGATGACGTCACCCCAGCGGTTATTTACCGTTGGGTGACGTCATGATGACGCCAGCACGCGTCGGTCCGCGGACCGGCGCGTGCCGGTTCGCCCGCCGGCGGCGCGCACGCGCCGATTCGCCGACCGGCGCGTGTGCCGCACGCGCCTGGCGATCCAGCGCTGCCGGGCGCGTCGCGCCCACGCGCAGCGCCTTCCGGCCGCGCGTGTGGGCGCGTGCAGCGTCTCCCGGCGGCGCTCGAGATATCGCCGGACTCGTCTCGACGTCGCCTTTCTTCCTATGCCATCACAATTTGATTTCGACTTACGAAAAGTCGGAAAAATGGCCGAAGAAGTCTCGGGTGTCGGGATTACACGCTCGATCCGTACGGCCGAAGGTATTTTTTGCGAAAATCAATCAAAAACACATCAAATTGATCGGGAAAACGTGAACTAGGGCTCTGATACCAATGTTGGGAATAACTGATCCCCGAAAACCCGGATTCGACACTAAATCAAACCCCTAAACTCAAGCGGAAGCGTAGCCCATGAAAACGACACGTATCACCAATCGTAAAGCACACCACGGATTCGAGCGTACCTTGTTAGCCACAGATTAAACACCGACGCCAATGGAGGGAGAGAATTTGTCGCTGTTCAATTCGATGAAGCCTTGAAAGGGAAGAAGTGGAAGCCGTATGCCTTGTTCTTCTTTTGAGAGAGAAAACGCGCGGGAGAGGAGAGCGTACGTCAATTCTGATTCCAACAGGTACAATCTCTCTCTCTCTCCTCCCTTTTATACCTTGCCCCTTCCACGGGCCTTATTCCCGTGGGCCGGGCTTTCTGGGCCTAGCTTGGGCGGACAGGGCCTTAAGCCCTTTAACTAATTAAATAAAGCCTTCAGATTGCAAGCCTTATCTCCATAAGAGCTAGTTTTACAAAGTCAAACGAGCAATCGTGCCTTAACTTCAATTCCCCACTCCTTCTAATGGAAGGTGCTGCATGTAATATCAGATAAACAATTCTCCCAACGAGAAA
Source organism: Eucalyptus polyanthemos subsp. polyanthemos (assembly GCA_017140185.1). Classification (NCBI taxonomy): domain Eukaryota; kingdom Viridiplantae; phylum Streptophyta; class Magnoliopsida; order Myrtales; family Myrtaceae; genus Eucalyptus; species Eucalyptus polyanthemos. Next base: position 62,394,005 of record CM029459.1, on the reverse strand, counting down.
GAATCAAAAGGTTAAAGAGGCTTTCACATTTGCGCCGTGTTCTTATGTATATATAGGAGTTGAGAGAAAATAATGGATTAAGTTATTAATCAAGAAAACAAACTTGATTTGGCTTGAAAATCAAACTACATGCATCAGAGAACAGATGTATCTATCGATGAAAACACACAATGTGATGAAAGAAAAACAGAGTTCTTTTTTTTTTTTTTTTTTTTTTTTTTTTTTTTTTTTTTTGAGAAATGGGTAGACTAAGCGGTGGATCAATTGATATGTTTTTGATTGAATATTTTTACAATTCACCCGATGCATACATATAGTATAAATTTGAACTAAATTGATTAGAATCAAATTGTATGGTAGTATACTATCGAGAGTTGGTCCATATTATTAACTATAATTCCAAGGGGATATATTGAAAGGGAGAATTACCAAAAAAAGTCATAAACCTATTGCAATTGTGCCAATTCAGACCTAAACTTTTTTTTTTTTGCCAATTTAGTCATGAACATTTTACAATTATGCCAATTCAGTTCATCTGACCAAAATTGGCCGATCGGCGCTGACGTGGACGTCGGCCGAAGACAACTGGCCGGCGAACAATTTTTAAATAAATTTTTTTAATTTTTTTTCGAATTTTTAATTTTTTAAAATTTTTTTGAATTTTTTTTTACCTTCTTCTTCCTCTGGCTGGCCAGCGAGGCCCTCGAAATAATATATATATATATTTATATCTAACAATAGAAGTGCAAGAACTACTTACATTTGTAAATAGATTTTTCCCAAAAATTGAGTCTAGCTCCACTGTGGAGAAAACGAAGTATCAATGTTAAGATTATAAAAACTTTGTAGTAGCCACCTTCAGATGTCATTGACCGCGGAATTTGTGAGCTAAATACAAGCATAAGTCTTTTGGGACACGAGAACAAAAATGTTAATTCAAGTAAATAGTGAAGGAATGAGATGAGTGAGTGTGAAATCCTACCCAAATGGCCGGCTAGAGTAATGCTGAACAAAGTATCATAAGATGGGAAGGAGCAAATAGAGTACCAAACTCTAATGCATTGCCTATAATTTTAGGTTCAGCGTCAATTTTGTCTATTAATGCCTTTACCATCCTTATTCTTCCTCCTCGGGCAGCATAGCAGAAGGCCCTGTTGGGATTAAGATTTTTATATTTTGGAGGGAAGTGCTTGATCAGGTTCTCGACCAATGGATCTTGTGCAGCCATAATCGCAATATCGAGCATAGTAAAGTGATTGCTTTCTATGGTCATAATTTTGGCCGTCATTGCTGCGTGGTCTCTATTGAGCTTTTCCTCAGTAGTTTTCCAGTCACCTTTCAACTCGGCTTTAAAAAATTGTCGATATTTGTCATCAACCACCGCTTTTGGTATGACTGCAAAAATTGCACATTAAGATGGCGGAGGTCAAACCAAAGAGTTGGATGAGAGGATGAGGTGGAGGTGTGGACAGTGGATGACGACTGATTTCAAAGTCTGAGCTTCCATTGAACTGAAATAGTTGTTTGCTCGGTTTGCTACATCTAAAGTTTCTTGTGTTGGGGCACTACTTGGGTGGCCATCTTGTGTAGTGTAGAGAATTTGTGTGGATCATTGCCTTATTCGAATGGATGAACCCCATTGAAATATTTGATGGCCATGTTGCCAATTTTTTTTATAATCGGGTTCACCTTAATACGACAGTGAGCAATGAAGAACACAAATAAAACATTGAGATAATGTGTACACTTGGCAGCATACATTATACATTATACTTTGGCTAATGTCACGCTTCCAGTGTCTTAAAACATGAGTACAGTTCATGCTATTCACACTTCACACACAGTAACAAGTACAAAGGAAGATTACATCACATGTCCTTGTCCAATAATAGTAGAGATCACTTCCAAAAACTCAGGGGACGGTCGAGACGAGGCCAATAAGTGGATTCGACCATTTCAATATACAAGGGAAGCTGTAGGATTGCAAACAATACAATAGGGAAGGTAGCTAACAAAGTAATTGGGATATAAATACACTTGAATCGTTCGCTCAAGATGATAGTAAGAGCAGAGCTGAACGCTACCAGCATAGAGACCAAAGAGAGGATGAGAAAAGTGAGGCCCATCACCATTTTTCTCGGTAGTGAGTGGAGGAAATCTTCGATTGTATAACGTGAAGTTAGGATAGTCAAGAACATCAAGGTGGCAATGAGAGAGGACAAGAGAGCAAAACTGTCTGCAACCGCAAATACCAAAAATGAGCCCTTGTTAAGAAATATTGGGATCCCCATATTGTCCTTGTTGCCTCCGGGTACTGTAAAAGCTGCAGCAAAAGCTACCGTAATGATGAGAGTCGCCACGAGACTACAAGATGACGATGTAGTCTTCATCCATTGCTCTGCCTCCTTGAACAACTCTTTCCGTTGTTCTAAAAAAAATTCCCATAATGTTTTTTTATGCATTTGAAATTTCAGCCATTTAGAAGGAGAGCCGAGAATTGCCTTCAGAAAAATAAAGGACGCCTATCAATGTAAATGTCAATTGAAGAACACAAAAAGGAGGCAAACAAATAAGGAGAACTGACTTGAAACCACTGAAGTTCCCTCTGCAGAAGAAAAGCTGCTCCAGAAACGTCAGGGGATACACATCTTGGTGACCATTTGATCAGAGCGTTCGCTCGGGTCATGACCTTCGAAGGATCGTTGTCAGCGAAACATCGAGCGGCGGCGATGTGTTCACTCAGTAGTCTAAACAACTCAACGTGCCGTCCCTCCACAATTTCTATTTCCAGTTTTTTTACAAGATCGTTATTCCACAACAACTCCGGAAAATATTTGAGACATAAATCCACAATTTCAATGACTCCACGAGATGCAGCATCAAGGACAACCTCTGAAGTCAATAGATTCCCGAGTATTTCACTAGCATCAAATTCTTCCTTCATCTCGATAAGAAATTGTTCTGCCAATTGAAGTGAGCAATTGTGCCTAAACTTCAATTCTCCAATCATTTTGACGAAAGGTGCTGCACATAACATCAGATAAACAATTTTCCCAAGGATGAAGAATGAAAAGGTTGTAGAAGCTTTCACATATGTGCTATGTTCTTAGGTACATATATAGGAGTTGAGAGAAAATAATGGCTTTCAGATATAAATCAAGAAAAAAAAACTTGATATGGCTTGAAAATCAAAATGCATACATCGGAGAATAGACGGATATGTGATGAACACCCAAAATGTAATATGAGAAAAAGAGAGTTCTTTCTTTTTTTTTTTAAAAAAAGGATAGATTCAGGAATGTATTGATAGAGCCATTTTTGCTTGAATATTATTACAAATTCGCCTGATGGGTATATAAAGTTTAAACTTCAAATTGAATTGATTAGAATGAGCCGTATTGTGATATACGACTTGAGAGCTGGTCCACGTAGATAACTATAATCTCAAGGGGATACACCGGAAGTATCAATATACACTTTAAATTTAGAGGCCTCTACCCATGGATGGAATTATGTCATTTTTCTGTATATAACATGGCAGTTTTGTGTACCTGGTATCGTGGCAAAATTCCAGAGTGATGTCTTGATCCAGTTAAGTACTAGGAGTGCCACCACCACGAAGAGGAGATAAGAATCATATCAGCAAATTAGGGATCGGTGACAAATAAAAAAAATACATATTGCACTCATGGAATGAAAATTCCTTCCGTTTTATAATGCTTGATTATGTATAAAAAAAAAAAAACTTGGATCAATCAACCTTCATTTCCTCAAATCCAAAATCTACAACTCTCAATAATTCTACTTGGCAATTTGACATTGAGTAAGATATCTTCACTAACTTTCCAAATGTTACATTAGATCTAAATTTATGACATACATCATGATTATAATATCAATTTGTATACATAGATGTAATCCACGTCTTCTAATTTTTTTTTTCAACGAGATCCCTAGATGGCATGCTTTTTTTTTTTTTTTCGTGTTATTCCATCCATTAAGTATATCAATAGAAGTACCTTGAGCTATCTTCGTGTTCTTGGAGTCGTCAAATAATGTGTCGACCAAGTATAGAGGGATAACTGAAAATGGGAACAGATAAGAGTGAATACCATGTGAATAGAGTCACTCGAATTGTACATATCTAACTGAAGGAGCGCAACCAATACCTACTTTTGTAAATAAACTTTTCCCAAAAATTGAGTCTAGCTCCACTACGGAAGTGACCACTCATTAATGCCAAGGATTGCAAAAACGTCACGGGTTCAGTGTCTTCAAATTTCAATGCGTCGGGGTATTGGCGAGCTAAATATAGGCATATGTCTTTTGGGACACAAAAACAAAAAAGTCAATTCAAGTAAACAACAAAGGAAATGAGATAAGACGAGGGAGTGTAAAATCGTACCCATATGACCGGGAAGCATAAGGCCCGACACGATTGGGCTTTTTGGGGTACATTTTAGCCTCCTGGCCAGGTACCAGATAACCTCCTTATGATGAGGAACATATACAGTAGCAAACTCTAGCGCATCGTGAATAATTGTAGGTTCAGGATCAATTTTGTCTACTAATGCCTTTACCATCCTTACTCTTCCTCTCCGAGCAGCATAGAAGAGGACTCTATTAGGATCGAGATCTTCACATTTTGGAGGGAAGTGCTTGACCAACTTCTCGACCAACTGATCTTGTCCGGCCGTAATCGCAACATCGAGCATAGTTAAGTCATCACTTTCTATTTTCATAATGCCGGTTGTCATTGCTGTGCGGTTTTTATTGAGGATCATCTCGATTTCTTTCCAATCACCTTTCACTGCGGCTTGAAACCATAATCGATAGTCTTTTTTGACCACCGCTTGCGGCGTGACTGCAAAAATTGCAAATTAAGGCTTTTGCACTCCTTGTTTTTTAGGTCAAGGGTAACCATTGTGCTTGCTCAAAGTTCCAATAAAATGCAGATGCAAGCGAAGAGGCGTTGGTTTACTCAACGAACCTTTTTCACCTTCCTTTACTCTTTGTGAGTGAAAAAATACTTTTCACTTGAGCTATCTTAATTATCATTCAAGATATTATTTTGATTTTAAAAATGGTGTGGAGATTATATTTGAATTAGTATATCAGCATGCTGAAATATCCCATGGCACTTAATTATGAGATTTATATGCTGTTTATATACGTGTAGTTTCTCTCTTCTTATCAACTTAAGTTTTGTGGTTGGACAGGATCTACACTAGTTTATTTCACTCGTGCATCCATCTTGTTTGTGAAATTTCAATTTTTTAATGATCGTATGCCATGAAATTCAAAATGTTTTGAACTAAATACTGTCAATGTGTAAGACATAATATATATGAAAAACGAAAATTAAAGCTTAAAGTGACAAACCTTTAGATTTTAACTTGCTGGACCTTTGCCTCTTCCACATCTTAAAGTCTTCAATAAGAGTTGGCAGGCCTTCTAAACTTCCTTCTTCGAGCACCTCTTTATTACCAAAGAGAGAAATAACCTTGGAAAAATTAGTTACAGTTTGTACGGTTTAGAAAAACTCAAGATATTATTCAGATTTAAAAAAAATTATGAAAAGATTATATTTCATTGTATAAGTCAACATTTGTATGCTCTGAATGTTTGGGATTAAAAAAATTAAAATGCATGAAACACGAGAATTATGAAAAACAAAAGTTCAAAGTTTTTTTTTTTTTTTTTTTGGTCAGTAGTTCAAAGTTCAAAGTGACAAACCTCTGGTTTTGCAACTTTCTTGGCAAGCTTGATCAGTTGCCATGTCCTCTGAACCCAAGTCTATGCGAACCTCTGTGTTACCAAAGGAGAAATTGACATAAATAACTTTAGAAAAATTAATTACATTTTGTACGCTTTGGATCATTTATACATAAGTAGTATCGGGCTCATTCGGTGCCTGGAATTTTCTATATTAAACTTATGGTAAACCTTTTTTTAAAAAAAAATTAATGTTGAAATTAATAGAGATGATGAGTTATTTTCAAGATCTCGGTGCCATTAATCTTATATGCTATGTCGTTCATAAATTAAGTTTATACAAAATTTATGTATCTTCATAATTCCACACGATAACTATAATAGAACTATACATAAATAAAAAATTATGAATTAACTTAATCATATCAATTTTATTGATTGATAAAATTAATATATAAGTCACCATCTATACAAGATACGAGTTTACAACATTCATACAAATGTATTGCATGGATTTTTTTCTTAAATGAATATATTGTTTAACTTTATTGGATAGACATAATGGTTGGGAAAAAGAATTGATCTAATTTTTCTTAGAAAACCCATGTTATTTTTGTTGTTTTTGTGGCAAGAACGTTCAGCCATGCATGTATCTTTCACCATGTGTTTGTTAGTGAATTTTCTTTTCTAATGTTATCTGAAACTTTGTCATGACAGTAACAACCACTTTTATTGACAAGTTATTTTTCACTCAAAACTTTTTGGGAGATGACTGTAGTGAATTGACTGGTTTGGGGATCATGTGTTAAAGGGATTAGTCTCATGCAATCTCTTAAAATAAGTAAACTATGTAGAACCTGTTTGCTTTGTCCTGATGAAATTGCTTTGTACGACATTTCACTTGAAAGGAATAATCACGCCCATGGGTTAAGAAAGATGAATCAATTAGCGGGAAAAATATCAAAAAGGTCTTAAATATGTGGCATTGGTGTTAATTTAATCTTAAACCTGCTAACTTAGTGCCAATTCAATTATTTCGGTTAATTTTGGTAGGATATTACTGGTGTGAATACCGATTGGTTGGCATGGATAACTTTTATTAATATTTTAATACTTTTCAATTTTTTTTTTTTCCTTCTCCTCATCCTTCCTCCAGCTAATCTCCAGACCTCGGAGATCAGCCAAAGGCGAGGACCAACGAGGTCGAGCTCGACCTTGCTGGCCACTCTTGAGGCTCAAGCCCTTGTTAGTGGCCATGAGGGCAACCTTCGACCTCGCCAGATGCAGCAAGGTCAAGCCTTGCCTAGCCATTAGCGAGGGCTCGAGCCCTCCCAAGCACAACCTCACAGCCTCTAACTGGGGCTTGAGCCTCACCGGATCTAGCAAGGTCAAGCCTCTCCCATGGTTGACGAGGCTTGCCAAAGGCCAAGAACATCAACCTCGTTGGCCCTTGCCTCTGGCAATCGATTAGAGGAAGAAGGAGGATAAAGGAAAGAAAAAGGAAAAGGAAAAATAAATAAATAAAAATTTAAAATATATAAAAATATTATTAAAAATTATCACACGTTAGCACCGGCCATACCTTATTAGTAATGTTGGCCAAAATTAATCAAAATGACTAAATTGACATTATGTCAAAAGGTCTAGAATTAAATTTGGACTAATAAAAAGTTTATGACTAAATTAGCACAAATATAACAAGTTTAGGACTTTTCTAACACTTTTTCCTCAATTAGCTATATTAGCTTTTGCATTTTTGGTCTAGAGGAATTATATTTGCTCGGTCTCAGTCGGTTGGGAAATCTCACTTTTAACCCCTATACTTTGGTTATAAGTCCAGTCCTCATACTGTTCTATGGTGACAATTTAAATCACTTGGTTAAAATTACCGGGACAAAGAATTTTGCATCCCCAATAATTTGGATGTAATCTCTTTTTCAAAAAGAAAATTTTTTCCAATGATTTAGTTGGACTTTCCAAATTATTTAGGAGTCATTTTCCGTTGGTCACACCAGAAAATTCTAAGCAATGTCTTTTTAGGGTACGTACTTGAGTCCATCGAATGATTTTAGGTACCCTGGACTCAGGTTAAGAGCATAACTTTAATTGTATGAGTTCCGGCTTAGTCGAATCGAGATTTTTGCCTCTTGAGTCAGCTCATGTTTTTAAGGTACATTTGGTTTACCAAAATGTTTTAGTGAAAATTGCTCCTTATTTTAACTTCCATTTTCTTGAAAAGACATTTGGAGGGTGAAAAGTAAGAGCTTTCAACATGAATGAAAGTTATAGAAACACGTCGGGTGTAGTTGTTTAAAGCAAACCCCATAAATATATTGTCAATTTTGGTCGTTTTGAGTTTTAAAGTTCAGATGTTGAAAACACGACAACCAAAATTTCTACCGAATGTATTTTCATTGAAAACTTGTGGAAAGAAAAATAGGAAATTGGAAAATTTTCTCAGACCAAACACGTCCTCAAGTTCGGCACAAATTATTCTCCTTTCACACTCTTTCCTTTCTTACGAGGGTTTTCTTTATAAAGTGTCGGGATACTCGTTAAGTAATAAATAAATAAAAATGTTGCCATTTTATATTACTTAGAAATTAACCCCCAAAAAGCGACACTTTTCCAATATTTCCATCACCCTTTGGGATGAAATCATAACAAAGAAAGGAAAGAACAGAACATACCTGGCGCTAGTTCTTGATCCATGGAGGTTTCCAAGCCGTGCCGCGAGCAGGTAAAACTCTAAAGCGGAGAAGTAATTTCAAGGGATTGAAGTCGAAGTTGCTTTCTGCTCCCATGGGTCTTCTTTCTTTTATAATCGACCTGGGGATGGAAGCCAGAGTTACAGCTGTAAAGACGATGTACCCTTCTCTTTTCCCAAATGACGTCCGCATTTCCAAATTTTATGAAAATTCCTATTTATTTTTTCTTTTCTTCCACCCTTCCCTTTGTGCAAAAAACATATTTCCATATATTTTTGTTCAGTGTGCCGGCGGTGCAAAAATAATGACAAATATTAAGATTTTTATGTTTAGCATGTAGATTTAAGGTTTGTGTTCCTATTCTGAGACGGCTTGCATAAAAAAAGACTTTTACATCAACAATGTACATAATATAAATCATATTTCAATGGACTTTTATCCTGTACAATGATAATGTGAAATTTTCTTGACACAGATAGATTTTACATAATCAAAACAATTAATTTTTATTTTTAACATGTAACTTATACAGCAAATAGATTTGTATTTACTTTCTCATATTGTATATACCTATATATATACACACACACACTTTTATAATGACAATATATGTGATATAAATATCCATAATTTTTGTATTTGGAGTCATTATCCGTACTTTATGAACAACGTGAGGAAAATCATTCTCTTTGCTACTTTTTTTTTTCTTAACTTTTATTTTTATTGCCAACTCAAAAAATCATTTTAACATAATTTGAGCCTGAATTGCGCTAATATGTTATTCTCACAAAAGAAATACATTGACATCTTTAATTTTACCTCATAAGGTGAGAATATTTTCATCCTCAATTAATAAAATCATCATATACTTTTAGTTAATGTAAGTATTCTCAAAATCTTAATTTCAGAATTTTTTTTCTAAGAATAAAATAATTGGAAAGGCTAAAAAACTCTATTCACATTAGACCTAGTTAACTGAATATGGAATTTATGCTTCTTTTGAAAAAGTACGGAAAATGGGGAGGACAAAAATTTTGGTTGGACAGTATCAATGAACTTAGCTCATATTTACGTTTTTTTCCTTGTACCGTGGGAGGGGACACGGGCAAGTCTGAAAATTTGTAATTCTTTATAAAATTATTGAGGACCCTTCTCGAATTGTACACATGTCACGGGAGAGGAAAGAGAGAAAAGACATTTAGAAAATTATTGGAGAGTGTGTACATGAATAGACTCTTTTAGGCCATGTTTGGTAATAATTCTTTTTTTTTTTTTTTGGTCAGAATGTTTAGTAATAATTCAAACAGTGTAAAATTCTGATTTTTTGTTCCCAGAATCAATTTGAGCCAAGAATCGCATTTAGTAAAATTTTTGTTCCCGGGGGAGCATTGGGAGTGGAATAAAAAATAAATAAATAAAAAGTTGATTATTGTTTCGGGAACAAAATTGAGAATAAAAAACCAACTCTTTTTCTTCTTCCCTTTGGCCATCTCGCAACCGTCATCCATCGTTGCCCACCGCCGCCGATCGTCGTCCGCCGGTCCGGCGAGCCTCACCCAGCCCCGCCGATGGCTAGGCGAGTCTCACCGCGCCCCGACAAGGCTCACCTGGCCACCGGGGTTGGGCAAGCCTCGCAACGCCTAGGCTTGCCCAACCCCACTAATGGCCAAGCAAGCCTCGCCCAGCCCCGGCGAGGCTCGCCTGGCCACCGGCGAGCCTTGCCAGGCACCCAGCTCCGTCAGTGGCTAGGTAGGCTTCGCCCAGCCCCGGTGAGGCTAGCCTGGTCACCAGCAAGGCTCGATCGACGAGGGCCGACGACGCTCTGATGAAGTCGTCGATCGGCGACTGACCACAAGAAGAAAAAGAAGAAGAATAGGAGAAAAAGGAAAGAAAGGAAAGAAAAAAATGAAAAAGTAAAAAAATTATTTAAAAATTAAAAGAAATTGATTTGGAATAAAATTAATGAGCTTGATACCAAACGCAATTCTATTACAAAATCAGAAATTTTGGACAGTAATTAAACGCGTTCTTTTACTCATAATCAATTTCCGAGAACGGAATAATTGTTCCCCGGAAAAGAATCGTTATCAAATGTGCCATTCTCTAACTCTTTATAGCATTTTTTACGGAAGTTTGTTTTATACAACGCATGCAGGGGGCATTATAGACTTTGTCATGACCTAATAATGTAGAGCACTTTAGGATGCTTTACAGACTGATTCGATATGATGCCTGAAGGCATCATAGACTTTGCAGGATGCTTTGCAGGCTGGTTTGATGTAATGCCTGGCGGCATTGTAGACTTTGATGTGATGCCAAACAGAGTATAAACAGTGTCAAACAGTGCTTTCGCTACAGTACTCTGAGCATATTTGCTTCCCCTTTCCGTGGCTTGTCAGACTTTTACCTAGGTTGCTTTTGACTCCTGTGTGCTCTTCTTCACTTTCTTCTTCACGTGAAGATACTTCATATTTCTTCACACATCATGTTTGCTCGACCTCGGCCCTTGGCCGAAAAAGATCCAATTTATGGATACTTGACTATAAAGGTTTGGTATGTATTTCAAAAGATATTATCACTTCATCCTTCGAGGTTCCTTTGGTCATGTGAATTTATTCGATTATGATTATGAACTCTTCCAAGCTCATACTTCGTGTGATAGTGAGAATTGTCGCAATTCGCATTTATACGTGTGATATATCTTGAAAATGAGGTTATATGTGAATAACAAAGCCATTGATATTAACTATAAAATCATTATACACATATATACAATGCATTTAAATGATAGGTTGCATCACTGAAATTTCATGTGAAATGAAAATATGAAAAATTGTACCGAAAATCGTTACAATCAATGCTATGAGGACATGACCAAAACCAAATGTCGGGTAATAATGAGGATGATTTTTGCAACTTCCGTTATTTGATTTATGGCAACGTGTCACAAATAGAAATCCAACGTCATATATCCAAAAGAAGTTCTTTGGAACCGTTGAATGGACAAGGTGATTTGATATCGCCGAATTTGTTGGCGGGGAATTGATGACTTCAATCATTACATGGACCCAATCTCCTATATTAAATTTAAGAGACGAGGGCCAATAGCAATCACCGTTAGATCAAGTGGATCTATACGGTTGGATTGATTAGACTAGGATTGACATTTTCTACCGTTAGATCATGAGGAATCAATGGCTGCGATTAGAACGATTTTTCCTTTATAAATGAGCAAAACCCTGTTTAAGTCTCGTACGGCTTGCTCCGTACATCCCCTCCTCTCTCTCTCTCCAGTTTCCACCCTTGCCGCTGCCCTGCTCTCCCGGCGACCGTTCGTGTCCCCTCTCGCCGCCAGTGCTCGCCTATGTTCACCGTTCAGTACATCTTCACCCAGCTAAGGGCCGTTCGCTCCCATCTCGCGGTTCCCTCGCTTGTTGACTGACCAGCCGGTTTTGCTGAAAGGGCCAAGCTCCTTTTTTTTCTATTTACTGTAGTGCCCGGCGTACGTCTCCTCGGCAGGCAGCGCCCCATGTCCACTGCCACCAGATTCTCCTCTCCTGTCAGCTGAACGCGCCCCTCACCTTGCGCGCTGGCCGCTCCGTGTCGCCGTTTCCCGCTGCCCGCTGCTGGTCGGCGAGTCGGTAAGTAGTACTGGGGGCGGTCTCATCCTTATGCTCCGTCTCTTTGACGGATCTCTCTCGGCTGCTCATTGATTATCCTTTGCCGAACCTGGTTACGCCGGCCTGGTCACGGATCCTTGTTACTGATCCTTCTACTAAAGCCGGATTCTAGGCAAGGATTTTGCAGATTCAGAAGGATTTAGCTGAAACCGGCGGTGCATACCATTCGCAAAAAGCATGCAGAAAGAATTGCCAATCTCCCTGGTGGAGTTGCTGTAATTAAGGTTTGCAAAATCCCAAAATCTTTTGATTTCAGCACCTTGTTTGAAGAAACTAAAGATGTACAAAGCCCGTGAAACTTGAGATCCCCTAATTTCCTCAGAGATAAGATAACTGCATTTATTCATCGAAATCAAGATTCTGTAGTGCTTGTGAGTCCATCAGAAAGTTTTACGAAAGCGACTTAGTTTTGTCATTCGGGATAAATATCTTATATATCTCTATTCCATAGTAAGCAATGTGCATTCAATTAAGGTGGAATGTGGTGGAACTTGAAGACCGGAAACTTAAGAATAGAGGATGTAAAGTAGCCCACATTTGCTGATATGAATGAGGGAATGGAGCCCGGTGGTGTTGCAGCTTTATGTACATCTTTCGAGTGTATCCCTGTGTTGAGGAGCAACATGGAAAGATCAAGAGGAGCAGGTTGATTCTATGTCTTAGCAAAAGTATGATATCTCCAATAAGTATCCCCCGGCAGTCATCAATATAGGTGTGCACAGTGATCTTTGTGCCTTTTTTGGAGGATGCGCCGTGTCCTGATTTCGACCTCAGGCCTCTGTGGACTTGGGCTCAAGCCATGTAGGCTTGAGGAAATTATATTTTAACAACCTCTTGTGGGGTCTTGAGGAAACCATGTTCTAGTTTTTCTTTTGATTAATAACCTGCCTTGTGTCTTCGATAATCTCTTGGCCATTATAAGCAGAATACATCAAGTAGAGGATCGTTTCTAGCATTTTGCTGTTGTTTTGGAGGTTTCTCTGTCCTTATAGGTGGTCAATTACAGATTGCAATTGCAGGCACTCCTTGCTCCCTGCAAAAGCCATTGCAACTAATGCAAGGAGCAGATGGTGATACCGTAGTAGAGTCAACCTGAACATGTAATTGGGAAATCAGTTACAATGCAATGATGGGAAAATGTGAAGATCTTCTCATTGTTGGAGTGATAGATCCATGCGAGGTTTCAAGGTGTGTGCGACAAAACAGAGTATCCATTGCGGGGACAGTCCTGACTACCCAAGCGATATTGGTGGGGAAAACTAAAATGCCCAAGCCACCCATTCCACTTGTGCCCGGGATAACACCTTAAAGTAAAACGAATGAGCGGACGCAACATTGCTCAGGATAGATAACAAGTCAGAGCTCTCCTTGATAAAAAAATATCTGTGCTTCAAGGATGCGTGCTTTTCCAAATGAAGATGGGCGTGACATGTTTTGGGGAACTTGAGAGGTGTAATCTCACTTGTCTGGCTGGTCTTCAAGATTCATTGCTGTCATAATTGAAGAAACGGTTTGATATCGAAAGTCAGATAGTTTCTCTGAATTGCTTAATGGCAATCACATTTCTGCAATCTGAGGAACATGTGAAACTGCATCTAACCAACATTCATTGTGGGAATTCAGGTCGACAATGATGAAAAAAATGATGCTGCTCATGGAAATGGTGATCTCTCTATTAGACCGTATTTATGCACTGGCAATGACATCTACCTTGTTTGGGAACCATGCACAATGTAAGTTAAACAAATCAGCTGCAACTGTCTGGTTTGGTGCTTGTGCAGCCTATTGGGCTCGTTACCCTTTGCCCAAAATATCCGAGATTCTGCTTGGACAGTACTGATTCTTTGCACATGCACTTTGCATTCCCGTCCTCTTTGTAGATTAGATATTTTTCACATTTGAGATCTGGAGAAAATAACATGGGGAGTTGCAATTCATTTGGCGTAACAGGCGTTAAAGAGTTGTAGATTTTTTCAAATAGAGTGATGAGATTCCTGATATTGAACTTTTCTGCTACGGCTTGTCTTGTTTAAGGTGTGCGATGGCACTTGTGCATCAGAGAATCAGGCGTGTGTTTTACGCTTTTCCAAATCTGAGTGCCAGAGCGTTGGGCAGTGTTAACCGGCTACAGGGGGAAAAAAGCTTGAATCATCACTATGCGGTGTTCAGGGTTGTGGTGCCACAGGATATCCTCGACGAATCCAAAACATCGATATCTGGGAGCCGAGAATGAGAATGTCGAGTTGAGGATGCCTTGAATTTTGCAGGAAGACGATAGTAGGAATATTGTATTGCATTATCTATCTTCTTGGTCATCAGATTTTGGACTTCTTTTCCCCATTTCTAATCTTGTTCGAGTTATGTATTGCATTTAGATGCCCATATTTAAGCAGTAGATATTCCACAGTTATTATAAAGTTGGCCCTCGTGCTTTATTCTTATGAGCGAGAGAATAAAATATGCAGAGCAAGGAACCAGATAAATGGTATAGTAATTTGGAAGAAGCATCTGAAAGACTCGCTAAATGGCTTCGAAGACTAGGAGCGGCGACTTGCGAGTGTATCATGTTGCTGAGCTCCATTATCATGTATGTTATGGCCTCCTTGACCCTCTCTTGAGATGTCTTGTTGAGTTGAATTGCCCACTGGCTTGAAATTGGCTTTAGGCTTGGGCAACTTCTTTGAAAGACCCAGTCTATAAATTATTCGAATAGTTCGTGATCCCTGTCCTTCCATTGCCTTGTAATGATGCATCTCTGCTCTTCTAAGATCTTTTGAATTATTTGTGAACTCAGTTTTTAAAGCAAGGTAACTTTGGCTGATTATAGCTCGGGTAGGTCAGTCGTTTTATTTAGTTTTGCGACTAGTCAGTTTGGCACCAAAACTTTCCCCAAAGGAGCACTAATGTTCACGAGTTCAATCGGAGGTTATCACAATACAACATTAGATGAATTTTACTTATATTTTGAAGCTACAACAATGGAATCAACAACCCTAGGTGCAAAAGCCTTTACAGCTGAGCCAAGAAGAGGATACATAATAGACGCTACTTAAATAAACAAAGATTGAATTTGCTTGTGCTTTTTCCAGACCTTGGAACATCTCCTTAATTCGTCAAATCTTTACACTCATTTTGCAACCTGTGAGAGAGAGACTTGACAAATTCTATACACGAAAGATGTCCTTTGAATTTCTCGGCAAAATTCGCTTCAATGTCGAATCCTAGATTTGGCTCATATCGAGATGTTGAACATGTTCTTCACCAAGTTGTCCATGATTCGTGACTTCCATGGCGCATTGTATGTCCAAACTCCGATTCTCGAACTTACCATACAATGTGGATCGCGATGGGTCTTTTTTGGTTTTAGGGAGTTTGAGTGGGCAAGAGGACGGGAAGAACCGGCAAGTTGTTGCAGTGCGTATCTCGATCATGTGACCGTCCAGGTCGTGGAAGAACAGCTGATCGACCTTGATGCCGCCTTCTTCGACGACTGCAGTCACGTACTCAATGTTCATCTCTTCCGACTTCTTCATCACGAGCTTAGCACTGGAAGGAGTCCTTGGGATTTATCGCCCGTTTCTTTGCAGGAACATCCTCCACTTCAAGCAAATGGATGCCAATTCCATAGTTGAACAGCCTGAAAACGAGAAGGGCCGATTCTGTTATCAAATCCGGTCCGCACCATCAACTCGCGTATCGAACATCTTTATTGAATTCGACGATTTCGCAAAAGCGGAAAAAATCAACAAGATTCACAAAGACTACTACTATACATGTAGGTTCCAAAAGAACTAAACATCCACCTAAACATAACTGCCTCGAAGAAGTGACCAGGTGATGGTGGATTGGAGACTTCTTCTTATTTAACTAATCAAGGTAAGAGTGTCAAGTCAAAAGAGTTGGTGGGAAGTGGACACAATCTTCTTATTCCAAATTTTGGATAATCAACCTACCTGCTTTAGAAGCGGGGTTTTGTTTTTGGGTTTTTCATTTTTTTTTTCCGAAACACTTGTTAAGCATTTAATTATCCCAAAAAAAACTAATTTAGAATTTTTTTTATATCTGTAATGATTGTCTCGCCAGCGCACTTGGGGCCCTTTGCTAAAATAGAAAAGAGGAAATTAACCCAAAAAAAAAAAAAAATGATGATAAACGCACCCCAAAAGGGGAACCCACATCACCACATGTTTACTCCTTTGCTTCTTTTCCAAACTAAACGAAGTCACTTTAGAAAGGCTGCTAACAATATGAAAGGGCAAAACAAGCTGTTCTAAGCACAAATCAAGTAAAGTTAAGGCTAAAATGTTTTAATATCTCAAAAGACTTCTGTAGGTCCAATGGGTTTGATGATGGAGACCATGTTGGAGTAAATTTCTTTAAAAGCCCTCAAAACTATGACCCAAAAAAAACACACACACACACACTCACAATTTGGTTTCAAAAATGACATGATAAAAGGTTTTCATCGTTAATAAAGATTGGAATTTAGAGAAAAACATGTTTCTCACTATAAGCTGGGCCTCATTTCAAAACTTCTTGTTGATTTGAGTGAAATGGCATGAAAAAATTCATGTAGGACGGGTAGTTCACGATGTGAGAATCGCTCTTTCGACCCCCACCAAACATCTCCAAGAAAGTTAGGGATGAGCCGAGAGATCTACATGCTCTAACCACACTTACATTTCCCGTCGGACCGGACCGACCGAACCACGTACAAAGAAATGCCGACATCTAAGACCGGGGCCAGTGCCACAATGCGTACACCCCGGTCCGACCGACGTCATACAAGTTTCAAAGCATTAATTCCCAGCGATTCCAACAAGGGAAGCAGAGTGGGGCAAAGCGAAAAGCCAAAAGGGGCATGCTAGGATTTACCAGGCGCCTTTGAAGTTGAAGGAGGAAGGGCGCTTGATGAGGACGAAGCCCAGGACACGCTCGTAGAACCTCACGGACTCGGCCACCGACTTGCACACGAACGAGACGTGGTTCAGCGACAGCAGGGGCAGCTTCGGCTGCTGATGCATCGACAAGAGGAGGAGTAGGACTCACTCAGCCATCTCTGCATATCCTCCTCCTCTGCGCTCACTATCTCTTTCCCCATCTGTGTGTGTGTGTGTGTGTGTGTGTGAATGATGCTGAGTGTTTGCTAGCTTGATAAGTGAGCAGAATTACGTGAAATGAGCGAAGGAGGAGGGGAGGGTTTATATGGAGGCGGAGCCAGCACCAAAGTGAGATATCCCGCTCGTCTTTTGTTACAGTAAATATCTCTGTCATCACCCTCAAAAGAAAAAGAAAAAAGAGAGAAATTGCAAAAATATATATGATAATGTGAGAGCCCTTTCTCTCAGCACTTTTAAAGCATATATATATATATATATATATATGTCATTTTCTAATAAGGTGACGAATTGAGAAGGCTTTGTTTTTTTTTAAAAAAAAAACAATAAATCGAGAATAAGTCCTAGAGAATCGGTGAGATTAATGTGTTTTATAAGAAATGATCGTGAAGGAAGTTTCTTATTTAATATTTTTTGGGAAAAAGCCACGAAAAACCCCGAACTTTGCCCGGAGTGACACATTTACTCCAAACTTTTTTTTGTGACGTGAAAAATCCCAAACTTTCCAAACCGTGACACATTTACCCCATAAGGGCATTTTTGTCTTTTTATTCTGTTTTTTCCTTTTTCTTTTTTTTTTCTTTTTTTCTTCTTCTTCCCTCCGCCGGCCATGGCGGAGCCGGCGGAGGGAAGCCGGCGTCCGGCGAGCTCGCCGGCGTTGGGCGAGGGCAGGGACACCCTCGCCCGACGCAGGCGAGGGCGGCCCTTGCCGGCGACGGGCGAGGGCAGGGACACCCTCGCCCGACGCAGGCGAGGCGGCCCTCGCCGGCGTCGGGCGAGTCCCTGCCCTCGCCAGATCTGGCGAGGACCCTTGCTCGTCGCCGGCAAGGCGGCCCTCGCCCGCGTCGGGCGAGTCCCTACCCTCGCCAGATCTGGCGAGGAACACCCTCGCCCGACGCAGGCGAGGGCGGCCCTCACCGGCGACGGGCAAGGGCAGGCCCGACGCAGGCGAGGCGGCCCTTGCCGACGTCGGGCGAGTCCCTGCCCTCGCCAAATCTGGCGAGGGACACCCTCGCCCGACGCAGGGGAGGGCGGCCCTCGCCGGCGTCGAGCGAGGGCACCCCTCGCCTGACGCCGGCGAGGGCCACCCTCGCCCAACGTAGGCGAGGGCGGCCCTCGCCCGACGAGCAAGGGCCGCCTAGCCGAGGCCGGCGAGGGTGACCCTCACCCGACGCCGGCGAGGGCAGCCCTCGCCGGACGCTGGCTTCTCTTCGCCGGCCAGCCGGCGGAGGGAAGAGAGAAGAATTTTTTTTTTTAATTAAAAAAAAAAATTTAAAAAATTTTAAAAAAAAAAATTAAAAATTTTTAAAAATGAAAAGACCAAAATGCCCTCTAATTTTAGGGTAAATGTGTCACATAACGAAAGTTCAGGATTTTTTGTGTCACAAAAAGAAGTTTGGGGTAAATGTGTCACGGTTGGCAAAGTTTGGGATTTTTCACGACACAAAAAAAAGTTTGGGGTAAATGTGTCACTCCGGGCAAAGTTCAGGGTTTTTCGTGGCTTTTTCCCTATTTTTTTTCCAAATGTTACCAATTTCCCTTTCTACCTTAAAGGATAACATTAAGGCGGTTATTGTTTATGTGTGTGTATGTGCGTGTATGTGTGTGTATGTATATGATCTAATCTTTCGTACTGGTAAATTTGACAATCATTTCTTTATGTTGCATCTCTCTTCTTCGAAAGGGCGAGCGATCAAGAATTCAAGTTAAGTATCAATGATTTTGGTGAAGACGAGGAGTTAAAACTGATGATTCAAAATATGGATTTTTTTATTATAAATTTTTAAATTTAGATATGTGTGATTATGTCTACATCCTTCAATCCTTTATATTGGTCAATAAAGAAATGAAAGTGACCAATAATTCAAACAATGGGAAAAAAAAAAAACTCTACTTAAGTAGCCTCCACTACTAATTACAACATTCGCTTTTTTTTAATATGTAAATTCCGAAATTTATAGATGTAAATCCACCTTTTCCGCTTTACAATAATAATAATTGATGCCATATAATTATGCGAAACTTCTAAAACATTCAGTGATCACAACACTGTTTCACTAATTTAATCTTTAAACCATATGTAACAAGTTTTTGTTATGGTCACCACGATCAACATCGCTTTTACAATTATTGTTCTATTTGGGTACGTGTCACCATGCACTTCGTAGGTAGGATTGTCCTTGCTCCCTACTAAAATGACTCGATGATTAAAAAAAAATTAATATCACCAAATATTTAATATTTATTGTGATACGAATACTTACAATTTTTACTGTGTCAAAAAAATCATAAATTATGCCCTCCGCTATGCTAATATCCCAAAAAAAAAATTGAGAAAAATTATTCAATTTGTAATAAACATATTGTATGGATATAATTCAATCCTAACTTTTTGTGTGAAATTTTAATCTAGTCGTAGCACTAACATGCAATCCAATTGTTGGTGTTAATCCTATGTAGCACATTGCTATCTTCACGATTTTTGGCGAAAATTGGCCAACAAGAATTGGTTAGAATTTCACACAAAAGTTTATAACCGAATTGTTAAAATTGAAAATTTCAAGATTGAACTAACATTCATATAAAATATGGTTTGGGACGTTTTCCCCATTTTAATCTTAAACTTATACCAACGTGACAAAAATTGAGGCTTTTTTGGCACACTATGTAAATTCGAGATTTTTTGTGACATATAAATTTGGGTATTGATGTTATAATGTCTATAATTTAGGATTGCTTTACGGTACTTTTTGAAAAATAAGGGAAGCATAAAAGCCATTTTTTTTTTTTAAAATAAAAGCCATTTGAATTGGAGCTACAGCAGGCGAAAGTGAAGACAACGTGTAAGCAGGCGAGAGGAGCGTAGGGACGGACCGATAATCATTAGAATTAGACCGTGTCGAGGTACCACTGATGACGCTCTCTCCTTTTTCACCTTTTTCTTTTATTTTTCCAAAAATAAATAATTGATTTTTGTGTATATATATATAGCGATCTTGTCCTATCCACACCGAACTCCTGAACTCCGTGGTCCTTTTCAAAGGCACATGCGACATGTTGCCTTCGGTTACTTCAGCCGGTATTATTTAATTTAATTTAATATATTATTTTTCTGGGCCCTCACATTGTAATTTAATTTAATATATTAGTTCGTCAATAAAAAGTTTCCATTTCAAAGTGCACCGAAATTGACAACGGGTTTGGGTAGATGCTTAAACGCGTAAAGTTTTTCCATTAGTTGGCATTAGTTTAGTTTTTAGTTTTTGGATTACCACGAAGAATTTTTTTTTTTTTTTTTGGTAAAGATTACCACAAAGAATTCTAAATTGGTGTGCAACAAAATTTATTCAAAATTTATTTTTTTATTGTAAAAAAATTTAAATCAATATATATTTGTAATAAATTTACTATCATTCATTTATATTTCGTCGAAAAGTTACTGACAAAAAAACCTTTCAAAATGTAAATTGATACGAAAATCGATAAAGGATGCGCTAAGAAAATTAGAGGTATGAAGACTTGAGGCAATCGCAGCCCACTAAGTAAACAAAGTATTGAAATGTAAAGATAACACGAAGATAAAATTAAATAATTTATATTCATTACTTGATTGATGGTGCCTTTACTCTAACTAGAATCCTAATACGTATAGTTATTTCCGGCAATTATAAAAGAAAGCAATATGGCTCCTAAAATTCAGCAGCATGTATTTATATACGGTTACTAGACAAGCCCGCTACTCGATAATCAATAGCACTTCTGCACTTTTCACGGCTAGCAATGGCCAATACTTTTGTAACTTGGGGCTCGACTTCCTAATGTTTAAAACGGCCCATTTTTCCCGGCTTTTATGGTCGTAAGCTTCCGAGATCTTCGGCTCCACTACATCATGATCATGTCAGTTCCATTTCTCGATAGCCATACAGGCCTGCCCAAGCGAACTGTGTCTGAAACTATTGGTCCCATTAATTGGACAATCACCTGGTTCCTAGCTCGTAGTGATTTGTTTCGGTCGTGGCCTTCTTGTTGATAAAACCAAGCTTCATTCATCGACACTCGTATTTTGAGGAATTAATAATTTCCTTTTGTTTTTACCGTTTGCAAAACTTTTTTAGTCATTGATTGTCTATATTAGCCGACTAAAAGCTCCCGACAAAATATTACTTTTATCACGTCTTGCTCGCCCTCTCCGAGTCCCAGTCGTCGGTCCGGAATTTAGGCACTTTTTTGTGTCAACAGCTTCCCTCTAATATCCCCGTTAAAATGCAAGTGTGGAAACACATGTGACAAACGACTCGGATGATCGGCTTGCAATGTGGATCTAATGCATGAACTTAGAATGATTGGGTTTCCTGAACAACTTCATCCTTGGGAGCTAGATCTAAAGAAAATGAATTTAGATCGGCAAACCTACTAATTTCACCTAAAAACTTCCTCACATTTTAAAAATCTGCCGAATTCCCTAATTTTATCCTAAAAATTCATTAGATTTGTCACATTAGCGTACCAACTCAAGATTTTTCATAATACGAAAATTAGGTCGTAATAAATATGACATTGATATATCGATTTAGAATTTTTGACAATAACAATCCTTAATTTTTTCCCCGTAACATTTTTTGCAGGCCTATAAATTGGAATTGTCTACTGGACACAATGACACAGAGAATTAAAGACAGGAGGGATATGGTAGGGCTAGAGCACACATGATCTCTCCACAGTCACATGTGGATTATTGTATACTTAAAGTTGTACAGCTATATGTCTAGTCACAAGTATTTACCATGGGGACCAACTATTTATTAGACTCGGTCCAATCCGTACATATATAGGAATATATTCACACTAATTAATAATAATCATAACATGATATGAAATCTTGAATCGAATTCCACTTACCAAACTCAATCCAATCCACCTCTTCAATCTATCTTATACAAAAGACCATTCTACATTATTGTAGGAGTTGCTTCATGTAACCTAATTCGAATTCAAAGTGGCTGTCTCAATTAGGGGTAATAAATCATTCGAGCAATGCCTCATTTTAGTTTAGTAGTAGATTCCGAATATAATTTAGAGTGCGTTTAGTAATGTTTTTGTTTCTCTATTTTTTGTTTTTTTTATTCCTAAGAATAGAAATATAACAAAAATCCGTTTGTGTAGGTTTTTGTTTGTAGGAATAAATTTAGAGCAGAAACACAATATATATATATATATATATATATATATATATATATATATATATATATATATATATATATATATATATGGTCCTAAGAACAACTCAAAAAACAAGCATTTTCTCTTTTCTTTTCTTTCTTTTTCTCTTCCTCCTTTTCTACCTCTAGCCAATCACTGACTTTAGTGATGGCCGGTGATAAGCTAGATAAGGCTTGGCAACCTCACTGGAGCCTCATTTGCCCCTAGTGAGGCCCCCTTGAGACTCGCCTAGCCACCGCGAGGTCGGCGTAGCTCGATGCCGACCTTGTGGTGGCTAGGCGAAGGTTGGGGGCACCTCGTCGGCAACTAGCTAGAGAAAGAAGAAGAAGGAAAAAAATGCAAAGAAAAAAAGAGAAAAATGTTTAAAATTATTAATAAATTAAAAGAAATTTTAAGTCACAAAAAAATTTGGTGTTATATCAAATGTATTTTTGTCCCGAGAATAAAATTTTTGTACAATTATAAAACATTTTCAAATGTTCAGAAACTCATTCAAGGAACAAAAATAAAAAAAAAAATATTTATGAATAAAAATTATACTAGGGAACAAAAATATTATCATACGGGCCGTTATTATTCATTGAAGGTTGTTTATTCTCTCGGTTAGTTCTTAGATGCTTCGGGTTTATGTTACAAGAATGAAACTGAAAGCCAAGCGGTGGGGGTGGAAGAAGAAGAAATAGAAAAAGGTAAAAAAAAGAAGAGAAAAAAGACAATGGAGAGGAGTGAATTAGCACGGATTTGGGCTAGGACGTGTTTGGGCTCTGGTGAACATGGGCTCAAAATTAGCTTGTTGAGTTTGGGCTTAGCTTCTGTTATAATAGCACTGGAAGATTTTGGTGTTAAAGTGGGCTAGGTTTATTTAAGGATGGGGCTGATATTTTTGCGGGCCGGAGGTAGCTGGGCTGAGAATAGAAAATAGAATTGGCCTGGAGGCTCCGATTGGGCTAAGAAACTTATGGGCTGACTTGGTTAATTCGGAATGGGCTCTAGGCTGGTCCGGATTTAGACCCGACCCGGACTCATAGGGTCTGGGTCAGCTTAGTCGGGCCGGGTCACCTTGCCCGAATTTCTTTCTTTTTTAATAATAATATTAAAATTCATGAAAAAAATTAAAAAAAAGAAAGCAAAAAATTTATAAAATTATAAAAAAAAATATAAAAATTCAAAAAATGTATAAAATAATTAAAAAATCATTTAGAAAAATAGGAAAATCCCTAAAACTCCAAAAAATTAAAAAAAATTAGAATTTTTTGAAAAGGGTTAAAAATAGTTTTTGGGTAGTTTTCTCCTAAAAGTGTGGGAAAATCTTGATTAAAAATTATGCTCAAAATTGAACAAACCTAGGGCTTTACAATAAGGTTTGAATGTTTCTTTTTGAGACAAATGCCTTTGATTGAGCACTTTCCATATGTTGATCTTTTTTCCCCTTAGCCTAGTTAGAAATGGTTGTCGATTGTTATTTTAATAATTGCATACTTGCATGATTATCTCATATGTTATGAATAAGCTTAATTTCAATCCTAAATGCGTCATTTGAAGCTAAAGTTGAACACCCCAACATAGCGTGATGTTTGGGCTTGGGAGAGCTCACACCTACATGAGAGCTATGGGCCCACCTTTTAGGCAATATCCCTAAAGCTATGTCCTTTCTCCTCTGAACAAAAAGGGTAGGTCACAACAACTATGTACTAAGCATCATATATGAGGGGCAAAAAAGCAGGAAAATTTAAAATAACAAGCATGTCGGTGGATTAAAAAATATATATAAAGAGACATATGGTTTAAATAATCCTAAATGGCAGCTTCACAAAATTGTTTAGGCAAGGGGTGAGATCGAGTTGAGTAGAGATAGGAGGGAAAATTGTTCAAAAAATCTTAAACTTATTAATATTTCAAATTTGCTAATTGAGTCTTAAACATTTTCATGTTTTGCTAATTAAATACATTCGACCCGCTTTAGTCAAAAATTGTTGACGTATATGTTCACCATTCTATATAGCACAACTAATGTTGACATGAACAATTTTAATAATACTTTTAAAAAAATTTGATTTTTTTCCTTTTTTTTTTTCAAGCCTAGCGAGGGCTGAGCAACTTTCCCTAGCCACTAAACAAGGGCTTGTTGACCCTCAGTGCCCCTTGGGTGAGGACCGTACGATCATGCTATGTAAGATGGCTAACGTCTACATTAGTTATTTCCAGTCAAAATTGGTCGAATTGACTCAATCGGTAAAACGTAAAAATGTTTAGGACTAAATTGGTATAATTGAAAAGTTTAGAATTGAATTGGCATAAGTGCAATAAGGAAGCTGGCCCTAGATTGGTGCTACTCGTGGTTTAGCCGATTTGCTTTAGGACTCGAGCCCATTGTGTTATACATAGAGACTTCAAGGTCAGCAACATATAATTGGAACAATGATTTTATGCCCAAAGTGTTGAATTTCAGTTTGGCTCGCACCGCTATGGATGAAGAAAATAGACGCATCTATAAATGTGTCATGGGAACCTTCTGGTTTGGAGACTCCTCTCTTGCTCAAATAGTTCCTTTGGTTTCTCATCTAGTATTTTGGTTAATTCTAAATGCGTTGGTCGTAAATGTTGGTCCAAAGCAGCATAAGATCAGTAAATTCTAAGGTTGATTAGAAAGAATCGGTATCCTATTCCCCGAAACCTCAATCGTAACATCAGAAGGTGAATTCAAAACAAACTTTGCTCTTGCTTACTTTTGCTGGACTTATGGTCTTGAGAGACGTGCAGAGATATCCGGTAGCCCATAGACAATTTGTTCTTTGATGTTTGGCCGTTGAGACGTGACCTTTGAGATTCTAGGTCATTTGGTTTGAGAGTATATCTCATTTGGTCATCTTGTCACGACATTGAAACGTCTCCACATATCGATTGCATCTAGGTACGTTGATCCTCCCCACTTCACTGTCCGGCCAGGTGCTTGGTGTACTAGCGCTATTCACCAAAGAAATGTCAGCCTTTTGCTGCTATGATCACAGAGAGACCTGAAAGAGGCTAAAGTCGTGGTGAGGCGGGAGTGCGGGATTTTGATGGCAATGTCTTTGATGGAGTTGGTGCTGCTGCTAACGAGCACTGTGCACTATTGCTGGGTGAGAAGTTGGGAAGGGGTGATGTAGCGGAGAAGAAGCGGAGCATGATGATAATGGAAGTGTAGGAGGCATCGATGGCCAACGCGGCTAAGATGGTGGAGGTCAAAGCCAAAGATTTGGATGACAGGATGCGGCAGAAGTGTGGGCAGTGGGTGAAGACTAATTTTGAATGCTGAGCTTCCATTGAACTAAAATAATTGCTTGCTTGGTTTGCCATATGAGAATTTCCTTGTGGTGGGCCACTACTTGGCCGACCATCTTCTGCAGGATAGAGAATTTCTATGGATGAACCCTCTCAATATTAAATATTGATGGCCATGTTGCCAGTTCTTTGGAGAATTGGGTTCACCTTAGTAGTTAATACCACGAGCAATGAAGTAATTGCTCACTGTTTGGGGTAAAAAAACCAAATAAGCCATAGAGAGAAGGTGTGCGCTTGACAGCATACATTAAACTTAAGCATAAGTATGGCTAATATCATACCTCAATAGTCTTAAAACATGAGTAAACATCATAATATTTGCATTTCATGCACAATAACAAGTGCAAACAAAGATCACATCACAGATGTCCTTGTTCCATAATAATAGCATAAATCATTTCTAAATCTTCATGGGACGATAGAGGCGAGGGCAAAAGGTGGATTCAACCATTTCAACATACAAGGGAAGCTGTAGGATTGCAAACATTATGACAGGGACGGCAGCCCACAAAGTAATGGGGATGTAAATCCACTTCCATCGTCCGCTTAGGACGATTGTAAGAGCAGAGCCAAAAGCCACGAGCATAAAGGCCAAAGAGAGAAAGAGAAATGTGAGGCCCAATATCATTTTTCTTGGTAGTGAGTGGAGGAAATCTTTTGCGGCATAGCGTGAAGTTAAGATTGCTAGGAACATCAAGGTGGCAGTGATAGAGGAGAAGAGAGCTAGAGCATCCGCAATCGCGAATACCATGAATGAGGTCGTCTTCAAAAAGATCGGGATCCCTCTATTGTCGTTGCCTCCAGGTACAGTAAAAGCTGCAGCAAAAGCTACTGTGATGATGAGAGTCGCTACAAGGCTGCAAGATGATGATGTATCCTTCATCCATTGTCCTGCCTCTTGGAGCAAATCTTTGCGCTGTTCCAGAAAAACTTCCCAGTACGTTTTCCCTCTCCCTTTTTCCGCCGGTTCCAATTTCAGACTTGTAGAAGAAGGATCGCTCTCATCTTTCATCACCTTCATCTATCAACAAAAATGTAAATTAAAGAGCACAAAAGTGTGGCAAAACAAATAAGGTGAACCGACCTCAAATCTTAGACTCTGAAGAAAAGGAGAGCTCCTATCTTCCAGTACCTTCAGAAAATAAAGGACGTCTATTAACATGAATTTAAATAAATTAAAGAGTGGCAAGCAAATATAGTGAACCGACCTCAAACCATTGAAGTTCCCTTTGCATAAGAAAAGCTGACCCAGAAACATCAGCCGGTACTATCCTGGTGACCATTCTACTACTGCCGGCATCAAGTCGTGACATCTTGGAATTGTGACGTATGCATTCAATATTCTAAACAACTCAACATGCCGTGCCTTCACAACTTCCTCCATCAGTTGTTTTGCGAATTCTTCCTCCCACATCAATTCCGGATATTGCTTAAGACATAACTTTACACTTTCAACTATTCCACTAGATGTAGCTCGAAGGACAATGTCCGAAATCGATTGGAGTATTTCAGGAGTTTCCTTACCATCCTCCATCGTCTTTAAAACTAGATTTGATAACTCAAGCCAGCATTCGTGCCTCAACTTCAATTCTTCAATCCTATTGACAAAAGGTACTACACGTAACATTCGATGAGCAAGTTTACCTGCGATAAAAATTCAAAAGTTAATAGAGGCTTTTGTATTTGCGTCGTTGAGAAGAGAATGATGAATATAACGTATTAATCGAGGAAGCAAACTTCATATGGCTTGAAAATCAAAAGGCATGCATCAGAGAACAGATAGATTTATGGATGAACACAAACAATGTCAGAGATTTTTTTTTTTTTTTTTTAAAACGATAGATTTAGCGATGGATCAATAGATTTGTTTTCGACCTGACTATTTTTACAGATTCTCCTAATGGACACATATCGATTAGACTTTGAATTGAATGGAATCCAATCATATCGTTATATATGAATCGAGAACCGGTCCATCTAAAAAACAATGATCCTAAAGGGATACACTGATCATATCAATTTACAATATAAAATATGGATAAATAAAGTCATTTTTCTGTAGATACCACCACATTTTTTTTTGTCTAAAGATACTATGCGAATTCGTGTACTTGGTTTTGTGGCAAGATTTTAGAGTAATTTCTTGAACCGACGAATTACTGGTTCTACCACCACTAAGAGGAGAGAAGAATCAGAGTCAGCAAATTAGGAATTGATGATGAACGAAAAGATACGTATCACATTTATGAAATGAAAATTGCACATGTAATTAAATTTAATAATGCTTAAATATGTTAGAGAACAACTTGGATCAATCAGCCCATATGACTTGATATTCAAATTTATGATTCCCAATAATTCTACTTCGCAATTTGACATTGAGTAAGACTTCTCAAACTAATTATATGGCTGTTAAGGGCAGCTCTATTTCCACCCCCATTTTAACTAAGAAACTCTTTTTTTTTTTTTTTTTTTTTAACTTACCGAAATACCCTCATCTCTATTTTCAAATTATTGCTTCTTTTTTTAGTAGGCTAACCCACGAAACTACATTTATTTTTATCATCTCTCTCATCAATTTCACAATACAAATGCTCCATTACACTCAACAAAATATCACTCACAAGATATTTCTAATTATGATAGCTTATGAACACACAATTAATTTCCTATTTTTCTCAAATAGTATAAATGAAACTATATTTCAAACTCGAAAATTAAAATTCAATTTAATTATCTAACCGATCTTGATCAGAAATGGAAAAGAAAAATTGATCACATATCAAACATATTTACATTTAGATCATATCTAAATATTAAAAAAGGATAAGAACTTAACGGGAAAAAAGAGAGAAAGAAACTTCTTGTTGTTCTACTCCAATTATGAAGAAAGTAATTACTATCGATTGTAGATTCAATCTCATATCAAGTGTATCAAAACTTTAGAATATGCTTAAAACTTTCCTTTGAAAAATTCTAGTGTGAGTTTTAAAGTGAAGAAGGCATAAATAAATTTTAACTCCTATCTTGTAATTCATATTAAAATGTAAAAAGCCCAAAAGAAAGCACAAATCAACAATGTTTAACTTTATAAATCTACAAACTTATTTAGAAAAAACACTCACAATGTCAAAATTGGCTAGATAATTAGATTAAATTTTAATCTTCAACTTTGAAATAAAGTTTTCCTATTGATAAAAATAATTAATTGTATATTCATAAGCCATCATAACTAGAATTTTCTAATCTTCTATGTAACTTTTGTGATTAAAATATGATATCAATTAAAATTAACAATCAAGTCTAGGCAAAATAATAAGAGGATACATTAAATTATAATATCTATTTGGGTGTAATTTGACATTTATATTGTGAAATTGATAAGATTACATAGATGATAAAAATGAAGGCAGTTTTGTAGTTAGTATAATATATAAAGAAACAATAATTTAGAGAGAGAGAGAGAGAGAGAGAGAGAGAGAGAGAGAGAGAGAGAGAGAGAGAGAGAGAGAGAGAGAGAGAGAGGGGTATTTCAGTAGGTTCATTGGAAAAAAAAACGAGTGTTTTAGTTAAAATGGGGGTGTGAGCTCGTTGTTAAATTAGATTTTTACTTGTTACACACATCATGGTTTAAATATTAATGGTACACACTGATGTAGTCCCTATCCCCTAACTTTTTTGTGAATAAGATCTTTGAATGATATGCTTTTTGCTGTGTTATTGGTAGATTAACAAAAATACCTCGAGCCATCTTCGTGTCTTTGGCATTGCCAAATGATGTATCAACCAATGGAGGGATACCTATTAAGGGAATAGATAGAGTGAACACTATGAAAATAAAGTTGCTCTAATTGTCATATCTAACAAAAGAAGAACAAAAAGTACCTACATTGGTATATACACTTTTCCCAAAAATTGAGCTGAGCTCCACTACGGTAGTAAGACTTGATGTCCCAAATTTCATCCAACATGTCCCAAGCGGACGTTATTAAGCCCGGGTCTTGTTTAGCTAAATACAAGAGTACGTCTTTTGCGAGACAAAAAAAAAAAAAAAGTTAGGTCAAGTAAATAATGAAGGAAATCAGATAAGATGAGTAGTGTGAAATCCTACCCAAATGGCCAGCCACAATAAGGTTGAGCACGGTAATTCCGTCTGGGATGGATTTAGTATGCGTGGCCAGGTACCACACAACCTCCTTTTGCCTAAGAGCACTTCCAGGAGCAGCCCAGAAGGCAAGGTCTTCACATAGGGCATTAAGTTCGTCAAGTTCGTCTAATTGCTTTGTCATCCTTATTGTTCCTCTCCGAGCGGCATGGTAGAGGGCACAACGCAAAGTGGTAGGTTTATTTTCTGTACGGACACGCTTGACCAGTTTTTCGACCAATTGATCTTGTCTGGCCATAGCCGCAATATCGAGCACCGTAGCTTTATCATATTTTGTGGTCAAAAGTGGGGCCGTGATTGCGTCGGGATTTTGAACGAGGATTTTCTCGACACTTTTCCAATCACCTTTTACTGCGGCTTCAAACAATGGTCGATTTTCCTTATCGACCATCGACCACCGGTCTGGGCTTGACTGCAAATATTGAACTATAAAAGTCCTCAGTCTTTCGCACTTCTTGTTTTTAAGGTCAAGTGCAAGTACAAAAATTTCCGATGAAATGGCAAATCCAAATCAAGGGGCGATCGTTACTCAACAGGCCTGTTTCCATGTGCACCTTCGTTTACTCTTTGGAAGTCAGTTCTTTCTTTTATTTTATTTTTTTCTTTTTCTTTTGGGGCGAGGGGGAGGGGGAGAGGGGTGAGGGGCTTTCTCAATTAAAATTGAAGATATTATTACGATTTTAAAATTATGGAAAGATCATGTTTTAACTTTTATGTCAGCATGTATGCCGTGAATTCAAATATTTCGAATTAAAAAGAGTAAAAATGCAAGAAACATAAGGTTTATGAAAATGAAAAAAATTCAAAGTTAAAAAAAGTAAAAAAGCAGCAATCACAAGATTTATGAAAAATGAGAACTTAAACTTTGAAGTGGAGCACCTTTATATGGTTCATGACCGCCTTGAAAAGCTTTGTCAGATGTTGTGCTTCTAAATCAACGTCTTTTTAATCATTTGCGTGTCATGACTTTTTTTATTCATTTATTATCATTTGAGAGCCATATCAGTAAAAAATCATTTACTTGAGTGTCTATTCTGACAATTCATTTATTTATTTTTATTTTGGTAGAAAGATATTATGCAACATATATCAACTCATTATGAACGGCTTAGGTAAATCCTATTTAATAAACAGAAAAAGGAACGGCTCCCTTGGCAACGGCATACCCTGCACTTCTTCATCAAGAGAAGTGTTCCTTTAACTCATTCTGAAGGATTGGTTTCTTTGTTGGAGTCCACGTCCACACAAACATCTTGGAGAATAGAAGGAAGAAAACCAGAGTTTGACGCGAAACGCCTTTCTGAAACTTATATGCTCCTTCAATTTAGGGGGGCGAAAAAGCTGAATAATCACTCTAGAATCTAGAATTTTTAAATCAGGACATTTTGCGTATTTACTGTTTGCTTGAAACGAATAGTGATGCCATGGGCTCGGAAAATGAATCAACTAGCAGTATTTGGTGGCCACACATTGCTTTTGCATTTGTAGTTCGTGGGAATTAAAATTTTTCGGCCTCTGTTATTAGTTCCAATTGAATATGCCGCCAAACTAGATGAAGGAAACAAAGATATTATAAGACCACATCGTTCATACCAAAAATGGGTAAGATATTCAATTATCAAAGAGTTTTAGTCTTCCTAGGCTGAGTTCATTCCTTCCTTTTATACAAGTACCTCTCCTGATATAAACCTACACCTAGAGCAAGTAAAGCATATAAGTTATTTTTGGCTTAGAACAACAACATGATTTCCTTTCTGGAGATGACTATAGTGAATTGATTAGCTCGAGAATCATGTCTTTAAAGGACAAGTCATGTAGTCTCTTAATGATAAGTAATTAAATATTCAAAACCCGTTGGTTTTGCCATGCGCTCTCGACGAAATTGCTTTGTTGGACAACCAACTGCCAATCCGATTCGCATTTCAAGTAGAAATGGAAAATAATTAGTCCTCGCAAGGTGATTGCTCGGACAAAACTTTCCGATAAGAGGAAGTTTTCTGGTAGTTAATTTTAATTAATTGGTCATTGAGTTCTTATAAGTGAGGAAACTAGGATTGACAAAAAGCAGTCGCACGATCATCCAAAACTACGAGGGAACTTGTGCAGCCAAGTCATACCAAACTTAGGATATTTGACTTTGAGTAATACGTTTTTCTTTTGCTTACTAGTTTCTTGAATCAATCAACTGTATTTGATGGCCACACATTGCTTTTGCATTTTTAGTTCGTTGTTGGAAATTTATTTATCTTTGGTCCCTGTATTTAGTTCCAATTACATATGCCGCCAAACTAGATAAAGGAAACGAAGAAATTATAAGACCGCATCGCTTACACCATAAATTTTTCTGGGTTGGAACATAAATATGTACCTGGTGGTGGTTCAGCAGGATTCGAATCTCCTTGTATTTCACTTGGTTGCGGCACCATCAGGTTGCTCTCCTCATTGCAGTCTTTCAACAACAAATTAAATGGAGGATACGAAAATGGGTAAGATATCCAATTATCAAAGAATTTTGGTCCTCCTAAGTGGAGTTCATTCCTTCTTTTTATAGAAGTACCTTGCCTAATGTAAAGGTATGCAAGTAAAGCATAACTTGTTTTTATTTTGTTTTTACGTTATAGTGGTTGGATTACTTGAGTGAAAATGATTATCACTGGGAATATAAACAAGACCTATACAAGGTGGCAAGCAGGCTCAAACTCTGGGGCCACAGATCATTAGGTTCATTTATTTTTTTGGGTTGGAACATAAATATGTACCTGGTGGTGGTTCAGCATGATTCAAATCTCCATGTATTTCACTTGGTTGCAGCGCCATTGGGTTGCTCTCATCGTTGCAGTCTTTCAACAACAAAGTAAATGGAGGATGCGAAAATGGGTAAGATTTATAATTATCAAAGAATTTTGGTCCCCCTAAACGGAGTTCATTCCTTCTTTTTATAGAAGTACCTCGCCTAATGTAAAGGTATGCAAGTAAAGCATAACTAGTTTTTATTTTGTTTTTACGTTATAGTGGTTGGATTACTTGAGTGAAAATGATTATCACTGGGAATATAAACAAGACCTATCCACAATAAAGAAAAACAAAACATGTGATGTTCTTAGTTATGGCAACTAGATCCTACACAGAAATAGAAAAGCTAACAAAAGAAGGAAAGTAAATAAATTGAGGGCTACCACTTAAAATTGCAATTGAATAATTAAAGGCAACTTTATCTTTTTAAAGAAATTGGGTTACATTTAGTTGGATAAGGTATGGAGATAGCGCCACCCGAAAGTTTTCATCTAATAAATAATGGAAATTTTCCGATATTTTCATTTCCAAATTTGTCAATAAGAGTACGTTCGGTAAAAAATTTTATTGCTGTGTTTGAAAATAAATACACTTAAACTTGGAAAATTTAATCACACTTTGTATGCTTTAGATCTTGCTTAGATGACTGGTACCAGGCTCATTCATTGCAATGGAATTTTCTGCACAAAACTTATATGGTAAATTTCTAAACAAGAAAAATTAACAAAGATCATGAGTTTTTATAAATAGGTATTGAATCATGAATTAGTTTTGTGAGACCTTCTAAGTTTCATACATCAGACAATGCGTTTTTACTGAGTTTTAATTCGTAGTTGCCATTGATCTAACCCACGATATCATTCATACATTGCAAGCGCGTTTTGTTACTCTTTGGAAGTAAAAGAGTATTTCCTTTGGGGGTTTCTCAATTAAAGATATTGTTCAAATTTTAGAAAAATGAAAAGATTATCTGTAAGTTTATATGTTAGAATTTGTATGCCGTGAAATTCAAAGTGATTTGGACTAACAAAAGTCAAATTGCATTAAACAAAAGGTTTATGAAAAACTAAAATTAAAAGCTCAAAAAGAGACAAACTCCTAGGTTTTTTGCGACTAACTTGGGAAGCTTTATAAGTTGCCATGCCTTCTATAGTCCCCTTTTCGTGAAACTCTTTGTTACCGAAGATCCAATGAATATAAATAACCTAATTAATTTTACTCTATATGCTTTAGATCATGTATACATTATTGGTATCAGGCTCATTCATCACATGGAATTGTTTGCATGAAACTTAGATGGTAAAATTTTAAGCAAAAAAAAAAAAAAAAATCAACGTTAAACTTAGATCGTGAGTTTTCTCTGGTTTTTTTTTTTTTTTTTTTTTTTTTTTTCAGATAGGTATCAAAATAGGAATTAGTTTTGTGAGACCTTCTAGGTTCCATATATTGGATGAAATTCAAAGTGACTTGGACTAACAAAAGTCAAAATCCATGAAACACAAGATTTATGAAAAACAAAAATTAAAAGTTCAAAGTGACAAATCTCTGGTTGTTTTGCAGCCATCTTGAGAAGCTTTATCAAGTCGCCATACCTTGTGAGCTCTCTTCTACGTGAACTTCTTTGTTATCTTAAAGAGAAACGAATATAATCAACCTTAGAAAATTTAATTCCACTTAGTATCCTTTATATCATGCATACTAGCTCAAACATTGCATGAATTTTCTTTTCATTGAACTTAGATAGTAAACTTTTATACAAAAAAAAAATTAATGTTAAACTTAACAATGATCACGACTTTCTTTTCGAGATAGAAATTGTATCATCAATTAGTGGGAGGGACGTTCTACTTTCATATAGTGGACAATGCGATTTTGTAAGTTTTTTGTCTCATTGCGATTGATCTTATCCATGATATTGTCAAGTAAATTATGAGCACATTCTTTTACATTTCAGAAGTAAAAAAATAAAAAAATAAAAAAATTGGGCTTTCTCAATTATAATTCAAGATATTATCCAGATTTTAAAAATTATAAAAAGGTTATATTTCAATTTATATGTTAGCATATGTATGCTCTGAGACTTGAAGTATTGGGATTGAAAAAGTTAAGATGCTTGAAACTCAAGATTTATGAAAAACAAAAATTAAAAGTTCAAAGTGACAAACCTCTGGTTGTTTTGCAACTGTCTTGGCAAGCTTGATCAGTTGCCATATCCTCTAAACTCAAGTCTATGTGAACCTCTGTGTTACCAAAAGAGAAATTGACATAAATAACTTTAGAAAAATTAATTACATTTTTTATGCTTTGGATCATGTATACAAAAGTAGTATCAGGCTCATTCGGTGCCTGAAATTTTCTATATTAAACTTAGATGGTAAACTTTAAAAATAAAACAATTAATGTTTAAATTAATAGAGATGATGAGTTATTTTCAAGATCTCGGTGCCATTAAATCTTATATGCCATATCGTTCATAAATTAAGTTTATACAAAATTTATGTATTTTCATAATTCCACGTGATAACTATAATAGAACTATACATAAATAAAAAATTGCGAATTAACTTAGTCATATCAATTTTATCGATTAATAAATTAATATATAAGTCACCATCTATACAAGATACAAGTTTACAACATTCATACAAATGCATTGCATGGATTTTTTCTTAAATGAGTATATTGTTTAACTTTATTGGATAGACATAATGGTTGGGAAAAATAATTGATCTAATTTTTCTTAGAAAACGCATGTTATTTTGTTGTTTTTGTGGCAAGAACATTCAGCCATGCATGTATCTTTCACCATGCGTTTGTTAGTGAATTTTCTCTTCTAATGTTATCTTAAACTTTGTCATGACAGTGACAACCACTTTTATTGACAAGTTATTTTTCACTCAAAATGACGTTACATATTTCTTTTGGGGAGATGACCGTAGTGAATTGACTGGTTTGAGGATCATGTGTTAAAGAAATTAGTCTCATGCAATCTCTTAAAAATAAGTAAACTATGTAGAACCTGTTTGTTTTGCCCTGATGAAATTGCTTTGTATGACATTTCACTTGAAAGGAATAATTACGCCCATGGGTCAAGAAAGATGAATCAATTAGCGGGCAAAATATCAAAAAAGTCTTAAATCTATTACGTTGGTGTCAATTTAGTCTTAAACCTTCTAACTTAGTGCCAATTTAGTTCCTCCAGCTAATTTTGGTAGGATATTGTTGGTGTGAACACCGGTCGGCTGACGTGACACTCTAGGTACTAACGTGGACAACTTTTAATAGTATTTTAATATTTTTCGAATTTTTTCTTTTATTTTCTTTTATTTTTTCTTTTTTTTCTTCTCCTCCTCCTTCCTCCAGCTGATCTCCAAACCTCAGTGATCGGCCAAAGGTGAGAACCAATGAGGTCAAGGTCGAGGTCGACCTTACTAGCCACTCTTGAGGCTCAAGCCCTTGTCAGAGGCCATGAGGGTGACCTCTGACCTCACTAGATGCAACAAGGTCAAGCCTTGCCTAACCACTAGTGAGGGCTCGAGCCCTCACAAGCATGACCTCACGGCCCTTTAGGGGATTGAGCCTTACCAGATCTAGCAAGGTCGAGCCTCTCCCATGGTTGACAAGGCTTGCCAGAGGCCAAGAACATCAACCTCGCCGGCCCTCACCTTTGGCCGATCACAATAGTTTGGCAATCGATTAGAGGAAAAAGGAGGAGAAGGAAGAAAAAAAAAAGGAAAAGGAAAATAAATAAATAAATAAATAAATAAATAAATAAATAAATAAAAGTTTAAAATATATAAAATATTATTAAAAGTTATCACACTTCAAAGCACCGGCCATGCCTTGTTAGTCGATTGACATCCATATTGGTAATATTCAGCCAAAATTAGTCAAAATGACTGAATTGACATTATGTCAAAAGGTTTAGAATTAAATTTGCACTAAGAAAAAATTTATGACTAAATTAGCACAAATATAACAAGTTAAGGACTTTTCTGACACTTTTTCCTCAATTAGCTATATTAGCTTTTGCATTTTTGGTCTAGAGGAATTATATTTGTTTGGTCTTAGTAGGTTCGGAAA
Source organism: Eucalyptus polyanthemos subsp. polyanthemos (assembly GCA_017140185.1). Taxonomy (NCBI): domain Eukaryota; kingdom Viridiplantae; phylum Streptophyta; class Magnoliopsida; order Myrtales; family Myrtaceae; genus Eucalyptus; species Eucalyptus polyanthemos. Next base: position 62,357,203 of record CM029459.1, on the reverse strand, counting down.
TCTCACTTTTAGCCCCTATACTTTGGTTATAAGTCCAGTCCTCATATTGTTCCACGATGACAATTTAAATCACTTCGTTGAAATTACCAGGACAAAGAATTTTGCATCCCCCGATAATTTGAATGTAAGCTCTTTTTCAAAAAGTAACATCTTTCCGATGATTTAGTTGGACTTTCCAAATTATTTAGGAGTCGTTTTCCGTTGGTCACACCAGAAAATTCTAAGCAATGTCGAACTTAAGTCCATCGCATGATTTTAGGTACTTGGACTCGAGTTAAGAGCATAACTTTAATTATAAAAGTTCCAGCTTAGTCAAATCGACATTTTTGCCTCTTGAGTCAGCTCATGTATTTAAGGTACATTCGGTTTACGGAAATTTTTTAGTGAAAATTGCTCCTTCTTTCAACTTCCATTTTCTTGAAAAGACGTTTGGAGGGTGAAAAGTAAGAGCTTTCAACAGGAATGAAAGTTGTAGAAACATGTCGGATGTAGTTGTTTAAGGCAAACCTCATAAATATATTGTCAATTTTGGTCGTTTTGAGTTTTAAAGTTCTGATGTTGAAAAAACAATCAAAATTTCTACCAAACGTATTTTCATTGAAAACTTGTGGAAGAAAAACAGGAAATTGGAAAATTTTCTTGGACCAAACACGCCCTCAAGTTTGGCACAAATTATTCTCCTTTCACACTCTTTTTTTTTTTTTTTTTTTTTTTTTACGAGGGTTTTCTTTATAAAATGTCGGGATACTTGTTAAGTAATAAATAATTAAAAAATTGCCATTTTATATTACTTAGAAATTAACCCCCAAAAAGCGACACTTTTCCAATTTTTCCATCACCTTTTGGGATGAAATCAGAACAAAGAAAAGAAAGAACAGAACATACCTGGCGATGGCTTCGGAATCGAACTGTCTTGGATATCCATGGAGGTTTCCAAGCCGTGCCGCGAGCAAGCAAAACTCTAAAGCGGAGAAGTAATTTCGAGGTGTTGAAGTTGAAGTTGGTTTCTGCTCCCATGGATCTTCTCCTTTTATAATCGACCTGGGGATAGAGCCAAAGTTCCAGCTGTAGAGATGACGTGCCCTCCTCTTTTCCCGGATGGCGTCCTCATTTCCAAATTTTATGACGTCAGAAATTTTATGGAAATTCCTATTTTTTTTTTTTCTTTTCTTCCACCATTCCCTTCTCTGCAAACAACATATTTCCATATATTTTGGTTAAGTGCACCGGCGGTGCAAAATTTCTTACTTTGAATAAGCAGGTTTTATAGAATGACAAATATTATGAATTTTTTTATATTTAGCATGTAGATTTATTACATAAACAGGTTTGTGTTTCCATATTCTGACATTGCTTGTATAAAAAAAGACTATTACATCGACAGCGTGCATAATATAAATCCTATTTCAATGGGCTTTTATCTTGTACAATGGTAGCGTGAAATTTTCTTGACACAAGTAGATTTTAGATAATCAAAACAATCAATTTTTATTTTTAACATGTAACTTTATACGGCAAATAGATCTGTTTTCCATCCTGAGATTGTATGGGCCACAAAAAATGTATTTTTTTAATGACGATATATGTAATATAGATATCCATAATATTTGTATTTGCAGCCATTTGATCCATATTTTATGAACTGGGAGATCATTCTCTTCACCACTTTTTTCTTAACTTTTCATTTTTATTGCCAACTCAAAAAATCATTCTAAGATCATGTGAGCTTGGATTGCACTAATGTGTTATTCTCGCATGAGAAATACATTGAAATATTTAATTTTACCTCATAAGGTGAGATTATTGTCATCCTCGACTAATAAAATCATCATATACTTTTAGTTAATAAAAGTATTCTCAAAAATCTTAATATCAGAATTTTTTCTTAGAATAGAATAACTGAAATGGCTAAATAACCCTACTCAGATTGCACCTAGTTAACTGAATATGGAATTTAGGCTTATTTCTAAAAAGTAAGGAAATTGGGGAGGACAAAAAATTTTGGATGGAAAGTTAATCAATGAAATCAGCTCTTATTTATATAATAAACGATGAAACGTTTTTCCCGTGTACCGTGGGAGGGGGACACGGGCAAGTCTAAAAATTTGCAATTACATATGAAATTATTTAGGATTCTTCTGCAACTGAACATGACATCTTTGTACAACAATTTTTGGGCCCAACATCGGGGCGCCTTATAGGTGTCATTGAAGACAAGAAAGCTGCTGAGGCTCCTCATCCCGAGGACGTGACATGCTTGCCTCATCTCTACGGGTCTTATGACGTCATCTCTGACGTCACCGCCTACGTCCTTCAGAAGAAAGTTAGGTCGCATCCCATCAGTAATTATGACACCCGCTGTCTAACTAAATTGTTAACATTAATACTGGACCATCAGTATCAATTTAATGGCCGAATAGTTGGATGCCCACAATAAAAAATCGATACTTCATCTCGTCCCATCAATAATTATGACACTCGCTGTCCACCTATATCGTTAACATTAGTACACGAACCATCAGTAATGAATTTGTTAGCCGAATCGTTGGAAGCCCACAATAAAAAATCTACACTTTCATGTAGGGCAGATCGCTAAAAAAGAATTCAAATTTGAATCTCTCAATTGAAAAAAGAAAAACACATCTATCTTCACTAAAAAATTTTAATGAACGAGTTTTGTAACAATTTAGATATATTAATAGCTCAACACCACATCATTTATTCGATATAGGATTTCTTTAACACAATTCACTCACATATACATCCTAACAATCTCCCCCTTATGTATCTGGGAGCTTAATGTTTTTAGGTCTACTTCCCCTTAATCTAATTATTCTTCTATATCAACTTATCTCATTTTGATTAGATTAGAGGCCCATTAATCTATCATCAGCTCTGATATTATTCGTTGAAACTTGAAATTGCGCAATAGAAGCTAAATACCTTCAATAAATGAGATTATTAAGAGAAAGCTCAAGTCCAAATTCGTCACTATATCTAGTTAAATTTACATTTACTCAAAAAATTAAGTTGATAAGTTATGAACCAACTAAAAGATATATTAACCATTTCATACCATACTAATTCTCCAATGTAAGAATTCGCTAACACAACTCACTTACACTTATATCTTAAAATGAACTTAACTAATAAGACTCAATTGATAGAATCAACTAGGCATGACAATGTGAGGCTCATTCATGGAGCGTCAGGTGAGGTCATTGATCTCAAGTTTCCAATGGGCAGAGTTTAGATGAAGCACATGACACGTGGTGATGATTAAGTGGTGCAAAGCATGCATAATTCAAGGCGGAGTCAAATAGAATCTGAAACCTCAACATTAAACTTAACAAAAGTCACGAGTTCTTTTCAAAATAGATATTGTAGAACTAGTTTTATGGGACCTTCTAATTTTAATATTTTGCACCGTGTGTTTATCAAAGAGGTTTTATTTCTCGTTGCCATAGATCTTATCCATTTTGCATATCTTGGACCTTCTGTCATGAGTTGTTTTCGAATCGGGTATTGAATCGTGAATTATGTATTGTTTTTTGTGACTTCTTTCCTAAGAAAAGCAATGGTATCATCATCCACAACTATAAGGGAACTTGTGGAGCCAATTCAGACCAAATTAGTAGACTGGACTTTGAGTTCTACAATTTGTGTGCCAGCTGTTTACTTTGAGTTATACCTGTTGACACTCATAATTGATCTAATTGACACATGCTCAGCACAAGGGTGAGACATATGCCACATTTAGGCAGAAATAAATTACAGTTACGTGCATAACAAATAAATACTATCTTTATATATATGACCATCAATGGACATAGGAGAAAACGCATGATGATTAATGATAAAATAAACAAATGCCACGTATCCATTTGTTGAAATATGACGACGCACGATTGGTAGCCATTTGTATAAACACTAGCGGATATTTCTCATTAATGGAGTTTTAAATATTACTCAGAGCCAAGATGGCTAGCATCGAAGACGCGCATTGTGGAAAACAATAGTTGCTATTTGGAGGCCTAGTCATGGAACAGTCACCGATGATTGCACAATTCTCAAAACACGATGAAGACGATTGTGTAAAGCATGGGCGAAATGGGTCTATGAGAATAAAATAGTATGGGCAAAGCTGATGGTAGTTACTGGAGAAGATGCAACTGCTAAGCAGTTATTACACTTGCACTATAAATACCACTAGTTATCCAACAAGAAAGTCACGGACAAGTCAATCAACATATTATCCTTTTATCATTACTTTTCTTGTACTGCATTTTAATTTTCTTAGTCATAACTTTCAGATTCCCATCTTCTATGAGATATGACGTGTTTCTTTACCCTAATACCTCATCGTTGATTAAATTCTAACATTGTATCTTACCATTCTTAATTTGTGCCACTGATTAAATTCCAGCATAATTTGAGACTAATCTTGCAACTTTTGGATCTTATCGTCAATTAAATTCCAACTTGGTCAAAAATTGTATAGTGTTATTTAAGGGCACTAGATTTCTCATTGCATCAGATATCTTCTGTCCAGAGTTGGTGTTGAACCATTGTCCCTTTAATAAAACCAAAGAATGACTTTTGGTGAAAGATATTTCATTGTAAAAGTAATTTTGGTGTAACGATATTGAAAATAGTTTTTCTTTAAACAAACAGATGGTTGGCCTCCTTAAAAGCAATTCAATCCCTCAAAATATACAAGTACCTCCCTCAAAATTAGGGAAAATTCCAAATAAAAGCTTGAAGTGTCATTGTTTTTTCAAATAAGGACTTGAAGTGAAACTTATTTCAAAGAGCTTAAAATACCCTCATTTTCTTAAATAAAGGTTTGGAATAGTTATGGCAGTTTCAAGTAAAGGCCTAATTTCTCCAGCTTGCCAACCAGCATAATACTCTAGCCGATCAAAAGTATTTTTGTCTAAACACATTTTTAATTTAAATTTTAATTAAATTACGTTAAAAATAATAATAAAAAGGAGAAATGTTTTTTTTTTTTTTTTAAAGAACAAAAATATAGATGAGAGGGAGGCCTCCCACTTGTGGATACCACCCCATCATCAATGGGGCAATAGCGATCGCCAGCGGAGTCATCGGTGACCCTTGCTGGAAATGGGAGAGGGCGGTGACCTTCGCCAAGACATTGACAACCTCACCGGCAATAAGGCAATAGTCGCAAGTGGGAGAGAGCCCTCCCACCCCTGTGTGTGTGTGTTCTTTTTTTATATATTTAAGTTTTAGTTTTTTATTTAGGGTGTTTTTTATTTATGGGAAAAAATAAAAAAAAATATTAAAATTTAAAAGATGAAATTGCTCTTCATTGAACAGTTATATGGCAATTGCATGCTCTTATTTGAAATATGATCATTTTTAAATCCTCATTTAAGAAAATGATCGCACTTCAAATGCCTATTTAAAATAATGTTATCTTCAAAATTTTATTTGAAAAAAATAAAGATATTTCAGATCTTTTTTTAAATTTTATATTAGAATTATCGAAGGATTTATTTTGGTGGGGTTCTCGTGCAAAAGCTGGTTCGGGTTCCATCTTTCGTTTTCAATGACTTGCGACGTTTTGGACTCTTAGATTTTCATGTAAAATCCAAAAACACAGAGAGAGAGAGAGAGAGAGAGAGAGAGAGAGAGAAATTGTTTTCGTGGGCAACGTGATTCACCATTTCTTAGAAACGAGTAGGATTTATGTAGCAATGAAAGTACTCGTACTGGTTAAATAGCGACAGAGCGAGAGAGAGAAAGAAATTGTTTTCGTGGGCAACGTGATTCACCATTTCTTAGAAACGAGTAGGATTTATGTAGCAATGAAAGTACTCGTACTGGTTAAATAGCGACAGAGCGAGCACGTGCATGTTATGTTCCCTTGCAACTACAGGACAAACATGCTACGGTTATGAAGATAATTGATTTTTTTACTCAAGTTTTACGGAGACAAAGTCAATGCGGTCCCTTTGAAAATATCTTTCGCCTTTTTCCTTTTGCATTTCATTTCTTTCACAAAAAATAATTAATTTAAAAATATTCTTTTAAAAAGAATCCTATTATAAATTATAAAAATAGTTTTTATTCATTCATTTTTATAAACGATTGAAGCAATCATTTAAAAATATTTTTCGCGAAAATAAACAAAACCTTAATATTATTTCTTGGTAATATATTTGAAGCATTAACTTCTCTTTTTTCAAGAGCAGCGCTAAAACCACCCTACTAAATCAACTCCATTTTCATTAAAAAAAAAAAACTAAGTTGCCCTCGATCATTTAATTACAATTTAAAGTGGTGACCTCATCTGCTTTTTATATATTTAGTTCTATTTCTATTTGAGATTTGATTGTCATAATTAAACACTTCACATGTTTTACATTGTTTATTGTAGGCATCCCACTAATATTAAAGGCACTACTTTCCTTCTTTATATTTAGATCTTACTTCCATAAAATTAAGTTTTGTCAAAAAAAAAAAAGTTCCAAAAAAATATATATCAAGTTTCTTGATTTACTACATCAAATAATTTGTCTTTTTTTCTTTACTATTGGTGATAGATGTCTTTACACACAGAATGTAGAGAAGTTAGAGGAGTATTTAGAAATACACTAAAAACATTTAGGTAAAAAAGTTATCTATAATGAGGAATCTTGATATTTACACTTCATTGATGATATTAATTTTTGTCAATCCAGAATGATAATTTTTTTAAAAAGGAATTCTTATTTTATGCAATTGATATAATTAAATTTTACCTTTTAAAGTTTCACATTGGAGAATGTAATGGTGATTTTATTTTGGTAAATCTCTAAAGATGGTCTTTTTTTTTTTTTTTCCTGTTTCATCCTATGGTCCCATTATATGAGAACTGATAAGAAAATGTTTAATGGTGATATGCACAACAAAAGTGTAAATTGATAAGCAAGTGATTGTGTAAAAAAAAAAAAATTATATGTTGAAATTTTTCTGCACTACTTGACAATGATTCATAAATTTGTTGGACAACATAGAAGAGAATTAGGCTTCTTGAAAATTTTTCTTTTTGACAAGAAAAGGGCCTACCAAGTGCTAAATTCTTAGAATAAATTTGAGTGTATTTACACTGCATGAATGTTAATTTTGTCACCATTAATAAAAATTCCCTAATCCATCCCTGTTTAAAAGAATTTTCTGTTATGCCTCGGACATTAGGGACGACAGCTCATTATTATCTCACTGATTAAAAGTTGATCGGAAATCACTGGGAAGACACTACATCTTCAACCAAAAAGACAACGTTGTTTCATTCTTGCAAGGCGAATGCAATCATAAACTAAAGATTGTGTATTTCGTCAACTTCCAACTTTTTTCTTTCGTCATCGAACTTAAGCGTAAGAAGATTTCCAAAAGCACGAAAAGCACCACCCCGGAACTTCCTTGTCCTTTTTCTTTACGATTGGCGCTCGGCCAAGCAGATCGTGGACCTTGACGTTAGATTGATTACATGACCCGACTTCCAGGAACTTCCAGGACCTCCGGTCCCGACCTCGGGTCAGAGTGAAACTTAGTGACATCAATACTCTCATGCTATCGATGCACTTAGCGTGAGGACATACTTTGAACTTTTTTGTTATTTTTTGTCTCTGGTATATTGTCTTAACCAAGCCTTATTTCATCACAATTCACAAGTTCTCATCTACTCAACAATTAAGAAACACCGCAGTAAAAGTCAAATTTGTTAAATGTAAAAAAAAAAAAAAAATTGTCAAAAAACAGCGAGCAAGCATTTCTTTTTGTTCCTCACTTTATGGTTGTTGGATTAGTTGAGTGCAAAAATCTTTATTGGTAATATAGACCAGACCCATACCAATGGGCAAGTAGGTTAGGCTCTAGGGCCACAGACCATCAGGTTCAATCTTGGTGATCAAACCATTACTTTAGTGACCTGTCCCTCTGTCCCTCTTTCTTACCAAAGAGTTCATTTTGTCTTTTGACACCACAATCAAGTTGGAGTCTACACCAAGTTAAGTTGCTTCTCTTCTCGAGCTAGGGAAAGCTTGTCATGACCTTAACTTGAGGGACCGCCTTCACGAATAGATTTAGAGGTACTTGCTTAAGAGACGATCCTAGTGCTTTGTTGAAAAGATGGCTTGAACACATTCTATTTTCAGCCATCTCAAAAAAGGTTCACCGATCAAGAGTGCGGACTCTCTCAAATCATACCTCTTGTGACATTAGATATTTTCATTTTAAGTTTGGATTAACCCTATCAAAATTCTATATAAGAAGTTGCCACTAGCCAATTAGGATTGGCTAGAAACCAATTGAGACGTAGGAGTGTCATTTCAATTTCTACATAACTAGCAATCTAGGATTGAGGACTTGATTACATTACTTATACAAAAAGTGTCATTTCAATACCTAAACTTATTTATATTGTCAACTAAAGTGTTTTTCATGCAATCTTTTCATCAATTTTAAAACTACTCCGCTAAGCATTCATGCGATATATTTCTTGAAATCCTAACCATGATAAAAGGAAAACAACAACCAATGTATTGAAATTACACAATCAATTATAATTGAATTGAAATGTACAGCAACAACCTAGCGTCGTCTCTAAAAATAAAACAAATTAAAATAAATCCCTATTAAGATGATTTTTCAATTGGGTTTCAATTTTTTTTTTTTTTTTTTTAAGGATTTTTAAGTTTATACAAGATTAAGAGAAGTCTATTTGAAAAGAAAATTCTAAGGTTGATTCAAGCCACTAAAAGTCTACTGGAATCAATTAAGATGATTTTTCCCAATGTTTTTCCAATTTTTAATTTTTAAAATTTTTAAATTTTAATTTAATTTTATTTTTTTAGGGAATGGGCTTGAACCAAATGAGGGAACCCACCCTGACTTGCTGACTCAGACCCTAATGGTCTGGGTTAGGTCCAATATTGGGCCGGGCTTTGGGCCCAATCCAATTTTATTGAAATCAGCCTACAAGCCTTCAACCCGCCTTCGATCCAACCTATATGACCCAATCCAACTAACTGGATTTGAACTGATTCAAATTATAGCTAGACCCGTTAAACGGGTGGGTCGGGTTGAGTTTGGGTCGTGTCATAAATGATCCGACCCAAATCAACCCATTTAACCTGTTTATAACCCATTTTTTACAGTGCAAAATTTTTTACCCATATCCGATCCGACCTATACTTGACTTATATCCGACCCATTTAACTAAACCTAATCAAGCTTATTTCTTATATATATTAAAAGTGGTATTGCTAAAATAGTTTTGTACAACACAAATTTAATGGACAATTTTTATAATTTTTAAATAATCATTTTTAAAAAATGGAATTTTTAATTATTTTTAAAAATTTTAATTCTAATTTTTTATTTTTATTTTTTAAGAAAATAATTTTAAATTTTCTTTTTTCTTTTTCTTTTCTTTTTTGTTCCTCTTCTTCTTTGGCTGGCCGCCGGCCACAACAACAGCTTGACGACCGCCACGTGCGAGACTCGAGCTCGCCTAGCTTGTCGACGCCGGCGAGCTCCAAGCTCGCTACATCGCCGAGGCCTCGCTCGCGTATTCGACTAGCTCAAGCTCGCCCTCCACCTCGCCAGATATGGCAAACTCGAGGCTCGCTTGGCCGATCGCTGGCCATCGCCTTGCCGGCCACTAGAAGGAGGAAGAAGAAAGACAAAAAAAAAATAGGAAAGAAAAAATGAAAGAAAATTAAAATAAAAGAATAATTATAATTTTGATTTTTATAAAAAAATATGTTTGTAAAGTTAAAGAGGGAAGAGAGAGATTGTAAGGTTTTGGTTGAAAATGGGTTATAAATCCAACCCATTTAAGACCCACTTAAGACCCACATATTTTAAGTGTTTAATTATTAAATCTATTTGACTAGTTTATTCAAAAAATAAGTGACCTATATATGACCCATTTATGATTTAAATTGGTCATATATGGGTCTAAGACTCATTTTCCCACCTCTAATCATAACCATTTTTTTTTTTCTGTTTTCTATTTTTGGTCTTCTACTTCACCTTCTCTTCACAAGAACCAGCACCAATATTCAGATGAGCCCTTGCTGGCGTCCAGGCCACCTCTGAATGCTCCCCGTCGATTGCCTGGCCAACGGTTTTTATTTCGTCGGACCTCCTCCGGCGAAGAATCCTCAAGCTCCGAAATTGCACATCCTGAAACTCTATCAATTCTAGGCTAGAAAACACTCAAATGCACATCAAACAGACTAGCTGGAGCGGCCTCAAATGGCGGGCATCACTCGGCGACGAAAAGCTTTCCACCGGAGGGGAGGCGCACACATGGCTGACTTGGACAGTGAATAACATGTCACAAATCACATGAAAAACAACGATCCAGTGACAATTCAACAACTATAATAACAAATCAAGCATAAACGAGGCTCTAATTGTTGATTTCCATAAAAGCAATTTCAATTCTTCATTTAGGAATTTTATCGAACAATTAGCATGCGATTTAGGAAACGAGCTACCGATTCGACTCTGATACGACTTTCGATCAAAACATGACGTACAGACGCCTAAATCATTTTATTCTAAAGCAAAAGTTTTTGATGGAAAGTTAATCAATGAAATCAGCTCATAATTATATAATAAAGACGGAACGTTTTTTTCCTTTTACCGTGGGAGGGGACACGCGCAAGTCTGAAAATTTGCATTTATGAAATTATTTAGGTTTCTTCTGCAACGAACATGACATCTTCGTATAACAATTGTTGGGCCCAGCATCCGGGTGCCTTTTAAAGGTGTCACTGGAAACTGCTGAGTTCCTCACCCAGAGGACGTGACATGCTCACCGTTCTTATGACGTCATCGCTGACGTCACTAGGAAGTTAGGTCGCATCCCATCAGTAATTAGGACACTCGCTGGCCAACTGAATTGTTAACATTAATACTTGGACCATCAGTATTGAATGTAATGGCCGAATTGTTGGATGCCCACAATAAAACATCTATACGTTACCCAACCACGGGCAGCACGGTTGGTGGGCGTTCTCTCCTCATCGTCGAGGTCAAGAGTCTGAACTTTCTTGTTGCTAAAGTGTCTTAAGCGGGGGGTCTTGGTGTTGGGGTCCTGAGCTAGCCTTCCTCGAGGTTTTATGTCTAAATAGTGGCTTGTGGCGAGACCCAACGGTGTTACCGAGTACCGGAGGGTCGTGTGATCCCCGAATAGTGATCTCCGGTGGTTTCTCAGTCATTAAAAAAAAAAAAAAAGATCTATACATTCATCTCGTCCCATCAATAATTAGGACACTCACTGTCCAACTGAATTGTTAACATTAATACCTAGACCATCAGTATTGAATTTAATGGCCGAATTGTTGGATACCCGCAATAAAAGACCTATACGTTCATCTCATCCTATCAATAATTAGGGCACTCTCTGTTCAACTGAATTGTTAACATTAATACATGGACAATAGTAACGAATTTAATGGCCAAATTGTTGGAAGCATGCAATAAAAAATTGATACCTTCATATGGGGGAATCGCCAAAAAAGAGCTCAAATATAAACCCACCAATTAAAAAAGAAATATTCAACTAGATTTATCTTCATTAAAAAATTTAAGTGAATAACTTCACACTACACTAATTCTCCGATGTGAGATTTTTTTAACACAACTCACTCACACATGCTTATTGACAATCTCCTCCTCATGCATCCTGGGAACTTAGTGTTTTTAGGTCTACTTCCCCTTAATTCAAGTATTCTTCTACATCAAGATATCTCGTCTTGATTAGATTGGAAGCCCATCAATGTATCATCAGTTTTGATACCATGTGTTGGGAGTGCGTAGTAAAAGCCCAATACCTTCACCAAATGAGATCACCAAGAGAGAGTCTAAGTTCAAGCCCGTCAACATATCTAATTATACTCACATTCATTAAAAAAAATTTAAATTAATAAGTTATGAAATTAATAAGTTATGAAACAACTAAGAGATATATTAGCTATTTCACATCACACTTATTTTTCAATGTAAGAATTATTTAACACAACTCACTCACACTTACATCTTAACATGAACTTAACTCATAAGACTCAATTGATAGAGTACCTAGTAAGCTCATCGATTAAGCATGACAATGAAATGACCCGCACAGCCCATTCATGGAACGTCCGGTGTGGTCATTGATCTCGAGTTTCCAATGGGCAGTAATTAAATGAAGCACATGACACGCGGTGATGATTAAGTGATGCAAAGCGTGCACAATTCACTGCGTAGTCAAATAGGATCTAAAAACTTAACATTAAACTTAATGAAAGTCATGAGTTCTTTTCGAAATAGATATTGTAGAATTAGTTTTATGAGACCTTCTAATTTTCATATTTTGGACCATATGTTTATCAAAGAGGTTTTATTTCTCGTTGCCATAGATCTTATTCATTTTGCATTTCTTGGACCTTCTGTCATGAGTTGTTTTCGAATCAGATATTGTATCGTGAATTAAATATTATTTTTGTGACTTCTTTCCTAAGAAAAGCAATGGTATCATCATCCACAACCATAAGGGACGCGGAGCCAATCCAAACCAAATTAGGAGACTGGACTTTGAGTTCTACAATGTGTGCCAGCTGTTTACTTTGAGTTATACCACTTGACACCCATAATTAATCTAATTGACACGTGCTCGACACGAGGATGAGAAATATGCCACGTTAAGGTAGAAATAAGTTACAATTACGTGTATAACGTGTGTGTATTCTCGTGGAGGGTATATGTACACACACAATGGACATAGGAGAAAACACATGATGGTTGACAATAATAAACAGATGTCACGTATCCAGTTGTTGAAATACGACGACGCACAATTGGTAGCCGCTTGTATGAACACTGACGGAAATTTCTCATTAATGGAGTCCTAGATATTACTAAAAGAGCCAAGATGGTTAGCATCGAAGACACGTTGTGGAAACAATAGTCATGGAATAGTCACCAATAATTGCACAATTCTCAAAACACGATGAAGACGATTATGTAGAGCATGGGCGGAATGGGTCTATGAGAATAAAAGAGCATGGGCAAAGCCAATGGCAGTTACCGGAGAAGATGCAACTGCTAAGCGGTTATTACATTTTCATTATAAATATCACTAGTTATCCAACAAGAAAGCTCTAGACAAATCAATCAAAATATTATCATTTTATCTTTACTTTTCCCATACTGCACTTTAATTTCTTAATCATAACTTTCAAATTCTCGTCCTTGATTAGATTATGGCGTGTTTCTTCACCTAATACCTCGTTGTTGACTAAATTTCAATGTTGTATCTTACCATCCTTAACTTGTGCTGCCGATTAAATCCCAACATAGTTTGAGATTGATCTTGTAACTTTTGGAGCTTATCCTTGATAAAATTCCAACTTGGTCAAAATTTGTACAGTGTTATTTAAAGGTGCTAGATTCCTCATCGCATAAGATATCTTCTGCCCCTCGCCTAGGCATTAATCACCCCATTGGTGATGAGGCGGCAACCACAGGCAAGAGAGAGCCCTTCCATCATGTGTGTTTTTTTTTTTTAAGTTTTAGTTTTTTTATTCAATTTGTTTTTTAAAAAGAAAAAAAAAAAGAAAAAAGGAAAAATTTAAAAAAAATTAAAAGACGAAATTGCCCTTCACAGAGCATTGACTTCATGCTCTTATTTGAGATTGATATGGCTATTACATGCTCTTATTTAAAATATAATTAAATTCAAATTCTTATTTAAGAAAATGATGACACTTTGACTCTTATTCAAATAATATCCACTTCATATCATTATTTAAGAAAATGATAGCAATTCAAGCTTTTATTTAAAATAATATTTATTTCAAATTTTTATTTGAAAAAATAAAGATATGTCAGGTTTTTATTTAATTTTTAAAAAAATTTATCAAAGAATTTTATTTTGGTGGGGTTCTCGTGCAAAAGCTGGTGCAGGTTCCATCTTTCGTTTCAATGACTTGCAACGTTTTGGACTCTTGGATTTTCATGTAAAACCAAAAAAATAAAAAATAAAAATAAACAGAGAGAAAAGTTGTTTTCGTGGGCAGCGTGATTCACCATTTCTTAAAAACGAGTAGGATTGATGTAGCAACGAAAGGACTCGTACTGGTTAATTAGCGACAGAGCGAGCACGTGCATGTTATGTTCCCTTGCAACTACAGGACAAACATGCAACGGTTATGAAGATGATTGATTTTTTTCCTCAAAAGACGAAGTCAATGCGGTCCTTTAGAAAATATGTTTAGCCTTTTGCGCTTCATTTATTTCACAAAAAAATTAAAAATTAAAATAAATTTTAAAAAATTATCATTCTATAGATGATGAAAATATTTTTTATTCATTTATTTTTATGCGATATATAAGCAATCATTCTTTTAGAAAAATGCATTACAAATTATTTATTTTTTGCGAAATAAATGAAAACTTAATATTATTTTCCCAGCAATATATTTGAAGCATTAACTTCTCTTTTTCCAAGAGGGGGTGCTATTTCCGCCCTACTAAGTCAACTCCATTTTTGTTTTAAAAAAAATACCAAATTGCCCTCAATCATTTAATTGCAATTTAAAGTGGTGACCTCATCTTCTTTTTATTTAATTAGTTCTATTTCTATTTGAGAAATGATTGTCATAATTAAACACTTCACATGTTTTATGTTGTTTATTGTAGGCATCCCACTAATATTAAAGGCACTACGTTTCCTTTTTTATATTTAGATTTTACTTCCATAAAAATAAGTTTTGTTGAAAAAAGTTCCAAAAAATATTTATTAAGTTTCTTAATTTACTACATTAAATATTTGTCTTTTTTTTTCTCTACTATTGGTGAGATGTCTTTACACAAAGAATGTAAATAAGTTATAGGAATATTTAGGAATACACTAAAAACATTGATGTAAAAAAGTTATCTATAATGAGTAATCTTGATATTTTTTTGATGCACTTCATTGATGATATTAATTTTTGTCAATCCAAAAATGAAAATTTAAAAAAAAAATCTTATTTTATGCAATTGATATAATTAAATTTTACCTTTTAAAAGTTTCACATTGTAGAATGTAATGGTAATCTCTGAAGATAGTCTTCTTTTATTGTTTCATCCTATGGTCCCATTATATGACAATTGATAAGGAAATGTTTGATGGTGATATGCACAACAAAAGTGTAAAGTTATAAACAAGTGATTGTGTAAAAAAAAAAATTATGTTAAAATTTTTCTACACTATACTTGACCATTGATTCATTAATTTGTTGGCCAACGTAGAAGAGAATTAGGTTTCTTGAGAAATTTTCTTTTTTCCAAAACAAATTTTTTAGGGAAGTAAAATCCAATATTAAAGTGCAAAACATAATGCCAACAATTAAATTTAAAAAAAAAACACAAAACAAAACATGTGAAATTCTTAATTATGACAACTAAATTCTACATAGAAGTAGAAAAGGTCACCATTTTAAATTGCAATTGATTGGATAGGGAAAGTGGATTTAGTCATATAGGGGTGAAAAGAGTGTCATCCTGTTACAAATAATTTAGAAGTGCTCAACCTGTCATCAACTCGGTCACAGGGCCATGAATCACGGACTACGCAATCATCATAGACTACGCAAAGTGCTAAATTCTTAGAATAAATTTAAGTAGATTTACACTGCATGAATGTTAATTTTGTCACCATTAATAAAAATTCCCTAATCCATCCCTGTTTAGAAGAATTTTCTCCTATGCCTCGGACATTAGATATGACGGCCCATTATCATCTCACAAATTAAAAGTTACTTGGAAATCATTGGGAAGAAACTACATCTCCAGCCAAAAAGACAACGTTGTTTCATTCCTGTAAGGCGAGTGAAGTCATAAACTAAATATTGTGTATTTCGTCAACTTCCAACCTTTTTCTTTCGTCATTGACCTTAGCGTAAGAAGGTTTCAAAAGCACCACCCGGAACTTTGGAAAAATTATCCAAAAAGTCAAAAACCTATTACTTATTTGTCAATTAGTCATAAACCTTTTAATTTCTTGCCAATTGAGTCTATCTGACCAATTTTAGTTGGAAAATACTAACATGGACGCCAACAATGTCATGAAAGACCGATAGTGCTAATACGGATAATTTTCAATAATATTTTAATATTTTTTGAATTTTTATTGTTTTTCTGATTTTTTCTTTTCTTTTTTAGTTTTTTTATTTTCTTTTTGCCGGTGGCCAACTAGCTGGCTTCGCCCGCTAGAGACGTGGCCCAACTGGTTGAGGGCTAGCCTTGGTGAGGGTCGGCCTTGCCTAGGCACGGCCCAACGAGGGCCTGATGGCGACACCAGGCAAGGCCGCCTTAGCCTAGGCGAGGGCCGGCCCTGCCAACTCTAGGTTAGCGAGGCTAACACTTGCCTAGGCTAGGGGAAAATTGGATGAGGGCTCCTTTTGCCAAATCTAGCGAGGTTGGCCCTTGCCCAAGCTAGGGCGACGATAAAATGCCTAGTGTCATCGTCGCTTGGCCAATGCCTGATGAAGTCGCCTTGGCCTAGGCAAGGCTGACCCTCGCTGAGCCACGCTTGGGCAAGGGCTGTCCTCTCAGGGGTTGCCCTCGCTCAATCGAGCCTCAATCAGTGGCGACCACTAGCAAAAGGAAAGAAAAAAGCTAAAAGGAAAAGAAAGAAAAAAATCAGAAAAAATAATACTTCAAAAAATATTAAAATATTTTTGAAAATTGTCAACGTCGTGCCTACGGTCTTATGTGACACTCCAAAGTCTACTTCAGCATTTTTCCGTCAAAATTGGTTGGATGAACTCAATTGGCAAGATTTGAAAATGTTTAGAACTGAATTAACAAAATTAAAAGGTTTATGACTAAATTAACAAAAGTGTAATTAGTTTAGAACTTTTTGGACAATTTTCCCCAAAACTTCCTTGTTCGTGTTCTGTACGATTGGCGCTCAGCCAAGCAGATCGTGGACCTTGACGTCAAATTGATTACGGGTGTGTTTGGTTCAGCATTTCCATTAAGCTTTTGATCCCCAAAGCCCATTGGGAAAATGCTAGCAACCATTTTAAATGAGTTTTCGGCCAAATGCTAGCCTTAGAAAAACTTAAAGCTCAATGCTAATAGGGACTTTCAATATTTGGCCAGATGCTGAAACTAATTTTTTCCTTTCAAAACTATCCTTACCAATTTATCAAATTTTCGATTTTATCCCCTATTATTCTTTTTTGTTAAAAAAGGAGACAACCTTCGCCGGTCTGGTGAAGGGCGACGGCCTTTGACGAGCTAGATGTGGCACCGGCAGCCGTCGGTTGAGGTCACCCAAGATTGGAGACCTCCGTCGAGGGTCACACAACCTAGCCAAAGGCTGCCAGAGGTCGCATGACCTCAAGTGACCCTCGACGAGGGTGGCTTGACCCAGGCGATCGTTGCCTAGGTCTCGCGGCCTCAAGCGACCCTCGCAAGGGTTGCATGAAGGCGAGGGCGGCGATCACTTGGGTCATAGCCATTGTCGCGAGACCCTCGTGAGACCTAAACGAGGGCCGTCTAAGGCTGCGAGACCTAGGCGGCGATCACCTGGGTCACGTGGCAAGGGTTGCCTGAGGTCGTGCAACCTCCGACAGCCTTTGACTAGGTTGCACCACCCTCACTGTAGGTCACTTGATTCAACCAACAGCCACTACCGCCAAATCTAGTTCGTCTATGGCCGGCGAAGGGTTTGGTTCATTTTTCTATATATATACCTAAAGCCATTGTAAAAGTTATTTTGCCAAATATACATTCAACTCAAAGTTTATTTATAAAGAGGTTTTAACCAAACACAATTTGCATTTCTCCAAATAGCTTTGAGTTTCAACATTTGCATTACACCCAAAACTCATTTGCAAAATTGAACCAAACGCACCCCACATGACCCGTCTTCCAAGACCTTTGGTCTGGAACTCGCATTAGAGAAGAACTTAGCAACATCAATATTCTAATTTCATGTCTAAATCATACCATCGATGCACTTAGCGTGAGGACATACTTTGTACTTTTGTTATTTTTTTGTCTCTCGATAAATTGTTTTAACCGAATCTTATTTCATCACAATTCACAAGTTATCATCTACTCAATAATAATAATAACGGCAGTAAAAGTCAAATTTGTTAAATGTAAAAAAAAAGTCTCAAAAAACAGCGGGCAAGCATATATCTTTTTCTCCTCACTTTATGGTAGTTGGATTAGTTGAGTGTAAAACTCTTTATTTATGGTAATATAGACTAGACCCGTACCAATGGGCAAGCAAGGTCAGGCTCTAGGGCCATGGATTATTAGGTTTAATCCTGGCGACCGAACCATTACTTTAGTGACTCATCCCTCTTTTTTACCAAAGAGCTCATTTCGTCCTTTGACACCACGATCAAATTGGAGTCTACACCAAGTTAAGTTGCTTCTCTTCTCAAGCTAGGGAAAGCTTGTCACGACCTATGCTCGAGGGACCATCCTTAGAAATAGATTTAGAGGTATTTGCTGAAAAGAATCCTAGTGGTTCATTGAAAAAACGGCTCGAACACATTATCTTTTTAGCTATCCAATAAAAGGTTTATCAATCAAGAGTGCGAGCTCTCTCAAGTTCATAACTCACATTATGTTAGATTCTTTCATTTTAAGTTCAGATTAACCCTATCAAAATTTTATATAAGGAGTCATCATTAACCAATTAAGATTGGCTAGAAACCAATTGAAAAGTAGGAGTGTCATCTAGATTTCTACGGAACCAGAGATCTAAGATTGGACACTTGATCACACTAGCTATACAAATAGTGCCCTTTATACCTAAAGTGATTTATATTGTCAATTAAAGTGTTTTTCATCAAATCTTTTCATCAATTTTAAGCTACTCCGCTAAGCATTCATGCAATGTTTTTATTGAAATCTTAACCATGATAAAAGGAAAATAACAACCAATGTATAGAGATTGTGCAATCAAGTATAATCAAATTGAAATGTACAAGCAGCGTCCTGGCATCGTCTTTAAAGAGAAAACAAAATAAAACAAATCCCCATTGTAAAATTCTAAAAGCTTATTCAATCGAGTTTCAAATTTTTTTTAGGGATTTTCAAGTTTATTCAAGACTAAGACAAGTCTATTTGAAAAGAAAATTCTAAGGTCGATTCAAGCCACCAAAAGTCAACTCGGAATCAATTAAGATGATTTTCCCCAACGTTTTTCCAATTTTTCATCTTTTTTTATTTTTTATAGGAAATGGGCTTCGGATTGAAGGAAGGAAACCGGCTTGACTCGCTAACTCAGACCCTAATGGTCCAGGTTAGGTTCGAATCTGGGCCGGCTTAAGGCCCAGTTCAATTTTATTGAAATCGGCCTACAAACTTTCAACCCGCCTTCGATTCAACCCAACCATATGACCCAATCCGACTAACCGGATTCAAACTGATTCAGATTATATCCAAATTTTTTTATTACTTTTCTTTTCATTGATTTTTTAATTTTTGATTTTTTTTTTCTGTTTTCTATTTTTGGTCTTCTTCTTCACCTTCTCTTGAAAACAACCAACACCAATATTCAGATGAGCTCTTGCTGGTGCCAAGGCTGCTGTCGAGATGGCCTATTGTGACGGAAGCTAAACCACTGCCAGTCGTTAGCTAGCCGACAGTTTTTATGTCGTCAAACCTCCTCCAACGAAGAATCCTGAAGTTGCGGAATTGCACGTCCTAAAGCTCTTACTAATTCTAGGCTAGAGAACACTCAAATGGACATGAAATAGACTAGCTGGAGTAGGCTCAAATGGCAGACATCACCAGCGATGAAAAGCTTTCCGGTGGAGGTGAGGCGCACACATGGCCAACTCGGACAGTGAATAAGGGCTTGTTTGTTTATTTTTGTTTTCTCGCTCCCCAGGCGCAAAAATTTCTATTATTTTGTTCTGGTAAAACAAAAATAAAAATAAAATAGAAACGTGTTTATTTACACTTTTGTTCCTAGGAACAAAAAATTTAATTTTTTGTTATCGAAAATAAATTTGAAACAGAAATAAGAAATAAGAAAAAACTTGTTTTCTGTTCTAGGAACACTTTTGAAGAAACAAAAGAACAAAAACACAAAACTTGTTTCTTTTTTCTTTCCTTTTTCTTCTTCTTCTTTTTTCTTTGGCTTTCGGCTGCCTTCGCCATGGCTTCGGCGGCAACCACTGGCCGAGGGCCGGGACCTCGCCGGAGCGTCACCGACCATGGCCGAGGTCGGTGACCGCCAAAAGGAAGAAAAAAGAAAAAAATAAAAAGGAAAAATAAAAAATAAAAAATAAAGGAAAAATAAAAAAGGAAAAGGTAAAAATAAAATAAGAATATTAAAAAATTAAAAGAAACAAAAAAATTATACAAGTTTATCAAACGTGTTTTTATTTTTTTTTTATTCCAGGAATATAAATTTTGTATAGTTACCAAACGAGTTCTTTTGTTAAAAAATTATTCCCGGAACAAAAATAAATTTTTTTTATTTCTATTCCTTGAAATAATTTTTGAACAAAAACATTATCAAATAGGCCCTAATATGCCACAAATCACATGAAAAACAATGATTTAGTCACGATTCAACAATTATAAGAACAAATCAAGCATAAGCGAGGCTCTAATTATCAATATCCATAAAAGCAATTTCGGTTCTTCATTTAGGAATTTTATCGAACAGTTAGCATGCGATTCAGGAAACTAGCTTCCGATTCGACTCCAATACGCCTTTCGATCAAAACATGATGTGCAGGCACCTAAATCATATTATTCTACACCAAATAAACCCGTATTTGATCAATATTTTCTTGCAAACTCATCATTCGAACCTAGTGTCCCGTTCTCGACTGAAACAGGGCACGTGCAAAGCATATGAAGGAGCTCACCTGGCGGACAAACGGAAAAAAAGCGATTGGCAACGGAAGAGGAGCTTAGGCTTGGTTCACTCCTTCGCAGTAGATGAAATACAATTCCTACGCAACTTCTGACTCCGGAACCGTTCGAAACGGCTCGAGAATCGAGCTTCAATCGGAACTCCAAGGCTCGACAATGAGCTCCGGCGATGATCTTTTCCGAGAAATCTCTCGCTCGAAAACGAGATAATCTCCCACTTCCTCTCTCTCTATCTCTCGCGTCTTTTCTCTCCTTTCCGTTTCTCGGCCGAGCGTCCCTTCTCTGTTTCTTCATCTTGGCCGAGCGAGCACACCCCTCCTCCTTCTCCCAAATAATCCTTTTTTCTGTTGTGTAACAGAATTCCCGGCCAGCTGTACATCTTCTAGAAACTCCGAGGCTTGCTTCGGTCACCCACCTGTTCTCACGCACTCGCTCACGGACTCCTCTCCCTCGGTCACCGTCCGTCTCTGTGTCTTCGCTCGCGTATTCTGCTCACAGACGGGAACGGGCGCGAGAGGGAAGACAACCACCGGGGGCCGGGCTTTTTGCTAATTCAGATGGGCTAGGATGAAATGCAGTAAATGGACTAAAGAAAAAGAAAGAAATTTGGGCCCAAAAGAAGGAATGAGCTGGGTAAAGAGAGGGAGAGTGGGCTGGACGCGTAGCGGGCCGAGAGTTTGGCTAAAAGAAAAATGGGCTAGGTAAAACCAGGCCACCCGATTTTGATTTTGATTCTTATTTGTTTTACTATTTTATTTTTGTTTTTCATTTAACAAAAATAAGGTGTCGACAAAGCTACTGAGGCAAGTTCATTTGCTAACTTTTAGTCGAGTAAAGCTATTGGCAAAATGGGCACCTCACTTTTGTGTAGTTCAAAGGCAAAAGTAAGGAAGTTTAATTTGATTCAAGACAGAATTTATTTTAATGAGAAAGCTTTCACATAAAATATAAATATAACATTTTAATTTCTTGTTTTCATTTTCAAATTTCTTTGGTAAGAAAATTTGGTTGCCATATTTGAAATTTGAACCTTAGAACTGACAACGACAAAAATATACTTTGTTCTATGCAATGATTGCTTTTAGAAAACTACACCAAACATATTTTTGTAATTTTGATTCCGTTGAAAACTCATATCTTTCACTCATCGATCATATTTTCAAGAAAATGGAAGGTGATATCTTCATGAAGTAAATGCATTCTAAATACCTAGAAAGATTTGATGGTGATTTTTTTTTAGATGGTGATGATACATGACTTGGCTCAAAAGGCAGGAATGTTGATTCGGCTAAACTAGCATTGATTTGGCGGCATTCCAAACTAACCTTGTAAAACATTTTCTTTTTGGTCAAAAACTTGGTAAGACATTGGAGCGCTATAAAATTATATATGAATCTCTATGTCAATACTTGTATAGTTAGAAAGGTTTCAAGTATTCACAAAATTCTAAATGCAAGAGTTGCGAAATTTTAAAATAAAAAAAAAAAGGTAAAAAGAGAATCCTTAAATTGCAAATTGAGGCGAGATTTGACGTTGACTTCGGAATTCATCTTACTTATGGCTAATTGATTAAGAGTCATGTTAACTTAGGACTTTCTCCTTCAATCTTGATTGGTGAAATTATGCTCGCTACATCATCTTTATCGAGAAAAATATGAAAATAATAAATCCATATATACTTGTTTCCTTATGGTAAAGCAGTTAAGTCCAAATATTATTTTCTTTTATTGCTACTTCATTTCAATACAACACAACACACTAAGCAGAGAGGTTGCGGGAATTGGGCATGAGACCAAGGGCAAGCCTCTAGTGTCATTGACTATTCTCGCCACATCATCCATAAAATAGGGTCACGATAGATGAAATCCACAAGCTTATGCTTATCATTTAAATGCATTTAACATAATAAATTTACACTTTTACTTAGCAACCTTGTCAAAGCCGTGAATAATAGGAATAGGGGGGAGAAAGCAGGTAGAAAATCAAAACAATATCTTGGGAGGAATTGGAATAAAAGAAGACGTCAATGGGAGCAAATTTCTCGAGCCCCAACAAAACTGTGCATTAAAAAATTTACCCCAGGATATGTATATCCTATACCAACAAGGTATTGGCTAAATGGCAAAAGACTTTGCTCCTCTTCTTATGATTCTGTATTAAAAACTTATTGGGAGCACTTTAAAAATAAGATTCCAAATCACAGAATTGAAATGAAAGAGTGCGCTCTTAAGATTAATCGGAGAGGTGAATCACTTGAGGCACACAAAAATTGGCATGGATACCATCTAATCGCTTAAAAAAAAACTAATGGTTTCCAAAACTTATTCAAAAATTTTGCCAGTCGTTGCATTCATCTTGTGACATCTGGAAAATTTCCTACGTTGATTAATATAAAAGAAGTCAGATACGATTAACGTTATGTGTAGGAATTTTAATCGAACGAATGATATATTAGAAAATTTACTGAGTTTATGTATCATTTAAAGGATGAGTTAGAGTTTTATCGAGTTAAGCACTTCCATTTCATTCGGTAATTTTCGCTAAACGTTTTAGTGGATTTAAATATTTTTTGTATTCCCAATGTTTAAAGTAAATACCAGTCTTTCCTCGTTTACATATTGATTCACTTAATATTTTGTTAAATAATCTATTATGGAAAATTAGCCTTTGAATTCCCTTGATCGATATGTTTATTTCTTCATGTGCCAAAATTGTATTTGTGCTCTAAATTAGGCATTAAGCTTGGTCAAGCTTTGATCTCGTGCTTTATGTCATACCACACCTCATCAAATTCAACTTCAGTTCATAAATAAAATGGGTGACTCATGCACTTACTTGGCTAATTGAGAGGAGGCATTTCCAAATTATCTCCTCTTATGGCTAACTATATTTAGCCACATACTCCCTAGCTATTCACCTTAGGCAACATAAAACCTTCTCATTGGACCATTTGCACCCTATTACTTACTTAAGGGCCACATGAACCCATTTAATTGGAGCAACAACCTCTTTAACCATAGACCTCATGATTTTACCATCTTAATTAAGCAACTCCATCAATTCACTTGTAAATATTTACCCTACTAAAGGGTAAGTCTTCAAACATCAAAAGAGAGAACATTCCCTTCATTTGCTTCTAATTCCTAATAAAGTTTGTCAAGCATCTCAAGTGCATAATGAAGTAATTATAGCTCCACTTAAGAGATTTTGTTAGGAAAAAATAATCAGTTATACCATTAGACTACATAGTCTGTCCATGAGAGCATGACTATGATATTATATAAGTGTTGTTTCTTGTTCTCAATCGGATATGTGGTTAGATGCTATGAAAAACGAGATGCAATATACGAAATATGATAGTATTTGAAAGCCTGTTGAATTACCTGAAGGTCACAAGCCCATTTGTAATGGAATGGGTGTACAAGACTTAAAAAAGGCTGCAAAGGAAGTATTGAGAAGTTTAAACTCAAAACTAGTAGTCAAGGGTTGCACTCGAAGAGGAGTAGACTATAATCTACTTTTTCCTTAAATCTTTTCTAAAGATTCTTTCGGAGTAAACATAGCATTAGTAGCTCATTTTTTTTATAAGGAATCACGCTAGATGAATGTTAAAACTGCATTTCTCAATGGATACTTTGATAAAGAAATTTATATGATGCAGCCCGAAAGTTTTGTAGTAGATGATTTGGGTAAACTTGTGTGTAAATTGAAAAGCCTTATTTTATGGCCTTAAGCAAGTTTGTAGACAATGATGCTTGAAGTTTCATAATATTGTCAATTTGTTTAGTTTCATTGAGAATAAAGCAGATCAATGTATATACTATAAGGTCAATGGGAGGAAATCTATTTTTCTCATATTTTATATAGACGACATCTTGCTTGTAAGTAGTGATATTGGATTATTGCATGAGACAAAGTAAATGCTATCGAAGAATTTCGATATGAAAAACCTTGGTAAGGTGTCTTTTGTCCTTAACATTGAGATTCATAGGATCATTCTCGCTGTATATTAGATTTATCTCAGATTGCATGTGTTGATTGTATATTGGAAAGATTCAAGATGCAACATTGCAAGTCAAGAGTTGCTCTTGATCTTAAGGGTGACAAATTAAATCTTTCACAATGACCTCAATCAGATTTTGAGAAAACCCAAATGAAGGATGTGCCTTATGTTAGTACACTTAGAAGTATCATGTATGTTCAAGTCCGTACTAGGCCAGATATTGCTTTTGCAACAGACTTCTAGAAAAATATTAGTCAAATCTAGAACATGATCATTGAATTGCAGACATATGGTGGTCAAATTTTTTACCATAAATAAATAATGCAGAATGGTGAGATTACAGTAGAGCATATTTCCATAAATGATATGGTTATGGACCCACTAATTAAAAACTTTTGCCCTTATGTCCTTAAACGACATGTCATAAACATGAGTTGAGGAGGCATTATTGGATGTTGCTATTTAGTGGGAGTTGTTTTGGTTTTGCTCTAATAAAAGCTTATATATGTGTTACACATTCAATAAAGTGTTCATGATTGTGTTGTCACCATATTGAGTTGATTACATGTAATTGAAATATCAACATATTGTGTAAATCTTGAGTGAAGGTTGGGGGCATCCGGCTATTAACCTTGAGCATATGTATTGATTACACATAAAGAGAGGTTAACTATAAAGATAAAACACATGTGGGTTCATTAAAATATTCTCTATTGGCACATTTAGTTCTTGTGACACTTAAAATAAGATAATAGTAACCAACAAAGAAAATGACAAATAAGGTATTATCCATTTGTCACACAACAATATTAAATCCATATTAGTCAAGTTGAAAGCACTCGTGACCATGGAAAGTTCTGCATGTGTACATGTAATTACTGTCATGATTCAGTATTTGAGACTTTATGAAATAGGATTGACTATTAAGAATTATCTTTAAACTAACATAAAGGTGCGCACATACAGTACAATCTCAATTAATATAGCCCGAGTGAGAGAATGTAAGAATTTTCCTTATATGGGCTACATTAATTGAGATTATAATTTATCGTTTTACGAGGTTGGTCCAATAAAGTAAGGCATAAGGTTTCTTAATAGTTGAATATGAGCCTGGTTTATGTAAGCCTAGTTGGGCTTGACTCGTGATGAGAGGGCCTAGTTGAAAACTTTATAAATAGCGCTAAGGTCCCTCCTCCAACCCTCCTACTTTTATCGACACACTTCACCTCACATAAGGAAACCATGAGTAGCAGTCTCATCGAGCTAGGATCCGAGGGTTATAGAGGAAAAGAACCTAAGCGTCGAATCGTCGTCATTCTGCATAAAAAATGATGGATTACAAATCAGGTACGCAAATCTCCATCTTCTCCTTCAATATGTTTGAGTTTCTAGCTATGTTGATCTTGGAATATCGTTTGATGGCCAACAAGGTCTGGATAGCATAGCATGAGGATGTGATTGCATGTTCAAGGGGATTGGTCAAACCCTACTTTCAAGAAATGAGAGACCGACATGCATTGTGAGAGCCTGCCGTATCGTCAAATTCACAATTTGCGTCCATGCCCTTATTCAACAAGCTTCAAGGATTGGCTCATCAATCCCCTCATATTATGTTCATGGCTACGCTCGATTTTGGGGGAATTGGTCCAATGAGCCATGCTTCGTCTTGGTCATTTCAAATGGCGAAAAAGAAACGTGTCAAAAAAAATCATAAAATTATTGTCTTGATGTCAATTTAGTTTTAAAACTTTTGACTTAAAGACATTTTGGTCAGTCCGACTAATTTTTACCCGATATTGTTGACATGAACAAAATTTTCAATTATTCTAATTTTTTTTTTTTCTGTTTTTTGCTTTCTTCTTTCTTTTACCAGCCATTGGCCATGGCCAGTGAGCTAGCCTCGCCTGGGCGAGGGCTTCCCTTCCCACATCTAGCCAGGCTGGCCCTCGCTAAGGCCAAGGTGGCCTCGCCGTGTGCCACCTTCACTCGTACGACACTCAACAAGTTCGCATTGGCCTGGGTGAGGGCTAGCCTCGCCTGTTTTGGCAAAGGGAGCACTTGCCCAGGCTAAGGTGACCACGATGCGTGTTACCTTCGCCTAGGTGAGGCTGGCCTTGCCATATTTGGCAAAATGGGCAAGTTTAGAGAAGCAATTTCCTTTTTGAGCCTGGCCCACTCAAGCCAAATCATTTTCATATAGAAACATATATTTTCGTGCACACAATGAAGCTCGGAGTAGAGCCACGAGACGGGTTGACTCCAACTTGGGAGATCCTTGTTTTAGAATCTTCTGACGATGGCCTAGGGGGAACAAGAACCAGTTGCTCTTCGTGGGGCATAAGAAAATCGTTTGCGTTTCTGGTCAACGCATTCAACGGTCTTGATCTTTCGTCGTCGGGAACGGTCAAATTCTCCCCCTGTTGCTTTCCCTTGGGGTCTGTGTCCTTTCTTACCATCCATCGTCATGCATATTTTTCAGATTGTCTGAATCTTCAATATCATTTTTCTAATTTAATTTATTGCCGCCATGTTTTATATTTAAGCTCCGATGTCTATCTTCTTTCAAAATGCAAAGTCAACGAGCTGTTGTTTCAGGCAGTAAAAGGTGAAACCTGGTGTATACACAGAGAGAGCCGGAATACCTAGAGAAACTATGTGATTTGTTGGTATAAACATGAACTGAGAGGGATTGACATGATCGTAGGTTAAGACAAAACAAAATTGTGATGTTAATGGCCTTTCTCTGATTGGATAATGGAGGTAGATTTATATTGATGCCTCAAAACTAATTTAGCATGTAAGGGGGCTTCTATCGTCTCTTGAGAGACAATCCACCGTTTTGAAAGCGTCGTACCTCCAACACAGAGTAAGGTAGCTCATAAATTGTTCAAAGGTTTTCGATGAACGATCAAAATTTGTTCTTTTGTGATCCTAACGGTCACTAATCCCTAAGAGTTTGATCCTCAAGGATTTGGAGAAGCATCCTGAGATTTAGTCACCTGATATGGCAAAGAAGGATGGATTGGATTCGAAAAAGAAGAGTCGAAGAAAAGGAGTACCAGAGAGCAATCTAGAATAGTCATTCAATTGAAAATGACCCTAAAATTTATCAAACCGAAGGACATCTTGCTTGAATATTTGTTATCGTGTAATCCACACGGGCGAAACTCATCAGCTAAACTTCTAATTTATTTATTGTCATCTCTTGAGTTTATCACTAGTTATTCAATTTACTTGGATATAATTCTTTATGGAACATGAATCATGTTGATTGGAAAAGAAAAAACATCCATGCTAACTCAATACAAAGGACTAGATATCAGAACAGATGTTGTTAATCGATCTGTTCAATTTCATATACGTATCTGGCAAATTTGATCTTATTTGGTTGCTGGTGGCGGCTATTAATCATGTCTAGGTTAATGTTTTTATGGGGACACATCAATGTGCCACAAATCATGACGAAAGATGTGATTGAGGTTGGGTTTTGGTAATCTCCATTGGATCTAGGAGAGTTAATAATGCAATTGCTCAATTTTCGCAGCTCGTGCTCATCATGACTTTAATGGTCAGTGAATGGGTTTTGTCAAAGCACCAAGGACGGACAAAGTTCTACTTTTTCTCGTGGGCGTGGAGCTATCAGAGATTAGGTAATAGCTTGAATTTTTTCCCCATCGTCGAGGCCATTGAAATGGGCTTTTTGCTTCATTCCAAGCTCATCTTCTTTTTCGAGCTGGGGTGATCTTTTTGCCTGTGATTTGAAGTTCAGCTGGGGATCTGTAATGCACTCGATCGAATTTTAAAGTTACATGAAGAATAATAATGTATTGCAAATCTCTCTTTCGTGTTTGTGCATATGTCCGTATCATGAAATTTCTCAAGTGAGCGCATGCAGTAGAAGCACAAAAAAGGCCGACGCATGTCGATGTCAGGATTTGGGATGACATTCAATGCCTCCTGTTCTGATGCCAAGAAGGATTTTGTGAGATTATAACCTATTGTTCGAAAAATTTAAGTTATTATATAAATGCGTGATTATGATGTTTACATATAAAGTCGCCTTGTTTTTCGGCAAGTGTAGTAACACCAGCAAACTGTGTCAATGTACATGACTCAATTGGACACAAGATTGCATGCACAACCAGACTAGATTTCCTCTTTTCTTTTGCCGAAAAGAGTCATTTCAAGATGTTAAGAGAAAAACAAAGAGTACATGAAAGTCCAGGCAAAAAGAGAATGAACAACAACGCACGAGCTATAATTTATGTTTTTTTTTTTTTTTTTTTTTTTTTTGGTGTAAAGCTATAATTTATGTTTATTACAATTTTTTACAATAATTATTTTGCTAAGTTATTTAACATCACATTGGATCTCTAAACAAATGGAACCACACTTTCAAAATGAATTTTTATTTATTTCGAAATCCAATATGATATTTTCGACTTTACTGAATTTTTTTCAATTTTTAATTTTTTTCCTTTATTTTTCTGTTTTTTTCTTTTCCTTTCGCTAGTGGCTGGCCAATCTCTAGCGATGGCCAACCACGGGCGATGCCCAGAGAAAGTGCCCTCACCTAGACTGCCATGTTAGTGTCTTATGATCAAAAGTGGCTAGATCAAAGACTTTATGACCGAATTAGAATAAATACAATAAATTTATGACTTTTTTTGCATAATTTTTCTGGTGCAAAATCAATGCCTATTTTCCCATGCTTTTAAGAGTTGATAGGGAAGCTGCCGACTAGATTGGGGCCCTAGGCTAGGTTGAAGATAGCCCGTGGTGCTACTCGTAGTTTTTTTTTTTTTTGATGACCCGGGAACCCTCATACAGCCAGCAACCGGCAAGGTAAACCTAAGGGGACGCTAGTGGAGGTCCTACCACCCCGACATCCCGCTTAAGACACCAAATGTCCCCACTGGGTTTCGAACCCCTCACATTTGGGCAAGGATCAATGGAGCTCTTATCTAGTGGAGCCACCACGGCCAGTGCTTTAAGCCTATTTGCATAAGAACTTCAAGGCCTGCAACATATCACCAAAAGTGTCCAATTTCAGTTTGCCTCGCACCACTATGGGTTACTGTGAGAATAACTACTTATTATGAACAAAAAATTCTTGAAGAATTGGATCTCATAACAATTTATAATTATTTGTTATTTGATTTTTTGTGATTCAAAATAAATTGTTATTCTCATAGTAGATTAAAGATTGTCGTCCAATCATTTCTTATCTATAAATGTGTGATGGAAACCTTCGGGTTTGGAAACTCCTCTTGCTCAAATGGTTCCTTTGGTTTCTGATCCCGTGTTCTTTGATTAATTCTAAATGTGTCAGTTGTATATGTGGGCAATGAAAGATAAGATCAGTAATTCTGAGGTTGCTTAGGAAGAATGGGTATCCTAGTCTCTTGGAACTTCAATCGTGACATCAAGGTGAATTCAAAACAAACTCTGCTCTTGCTTACTTTCATTGGACTTATGGTCTCGAGAGACATGCAGAATTATCTGTTAGCTCATAGGCAATGTGTTCTTTGAT
Source organism: Eucalyptus polyanthemos subsp. polyanthemos (assembly GCA_017140185.1). Classification (NCBI taxonomy): domain Eukaryota; kingdom Viridiplantae; phylum Streptophyta; class Magnoliopsida; order Myrtales; family Myrtaceae; genus Eucalyptus; species Eucalyptus polyanthemos. The sequence continues at coordinate 62,326,757 of CM029459.1, read as the reverse complement.
ATTTGGCCGTAACGTCTCCACATGTCGATTGCATCCAAGTACGTTGACCCTCCATGCTTCGTGGTCCAGCCAGGTGCTTGGCGTCCTGGTGCTATTCACCAAAGAAACGTCAAGCCTTCCGCTGTAGCGATCACAAAGACACTAGAAAGAGGCTATAAGTCCCGGTGAGGCTGGATGGCAGGATTTTGACGGCTATGTTTCTGATGGAGTTGACGTGCGCTGTGCACAGTTGCTGGGTGAGCAATTAGGAGAAGGGGTGATGCGGTGGAGGAGAAGCGGCGCATGAGGATCACAGAAGTGCAGGAGGGATTGATGGCCCACACGGCTAAGATGGAGGGGGTCAAAGCCAAAGAGTTGGATGAGAGGATGCGGTGGAAGTGTGGGCAGTGGGTGGAGACTGGTTTTGAAGGTTGAGCTTCCATTGAACTGAAATGGTTGTTTGCCCGGCTTGCTATATGAGAATTTCCTTGTGTTGTGCCACTGTTTGGGTGGCCATCTTCTGTAATATAGAGAATTTGTGTGGATCATTGCTTTATTTGAATTGATGAACCCTTTTGAATATCGATGGCCATGTAGTCAGTTCTTTGAAGAATTGGGTTCACCCTTAATAGTTAATACAACAATGAGCAATGAAGTAATTGCTCGCTGTTTAGGGGAATATACCATAAAACCCATAAAGATAAGGGGTCCACTTGACAGCAGACATTAGACTTTGGTATAAATACGGCTAATGCCATAACTCAATAGTCTTAAAACATGAATAAACACCATAATATTCACATTTCAAACACAATGACAAGTGCAAACAAAGATCACATGAAAGATGTCCTTGTTCAATAATAATAGCACAAATTATTTCCAAATCTTCATTGGACGATAGAGAGGAGGCCAACAGGTGGATTCAACCATTTCAACATACAAGGGAAGTTGTAGAATTACGAATAATATGACAGGGAAGGCGGCCAACAAAGTAATGGGGATGTCAATCCACTTCCATCGTTTGCTTAGGACGATCGTAAGAGCTGAGCCAAAAGCCACGAGCATAAAGACCAAAGAGAGGAAGAGAAAAGTGAGGCCCAATATCATTTTTCTTGGTAGTGAGTGGAGGAAATCTTCCGCAGCATACCGTGAAGTTAGGATAGTCAAAAACATCAAGGCGGCGGTGATAGAGGAGAAGAGAGCCAAAGCGTCCGCAACCGCGAATACCATAAATGAGCCCTTCTTTAGAAAGATTGGGATCCCCTCTTTGTCGTTGCCTCCAGGTATAGTAAAAGCCGTAGTAAAAGCTACTGTAATGATGAGAGTGGCTACAAGGCTACAAGATGATGATGTATCCTTCATCCATTGTCCTGCCTCTTTGAGCAAATCTTTGCGTTGTTCTACAAAAATTTTCCAGTGTGTTTTTCCTCTCCTTTCCTTTGTTAGTTCCAATTCTAGACTTTTAGGGTTGCTCTTCTCTTTCTTCATCTTCATCTATAAAAGCAAATGTAAATTAAAGAGCACATAAGGGTAGAAAAGTAAATAAGGCAAACCTACCTTAAATTTCAGACTTTTAATTGAAGGAGAGCACCTATCTTCCAGTACCTTCAGAAAATAAAGGACGTCTTTTAATGTGAATGCTAATTGATTTAAAGAGCGGCAAGCAAATTTGGTGAACTGACCTTAAACCATTGAAGTTCCCTTTGCATAAGAAAAGCTGATCGAGAAACGTCTCTGCGGGTACATATTCCTGGTGACCATTCTACTAGTGCTGCCATTAGGTCGCAGTCCCTCTGAAAGTTATACGTTAAATTTGGAATTGTGTTGTATCCATTTATTAGTCTAAACAACTCAACATGACGTGCCCTCACAACTTCTTCTATAAGATTTTTTGTCAAGTCTTTATCCCACATCAATTCTGGATAATGCTTAAGGCATAACTTGACAATTTCAGAGATTCCTCTAGATGCAGCTTCAAGGAAAATGTCTCTAGTCAATTTGAGCATTTCACGAGTTTCCATACTAGCCTTCTTCTTTTTAAAAACTAATTTTGCTAACTCAAGCCAGCATTCATGCCTCAACTTCAATTCTCCAATCCTTCTGATAAAAGGTGCTGCACATAATATCAGATAAGCAATTTTGCCTGTGATAAAGAATAAAAAGGTTATAGAAGCTTTCGCATTTGTGCCGTGATCTTATGTACATACTAGTTGAGAAGAGAATGATAAATGTAAAGTGTTAATCGAGGAAGCATATTTCACATGGCTTGAATATCAAAATGCATGCATTTGAGAACAGATGGATCTATAAACAAACGTATACAATGTCATGAGAAAAAAAAGGAGTTTTTAAAAATGGGTCGATCCAAAAACGGATCGACGATAGAACAGAGATCTCTACAATTGATGAAATAAGGTCCTTTTTAGATATCACGGCATATATATATATATATATATATATATGGTTTGAACAAACTATGCCAAATCACATACCCAGTTTTGCGACAAGATTCCAAAGTGAAATCTTCAATCGATGAATTGCTGTTGCTACCATCATTAAGAGGAGAGAAAAACCATGTTAGAAATTAGGAATTGATGGTGAACAAAAGATAAATATCACACTCATGAAATGAAAATTGCACATGTAATTAAATTTCATAATGCTCAAATATGTTAAAAAACAACTTGGATCAATCAACCTCCATCACCTTATATCTAAATTTACAATTCTCAATAATTATACTGGGCAATTTGACATTGAGTAAGACTTTTGAAACTATACAAATGTAAAATTAGATATTAATTAGCCACACATTATGGTTTAGATATTAACTGTGTACATAGATGTAGTCCCCATCCTATTAATTTTTCTGTGAATGAGATCTCTGAATAATATGCTTTGTGTTGTGTTATTCCATCCATCAGGCAGATTAACAGAAATACCTCGAGTCATCTTCATGTCTTTGGCGTTCTTAGATGATGCATCAACCAAGCGAGGGATACCTGAAAAGGGAATAGATAGAATGACTACTATGTCGATAGATTTAATCTAATTGTACATACCTAACAAAAGAAGCGCAATAAGTACCTACATTGGTAAATATATTTTTCCCAAAAATTGAGTTTAGCTCCACTACGGTAGTAAGGATCCATCAGCGCAAACTTTATTAACCTGTTGGTATCTATGGATGTTGCTAAGCTGGGGTTTTTGCGAGCTAAATCCAATAGTATGTCTTTTGGGACACAAGAACAAAAAAGTTAATTCAAGGAAACAATTAAGGGGATCTAATAATATGAGTGAGAGTGAAATTTTACCCAAATGGCCGGCCTTAATGAGGTTGAAGACTGTTTTAATATTTGGGCTGGAATTTGTTTGCCCGGCCAGGTACTGGATAACCTCCTTTTGCCTAGGAGCACTTGTAGTAGCAATCGACAGGGCACGGTTAAAAGCATTTCGTTCATCAATTTCTTTAAGTTTATCTACTATTTCCCGGACCCTCGTTATTGTTCCTTTCCGAGCAGCATGGTAGAGGGCACCAGGTAAAAGGGGAGCTTTATACTCTGAATGGATGTGCTTGACCAGGTTCTCGACCAATTGATCTTGTTCGGCCACAACCGCAATATCGAGCACAGTAAAACTACCTTTTCCAGTCATAAGTTTGGCCGTCATTGCTTCGGGACGATCATTGAGGATTGTCTTGACAGCTTTCCAATCACCTCTTACTGCGGCTTTAAACAATCGTCGATACTTTTCTATGACCACCGGTGTTGTCTTGGCTGCAAATATGGAACACTAGAAGTCCTCAGTCTTTCGCATTCCTCGTTTTTAAGGCCAAGTGTAACTATTGCAGCTACTCCAAATTCCGATGAAATGCCGATGCAAATCAAGGGGTGGTCGTTATTCAACGTACGTGTTTCCATGAGCGCCTTCATTTACTCTTTGGAAGTCAAAAAAATTTTGGCGGGCTTTCTCAATTAGTATTCAAGATATTATTATGATTTTAAAAATTATAAAAAGATTATGTTCAAATTTTTATGTCAACATTTGTATGCTGTGAAGTTTAAAATGCTTTGAATTAAAAAAGTCAAATGCAAGAAACATAAGATTTATGAAAAAGGAAAAATTAAACGTTGAAAGTGACAGACCTCTAGTCGTTTTGCAACCATCGTGGGAAGCTTTATTAGTTGTCATGTCTTTCGAACTCGAGTCTACGTGAATCTCTTTGTTACCAAATAGAGAAATGAACATAAATAACCTTGGAAAAATTAATTACACAACGTATGTTAAAGATCATCTATTCAAGATTACTACCAAGCTCATTCATTCCATGGATTTTTTTTTTGTATTAAATTTAGATAGTAAACTTTTAAACAAAAAAATTAAATGTCACACTGAACAGATATCCTGAGTTTTTATCAGATAGGTATTGTACAATTAATTAGTTCTCTCGTTGCCATTGGTCTTATCCACATTATCATTCATAATTAATGATCACAATATTTTACTCTTTCTTAATAAAAGAACTTTGGGCTTTCTTACTTATAATTCAAGATATTATTCAAACTGAAAATTATGATGAGATTATATTTGAATTCATTTGTCAACACTTGCATGTCGTGAAATTTAAAATGTTTAGGAGCAAAATAAGTCAAAATGCATCCAACACAAGATTTATGAAAGATGAGGACTAAAATATTGTGCAAAATGACACACCTCTAGTTGGTCTGCGAGCGCCTTGGGAAGCTTTATTAGTTGTCCTGCTTTCTGAATCCAAAAAGAGAGGATAAAGATATCGCAAGTATTACAACTTGCATACGGTACTCAATTGAACGCTTTGACTATTTTTTTTCAATCATTTGAGTGCCATGTCAATGAAAAATCATTTACTCAAGTGCCTACTCTGGCGACTAATTGATTTATTTATTTGGTCAAATAAGAATTGTGCAACAAATATCAGCTTATTATAAAGGACTTGCATAAATCCTATTTAATCAACAGAAAAAGGAACGGCTCACTTGGCAATGGCGCACTTTGCACTGCTTCAGCCAGAGAAGTTGGTATTTCCGAAGGATTAATTTCTTTGTCGGAGTCCACGTCCACACAAACATCTTGGATAATGGAGGGAGGAAAACCAGAGTTAGCGCAAAATGTTGCGAGTAATAAAAATTCCTCAACCTTAATTTTAGTTCTAATTATACTTTAATTTTTTTATCACGTAAAAATCTCAATTAAACTTTTTTCTCACAAAAAACACAAAATTTTGCCTGAGTCGCAAATTTACTCCGTTAACCATCTATCCAAAATTTATCTTGACAATCAAAAGATTGAAAACTCAAACACGAACTGCTTGAGCATCCCAAGCCGAGTATCTCAAGCGTAAACTCTATCATAAAAGACCATCGAGCATGAGACTAAGTGCAAAAACGAATTTTTGGAAGCGAGACAGAAAGAAGACTATTTTAAAACTAAGAGCAACTAATGAAGTCAATTCTGATTGCTCTATCTTTTACACAAATTTCAGATCTCATGGGACATCGTTTATGTTAACATGGAAATTCATCTCCAAAAGACATCTTTTTGGATATCATATTTGGAACAAAAAAAAGAAGTAGCGTAATGACGTGGAAAAGCTACATCACTAAAGGCGATTTTGGACAGAGGGTTAATAGAGGCGCAGATATAAGACTCAAGTATAAATTGGTGATTTTTTTATGAGACAAAAAAAAAGTTCATGGTACAATTGGGACTGTATCTAAAATTAGGACTTTTTATGAGGAAAAAGAGAGAGTTTAGGTTAGAATCGAGGCTTGATTAAAAGTTGAGGTTTTTTTAATGAGACGAAAAGGAGTTTAGAATAGAATTAAGTTTGGAGTTAAAATTGGGATTTTTTTTTAGGGTATTTGGCTATAGTTTATGTGATCATTGATCAATTCAAATTTGAGATAATGCGTCTATGTGGCATCGGCATCATCTTAAAAAGGTTTTTTTTAGTTTTGTCAAATTTGAGATAATGTCTGTGTAGCCGCTAGTGGGTTCCTTCGTGCTCTCATCGCACGATGAAGTGACTCTCTTCTCCCTTGGACGCCACACGAAGACAAACTTTGGACGCCGCACAGTGAAGCGTTTCGTATGGTTCGCTTGGGAAGCTCAGAACCCGGTGATGTGCGCAAAAAGCTTTATATTTAAGCGAGTTATTCATCAATACTTGGAGTTCGGGTATAAATTAGACGTGGGAAACAGTTGAGCATATAAACCACTATAACTTGGAATCTCTTATTATAATGGATTATTACTACCGGCTCTTCTCTTGTCGTGAATACAAATTCCATCACTCGAGTATCTAAGTAATCGTTTCTCATTTATTTCTCAAGTGCTTTTGTGTTGACATAAATTGCAACATTGTTACAACACTTTTTTCAACAAATTTTATAATTGATAAGGTATTTCCGGCATATGTATTTCCAAGATAATTTCTTTGGAGGGGAATAAATCATGTGCCATGTAACTCTATAATTTTTTGTCCCATTACCATTGATCTTATCCTTGATATCATTAAGTAAATGATAAGCACATTATTTTACTTTTTGGAAGTAAAATATATATATCTTTTTTTTTGGGCTTTCTCAATGATAGTTCAAGATATTATTTAGATTATAAATTTATTTATTTAAATTTTATATTTCAATTTATCTGTCAGCATATGTATGCTCTGAAACTTGAAGTATTTGGGATTGAAAAAGTTAAAATGCCTAAAACACAAGATTTATGAAAAACAAAATTTAATAATTCAAAGTGAAAAACCTTTGGTTGCTTTGCAACTGTCTTGGCAAGCTTGATCAGTTGCCATGTCCTCCGAACTCAAGTCTATGTGAACCTCTATGTTACCAAAAGAGAAATTTACATAAATAACTTTAGAAAAATTAATTACATTTTGGTTGGTCTCAGTAGGTTGGGAAATCTCACTTTTAGCCCATATACTTTGGTTATAAGTCTAGTCCTCATACTGTTCTATGGTGACAATTTAAATCACTTCATTAAAATTACCGGGACAAAGAATTTTGCGTCCCCCAATAATTTGGATGTAAGCTCTTTTTCAAAAAGAAAAATTTTTCCGATGATTTAGTTGGACTTTCCAATTTATTTAGGAGTCATTTTCCGTTGGTCACACTAGAAAATTCTAAGCAATGTCTTTTAAGGATACGTACTTGACTCCATCGCATGATTTTAGGTACCCTGGACTCAGGTTAAGAGCACAACTATAATTGTATGAGTTCCAGTTTAGTTGAATCGACATTTTTGCCTCTTGAGTCGGCTCATGTATTATTACACCATTTTTCTAAAAACAAAATCCACCAAGATATTTAGTGTACATACGGTTTACAAAAATGTTTTAGTGACAATCGCTTCTTATTTCAACTTCCATTTTCTTGAAAAGATGTTTGGAGAGTGAAAAGTAAGAGTTTTCGATAGGAATGAAAGTTATAGAAACATGTTTGGCGTAGTTGTTTAAAGCAAACCTCGTAAAAATAATGTCAATTTTGGTCATTCTGAGTTTTAAAGTTCAGATGTCAAAAACACGACAACCAAATTTCTACCAAACGTATTTTCATTGAAAACTTGTAGAAAGAAAGGAAATTGGGAAATTTTCTCAGACCAAACACGCCCTCAGGTTCGGCCCAAATTAACCCCCAAAAAAGCGACACTGATCCAATTTTTCCATCACCTTTTGGGATGAAATCAGAACAAAGAAAGGAAGGAACAGAACATACCTGGCGATGGTTTCGGAATCGAATTGTCTTGGATATCCATGGAGGTTTCCTTGTCGTGCGGCGAGCAGGAAAAACTCTAAAGCGGAGAAGTAATTTCAAGGGGTTGAAGTCGAAGTTGTTTTCTGCTCCCATGGGTCTTCTCCTTTTATAATCGACCTGGGGATGGAGCCAAAGTTCCAGCTGTCAAGACGATGTACCCTTCTCTTTCCCGAATGACGTCCACATTTCCAAATTTTATGACGTCAGAAATTTTATAAATTCCTATTTATTTATTTTTTTCTTTTCTTCCGCCGTTCCCTACTTTGCAAACAACATATTTCCATATATTTTTGTTAAGTGCACCGCCGTGTAAAAATTTCTTACTGTACATAAGCGGGTTTTATAGAATGACAAATAATGCGATTTTTATATTTAGCATGTATATTTATTCCATAAACAGGTTTGTGTTTCCATTCTAACATTGCTTGTATTAAAAAAGATTATTACATCGACAGTGTGCGTAATATAAATCCTATTTCAATGGGCTTTTATCTTGTACAATGGTAGTATGAAATTTTCTTGACACAAGTAGATTCTAGGTAATCAAACAATCAATTTTTACTTTTAATGTGTACCTTTATACGGTAAATAGATTTGTATTTCCATCCTGAGATTGTATAGGCCAAAAACAAATGTACTTTTACAATGACGATATATGTAATATAGATATCCATAATATTTGTATTGCAGCCATTTGATCCATACTTTATAAACAACATGGGGAAATCATTCTCTTCACCAATTTTTTCTTAACTTTCATTTTTATTGTCAAAAAATCATTCTAACATCATTTGAGCTTGGATTGCGGTAAGTGTTATTCTCCCATAAGAAAGACATTGACATATTTAATTTTACCTTGTAAGGTGTGATTATTTTCATCCTCAATTAATAAAATCATCATATACTTTTAACTAATGTAAGTGTCCTAAAAATCTTAATATCAGAATTTTTTCTAAGAATAGAATGATTGAAATGGCTGAATAACCCGACTCACGGTGGACCTAGTTAACTGAACATGGAATTTATGCTTATTTTTATAAAGTAAGGAAAATGGGAAGGACAAAAATTTTGGATGAAAAGTTAATCAATGAAATCAGCTCATTTTATATAATAAAGACGGAACATTTTTTTTTTCCGTGTACTGTGAGCTAAGTAACATCGACACGGACATGCAATACGCGATCGATAAGTCGACACATTATTTATATAAAAAAAAGAGGATTTCGACACGTTGGGACGTTATATATTAAATAAATATTTTTATATATACTATTCACATTCATAAATAAATAAATAAGCCTATAATAAATCTACACTAATAACATTAATAAATTTATTCATAAAAAATTGAAAAGACATTTTCTGACTTCAACAAAAGTTATTGATGAAACAAATGACTAACGAGATATTAAAGTTGAAATATATTTTGACTCACCTATTTATTTATTTTTTAGCCTTACCAACTCATTAATAAATTTATTTAGCATTCGGTAATTTTTTTAGCTGTGGCTAAAATGGGCCCCACTCATTTATTTCATCCTCTTTGCTTTCTTCCCCAACCCTACCGCCTGGTGCTTGTCACTTCCTAAAATTGGAATCACCCTGCACGAGTCTCCATCCTCCTCTCCCTTCAAAAAAGAAAAGAAAAGAAAAATCACAAATTCTTTTCACCCTTAGCCTCTCGTTTCTTTCCCAGCAGTAAGTTAGGCATCCCATCAATAATTATGACACCAGCTGTCCAATTGAATTGTTAACATTTATACTTGGACAATCAATATCGAATTTACCAAATTGGATGCCCGCAATAAAAGATCCCTACCTTCTTCTCGTCCCATCAATAATTGGGACACTCACTGTCCAACTGTATTGTTAACACTAATACATGGACCATAGTAACGAATTTAATGGCTTGGAAGCACGCGATAAAAAATTGATATAAAAAATCTCCAAAGAAGAGCTTAAGTCTAAACTCGTCAATTAAAAAAAACATATTTAATTAAATCTATCTTCACTAAAAAATTTAAGTGAATGAGTTTTGTGTCAATTTGGATATATTAACAGCTCTACGTTATATCAATTTTCTGATGTGGGATTTTTTTAACACAACTCACTCACACATGCTTCTTAACAATCTCTTCATCATGCATATGGGAACTTAGTGATTTTAGGTCTACTTCCTCTTAATCCAAGTATTCTTTTACATCAAGATAATCAAGATAATCAAGATTGGAGGCCCATTAATCTATCATCCGCTTTGATACCATTTACTGAGAGTGTGTAGTAGAAGCTCAATACCTTCACCAAATGAAATAACCAAGAGAGAGCTCAAGTTTGAGTCCGTCAACATATCTAATTAAACTCAAGTTAATAAATTATGAACCAACTAAAAGATATTTTAACTATTTTACACCACACTAATTTTCTAATATAAGAATTATTTAACACAACTCACTCAAACTAACATCCTAACATGAACTTAACTCATAAGACTCAATTGATAGAATGCCTAGTAAGCTCAGCGATTAGGCATGACAATGCAAATGACCCACACAGCCCATCCATGGAACGTCCAATGTGGTCAATGATCTCGAGTTTCCAATGGGCAGAGTTTAAATGAAGCACATGACACGTGGTGATGATTAAGTGATGCAAAGCGTGCACAATTCACGGCGGAGTCAAATAGGATCTAAAACCTTAACATTAAACTTAACGAAAGTCACAAGTTCTTTTCAAAATAGATATTGTAGAATTAGTTTTATGAGACCTTCTAATTTTCATATTTTGGACCATATATTTATCAAAGAGGTTTTATTTCTCGTTGCCATAGGTCTTATCCATTTTGCATATCTTGGACCTCCTGTCATGAGTTGTTTTCAAATTAGAAGAAAACGCATGATGGTTGACAATAAAATAAACAAAGGCCACGTATCCAGTTGTTAAAATACGACGACGCACGATTGGTAGCCGCTTGTATGAACACTGACAAGAATTTCTCATTAATGAAGCTTTAAATATTACTAAAAGAGCCAAGATGGTTAGCATTGAAGACGCATGTTGTGGAAAACAATAGTTGCTGTTCAGAGGCCTAGTCATGGAATAGTCACCAATAATTGCACAATTCTCAAAACACGATGAAGACGATTATGTAAAGCATGAGCGGAATGGGTCTATGAGAATAAAAGAGCATGGGCAGAGTCGATGGCGGTTACTGGAGAAGATGCAATTGGTGAGTGGTTATTACATTTTCATCATAAATACCACCAATTATCCAGCTAAAAAGCCCCGGACAAATCAATCAACATATTATCCTTTTATCTTATTTTTCCTATACTGCACTTTAATTTCTTAGTCATAACTTTCAGATTCCCATCGTTGACTAGATTATGGCGTGTTTCTTTATCATAATACCTCGTTCTTGACTAAATTTCAATGTTGTATCTTACCATCACTAACTTGTGCCGTCGATTAAATTCCAACATAGTTTGAGATTGATCTTGTAACTTTTGGACCTTATCGTTGATTAAATTCTAACTTGGTCAAAAATTTTACAGTGTTATTTAAAGGCGCTAGATTCCTCATTGCATAAGATATCTTCTGTCCGGAGTTGGTGTAGAACCATTGTCCGTTTTAACGGGAGAACGATATTTCATTGTGAAAGTAATTATGGTGAAATGATACCAAAAATAGTTTTTCTTCAAACAAATGAATTGTTGGCCTCCTTAAAATTAGTTCATTCCCTCGAAATATACAAGTACCTCCCCTGAAATTAGGGAAAATTCCAAATATGGGCTTGAAGTGTCATTATTTTATCAAATAAAGGCTTGAAGTGAAACTTGTTTCAAATTAGAGCCTAAAGTGTTCTCATTTTCTTATATAAGGGCTTGAAATAGTTATAGCAGTTTCAAATAAGAGCTTACTCTCTGCGGCTTGTCAGCTAGCATAATATTCCAGCCGATCATAAGTATTTCAATCTAAACACATTTTCAATTTACATTTTAATTAAATTACGTTAAAAAAAAAAGATAAACATTTTTTTTTTTTTCAAAAGAGTAAACATATAGGCGGTTGGGCCCATCATTGATGGGGTGACAACAATAGCCGACGAGTTCTTGCCGGTGACCCTCGCCAAAGATGGGAGAGGGAGGCAACCCCGCCTAGGCATCAACCACCCCACCGGTGATGAGGCAGCAACCACAAGTGAGAGAGAGCCCTCTCATCCATGTGTGTTTTCTTTTTTTAAGTTTTAGTTTTTTTATTTAATTTTTATGGAAAAAAATAGAAAAAAAAAATTTAAAAGAAAAAATTGCCCTTCATAGAAGGGTAACTTCATGCTTTTATTTGAGACTGATATGGCTATTACATGCTCTTATTTAAAACAAGATTAAGTTTAAACCCTTTATTTAGGAAAATGATAGCACTTCGGTCTTTATTTGAAATAATATCTACTTCGGATTCCTATTTGAGAAAATGATAGAAATTCGAACCCATATTTAAAATAACTACTTCAAATCTTTATTTGAAAATATAAAGGTATTTCAGGTTTTTATTATTTTTGAAATTAACAGAGAATTTTATTTTGGTGGGGTTCTCGTGCAAAAGCTGGTGCGGTTTCCATCTTTCGTTTTCAATGACTTGCAACGTTTTGGACTTTCGGATTTTCATGTAAAACCGAAAAAATATAAAAAAGAAACAGAGAGAAAAATTAGTTTCGTGGGCAGCGTGATTCACCATTTCTTGGAAACGAGTAGGATTGATGAAGCAATGAAAGGACTCGTACTGGTTAAATAGCGACGGAGCGAGCACGTGCATGTGATGTTCCTTCCCTTCCAACTGCAGGACAAACGTGCAACGGCTATGAAGATGATTGATTTTTTTCCTCAAAAGACAAAGTCAATGCGGTCCTTTTGAAAATATGTTTCGCCTTTTGCACTTCATTTATTTCATAACAAATAAATAATTTAAACTTATTTTTAAAAAATTATCGTTTTATGGATGATGAAAATATTTTTATTTATTTATTTTTATAAGCAATAGAAACAAACATTTTTTTAGAAAATTGAATTATAAATTATTTATTTTTCACAAGATAAACGAAACCTTAATATTATTTTCCCAGCAATATATTTGAAGCATTAACTTCTCTTTTTTCAAGAGGGGTGCTATTTCTGCCCTACTAAGTCAACTCCATTTTTATTTTAAAAAAACTAAATTTCCCTTAATCATTTAATTGCTATTTAAAGAGATGACCTCATCTTCTTTTTATTTATTTAGTTCTATTTCTATTTGAGATCTGATTGTCATAATTAAGCACTTCACATGTTTCATGTTGTTTATTGTAAGCATCCCACTAATATTAAAGGCACTACGTTTCCTTTTTTATATTTAGAGTTTACTTCCATAAAAATAATTTTTGTCAAAAAAAGAAAGTTCCAAAAAATATGTATCAAGTTTCTTAATTTACTACATTAAATAATTTGTCTTTTTTTTTTCTCTACTATTGGTGAGATATCTTTACACAAATAATGTAAAGAAGTTATAGGAATATTTAGGAATACACTAAAAACATTGACGTAAAAAAATTATCTATAATGAGGAATTTCAATATTTTGTCGATGCACTTCATTGATGATATTAATTTTTGTCAATCCAAAATGCATTTTTTTAAATTATTATTTTATGCAATTGATATAATTAATTTTACCTTTTAAAAGTTTCACATTGGAGAATGTAATTGTGATTTTATTTTGGTAAATCTCTATAGATGGTCTTTTTTTTTTGTTTCATCCTATGGTCCCACTATATGACAATTGATAAGACAATGGATGATGGTGATATGCACAACAAAAGTGTAAATTTATAAACAAGTGATCATGTAAAAAAAAAAAATCTATGTTAAAAATTTTCTACACTATATTGACAATTGATTCACAAATTTGTTCAACAACGTAGAAGAGAAATAGGTTTCTTGAAAAATTTTCTTTTTGCCAAAACGAATTTTTTAGGGAAGTAAAATCCAATTTAAAGAGCAAAACATAGTGCCAACAATTAGATTAAAAAAAACACGTGAAATTCTTAATTATGACAATTAAATTCTACATAGAAATAGAAAAGGCCACCGCTTTAAATTGCAATCGATTGGTTAGGGAAAGTGGATTTAGTCATATAAGGGTGAAAATAGTGTCATCCTGTTACAAATACTTTAGAAGTGCTCAGCCAATCATCAACTTGGTCACAGGGCCATGAATCACTGACTACGCAATCTATGACATCCCGATTTTTCTCAATTTTATTTTCAGTCAATTGAGTCAAGTAATTCATCTGTGCATGTAGTTCGTCTCTCAGAGTTGGCCACTTACGAGAGAACTAGTTTATTGAGTGAAGTAATTAAGGAATTTTACCGCGTCAAACTTGGGGACTGATCACCCTCGGGTCGGATGCAAGGAAACTTTCCCAAAAGCTACTCAGTAGATTAGGCGCGCTAAAATCGCACCAGAGTGAAATTAACCATGAAATTGAAATCGAATTCTGAAATTGGGAGTCAAAGGGTGTTGCAAATCTTATTAGGAACATCGGATTAATTCATGGACTTTAATTTGGACTCAATTAGAAGAGAATTGATGGAAATTGAAGTAATTGAATGTACAAGAACTTGGACCCCCGCGGAAAATGAAATTGAACCTATTGGAAGATATTATGGAGGATTTGAATTAGTGGAGAGTGACATCAGCAGGTGATGTCATGGTGGAGGCCAAAATTAAGGAGAGCTTGATAAGTGTCACAAGCCAATTGGCTCACCAAAAGTGGGGGTGTCACATCAACTTCTTCTTCAACCTTGGAACCGGTTGGGAGGAGAGGAGGAGGAAGAAAACCAGCGCCGGATCCCCTTCGCTCGAGCTGCTCGCACGCCACTTGGTCGTCGCCTTCATTGTTCTCCACCGTCGCACACCGTCACCGTCGCCGCTCATCCGCGTGCGAAGCCTCGCGTGCGCGCTCGTCGTGTCCCCGTCGTGCCACCGTCTCTTCGTCCGCTGCTGGTCGCCGTCCGCCGAAGCTCCCGTCACCGCCGTTCGTCCGCCCAAACCTCCGCCGGTTGTTGCACAAGCTGTCACCGGTTCTCCTCCGCCGTTCCGCCACCCTTCAAGCTCGGTTAGTTGCTGGAAAAACCAGCAAGAACCAGCTCCTTTTAAGCTCGGTTTGGCTCCCTTTTGGTCCTCATTTGGTGTTGATCCGTGTAGGTTTATCGTCGGCGTCGTCGTGCTCTTCGCCGGAAACTCGTCAGAAAGTGATTCCGGTGAGTTTACCTCACTAATCTGCAATTAGCGAGTTAATGATGCCTTAAGTATGTTTAGCTTAAGTTGATTGAGATTAGGTGGATAGATTGACTTAATTAGTTATGGATTATATTAAGGTGATTAATTAAGGTAAAGTGTGTTTAGTTTAATGGTTAAGTATGTTTATTTTTAAAATAAACCTTGATGTGACTTAAAGGAGTTTATTTATGATTTAAATAAATGCTTCGAAATTGTTGGATTATTTAATAATATATCTTATTCCGAAATTTATTAAAATATTATTTATTAAAAAAAAACTCGAAAAATTTATTTTGACCCTAGTTGCTCATAATTTCGTGCCGATCGTTGCTATGCTTGTAGAATTTGAAATTGATGATTGGTTGTGACGAATTGAGTGTGATTTCGATTTATGAGGATTCTTTATAAAATCCTAAATGTGGAAATTGAGGGGCGGTTGGCCGTGAATTACCACCTATTAGAGGTCGTGCCTGATGAGGCCGTGAATTACCACCTGATTACAGGTCATGCCGAGTGGGGCTGTGATTGCCACTGGTTATTAAATCCTCCTATCAGGTCGAGATGGGTAGCGGTAATTAAATTGCTAGAATGACATGTAATCGGCCGAGTCGATTGATCACTGAGACGATCCAAGTGGTTGAATTATTATGATGATGTGATTGTGCCTTCGTTGTTGAGTTACTAATATTGCACGTGGTTGAATTATATAAATTGTGCTAACCTGCAGATGAAGGCTAAGGCGAGGTAAGTTTTCTAGATGTCGTGGCTAAGCTACTTTGGGGGCATATTTACTTTCTAATAGGGGTTTAGGAGGGGTGAACTTGCTGAGACAAAGTCTCATCCCGGTTTGGGGAAAAACATTACAGGACCGTAGATAGCGAGACCCCCGGAGATGTGTGGCCTGCCAACGGAGATCGACCAGACGACAGAGAGTGCTCCTGACCCTGGGAGTCCTTGGGTCTATCAGTTGGTTAGGACCTTCATCTGGGTCTAGGTGAACATGCATAACATAGTACCATACATGTTTAAGGCTTGGTTTCGTTTCGGAGCCGATGGCGTTAGGGTCGGCCCTCTGGATAGCATGGATATTTCGCTGGCGGTGATGAACGACATTCTGGGTGAAGGCGTGGCAGATCTTCCTACTGGTGGAGTGATCAACGCCTCGCCCCCGGCCTCTTGGGTGACAGATCCTGAGGATGTGGGATCATCGAATGGGGCTGACCAGTAGTCCTAGGGTGGTTGATTTTCTTTTGGCGGACTGATCCATGTTATGTAGACTGACTCTTTTTTGATGCACATAAACTCTGACCCATTTTTGGTGCATGTAGTCTCCGGATCCTGTTGATGTATGTAAGCCCTGGATTGATTTTGAATTGATTTTTCCTGCTGCCCTATCCCGCACGTTTTTGTCAGGGGTTTCTTAGCACGTTCCGTATGTGCATAATAATTTTAAAATTGGGGTCGGTGACACTACCTGGAAATGTCGCATTTACATGACCACGGTGGGTTGTTTCAAGTGTCTCGGGGTTCGGGGCGTGACAACCCCGTTTAAGTGGTATTAGAGCATGGTCTGTTTATAGAGTGATAAGGTGTGATGAGTCATGGGATAGTTAGTAGGAAAGGCTTTTGATATCCTAATGCATGTGATTGTTAGTTGTTTGTTAGCTTGGTTGGAAGGTTACTCAAATTCTAATGCGATATTGGAATTCGCCAATAGGCGTCTGTATTGAACCTATAGCATGAGTGACCGAGAGCCGAGAGCTGCTAGGAAGAGAGCAGCAGGCCCCGTGTTTCGGGGTGGGTCTTCGTTGAGGGGTGGTGCCCGTGGTGCCCTGAGAGGAGCGCAGGCCGAGACCAATGCAGGTGGTGCAGCTTTGCCGCCAGATGGTACAGCAGCCCTAGAGGATCCGAGATTTATTGGGATCATGCAGATGCTTGAGGCGATGGGAGACAGGATGGATCAACAAGCCGCTGCTATTGCCACCGCGTTGAACACCGCCAATGCCGCCAATGCCACTGCTACTGCCGCCGCAACCGCCACCGCACCGGTTGTCGAACCAGAAAAGGAACTCGAGGAAATCCCACCTGAGGATGTGGCCGCTGAGAGGCCTAGACAGAAGTTGGTACAACACTTTCTAAGGTTGAATCTGCCAACGTTCACGGGGCAGGAGACCCTGAAGCTGTAGCCTTATGGATCTTGGAGCTAGAGAATGCCTTTGAGTTACTATTGTGCACTGAAGCAGAAAAGGTCGTCCTGGCAGCCTATTAGCTGAGAGGGATCGCAGCTACCTAGTGGAAGACTAACAAAAGGATAGTGTTCCCTGAAGGTGTAGTTCTAGAGTGGAATACTTTTCTTGAAGCTTTCAATGAGAAGTACTTTTCTGATTGTTTCAGAGAGGTGAAAATGGCAGAGTTTCAGCACCTTCGTCAAGGTACCATGTCAGTTGATTAGTATGAAGCGAACTTCGCCAAACTGTCGCAGTATGCCCCTGAGTTGGTCCAACGACCGTTAGACCGAGCTAGAAGGTTTAGAGATGGGCTCCGACTGGAGGTGAGGAGCTTGTTGGTACCCCTAGACCTGAAACAGTACAATGACCTCTACAGGCGGGCACAACTGATTGAGAAGGATCAGAATGAGAGAGCTGTCGCATCTGGGTCGCGGTTTAATTCAAACAGAAGTGATAATCGGTTTGGGAAGAGGCCGATGCCTGGAGGAAGGTACCCTGTTCCACCCAACAGGAAGGGTGGAGTGGGGAAGTCGACATCAAGCTACAATGAAGCATGTCTCCTGTGTGGGAGGCGACATGGCTCAGCCCCTTGCCCTTTTAGGACGGGTGCCTACTTTGAGTGTGGCCAGCAGGGTCACCGTGTTAGGGAGTGTCCCAGGAGACTTGCGAGGTAGCCTCAGTTACCACCGCCGCCACCGCTGGGCCAGAATAGAGGATTCGCACCGCAGATCATGCCGCCGGGTGGATCGAACCGACCTCCAACTCAGGGAAGGACTTATGCGCTCACCAGGGGACAGGCGGAGGATGCACCTAATGTGGTCACAGGTATGGTCTTGCTGAATGACCAACCTGCTTATGCTTTGTTTGATCCTGGAGCTTCGCATTCATTTATAGCTGAAAGATTTGTTAAATTGGTAGAATTAATTCCTGAATTGTTGGAGTCTGTGATTAGTATATCTACTCCATTGAAAGATAAAGTGTTAGCTACAATAGGTTGCCTTGATTGCAAGTTAGTGATTGGTGAGCGAGAGGGGAGAATAGACCTGATAGTCCTAGCCATGTATGATTTTGATGTGATAATTGGCATGGACTAGCTCACCAAGCAACGAGCCAAGATGGACTGTTATCGCAAGGCGATTCAGTTTAATCCATTAGAGGGTGAGAGTTTCGAATTCATTGGGAGTCGAGGAGGACCCTCAATTTCCTTAATCTCGTCGCTCGAGGCAACCCGCTTGCTAGGCAAGGGTTGTCAAGGTTACCTGGCGATTGTAGTGGACATGACAATAGAGGAGTCAAAGATAGAAGATATTCCAGTGGTGCAAGAGTTTCCAGATGTGTTCCCAAAAGAATTACCAGGTTTGCCGCCGGCAAGAGAGATAGAGTTTGTAATTGAGTTAGCTCCCGGGACCGAGCCTATCTCCAAAGCTCCCTACCGAATGGCCTTGTCAGAGCTTAAGGAACTAAAGGTGCAAATGCAAGAGTTGTTGGATAAAGGATTTATACGTCCAAGCGCATCACCTTGGGGAGCACCGGTATTGTTTGTGAAGAAGAAAGATGGTTCATTACGCTTGTGCATCGATTACCAACAGCTCAACCAGGTGACAATTAAGAACAAGTATCCGTTGCCAAGAATTGATGATTTGTTTGATCAACTTCAAGGAGCGTCGATATTTTCTAAGATCGACTTGAGGACGGGGTATCATCAGCTAAGAATAAAGAAGGAAGATATCCCGAAGTCGGCGTTTTGCACTCGATACGGCCATTATGAGTTTACTGTGATGCCGTTTGGGTTGACAAACGCCCCGGCTGCTTTCATGGATCTGATGAATCGAGTGTTCAAAGAGTACTTAGATCAGTTTGTAATTGTTTTCATCGACGACATCCTGGTGTATTCAAGGAGTACTGAGGATCATGAAAAGCACTTAAGGATAGTGCTTCAGACCTTAAGAGATCATGAGCTGTACGCCAAGTTTAGTAAGTGCGAGTTTTGGCTGACTCGTGTGGCTTTCCTAGGTCATGTCATCTCTGGAGAAGGAATCTCAGTGGACCCCGCAAAGATTGAGGCAGTGATCAACTAGCCGAGACCGACGACAATGACGGAAATCAGAAGCTTTCTGGGTTTAGCAGGGTATTACAGACGGTTTGTAGAAGGGTTTTCAAGGTTAGCATCGCCAATGACGAGACTTCTAAAGAAGGAAGAGAAATTTGTGTGGACGGACAGGTACGAGATTAGTTTCCAAGAGCTTAAGCATAAGTTAACTACCGCACCTGTGCTTACTATTCCATCCGATCCAGGAGGGTTTGAGATCTACAGTGATGCGTCATTTAAGGGATTAGGTTGTGTGTTGATGCAGCATGGTAGGGTTGTTGCATATGCGTCCCGTCAGTTGAAACCTCACGAGTTGAATTATCCGACGCATGACTTGGAGCTTGTAGCAATCATCTTTGCCCTGAAGATTTGGAGGCATTATTTGTGCGGAGAAAGATTTCAGATCTTCACTGACCATCAGAGTCTCAAGTACCTATTCTCTCAGAAGGAGTTGAATATGAGATAGCGTTGATGGATGGAGCTCTTAAAGGACTATGACTGCTAGATTTTGTACCACCCGGGAAAGGCGAATAAGGTCGCCGATGCACTGAGTAGGAAGTCTTCAATTGCTCAGATGGTACTTAAGGAATGGGGCCTAATTGAGAGAGCGTGAGATTTAGATTTCAAGTTTGAGGTAGGCCACCTTTCGAATCTTGTGGCCACCCTTAGAATTGAACCGGAAGTACAGGTCAAAATCAGAATGCTTCAACAGAGGGATTCAAATGTTCAGAAAATCCCGCAAGAGGATGCAAAGAAAAGGAAGGCTGACTTTCAGATTTCTGAGGATGGAACATTGAGGTTCCAAGGACGATTGGTTGTACCTGACTATGTGGAGCTTAGAGAAGAAATTACGTCAAAAAGCGCATCGTAGCAAGATTAAGCATTCATCCTGGTAGTACCAAAATGTATCAGAATCTACGTCAACACTACTGGTGATGTGGCATGAAGGCGGATATCGCCAAGCATGTCGCCAAGTGTTTGACGTGTCAGCAGGTGAAAGCTCAGCATTGCAAACCGGGAGGACTTTTGCGACCCCTTGAGGTCCCAGAGTGGAAATGGGAGCATATCGTGATGGACTTCATGACGGGACTACCGAGGAGCCAGAGAGGGAACGATTCGATTTGGGTAGTGGTCGACAGACTGACAAAGTCGGCTCACTTCATTGCAGTTCGAAGAGACTTAAGTTTGGATAGACTTGCAGATCTATATGTACGTCAAGTGGTTCGTATGCATGGAGTGCTAGTTACAATTACTTCGGACAGAGACCCGAGGTTCACCGCCGCTTTTTGGAAGAGCTTGCAATCTGCTTTAGGAACGAAGCTGCAGTACAGTACGGCCTATCACCCGCAGACTGATGGCCAATCTGAGAGGACAATTCTGCGAGCTTGTGTCTTGGACTTCAAAGGAAGTTGGGAGGAACAGCTTCATATGGTCGAGTTCGCCTATAACAACAGTTATCAGCAGAGTATTCAAATGGCTCCTTTTGAAGCATTGTATGGCAGAGCATGCAGAACGCCAGTGTGTTGGGATAAGGTCGGAGAAAGAAAGATCACCGGTCCAGAGTTGGTTCAACAGTTAGTAGAGGCAGTTGCAGTTATCATAAATAGGTTGAAAACCGCTTAAAGCCGTCAGAAAAGTTATGCCGATAAGCGTCGAAGGCCATTAGAATTCCAAGTTGGTGAGCACGTCTTCTTAAAGGTGTCACCGGTGAGAGGTACTTCCCACTTTAGCAAAAAGGGAAAACTGAGTCTGAGGTACATAGGTCCCTTTGCGATTTTGGAAAGAATAGAGACTCTGGCGTATCGTCTTGCACTACCGCCGAAGTTGTCACAGGTGCACAATGTCTTTCACGTGTCAATGTTGAGGAGGTATGAACCTGACCTGACTCACGTTCTAAATTTCGAGGAATTAGATGTGGACGATAGGGTGTCGTACGTTGAAAGCCCAGTTCAAATTGTGGATCGCAAGGAGCAAGTTTTGCGCACCAGGACCATCCCAATGGTCAAAGTGGTCTGACAACACCATGGCACTGAATGAGCAACTTGGGAGACTGAAGAGTCGATGAGAGATTTGTATCCCCACCTTTTTAAGCAAAGTGTGTAATGGTTTAAATTTCGAGGACGAAATTTTTATAAGAGGGGAAGAGTTGTGACATCCCGATTTTTCTCAATTTTATTTTCAGTCAATTGAGTCGAGCAATTCATCCGTGCATGTAGTTCGTCTCTCAGAGTTGGCCACTTACGAGAGAACTAGTTTATTGAGTGAAGTAATTAAGGAATTTTACCGCGTCAGACTTGGGGACTAATCACCCTCGGGTTGGATGCAAGGAAACTTCCCCAAAAGCTACTCAGTAGATTAGGCGCACTAAAATCGCACCAGAGTGAAATTAACCGTGAAATTGAAATCGAATTCTGAAATTGGGAATCAAAGGGTGTTGCAAATCTTATTAGGAACATCGGATTAATTCATGGACTTTAATTTAGACTCAATTAGAAGAGAATTGATGGAAATTGAAGTAATTGAATGTACAAGAACTTGGACCCCGGCGGAAAATGAAATTGAACCTATTGGAAGATATTATGGAGGATTTGAATTAGTGGAGAGTGACATCAGCAGGTGATGTCATGGTAGAGGCCAAAATTAAAGAGAGCTTGACAAATGTCACAAGCCAATTGGCTCACCAAAAGTGGGGGTGTCACATCAACTTCTTCTTCAACCTTGGAACCGGTTGGGAGGAGAGGAGGAGGAAGAAAACCAACGCCGGATCCCCTTCGCTCGAGCTGCTCGCACGCCGCTTGGTCTTCGCCTTTGCCGTTCTCCGCCGTCACACGCCATCACCGTCGCCGCTCGTCCGCGTGCGAAGCCTCGCGTGCGCACTCGTCGTGTCCCTGTCGCGCCATCGTCTCTTCGTCCGCTGCTGGTCGCCATCCGCCGAAGCTCCCGTCACCGCCGTTCGTCCGCCCAAACCTCCGCCGGTTGTTGCACAAGCTGTCGCCGGTTCTCCTCCGCCGTTTCCCCGTCCGTTTAGCTGCCGTTCTGCCACCCTTCAAGCTCGGTTAGTTGCTGGAAAAACCAGCAAGAACCAGCTCCTTTTAAGCTCGGTTTGGCTCCCTTTTGGTCCTCATTTGGTGTTGATCCGTGTAGGTTTGTCATCGGCGTCGTCGTGCTCTTCGCCGGAGACTCGTCGAAAAGCGATTCCGGTGAGTTTACCTCACTAATCCGCGATTAGCGAGTTAATGATGCCTTAAGTATGTTTAGCTTAAGTTGATTGGGATTAGATGGATAGATTGGCTTAATTAGTTATGGATTATATTAAGGTGATTAATTAAGGTAAAGTGTGTTTAGTTTAATGGTTAAGTATGTTTATTTTTAAAATAAATCTTGATGTGACTTAAAGGAGTTTATTTATGATTTAAATAAATGCTTCGAAATTGTTGGATTATTTAATAATATATCTTATTCCAAAATTCATTAAAATATTATTTATAAAAAAAAAAACTCGAAAAATTTATTTTGACCCTAGTTGCTTAGAATTT
This sequence comes from Eucalyptus polyanthemos subsp. polyanthemos, assembly GCA_017140185.1. Classification (NCBI taxonomy): domain Eukaryota; kingdom Viridiplantae; phylum Streptophyta; class Magnoliopsida; order Myrtales; family Myrtaceae; genus Eucalyptus; species Eucalyptus polyanthemos. Next base: position 62,303,807 of record CM029459.1, on the reverse strand, counting down.
CGTATCGATCGTTCTTTGTGCTTGTAGAATTTGAAATTGATGATTGGTTGTGACGAATTGAGTGTGATTTCGATTTATGAGGATTCTTTATAAAATCCTAAATGTAGAAATTGAGGGGCGGTTGGCCGTGAATTACCACCTATTAGAGGTCGTGCTTGATGAGGCCGTGAATTACCACCTATTAGAGGTCGTGCCTGATGAGGCCGTGAATTACCACCTATTAGAGGTCGTGCCTGATGGGGCCGTGAATTACCACCTATTAGAGGTCGTGCCTGATGAGGCCGTGAATTACCACTTATTAGAGGTCGTGCCTGATGAGGCCGTGAATTACCACTGATTACAGGTCGTGCCGAGTGGGGCCGTGATTGCCACTGGTTATTAAATCCTCCTATTAGGTTGAGATGGGTAGCAGTAATTGAATTGTTAGAATGACATGTAATCGGCCGAGTCGATTGATCACTGAGACGATCCAAGTGGTTGAATTGTTATGATGATGTGATTGTGCCTTCGTTGTTGAGTTACTAATATTGCACGTGGTTGAATTATATAAACTGTGCTAACCTGCAGATGAAGGCTAAAGCGAGGTATGTTTTCTGGATGTCGTGGCTAAGCTACTTTGGGGGCGTATTTACTTTCTAATAGGGGTTTAGGAGGGGTGAACTTGCTGAGACAAAGTCTCATCCCGGTTTGGGGAAAAACATTACAGGACTGTAGATGGCGAGACCCCCGGGGATGAATGGCCTGCCGACGGAGATCGACCAGACGATGGAGAGTGCTCCTGACCTGGGAGTCCTTGGGTCTATCAGTTGGTTAGGACCTTCATCTGGGTCTAGGTGAACGTGCATGACAGAGTACCATACATGTTTAGGATTTGGTTTCGTTCCGGAGCCGATGGCGTTAGGGTCGGCCCTCTGGATAGCATGGATATTCCACTGGCAGTGATGGATGCCATTCTGGGTGAAGGCGTGGCGAATGTTCCTACTGGTGGAGTGATCAACGCCTCGCCCCCGGCCTCTTGGGTGACAAATCCTGAGGATGTGGGATTGTCAAATGGGGCTGACCAGTAGTCCTAGGGTGGTTGATTTTCTTTTGGCGGACTGATCCATGTTATGTAGACTGACCCATTTTTGATGCACATAAACTCTGACCCATTTTTGGTGCATATAGTCTCCGGATCCTGTTGATGTATGTAAGCCCTGAATTGACAATGATGTATGGAAGTATGCTTGTTTGATTTTGAATTGATTTTTCCTGCTGTCCTATCCCATACGTTTTTGTCAGGAGTTTCTTAGCACGTTCCGTATGCGCATAATAATTTTAAAATTGGGGTCGGCGACACTACCTGGGAATGTCGCATTTACATGACCATGATGGGTTGTTTCAACTGTCTCGGGGTTCGAGGCGTGACACAATCATCATAGACTATGCAAAGTGCTAAATTCTTAATTTTTCTCCTATTAAATGAGATTCTCCTCTCCCTTTTTAGTTTACTTTTCTTTGAATTTTCTGTTGAAAATAGGTGACTTATAAGGCAAGGGATTCATTGGAAGGTGGCGGTTGCGAACGATCTACTTGAAATTCCATTTGTAGTATTAAGGCAAGTAATCCTGCGATCAATCTTGTGAGAAAAAGCCTCTTGCAGGAGAGGAACAATCTCATTCGAATTATGGGACCTACACATATTAGTACAGTATACCGAGGTCTCCAGCTAGAACGCGTTGAGGCGTAAAAGTTGACTAGACATTTAGGGGTAAGCACTGTTTCAATGCGGGCCATGAGAGTGATATCAAATCGAGACAAACTCTGAATACTAGATATGACCTCCAAATAATTGGGGTCAAGGTCAGCTAGTGAGACGATGGGGGATAAGCTTTATCGTCGAGAGGGAAATAGCTCATATACCTTCTAAGTGATAAACCATATCTACAGCCAAGGTAGAGCGGACTACCCCCTAGATAACCCTACTTTCATTTACTCTTTTGACTTGATAAGAGATTTACACTGCATAAATATTAATTTTGTCACCATTAGTAAAAATTCCCTAATCCATCCCTGTTTAGAAGAATTTTCTCCTATGCCTCGGACATTAGACACGACAACTCGCTATCATCTCACAGATTAAAAGTTACTCGAAAATCATTGGGAAGGAACTACATCTTCAGCCAAAAAGACAACGTTGTTTCATTCTTGTAAGGCGAGTGCAGTCATAAACTAAAGATTGTGTATTTCGTCAGCTTCCGGCCTTTTTCTTTAGTCCTTGACCTTAGCGTAAGAAGGTTTCAAAAGCACCATCCCAGAATTTCAAAAAAATTGTCCAAAAAGTCATAAACCTATTATATTTTTGCCAATTCAATCATAAACATTTTTACTTTTTGCCAATTGAGTCTATTCGGCCAATTTTAGTTATAAAATATTAACATGGATGCCAACGGTACCACGTAAGACCTCTAGCACTGATGTAGATATTTTTTAATAATATTTCAATTTTTTTCAATTTTTTTTTTTCAATTTTTCTTTCTTTTCTTTTTGGCTTTTTTATTTTCCTTTTGCTGATGGCCAGCGGCAGGGAGAGGGCGAACCCCGGCAAGGGTCGGCCTTTTCTAGGCATGGCCCAACAAGGGTCAGCCTCGTTAAGGCCAAGGCAGCCTCATCAAGCGTTGGTCAAGCAACATCGACACCACGTGAGGCCGTCCTAGCCTGGACAAGGGTCGGCCTCGCCAGATCTAGGTTGGGTGAGGCTGACACTCGCTTGGGCCAAGGAGAGCCCTAGCAAGGGCTCCCCTCGCCCAACCCATATTTGGCGGGGTCAGCCCTCGCCCAAGCTAGGGCGATGATGCGATGCCTGGTGTCACCATCGCTTGACCAATGCCCGACAAAGCTGCCTTGGCCTAGGCAAGGCCGGCCCTCGCTGACCCACTTGGGCAAGGGTTGCCCTCTCAAGGGTCACCCTCGCCTAACTGAGCCTCAAGCGGTGGCTGGCCACCAGCAAAAGGAAAGAAAAAAGCTAAAAGGAAAAGAAAGAAAAAAATTATGAAAATTTAAAAAATATTTAAAAAATATTTAAAATTGTCCTCGTTAGTGCCTACGGTCCTACATGGCACCACTAGTGTCCACATTGGCATTTTTCGATTAAAATTAATCAAATGGACTTAATTAGCAAGATTTGAAAAGGTTTAAGATTGAATTAGGAAAATTAAAAGGTTTATAACCAAAATTGGTAAAAGTGCAATTGATTTAAGACTTTTTAGACAATTTTCCCTTGGAACTTCCTTGTTCATGTTCTTTACGATTGGCGCTCAGCCAAGCAAATTGTGGACCTTGATTTCAAGTTAATTACGGGTATATTTGGTTTAGCATTCCTAAGGGGCTTTCAACCCCTAAAGCCCCTTGGAGAAATGCTCGACCTTCTAGTTGGCCAAATACTTAAAGTAATTTTTTCCTTTCAAAGCTATCCTCACCAATTTTTCAAATTTTCAATTTTGTCCCCTATTAATTTTTTTTTTATTAAAAAAGGAGACAACTTTCGCCAGTCCAACAAAGGACGATGGTGGCCTGCAAGCCAAATCTGGCACCGATGGCCGTCGGTTGAGGTCGCCTGAGGTTGAGCACCCTAAGCGAGGGCCACGAAACCTAGGCGGTGGTCGCCTGGGTCAACCTCGGGTGACCCTTGGCTAGCTCGCGCGACCCTCACTGAAGGTCGAGCAACCTCAATCGATGGCCGCTAGCGCCAAATCTGGTTCTTTTGCTGCCGGCAAGGGGTTTGGTTCATTTTTCAGAATATATAACTAAAGCCCATTGTAAAAGTTTTTTTTGCCAAACACACATTCAACTCAAAGTCTATTTATAAAGAGGTTTTAACCAAACATAATTTGCATTTCCCTAAATAGCTTTGAGTTTCAACATTTGCATTATACCCAAAGCTCATTTGCAAAGTTGAACCAAACACACCCTACATGACCCGACTTCTAGGACCTCCGGTTTGGACCTCTCGTCAGAGAAAAACTTAGCAACATCAATATTCTAATTTCATGTATGAATCATGCCACCGATGCACTTAGCGTGAGGACATAATTTGTACTTTTGTTATTTTTTTGTCTCTGGTATACTATTTTAACCGAACCTTATTTCATCACAATTCACAAGTTACTCAATAATAATAAAAACGGCAGTAAAAGTCAAATTTGTTAAAGGTTAAAAAAAAATTCTTAAAAAACAGCGAGCAAGCATATCTTTTTCTCCTCACTTTATGGTAGTTGGATTAGTTGAGTGTAAAAATCTTTATTTATGGTAATATAGACTAGACCTATACCAATGGGCAAGCAGGGTCAGGGTCTAGGGCCATAGATCATTAGGTTCCATCTTGGCAATCGAACCATTACTTTGTTGACCCGTCCCTCTTTCTTACCAAAGAGTTTCATTTCGTCTTTCAACACCACGATCAAATTGGAGTATACACCAAGTTAAGTCGCTTCTCTTCTCGAGCTAGGGAAAGCTTGTCATGACCTACGCTCGAGAGACCACCCTTAGGAATAGATTTAGAGGTGTTTGCTTAAGAGAATCCTTGTGGTTCATTGAAAAGACGGCTCAACCACATTATCTTTTCAGCTATCCAAGAAATCGATCAAGAGCATGGACTCTCTCAAGTTCATACCTTGCGTAATGTTAGATTTTTTCATTTTAAGTTCAAATTAACCCTATCAAAATTTTATATAAGGAGTTGCCATTAACCAATTAAGATTGACTAGAAACCAATTGAAAAGTAGGAGTATCATCTAAATTTCTATGGAATTAGAGATCTAAAATCGGGGACTTAATTACACTAGTTATACAAATAGTCTCCTTTAGTACCTAAACTTATTTATATTGTTAACTAAAGTGTTTTTCATGCAACTTTTTCATCAATCTTAAGACTACTCCGCTAAGCATTCATGCGATGTTTTTATTGAAATCCTAACCATGATAAAAGGAAAACAACAACCGATGTATAGAGATTGTGCAATCAAGTATAATCAAATTGAAATGTACAAATAGCATCCTAGCATTGTCTCTAGAGAGAAAACAAAATAAAACAAATCCCTATTGTAAAGTTTTAAAAGCTTATTCAATTGGGTTTCAAATTTTTCTTTTTAGGGATTTTCAAGTTTATTCAAGACTAAGAGAAGTCTATATGAAAAGAAAATTCTAAGGTTGATTAAAGCCACTAAAAGTCGACTGGAATCAATTAAGATGATTTTCCCAAACGTTTTTCCAATTTTTCATTTTTTCTTTTTTAAGGAGATGGACTTCGGACCAAAGGAAGGAAACCGGCCTGACTTGCTTTGACTCGAGACCTAATTGTCCGAGATAGGCTCGAAACTAGGCCGGTCTTAAGGCCTAGTTCAATTTTATTGAAATCGGCCTACAAACCTTCAACCTGCCTTCGATTCAACCCAATCATATGACCCAATCCGACCAACCGGATCCGAATTGATTCAAATTATATCCAATTTTTTTTTATTACTTTTCTTTTGATTGATTTTTTAATTTTCGATTTTGTTTTCTGTTTTCTATTTTTGGTCTTCTTCTTCACCTTCTCTTCAAGAGAACCAGCACCAATATTCAGATGAGCTCTTGCCGATGCCCAGGCGGCGGCCAAACACTCCCCGTCGATCACCTATTGTGGCAGACGCTAAACCACTGCCAGCCGCTAGCTGGCCAATGGTTTTTATGTCGTCGAACCTCCTCTGACAAAGAATCCTCAAGCTGTGAAATTGCGCGTCCTAAAGCTCTTATCAATTCTAGGCTAAAGAACACCCAAATGCACATGAAACAGACAAGCTGGAGCGGCCTCAAAAGGCGGGCATCACCAGCGACAAATAGCTTTCCAACGGAGGGGAGGCGCACACATGGCCGACTCAGACAGTGAATAATATGCCACAAATCACATGAAAAACAAAGATTCAGTGACGATTCAACAATTATAAGAACAAATCAAGCATAAACGAGACTCATTGTCGAATTCCACAAAAGCAATTTCGGTTCTTCGTATATAAATTTTATCGAACAGTTAGCATGCGATTCAGGAAATGAGCTTCCGATTTGACTCCAATACGACTTTCGATCAAAACATGACGTACAGACACCTAAATCATATTATTCTACTACAAATAAACCGTATTCGATCAATATTTTCTCGCAAACTCATCATTTGAACCTAATATCCCGTTCTTGACTGAAACAGGGCACGTACAGAGCATATGAAGGAGCTCACCTGGCGGACAAATGGAAAAAAGCGATCGGCGACGGAAGAGGAGCTTAGGCTTGGTTCACTCCTTCGCAGTAGATGAAACACAATTCCTACGAAACTTCTGACTCCGGAACCGTTCGAAACGGCTCGCGAATCGAGCTTTAATCGGAACTCCAAGGCTCAACAATGAGCTCCGGCGATGATCTTTTCCGAGAAATCTCTCGCTCGAAAACGAGATAATCTCCCTCTTTCTCTCTCTATCTCTCGCGTCTTGTCACAAGTCCGAGAAGAAGGCGAGAAGAAGAATATGGGAATTTGTGTAGTGGGAAAATGGTGTATATTCTTAATTGATTTCTAGATGTAATACAATGATGTATATAATGTACGAGAGAATTGAATAAGAAAAGAAAGTAAATTCTTCTAATCTTTCTAGTCCTAAAATAATCACATCTCCTATCAATTACAATCAATCCGAATCCTCAATCAAAATCTAAATCATATCTTCTTTCAACACTCCCCCTCAAGCTGGTGGCTTGTATATATCCAAGACACCCAGCTTGTTTAGAAGATATGTATGCTGTCTTTGACAAAGGGGTTTAGTGAATGTATCCGCGGGCTATTCTATGGTCCTGATTCCTCTGGTTTCGATGATCCCTTCTTTCATCTTCTCCCGAGTAAAATGGCAATTAACTTCTATATGTTTTGTCCTTTCATGTAGCACAGGATTTGCTGTTAGCTTGAGTGCCGAATCATTATCACAGAAAAGTAATGTCGGATCTTTAACTTGTATCCCAAGATCCAGAATTAAGCCTCGGAGCCACACTATCTCACAAACAGTTTTGCCATGGATCGATATTCAGCTTCTGCTGATGACAATGATACAGTGGATTGTTTCTTTGTCTTCCATGAAAGTAACGACTCCCCAAATTTGATGCAAAATCCAGTAATGGATCTTCTACTCATAGGACATGTAGCATAGTCCGCATCACAATAGGCCATCATCTCCATGTTGCACTTTCTGGAGAGAAGTATCCCTAATCCTGGACATCTCTTCAGATATTTCACTACTTTTAAGGCCACATTCATGTGTGACTGCTTTGGACTGTGCATGAATTGACTGAGGGTCTGTACAGCATAGCAAATATCTGGCCTGGTCATAGTGAGATAGATAAGCTTCCCAACAAGTCTTTGATAGCTTGTCGGGTCCTTCAATAATGGATCATCAGAGGAGGATGTCCCAGCATCATAATCAATGCTTGTCAACTTGGCATTCTGTTCAATAGGAATAATTGCAGGTTTGCAACCTGACAATCCTGCTTCTGATATAATTTCCATCACAAATTTTCGTTGACTAAGGGAAATTCCTAGATCAGAACAAGCTATCTCTATCCCAAGAAAATACTTAGGTGGCCCTAAGTCTTTAATATGAAAATACAAATGTAGATGGTCTTTAAGCTTCTTCACAGCAGAATCATCATTTCCCATAATAAGTATGTCATCAACATAAATCATCAAATATATGGCCGACGTACCTTTTGCCCAAGTGAACAAAGCATAATCATGTTTGGACTGCATGAATCCAGCTCCCGTTAGTGCAGCAGTAAATTTGGCGTACCACTGTCGAGATGCCTATTTCAATCCGTAAAGAGATTTGCGGAGACGACATACCTTCAACTCCCCCTGTCTCCGTAATCCTTGTGGAAGATCCATGTAAATCTCCTCTTCTAGATCGCCATGAAGAAAAGCGTTGTGGACATCCATTTGATGTAATGACCAGTTGCGAAAAGCAGCAACTAATAAGAAAGAGCGAACCGTGACATCCTTGGCTATCGGAGAAAATGTCTCATGGTAATCAAAACCTTCTCGCTATGTGAAACCCTTGGCCACTAATCGTGCCTTGTATCTTTCCATTGAGCCATCTGCTCTATACTTGATCTTATAGACCCATTTACATCCAATGGGTTTGCGATCAGTTGGTAATGACACAACATCCCAAGTATGATTATCAATCAAGGCTTTAAGTTTTGCCTCCATTGCCTTTTGCCAACGTTCATCATGTACAGCCTCATTATAACTAGAAGGCTCCCTTTCCTCATAAACTCGACTAATGCAACAGAAATGGTCTGATGACAAGCGGTCGAAAGATATGTATGAGGATAAAAGATAATGAGTACCTGATGATAATGATGCCGAACAGACATAATCTTTAGTCCAGGCCGGTGGACGAGTCGCTCGACCAGATCTTCGTGGTGGCTCATCCAGCACCTTCAAAGATGATTCCTCAATACTTGTAGGTTCTTCATGATTTATCTCTCGGGATTCCTACTCCGTAAGTTGTTGCCCAACGAAGTTATCATGAGAGGAATCATTGGTTGGTGAAGGCAAGGTTGTATCTACTATTTGATGTCTTGGAGAAGAAGTAATAAAGTATGATTCTCTAGTAGATAGATCTTCTTCTGACAGGAATCGATGATTAGTTCTTGTCTCATCTGCAGACATAGAAGTAGTACCCCGGAAAGGAAAAATGTTTTCATGAAAAACCACATCCCTGCTAATAAAAAACTCCCCGGTGGACTGTTCATAAACTCGATAACCCTTTTTCAAGTTAGGATACCCCATGAAGATGCATTGTCGAGCACGAGGAGACATTTTATCTTGGGGACCTACTGTAGCCACATAACATAAGCAGCCAAAGACTCTGAGATGACTTAGATCCGGTTTCCTTCCATACAATAATTCAAATGGAGTTTTGCCTTCTAAAATGCGAGATGGCATACGATTTATCAGATATGCTGCAGTAATCACACAATCTCCCCAAAAATGCTCTGGTATAGATGCTTGGAACTTAAGAGCACGTGCCACTTCTAAGAGATGGCGATGCTTCCGCTCAACTACCCCATTCTGCTGTGGAGTATAGGTGCAGGTACTTTCATGTAAAATACCATTTGAAGTAAGATAGGAAGCACAATCACCATTGAAGAATTCCCTACCATTATCAGTGCGGATGCGACGAACTGATTTTCCAAACTGAGTTTTGGATAAGGAAAAAAAGATTTTGAGATGACAGAGAACCTGACCTTTTGATTGTATGAGGAAGACCCAAGTGGCACGTGAGAAATCGTCCACGATTGTAAGAAAAAACCTCGAACCATCATGATTTACTGTGTGATATGGTCCCCAGACATCAACATGAATCAAAGAAAAAATATCATCTACTTGAGTCTTACTATTTTGAAAGGGGGCACGAGTTTGTTTTGTCAAGGGGCAAATTGGACATTGGGGACAAGAGAAAGAAGCAGTGTGACCCAATCTTTGATGATGAAGAAAATTTCTTTCATTGGCAACAATGTTACACAATGATTTATTGAATGCAACAGAGGATAATTTAAAATTGCCTGGAAGATCATTCCAAAAATAAAGTCCTTGACAAATTCTACCCAAGCCCATCAGTTTGCCAGTCGAAAGGGCCCGAAATAGACATTTATCAGAGTCAAAAGAGACATGACAAGAATTTTCTTCACAAGCTCGAGAGACTGATATGAGATTAAAATGGAAATTAGGGACATAAAGGACATTTTTGAGAATGATGAGTGGACTAAGATTCACGGTGCCAGTCATTTCAACATTTGTGGTATTTCCATTGGGAAGTTGGACTAATATTGGAAACGATAACCTTTTGACATTGAAAAATAATTTCGGATTGCAGACAATATGATCACTAGCTCCTGTATCTATAATCCATGCATCTTTCGAAATTGAGTTCGTCAGGCAATAAGAAATACCTGTGAAACTGCCTGCCTTATCAGAAGGATCCAATTTTTTAAGAGCTTCCATCAACTCCTGATATTCCCCATGAGTGATTGGCTTGTCTGCTGATCTACCCATCACCTGAAAAACAGTTGAAAACTTTCCCTTTTCTTTTTCACCTGGTTTACCATGTAATTTCTAGCAACTTTCAATTGTGTGGTGCGGGCGTTTACAGTATTCACAATACAGCTTACCCTTGCCTTTGTTGTTTTTTGCAAATGAAGAAGGCCTACTAACAGCATGGGCCGCTGTTCCTCCATATGGGCCTTCGGATGATGCGCCGAATGGCGCTTGTGGGCCTTTAGGCCCAGAAAAAAATTGCCCGCGTGGGCCTTCGAAACCATAAAAACCGGCTGCACGTGGACCGTTGGATTCAGTGGCCGCCCCACTTTGTGAGCCGTCGGATCCAACAGCTCCAAAGACTGATCGTGGGCCGTCCGATCGATCAGGGAAATCCTGGCTGTCCATCGCCCGTATATAAGATCTAGGGTTTTCGTGAAACCCCAGATTAGATCTTCGACTTTCTCTCCCTCCTGTGGATCTCTGTAGCAGGTGAGAGGAAACCCTCGCCGCCAGGGCCACTCTGTCGCCTTCCTTGCCGAGATCTGCTGCTCTCTATTGGCTTTCCTCCTGATCGTGAGCTGGTAGATACGGCCAAGGCTTGGCATCGGCTCCATGGTTAAGATGTGCGATCTAAACGAAAGGTAAGATTCGTTTAGTATGAGGAGAAATCGGATGGCTTTCTCCCTATCTCGCATCTTTTTGTACTGCTGCAAAATCAGCCCCGACCAGTCAAATTTTTCTTCGGCTAATTCCAATTCATTCCATAGACTCGAAAGTTTGTTGAAAATCGCAACAACAGTCATGTTTCCATGCTTTAAATCCGAGATCTGCTGCGTCAAAGAAAAGATTTTTACTTGATCCAGTTTTCCATACATCTCCTTGATGTTTTCCCACATTTGTTTCGAGTCCTCCGTTGGAGGAAGACCGGCCGCAACTTCGGGAGCGATGCTGTTTCCGATCCACGTTCTGACTAACTGATTACATTTTTTCCAAAGTCGTGATAATCGTTCGTCGGATGGAATCGGAACCGTTCCATCAATAAAGCCCTCCTTATCCTTCGTTACCAGAGCGCGCCGGAACTCACGCGACCATCTCGAGTAGTTATCGGGTCCAGTTAACTGCTGAGCAACAAGCTTCAGTTCTGGTCCATCGGCATTAGTTGTGAAAAGGGGTCACCGGGTTCTAGTCGGTTGCTGGCAGTGAAGATCTGGTATGGGAGAAACCCTGGTGGCGGACTCGGGTAAGGATTTCCCCCAAAACCCGATCCCCCATATCCAATTGAATGGCTCGCGTTAGAAAAAAAAATGAACCTGGGTAGGGATTCGGTCCCATACCCGGCTCGGTTGATCCGCCCGTCTGCTGTGAACTGGTGTTTGTGCCTGCCCCGCTACTGGCTGGTAGGCCTCCATCAGTCTGTACACCATTTCGAAATCCCGGCAATGATGCATTTGGGCCCGTCCCATATTACCAAGGATTTGGTACCCATTGGTAAGGTTGGCCCGAATAGGGTTGGTACCCACTGTGCATGTTGTGTTTGACTCTGTGACTGGATCTGTTCTTCGTGCATAGTAACACCTGATGCCTCCTGGATCTGCGAGGTTTGTGGCGTTGTCTCTCCTGCGGGCTGATCACCAACTCCTGAGGTAAGTTCTTGTGGGTTTGTCATGGTGACAATTTTTCTAAAGAATCTGCAACAAATCTGTTTTGCAGATTAATTTTTGAACACGGAGGTGAAGGCTGGACAAAAAAAAATTCTTCTCGGATACTGTTTTGTTCTGCGAGAGATGCAACAACGAGAAACAGAGAAGACTATACGCTGTTCTGTTCTACAAGGATTGCGGCAACAGAAAGTAGAATAGTAACAGAGGCTGACTTTAATGCGGAAGCTTATCTCAGTATCAAGAGCTGCTCTGATACCATGTCACAAGTCCGAGAAGAAGGCGAGAAGAAGAATATGGGAATTTGTGTACTGGGAAAATGGTGTATATTCTTCATTGATTTCTAGATGTAATACAATGATGTATATAATGTACAAGAGAGTTGAATAAGAAAAGAAAGTAAATTCTTCTAATCTTTCTAGTCCTAAAATAATCACATCTCCTATCAATTACAATCAATCCGAATCCTCAATCAAAATCCAAATCATATCTTCTTTCAACACGTCTTTTCTCTCCTTTTTCCGTTTCTCGGCCGAGCATCCCTTCTTTGTTCTTCATCTTGGCCAACCGAGCACACCCCCTCCTTCCCCCAAATAATCCTTTTTTTCTGTTGTGTAACAGAATTCCCGACCAGCTGTACACCTTCTAGAAACTCCAAGGCTTGCTTCGGTCACCCACCTGTTCTCACGCACTCGCTCACAGACGCCTCTCCATCGGTCACCGTCCGTCTCTGTCTCTTCGCTCACGTATTCTGCTCGTAGACGGGAACGGGCGCGAGACAAGTTCATTTGCTAACCTTTAGTCGAATAAAGCTATTGGCTTAGGACTTTCTCCTTCAATCTTGATTGGTGAAATCATGCTCGCTACCATCTTTTTATCAAGAAAAATATGAGAATAATAAATCCATATATACTTGTGACCTTCCTTATGGTGAATCGGTTAAGCCCAAATATTATTTTCTTTTATTGCTACTTCATTTCAATACAACACAACACACTATGGAGAGAGGGTGCGGGAATTGGGCATGAGACCAGGGGCAAGACCCTAGTGTCCGCATCATCCATAAAATAAGGTCACAATAGATGAAATCCACGGGCTTATGCTTATCATTTAAATGCATTTAACATAATAAATTTACACTTTTACTTGGCAACCTTGCAAAGCCTTGAAGAATAGGAATAGGGGGGAGAAAGCAAGTGGAAAAGCAAAAGAATTAGTTTGAGTTTGGGAGGGCTTGGAATAAAAGAAGATGTCAATGGGAGCAAATTTCTCAAGCCCCAACAAAACCGTGCATTAAAAAATTTACCCCAGGATATGTATATCCTATACCAACAAGGTATTGGCTAAATGGCAAAAGAGTTTGCTCCTCTTCTTATGATTATGTATTCAAAACTTATTGGGAGCACTTTAAAAATAAGATTCTAAATCACCGAAGTGAAATGAAAGAGTGTGCTCTTAAGATTATTCGTAGAGGTGGATCACTTGAGGCACACAAAAATTGGCATGGACACCATCTAACTGCTTAAAAAAAACTAATGGTTTCCAAAACTTATTCACAAATTTTTCCAGTAGTTGCACTCATATTGTGACATTTAGAAAATTTCCTACGTTGATTAATATAAAAGAAGTTAGATATGATTAACGTTACGTGTAGGAATTTTTATTGAACGAACGATAGATTAGAAAATTTACTAATTTGATGTATCATTTCAAGGATGAGTTAGAGTTTTATTGTGTTAAGTACTTCCATTTCATTTGGTAATTTTTGCTAAATGTTTTAGTGGATTTAAAATATCTTTCGTATTGCCAATGTTTAAAGTGAACACTAGTTTTTCCTCGTTTACATATTGATTCACTTAATATTTTGTTAAATAATCTATTATGAAAATTAGCCTTTGAATTCCCTTGATCGATATGTTTATTTCTTAATGTACAAAAATTGTATTTGCTCTAAATTAGGCATTAAGCTTAGTCAAGCGCTGATGTCATGCTTTATGTCAAACCATACCTCATGAAATTCAACTTTAGTTCATAAATAAAATGGGTGACTCATGCACTTACTTGGCTAATGGAGAAGAGGCATTTCCAAATTATCTCCTCTTGTGGCTAACTATATTTAGCCACATAGGCCCTAGCTATTCACCTTAGGCAACATAAAACCTTCTCATTGGACCATTTGCACCCTATTACTTACTTAAGGGCCACATGAACTCATTTAATTGGAACGACAACCTCTCTAACCATAGACCTCATGATTTTACCATTGGTTAATTAAGCAACTCCATCAATTCACTTGTAAATATTTACCCTACTGAAGGGTAAGTCTTCGAACTTTAAAAAAGAGAACATTCCCTTCACTTGCTTCTAATTACACACTTCCCTTTTTGAATCATCTGTCTTCAATACCCCAAGACAAGGTGTTGGCCCCATACTTGTATCATTAAAGTCTCAGTCTTAATTTCTCGTGTTTGAACGAGGTAACCATTAAATTTCCAACTAATTCCATGCATGAGTTTTGTCGTTTTTGGCATAATGGCTTGGTAAATATGTATGCAGGTTGCTCCACAGTTCTAATTCCTATTGTTGTGATAATCTTTTCCCGAATCTTGTCTCGAGTAAAATGACAATCAACCTCTATATGCTTGGTCCTCCCATGAAAAACTGGATTTGCTGCTAATTTAAGTGCAACATCATTCCCACAGAATAATTTGCTAGGTCCATCTACTTGTACTCCAAGGTCTGAGAGTAATCCATGTATTTAGACTATTTCACAGACAATCTTTACCATGGCCTTATATTATGACTCAGTTGATGATAGTGATACAGTTGACTCTTCTTTATTTTCCATAAGATAAGTGATTTCCCCAATTTGATACAAAAACCAGTAATTGATCTTCTTGTCATTGGACAAGTAATATAATTTGTATCACAGTAAGTTGTCATTTTCATATTGCAATCATGAGATAGAAAAATACCATGTCCTGGACATCCCTTAAAGTACTTCACAACTTCAGTGTTGTATTCATATGAGACTGCTTCAGCTTGTGCATGAATTGGTTGAGTATTTGTACTGTGTAACATATAGCGAGTCTTGTCATGGTAAGGTAGATCAATTTTTCAACAAGACGTTGATATCTCAATGGGTCCTTAAGGAACGAATTAGTAATGGATGAAGAACAGCTCACATCATATTCATGTGTCGTCAGTTTTGCATTCTGTTCAATTGGTATAACGGCCGGTTTGCATATTGATAACCCTGCTTCTGAAACTATCTCCAAAATGAACTTTCATTGGCTAAGGTTGATTCCTTTATCAGATTGAGCTATCTCAATCTCGAGGAAATATATGGGAGGCCCTAAATCCTTGATGTGAAAAACAGAATGCAGATATTTCTTGAACTTGGTAATAGCCAACTCACTGTTCCCCATGATAAAGATGTCATCAACATATATTAACAAGTAAATTGATGAAGTACCTTTAGTTCATGTGAATAAGGCATGATCATGCTTTGAGTGCTAAAATCCTGCGCTGATTAGTGCAATGGTGAACTTGGCGCACCACTGTCTGGAGGCCTGTTTAAGTCCATATAGGGATTTATGAAGACGACACACATGAGACTCCCCCTCTTTGTGTAAACCTTGTGGAAGCTCCATATAGATTTCTTCATCCAAATCCCCATGTAAGAAGATGTTATGGACATCCATTTGATATAATTGCCAATTGCGAAATGCAACAACGGTTAGAAAAGAACGAACAGCAACTTCTTTAGCTACAAGAGAGAAGGTTTCATGATAATCAAAACATTTCCATTGCGTGAATCCCTTTGCAACTAACCTGGCCTTCTATCTTTCAATAGAACCATCTTCCTTGAATTTAATCTTGTAAACCCATTTGCAGCCAATAGGCTTTCGATGTGGAGGCGGTGTAATAATGTCCCACGTATGATTTTTAGTAAGAGCCATTAGTTCAGCCTCCATAGCATCTCACCATTTAGGGTCACGTGCCGCCTCATAATAAGGAGACGGTTCTTGTTCTTCATAAATTCAATTAATGCAGCACATGTGTTCTAGTGACAACTGACTAAATGAAAGATATGAAGACACAAGATATTGTGTACCTGGACAATCCAGTGTAGGCCATATGTAGTCCTTTGTCCAAGTGGGTGGTCGAGTATGTCTACCAGTACATCGGGGTTGCTCCACTCTTGTTTCTTGAGGACTAGCAAGTGAGGGCTCATTTGAAGAAGCCTGTGATTGTTGTGGCGAAGAAATCACTGAAGATCTAGACGAACGATCTCTCTCATCTGAAAGAATAGTTGATCCACCTGCCTGATGTGATGAATCCATTGTGACTGGCACAGGGTGTTCTGGTGCAACAATTACAAACTAAGGCTCTACAAATAGATCATTTTCTAATAGAAATGGATGATGATTTGAAGTTAAGGGAGAGGATGAAGGTGCATTTCTTGAAACGGGAATATGTCTTCCTAAAAAAACACATCTCTGCTCACAAATAAATGCCTATAGAAATCTCCATGACTCTATAACCTTTCTGTAGAGGGGGATATCCCATAAAATGCATGGAATGGCGTGACGATCCATTTTATCTCAAGGGCCCACGGTTGTTGTATAACACAAGCAGCCAAATACCCTAAAATAATCAATTTGTGGCTGTCTTCCATAAAGCTATTGGAAAGGAGTTCGCCCGTTGTGGATCCAAGTCGGCATGCGATTAATTAAACAGGTTGCCATGACCACACAATCTTCCCAAAAGTTTTCAAGAATCAAAGCTTGATATTTAAGAGCACAAGCGACTTCTAAGAGGTGCCGATGCTTGCGCTCAACGACCCCATTTTGTTGGGGAGTGTAGGTGCAAGAACTTTCATGAATTATTCCCTCATATGACAAAAAAGACACACACTCTATAGTAAAGAACTCATATCCATTATCCATGTTGATTCGTTTATTAGATTTGCCGAATTGATTTTTAATGAGAGAGAGGAACTTTGACATATTTGAAAAGGTTTGACCCTTGGATTGCATAAGAAAAACCCAAGTGGCATGAGTATAATCATCGACAATAGTGAGAAAGAATCATGATCCATCAGGATGTGGTGTGTGGTAGGGACCCTAGATATCAATATGAAGTAAGGAGAAAGCACTAGTGGTTTGAGATGTGCTAGTTGGAAAGTGTCTTCAAGACTCTTTAGCTAGAGGGCAAATAGGACATTTTGGATAAGGGAATTGTGCACTATGACCCAAACGTTGATGAGAAATTAGATTCTTATTACTGATAACAACATTACAAGAAGTGCCTTCATTCAATAAATCGAAATATGTTAGGAAACTAGTCCAAAAATAAAGTCCTTGAGCAACACTACCTAAGCCCATCAGTTCACCAGTCGAAAGGTCTTGAAAAAAGTTGTTATCTAAATTGAATATGGCACGACAGAAACTATCTTCGCAAGTTTTTGAGATAGATAAACGATTGAAAACTCAAATTCTGCAATATGAAGGACATTTTTTAGGACAATATTGGAACTAAGATGAACAGTCCCAATTTTGGTGACATGAGTGATATTTCCATTTGGAAGACAGACGTAATATAAGTGTGGACTCTTCTGAATATGGGAAAATAATTTTTCATGCAAATTATGTGGTCATTGGCACCTGAATCGATTATCCACGCATCAATGTATATTGAGCTCATCTTGGAAAGGAGAGTATCTGAAAACTTGCAGCTTTGTCATTTGTGGTTAATTAATCTAGAGCCCTCATGATATTCTCGTACTGATCTTGGGTAATTGGTTGGTGCATCCCATTAGTCTTTAGTGCTGAAACCTAACAAGCTGAAAATTCTTTTTCCTTTTTCTTTTTATCACCCAACTTGCCATATAATTTCCAACATGTTTCAATTGTATGATGCGAGTGTTTACAATATTCACAATATTTTACTTTATATTTTGAATTTTGCCTACTTGATTTATGTGATGACGTGTCATTTCATGGTCCATTCGATGTCCTACGTGCAGGTGCTGTCGTGGCTAAATAATAAGCGTTGGATTCGAGCACGTTGGATGAGACATAGGGCCTGTTTGGTTCAGCTTCCCCAAGGGGCTTTGGGCCCCCAAAGCCCATTGCGGAAAATATTTTGTGTTTGGGAGTCACTTTTGAAAGCTAATTGGGCAAATACCAACATCCCCAATGCTGAAAGCCCAATGCAGCTCATGAGCTGCATTGAGCATTCAACATTCTCCCTATACAAGTTTTGTTATTCACACATCATTCATCTTCTTCCCCATGACTTCGAGTTCTCCACCGGCCCCGCCGCCACCTCCGTCATCGACACCGCCTCCGCCTCTGCCTCCATCATTGACGCTGCCTCCCCTCCGCCTCCGTCGTCAATGCTACCTCTGCCTCTATTGTCGACGCCTTCCACTTCTACAACAAATCCATCCCCTTCAATGAGCACGAGCAGCACCGTGTCAACTCCTTCGGCTTGCACGAACCAAGCCTCAGGCCACCAGATCTGGCCGTTCGAAGGCCAGATCTAGCAGTTTAGAGGCCAAATTTGGCCGCCGACTTCGAGTTCTCCATCGGCCCCACCGCCACCTCTGCCTCCACTGTCAATGCCTTCCTCTTCTACGGCAGATCCATCCCCTTCGACGAGCGTAAGCAGCACTGTGTCGACTCCTTGCTTCTACACTCCGACACCTTTGGCTCGCGCGAATCTGGCCGTCCGGTGGCTAGATTTGGCCTCTGTGACCGTAGATGATGGCATGCATCGCCTCAGGTTGCAACCTCAGGCGGCCGGACAGCTAGATCTGGCCGTCCGGTGGTTGGCCAGTGTTTAGCCGGCCGCCGAATTTAACTTTCAGATAATAAAGGGAAAAAAAAAAAGCCCATTACAAATGTGAGTTTTGCCAAATGATATTTATGCCAAGTAACATTTCAATGCCTTTACCTCAAAGATATTTGCATTCTCCCAATGGCATTTCACCAAAGCCGAACCAAACATGCCCATAATGGTCCTCGGATCTCACTTGATAACCACTGGTGGATCCAAGTAAACTAATGGGCGAGTTTGGACCATCGGATGGCCCCTTTAGATCGCGATCATCCATCTGCTTAGGATTGCCTCCTTCACTTCTCACGGCTGTCGCTCATCCAACACTCCCGACGCTTGCAAGTCCTCCATGGCCACCGAGCAGCAAGCTAGAACCTCCTGTGCCGAGACCCCTAGCGTTTGCAAATCCTCCGTGGACTCCAAGCAAGGAGTTGGATCCTGCTGTGAGGGCTGCAAGAGTGACACCATCACTCATCTTCATGTGCTCGGCCATCACCAGCCTTTGGCTCTCCTCTTAGATCGCTAGCTGGTAGATCTGGCCGAGCGACGACGTTGGCTCCATCATCAAGATCTGTGATCTGAAGGATGAAAATGTTTTGTTCAAGTTTAGCAAAAAATGCGTTACTTTCTCTCTTTCCCTCATTGCCCGATACTGATAGAGCGTTGTCTCAAGTCCCTCGAGCTACTCTTGGGCCGCCTCAAGCTCATTCCACAGAGCCAAGAGCCGATTGAAGCAAGTGGTAACCAAGAGGTTCCCTTGCTTCAATTCAGAGAGTGCCTGGGTTATATTGAACAATTTCACCCGAATAAGCCTCCCATGCATTTCACGGATGCTTTCCCATATGGTTTTTGAGTCCTCCGTCGATGGGAGCCCGGCTGCAACTTCCGACGAGAGGCAATTTCCAATCTAGGTACATACTAGTTTGTTACATCTCCTCTAGTGCCGCTGCATGCGATCATCGGTCGGGTATGGAATTGATCTATTAAGAAATCCCTCCTTGTCTTTGGTGATAAGAGCTCGACAGAAATCCCGTGCCCAGGCGCTGTAGTTATCAGGTCCAACGAGATGGAAGTTGATGAGATGCAATTTGGGCTCATCCACCAGCGATGTGTAGAGCGAGTCGCTAGGTTCGAGACGGCCGCCGTTCATCGGAAATGCATAGGGCAAGTATCCAGGTTCGGGAACTGGGTTGGGATTTATCCCTATATCTGATGGAATCAACCTGGGTCTGTGACCCAGTCTTCCCAAACCCGATCCTCCATTTGGGCTCGGTATTGCCTCAACTCCATCAGGCCGAATTCCTCCTCCAGACTGCCATGTTGGACCCACGCGTAGCTCGGTCCGGTGGCTGGATACCAAAGGCAAGGCATTTATGGTGGTCAGAACCTCTGCGGGTTACAAAGCATGTTGATTAATCTCTCTTCTTGCCTTTTTGGTGTTTTCTCCACCAAAGGGAAGGGAAAAGAAAATTTGTTGCGTTGCTTTGCTTTGCTCTCACTTTACGCGGGGGTCTCTAGCTTGTTCATCTAATTCCCTTCCTCGTCAATCTTGCTTCAAGTGTTATCGAGTATGATGATTTAGCAATCTTCTCTTTTTATAGAGTTGATTTTTTATTTTTATTTTTTTGATACTGTATTTGGGTTTTATTGGTTATCGATCCTCGTTGAGGGAGCTGGGGTTTTAAAGATTGGGATTTGGTGTTGAATGAGATATGGGGGTGGTGATGCAAGTGATCATTGTCCAGCTGGTTCTGCTCTGTATCATCAGCTTTGCTTCAGCTGTCTAGGGACCTGCAAGTACAAAAGTTATCTTGCCTTTTTACATGTTCGACTGTGATTTTAAGCACTTGGTGTAGCTATTGAACTTAACGTTTGATTTGATGATAACTGATGTCTTGGTTTATCAAGTTTTACTTAGCAATTGAAAGGTCTTGTAACCATAAAGAAAGTTGCACAGATCTGTCCCTTCGTTGGCTCACTGCTAATATCGTGCCGTTGCATTCAGTGATTTGTCTGCAATGACTAAGCCGGAGCATGAATTTAGGAGAGGCATCCGACAAAGGCATGTCGGATCCGTCATTTGAGCTATTGTTCTTCTCTTGATTTCAATGTGCTATTTTTATGTGAAATCGTGTAAAAATCACACTTGGCGGTCCTTAATTGCAAGTTCTAGTTTAATGTTTTCCTGAATTAAAATCATAGGTTTCAACATTGTCTCTTCACAGCTAAAGCTTTCCCATCTGGGAAATGCTTGCTAGATCATGGTTTACCCCATGAACGGCCAGGCATGGTTTGCATAGACGTTTATGCTGTATATCTTCATTTATATAGGCTTTTCTGAATTTACTATTTTCTGTCATATAGTTGGTTTTTGCTAAATCTAGACTAATAGAGATGTAAATCTTACTTAGACCAATCGAAAGCAAAATGGAATTTAAGCTTTCATATTGTTGCATGGGCAGTTTAATAGTCTGTCAAATGTTTTTTTTTTTTTTAACTTACTTTTGAAATCCTTTTCACCAACGCTAGAAAAGTAGTATTATTGTCGACAACTTGCATGAAGTAAGAGCAAGAGAAAGCAAAGAACTTCTAGATCTTCTTCCTTAACAGCTGCAGACTTCGTTGCATCCGCTTGACTCAGAAAAAGTCTTTGAAACTTTGTAGCTATTCAGAACGGCCCGAATCGCTACTTAGATTTGGCACTACGTGCACCAAGTGCCGACATAAACGTCATTCAAACCGCTGATTACCAGCAATTGGCAAATTTTTCCTACGCCATTTTTCTCTTCAATTGTACCGGAGCTAAGGAGTGAACCAAATCAACTAATTACAAACAATTTCATTTTCCCCTCCTACTGATGCTTAACTTATGAGGCTGCGAATAATCTATCTTCACATTCATCTCATCTATTACTACCACTTAATTTTCTAGTTCGTTGTCTCCTGGACCGTTTCAAACAAGGAAAGAAAGATGTGCAACTGGGGCCTACAATGTCGCACCCGAGCTTATTCTCTCGCAATTCCTACACAAAATGTGGCACCACGCGATGGAATGCTTAGACATCTCGACTTCCTCAATGAATGGTAATTAATGGGGTCAGCGAAGCGAACTGAAGCTTGAAGAGCGCTTTCCATCCTTTCTTTCTAGTTCCCCTCGTTAATGGGTTCTGACCGCGGGCGACCCCGCAAGGGAAAATCCCCAAAAATAGGGGGCGGGACATGACCATTTCAAGCTCAAAGTGCCCGCTCGAGGCCAAGATCTTATGACTCGTATTGCCATCCGAACAGGGCAAATCCCATACCCACTTTGTCTAGGCCCCCCTCTCAAAACGACGCCCGTTCAAGCCCGATTCCTAGAAAGATTGGACACACGAGAGAGAGAGAGAGAGAGAGAGAGAGAGAGAGAGAGAGAGAGAGAGAGAGAACCACGCACCACGTCGTTTCTGTCATGTCTACACGTGCTCGTGGAAATCTTGGTGTGGACGATCGACGAAGAGGGAGAGAGAGGAGAGGGCCAGGTCTGGAGAGCGTAGCGTGAGGACGGGATCGCATGTCTAAGGGGGGTTAGTTGAACCCTGCTTTCAGGGAACGAGAGAGACCGGCGTGGATCGTTAGAGCCCGCCGTATTTTCGCATTCACAATTCGCCTTCATGTCCCTTAGTTGACATGTTTCAAGGATCGGCTATCAGTTCCCTCATATCGTGTTTGTGCCTACGCTCGGTTATTGGGCAAGTGGTCCAATGGGCCACACTGCGTCTTGGTCGTTTCCAAGGACGAAAATGAAACATGTCAGAAAAATCATAAACCTATTACATTGATGTCAATTTAATTATAAAACTTTTAATATAGTGTTAATTTAATCATTCTGGCTATTTTTGATAAAAAAATTACTGACAATTTTTTAAAATATTTTAATTTTTACTAGTTTTTGCTTTCTTCTTTCT
Source organism: Eucalyptus polyanthemos subsp. polyanthemos (assembly GCA_017140185.1). Classification (NCBI taxonomy): domain Eukaryota; kingdom Viridiplantae; phylum Streptophyta; class Magnoliopsida; order Myrtales; family Myrtaceae; genus Eucalyptus; species Eucalyptus polyanthemos. The sequence continues at coordinate 62,281,263 of CM029459.1, read as the reverse complement.
TTTGCCAACTGCCAACCATGGCCGATGAGCTAGCCTCACTTGGCAAGGGCTCCCCTCCCCACATCAGGTGAGGCTAGTCCTCACCTAAGCGAGGGTGGCCTTGTCGAGTGTTGCCTTCACTCGTATGAGACTCGACAAGGCCGCCTGGCTTGGGCAAGGGCCGACCTCACCTAATCAGGCAAGGGGAGCACTCACCTAGGCTAGGGCGACCACGTCCGTTACCTTTGCCTAGGTGAGGGCTAGCCTTGCCATATTTGGTGAAATGGGCAAGCCTAAAGAACTGATTTCCTTCTTGAGCCCAACCTGCTCAAGCCAAATCATTTTCATATAGAAATAACTATATAGGGAAATTTTCAAATAAGAACCTACAGTGCCATCATTTTCTCAAAAGAGAACTTGAAGTGAAGTTTGTCTCAAATAATGACCCAAAGTACTCTCATTTTCTCAAAAGAGGACCTGGAGTGGAGTCTGTCTCAAATAAGGACCCAAAGTGATCATTTAGTCTCAAAGAATGACCTCATTTGCCAGCTGGTGAATAAAAGCATCTCCTATGCATATTCCGGTGGCCTAATCAAGGATATTTTTGTCATTTTTTTTTTAATTTTTAGTTGTCTTGTTCTTTATTATTATTATTATTATTATTATTATTATTATTATTATTATTATTATTATTATTATTATTATTATTATTATTATTATTATTTTGGGTCAATGGTGGCACTGTTCATCATCTTCTTCATCCCCTATTCGTCTTCTTCTCAAGAACATCAGACTTGGGAAGGGCCAACAAGCGCTGATTGTTGGTGAGGGTTGACGAGGGTTGACCGCCTATCATCAACAGTAGGTGAGGGCCACCAAGCCCTCACCGACCGTGAGTGAGGGCTTGTAGGCCGACCCTTGCCAGATCTGGCGAGGGTGGCCTCGGTTGTGGCTGGCGAGGGCCGTCGAGCCCTCGTTGGCTGGGGGTGAGGGCTTGCAAGCCCTCGTCGGCCCTTATTAGTGGTCGGTGAGGTGGGCGAGCCCTCGCCCAGGGCCGGCAAGGGGTGACCTCACTAATGGCCGTGAGGGGCGACCTCCCCCACCTCCACCCACTACTCCATCAACAACCTTGTCTTTTGTTAAGACTATGATTGGGATGCATGCGTCGCTTTCTTCATCCCTTCCTCCCACCACCACTCCTAGATCGACAACTTCTTCGGCTACCCATTTTGCCCTCGAGGACCTTCTTGTAGGGCCTCGATTTGGATGGCCCCCCTCCCCCATGGCCAGTGAGGGCTCGATGGCCCTTGCTCGCTGTCAACGATGGGTGTGGAGCCCTTGCTCGTTGCTGGTGATGGGCGTCAAACCCTCGCCGGCCCTTACCAGCGGCCGGCGCTCGCTGGCCCTAAGTTCAGTGTTCTTGATCTGGGCAAGAAGAAGTGAACAGGGGATGAAGAAAACGATGAACAAGGCAACCAAAAATTTAAAAAAAAAAAAAAAAAAGGACGAAAATACTGTAATCAAGCCACCGAAATATATGTTGAAAATGTATTTATTCACAAGCCGGTGAGTGAGGTCCTTCTTTGAGATTAAATGACTACTTTGGGTCATTCTTTGAGACAAATTTCACTTCAGATCCTCTTTTGAGAAAAAGATGGCACTTTTGGTCCTTATTTGAGACAAACTTCATTTTAGGTCCTCTTTTGATAAAATGATGGCACTTTAGGTCTTTAATATATATACATATATATATATATATATATATATATAATTGTTGATGCGAACACCGCCAGCTTACAAGACACAGCTAGTACTATCATGGAAAATTTTTTAAGAATTTTTTATTTTTTATAATAATTTTGTTTATTTTTACCTTCTTCTTTTTTTTGCCAACCATTGGCCATCGGCCATCACCAAGCGGGCCGGTATGGCCTAGGTGAGGGTTGCCATCGCTCGCCAAAGGTAAGGCAAGATCGGGCAAGCCCCATCTAGGGCTCCCCTTGCCAAATGTAGCGAGGCCGGTCCTCGCTTGGGCCAAGGTGCCCTTATCGAGCATTACCTTCACCTAAGTGACACCCAATGAGGTTGGCCTAACCTAGACGAGGGCCGACCTCAACATATTTGGCGAGGGGACCCGGCAAGATTACCCTGGCCTGGGCAAGGGCCAACCTTGCCCAATCTAGCAAGGCTGTCCTAGCCTAGGTGAGGTCTAACCTCACCGGATTTGGCAAGGGAGCCCTCATTGTGGCTCGCCTCGACCAAGTCTCTCTTTTGGTGGGCAACAACAATCCTCACCCAAGCAAGGTCAACTCATCCTGTCATTGCTTATGACCGGTCACTAGCAAAAGGAATAAGAAAAGAAAAAAAAATGATAAATAATTAAAAAAATCAAAAAAATATTACAATGTTATTAAAAATTGTTCATGTTAGTGACTGGCAACCATACTCTATGTAGCACCGACATGCGACACGCGACACGCGACACGACACGACACGACACGCGACACGTCATTTCTCAAAAAGTAGAGAATTTCGACACGTTCCGACACGTTAAATTAAATAAATATTTTTACATATAAATGTATAAATAAGTAGGTCTCATATAATTCATAATAGGACTATAAATTCTTTCGTTTGCAAGTTTTGAAACTGACTTTGATGGGAAACTTTGAATGGCGTTACTCTTTGATAGAAAACTTAAAATCAATGAGTCAATATAGAGAAAGGACAAAATAAAAGTCTAACAATACTATAAAATAGAGAGAGTTATTTCGAAATCTCACTGCTCATCAAGACATTGACAAATAGCCTAGGTTCGAGAGACTTGTGGGAATTTCAAAAGATGTATGAAAAATAATAAGTCTTGTTTAAATCAATGTAAGGAAAAACTAATATTGATAAGCCCGTATGAATGAAGATTTTAAGTTCTTATGACAAGATTCACGCAACAACACCCATTCACACAAGCCACAGGTAAAAAAATTCAAGAAATTTACTAATCCACCTCAAACTCAGCGTGTGCGACTGAAGTGAAGACTGAAGAGAAGAGTCTGAAATCATGCGCGCGCGTGCGAAGTCTAAGTTTCAACTTTTAATTTTTTTAATTTTTTTAAATTTTTTTCATATATTTATATTTAGTCCCCAAAGTTTTGGAAATTTTTAAAAATAACCCCGTGCATGTCGAAGTCACGTGTCGGAAATTCCGACTCTCGTGTCGGAGTGTGTCGGAGAGAGTTGACCGCGTGTCGGTTTTCCCGACACGCGTTGACCACGTGTCGGAGCGTGTCGGAGCGTGTCGAAGCGTGTCGGACACGTGTCGGAGTGTCGGACACGACACGAAGGGTCCCGGAGAGTGTCCGTGCTTCATAGACCATACTATGTAAGTTAACTGACCTCCAGGTCAGCAAATCCAACTAAATTAACCAAAAGGACAAAATTGGTAGTATGTCAAAAAGTTTAGAACTAAATTGACATAATCAAAAGGTTTTTGACTAAATCGGTATCAATGCAATAAGTTAAGTAATTTTTGTAAAACTTTTATCAAGAGCAAAATGGGCAAGCCTAGAGAAGCAATTCCCTTCTTGAACCCGGTCCACTAAATCCTAATCATTTTCATATAGAAACGTAATTTTTTTTTTTTAATCATTGTGGGGCTTGAACATGGATCTTCCCGCCCTGCCCATTAATCATCAGCTCAAATCTTGCGCTTTCGAACTTTCATTTCACATTTTCGTGTCCACAATGAATTAAAGGGAAAGAGCCACGTGACGGGTTCACTCCAACTCGGGAGACCCTTGTTTTATATTCTTCTGACGATGACCTAGAGGGCACAAGGGCCACTAGCTCTTTATGGAGCATTGAAAAATCGTTTGCGTTTCCGGTCAACGCATTCAACGGTCTTGATCCTTCGTCGGCGGGAACGGTCAAATTCTCCTCCGGTTGCTTTCCCTCGGGGTCTTTGTCCTTTCATACCATCCATCGTCATGCACATTTTTCAGATTGTCTAAATCTTCAACATCATTTTTATAATTTAATTTATTGCCACCAATTATTTTTATAATTAAGCACCGATGTCTATCTTCTTTCAAAATGCATAGTCAACGAACTGTTGTTTCGGGGAGCAAAAGGTGAAACCTGGTGTATTCGCAGAGAGAGCTGCAGCACATGGAGAAACAATGTGATTTGTTGGTATAAACATGAATGGAGAGGTTCACTCGAAGAGGGATTGACATGATCGTAGGTTAAGATAGAGAATATAAAATTGTGATGCGAATGGCCTTCTCTGATTGGATGATGAAAGTATATTTATATTGATGCCTCAAAACTAATTTAGAATGTAAGGGGGGCTTCTATTGTCTCCTGAGAGACGATACACCGTTCTAAAAGCGGTGTACCTCCAACACAAAATAAGTTAGCTCATAAATAGTTCAAATGAATCCTCAAGAGTTTGATCCTTGAGTATTTGGAGAAGTGTCCATAGATTTAATCACTTGATATGGCAAAGAAGGATGAACTGGATTTGAGGGTTGAAGGAAAGGAATACGAGAGAGCAATCTAGAATAGTCATTCATTTGAAAATTACCCTAATATTTATCAAACCGAATTACATTTTGCTTGAATATTTATTATCGCGTAGATTACACGGACAAAATTCATCAGTTAAATTACAAAGGTTTTTTTTTTATTTTTTGTCATGTCTTGAGTTTATCACTAGCTGTTTAATTTACTTAAATATAATTCATTTTGGAACATGAATCATGTTGCCTAAAAAAGAAAAAACATCCATACTAACTTAATACAAAGGATGAGATATCGGATATATGTTGTTAATTGATCTGTTCGATTTCATGTACGTATCAGGCAAATTTGATCTTATCTGGTTGCTAGCAACAGCTATCAATCATGTCAAAGTTAACATTTATATGGGGACTAATCAATGTGCTACAACTTATGATGAAAGATGCGATTTGGGTTGGGTTTTGGCGGACTCGAAGAGCAATTTCCATTGGATCCAGTAGAGTTAATCATGCAATCGCTCATTTTTTGTCAAAGCACCAAGGACAGACAAAGATCTACTTTTTCTCATGAGCGTGGGGCTATCAAAGATTAGGTAATAGCTTGAATTTTTCCCCAGGGTGGGCTCTACTTATAATAGAATGGTCGAGGTCATCGAAATGGGCTGGGATATCGTTTGACCTGTGATTTGAAGTTCAGCTACGGATCCGTAATGCACTCGATCGAATTTTAAAGTTATATGAAGAAAAAATGTATTGCGACTCTCTCTTTTGTGTTTCTGCCCATGTCGTACCAGGAAATTTCTCAGGTGAACGCATGCACTAGAAGCACAAAGAAGGCCAGCGCTCGTCGACCTTAGGGATTCATGATGATGGTCAGGACCTGTTCTGATGTCAAAAAAATTCCGTGGGACTACTATGGAGTGTTCTAAAAATTCAAATTGTAATATAACGAACGTGATTTTGATTTTTGTATAAAGTCGACTTGTTTTTGGCACGTGCTGTAACACCAGCAAACCATGTATCAATGTCCATGACTCAATTGGACATAAAATTATATGCACAAACACACACACACACATTAGATTTCCTTCTTCCTTTTTTTTTTTTTTTTTGTGAACTGGGATTAATTAAATCTATTAGAGTGATTTCAAGATGTCAAATTAAAAACAAAGAACACGTGAAAGTCCTGGGAAAGAGAGAATGAACAACACCGCTCTAGCTATAATTTATGTTTAATATAAGCTTGTGCAAGAACTCTTTTGCTATATTATTTAACATCACATTGGATCTCAAAGCAAATGGAGCCAGATATTCAAGGGATTATTTATTTCGAAATCCAATATTATTGTCAATTTTACTAGTTAATAAACAAATAAAATTTAGATATCTAGCATTTTTCAAAAGAAAGAGGATTTTTCTTTCCAACATTACATGAAAAGAATCCTATAATCTACAATATCACCTTAAAGAGTCACGAAGACATTTTGGAATGCCCCTGGATCACAATATATTTCCACCCATCGAAATCAACTATTTTTAATCACCTTTTCTTCTTTTGACCATAGTTGTGTTAAAATACACATGTGAGTTGTGTTAGAAAAGTCATACATTAAATAGTTGGTATGTATAGTAGTTAATATATTTCAATTGACTTATAACGTATTCACTTAAGACTTTTAAGTGAATGGCAATCTCCTCAAATGAGGTATCGACTTCTGTTGGTGGGCCCCCAACCTGTTCTAATGTTTGGTGAGTATCTCGAGGAAGAATTATGGTAACCAGCCCAGTTTCCGAATAGGTGGGCCCTCCTAATTAAGAGTTATCTCAGTTGGCTCATAATTCATAAGTTTAAATTTTTATGTAATTTAGCTCTCTCTTGGCAATCTTTCAAGTGAATGTATTAGGTTTCTACTATGCGTTCCTAATCATTTAAGTGGACGAAGCAATTTTTTCCAAACCATAATTTTTGGTATGTGCATGGAGATTTTTTATGTGAATTTCACCGTGTAATTCCGAGACTCCTTTCATAAATTAGCGGATTGATTTGCAGCCATCCAGTTTAATATGCATGATCAATTGAAGCTTACACTGATATGGTGAGCACGTGAGCATCTCCCCTCATCATATTAATAATGATGTAAACAAGTTTCTTTCCTTTAATGCCACGGACCATATAGCCCAACCTAATGAGTTAAGACGCTAGATGAATCTCCTTTTAGATATAACCCGTCTTTTTAAAAAAAAAAAAAAAATTGGGCCAAATTATATGATTCACCTTCAAGTAGATGAGTAATCTGCTGCTTATATAAATGAAGATAAAGTTTATATACAAATTGTCCCATAAAATGCACAAACATTGGCTTGAGTCTCAATTCTGCGCTATATTTACTTTTGTCTCATAAAAATACATCAACTTTAGTTTGTCTTTTGATTCTACGCCAACTTTTTTTCCCTCAAAGAAAGTACAAATTTCAGTTGGTACCCAAATCGACCCCATTAAACGTGATTGCTAAATTCAGAATCAAATGGGTTGTGTCAAATTATCTTGCAGCATAATCACATAGGCTAAGCGGTGGTGTGGCTGCTATTAATCTAGCATTGTCCTATCTGCCTTTGTTGCTGTCGTTTCATGCTCAGTTGCTGGTTGAATTTGGGTAATGAAACACAGACCCGGTTTTTCAATTTCGTGCCTTTATCAAAAAAAATGAGTCCTAGTAGATGTCCCAGACTTTAGTATCAGAATTTTTTTATTTTTTATTGTTTGGCCGGAAAGAGCCACCGATCTTTTCCACGAGTTGAGAATACTCGGCGAAGGTGGGTTTGGGCGTGTACATGTTGGCGTTCTTGAAGATGGGACCAAAGTAGCTGTGAAAGTTCTGAAGTATTAGGATTAACAGGGCGGCCCGGAATTTTTAGCTGAAGTCGATATGCCATCGCAGGAATCTTGTCAAGCTGATCGGTATATGTCCAGAGGAACGTGTCCACTGCCTTGTTTTAAACTTTTTTCCGAATGGCTTTGTGGAATCTGATTTGCATGGTGAGTGTAGATGAATACGCAACTTCTCTAGGGTTAGATACTATTGTCTCGCTCTTCATTCTGCTCACGAGGTGTAAAGCCAATGTCCATTTTCCCATGCTTTGAGGAGTTGGCAAGGAAGCTGCCCGACCAGAATGGAGCGCTAGGATGAAGGTAGCACTTCGTGTTGCTCGTGGTTTAGTCTATTTGCATGGGGACTCGAGCACCTGTGTGATGCATGGGGACTTCAAGGCCAGCAACACGTTATTGGAACATGATTTTACGCCCAAAGTGTCAGATTTCGGTTTGGCTCGCACCAATATACATAAGAAAAACAGTCGCATCTCTATGGGAACCTTCGGGTTAGGAAACTCCTCTCTTGTTGAAATAGTTCCTTTGATTTCTGATCTCGTATTCTTTGATTAATTCTAAATGTGTCAGTCGTAAATGCTGGTTTAAAGCAGCATAAGATCACTAATTATGAGGTTTCTTGGGAAGATTCTGTATCCTATTCTCTGGAACGTCAATCTTAAAGTCACAAGGTGAATCTAAAACAAACTCTGTTCTTGCTAACTTTCACTTGACTTATGGTCTCAAGAGACGTGCAGAAGTATCTGTTTGCCTTATAGGCAATTTATTATTTTTTAATGTTTGGCCGTTGAGACGTGACCTTTGAGATTCTAAGTCGTTTGCCGTAAGGCATCTAACTTGGTCATCTTGTCACAATATTGAAAAGTCTCCGCATGTCCGTTTCATTCAGGTACCTCGATCCTCCTCACATCCGTCCCGCCAGGTGCCTGGCGCCCCGGCGCTATTCACCAAAGAAACGTCAACCTCGATGCTGTGATCGCAGAGAGACTGAAAGAGGCTAAAGTTTGATGGCTATGTTTTTTATGGAATTGGTGTTGGTGCTGAAGTGCACCGTGTGCAGTTGCCGGGTGAGCAGTTAGGAAGGGATGATGCGATGGAGAAGAAGCGGAGCATGAGGATCATGAAAGTGCAGGAGTAATCGATGGCAATGCGGCAAGATGGCGGATGTCAAAGCCATACAGTTGGATGACAGGATGAGGTGCAAGTGTCGGCAGTGGGTGAAGACTGATTTCGAAGTTTGTGCTTCCATTAAACTGAAATAGTTCTTTGCTCGGTGTTGCTGCATATGAAGTTCCTTGTGTTAGGCCATTACTTGGGTGGCTATCTTGTGTAGTATAGAGAATTTGTGTGGATCATTGCTTTATTTGAATGGATGAACCTTATTGACTGTTGAGGGCCATCTTGCCAATTCTTTGAAGAATTGGGTTCACCTTGATACAACAATTAGCAATCAATTAATCACTCACTGCTTATACCAATCGACCCATAGAGTTAAGGTGTGCACTTGACAATATAGGTTAAACTTTGGTACAAGTATGGCTAATGCCGTACCTCAATAGTCTTAAAACATGAGTAAACACCATGATTAACAAGTGCAAAAAAATATCACATCACCATATGTCCTTGTTCAATAGTGATAGCACAAGTCATTTCCAAATCTTCACAGGACGGAAGAGGCGAGGCCAATAGGTGGATTCAACCATTTCAACATACAAGGGAAGCTTTAGTATTGCAGACAATATGACAGGGATGACCACCAACAAAGTAATGGGGATGTTAATCCACTTCCATCATTTGCTTAGGACAATCACAAGAGCAGAGCCAAAAGCCACGAGTATGAAGACGAAAGAGAGGAAGAGAAAAGTGAGGCCCAGTATCATTTTTCTTGGTAGTGAATGAAGAAAATATTCTGCGGCATAGCGTGAGGTTAGGATAGCCAAGAACATCGAGGTGGCAGTGACAGAGGAGAAGAGAGATAAAGCGTTTGCAACGGTAAATACCAAGAATGAGTCCCTTTTTAGAAAGACCGGGTTACCCCAATCGTTGCTTCCAGGTGTTGTAAAAGCTGCAGCAAAAGCTACTGTAAAGATGAGGGTTGATATGACGCTACAAGATGATGACGTATCCTTCATCCATTGCCCCGCCTCTTTGACCAAATCTTTTCGTTGTTCTACAAAAACTCCCCAGTATGTCTTCCCGCTCCTTTCTTTTGTTTCTTTCAATTCCAGACTTTTAGAAGGACTGCTCTTATCTTCTTTTACCTTCATCGATCAACGCAAATGTAAATTAAAGAACGAAAAGGGTAGCAAAACAAATAAGGTGAACTGACCTCAAATTTTAGACTTTTTATCAAAGGAGGACTCTTATCTTCCAGCACCTTCAGAAAATAAAGGACACCTATCAATGTGATTGTAAGTAAATTAAAGAGTGGCAAGCAAATATGGTGAACCAACCTCAAACCATTGAAGTTCCCTTTGCATAAGAAAAGCTGCTCCGGAAACATCTGCTGGTACGTATCCTGGGGACCATTCTACTACTACCGCCATCAGGTCGCAGTTCCTCTGAATATCGTACCTCGAATTTGGGATTGTGTTGTATCCATTCATTAGTCTAAATAACTCAACATGCCTTCCCTTCACAATTTCCTTCATCAGTTCTTTTGTGAATTGTTTATTCCACATCAACTCCGGAGAATGCTCAAGACATAACTTGACTATTTCAGAGATTCCGCTAGATGCAGCATCAAGGACAATGGTCGAAGTCAATTTGAGTATTTCAGGTGCTTTCATACGAGCCTTCCTCTCGTTTAAAGTAAGTTTTGCTAACTCAAGCAAGCATTCGTGGCTTACTTTCAATTCTCCAATCCTTCTGATAAAAGGTGCTGCACAAACATCAGATAAGCAATTTTGCTAGCAATAAAGAATTAAAGGATATGGAGGCTTTCACATTTGTGCCATGTTCTTACGTATATAGTAGTTGAGAAGAGAATGATGAATTCAAGATATTAATCGAGGAAGCAAACTTCATATGGCTTGAAAATTAAAATGCATGTATCAGAGAACAGATGGATCCATTGATGAACATACAAAATATCATGAGATTAAAAATAAAATAAAAAAGAGTTTTGAAAAATGGGTAGATTCAACGACAGATCAATAGATATGTTTTCAAACTGATTAGTTTTACATATTCTCTTGATGGGATACATGTCAATTAGACTTTGAATTGAATGGAATCTAATCATATCGTAGTATACAAATCAAGAGCCGATTCATATTGATAACTATGATCTCAACTGGATATGTCAATAATATCAATTTACAATTTAAGATAGATATCTCTACCCATGGATGAAATAAGGTCCTTTTTCTATAGATACCATGGCATGTTTTTTGTCTAAAGATACCATGGCAGTTAGTGTACCTGGTTTTGTGACAACATTCCAGAGTAATGTCTTGAACCGGTGAGTCGCTGGTGTCACCACCATTAAGAGGAAAGAAAATTCATGTTAGCAAATTATAGATTGATGATGAACAAAAAGATGCATATCAGCGCATGTAATTAAATTTATTAATGCTCGAATATGTGAGAAAAACAAATTGGATCAATCAACCTCAAAAATCTGAGATCCAAATCTATTCTCGATAATTCTACTTGACAATTTGACTTGCCTAAGTAACTCAAACTAACTTTATAAATGTTAAATTAGATATTAAGTTGTACCACACATCATGATTTAGATATTAATTGTATACCCTATCTCCTAACTTTTTTTTTTTGTGAAGAAGATCTGTGAATGATATGCTTTTTGTCATGTTAGTCCATCCATCAATCAGATTTAACAGAGATACCTCGAGCCATCTTCATGTCTTTGGTGTTGTCAAATGGTGTATCAACCAAGCAAGGGACACCTAAAAAGGAACAGATAGAGTGAACCCTGTGTGGATGAGTTGTTTGAATTGTACAAATCTAACAAAAGCAAAAGAAGCGCAAGAAGTACCTACATTGGTAAATACATTTTTCCCAAAAATTGAGTTTAGCTCCACTACGGTAGTAGGACTTCACATGCACAAAGACTTCCAACAGGCCATTGTTTTTGGTATCAACTGACGTCGCTAAGTCACGGTATTGGTGAGCTAAATACAAGAGTATGTCTTTTGGGACATGAACAGAAAAGTAAATTAAAGTGAACAGTGAATTAATGGAGATAAGAAAAGTGAGTGTGAAATCCTACCCAAATGGCCGGCCTTAATAAGGTTCATCATGATATCATTACAAGGGGGGTATGTTATACGCTTGGCCAGGTACCAGATAACCTCCTTTTGTTTAGGAATACTTCTCGTAGCATACAACAGGGCATCGTGTACCGTAGATTCACCACGGACTTTTTCAAGTTGTTCTATTGTTTCCTTTTCCCTCCTTATTCTTCCTTTCTGGGCGGCAACGCAGAAGGCTTGATCTAAGCCGCGAGCTTTAAGTTCCCGAGGGATGCGCTTTAGCAGTTTCTCCACCAATTCATCTTGTCCAGTCACAGCCGCAATATTGAGCACAGTAAAGTCACCATCACCATCTTCTATGGTCATAAGTTGGGCCGTCATTGCTTCGGGATCTTTAGTGAGGATTCTCTCTATCGCTTTCCAATCACCTTTTAATGTGGCTTCAAACAATTGTCGATAATTTTCATCAACCACCGGTGTCGGCTCGACTGCAAATATTGCACATTAAAAGTTCTCAGTCTTTAAAACTTCCTGCTTTTACGACGATGCAAAACAAGGGGCAGTCCTTTACTCAACATTGCTGTTCCTGTGAGTGTCTTTCTTTACTGTTTGGAAGTCAAAAGTTTTTTTTTTTTTGGTTGGGCTTTGTCAATTACAATTCAAGATATTCTTATGATTTTAAAAACTATGAAAATATTATATTTGAATTTTTATGTCAGCATTTGGACCCCGTGAAGTTTAAAATGTTTTGTATTACACAAAGTCAAAATCCAAGAAACACAATATTTATGAAAAAGGAAAAATTAATGGTTCAATGTGATAAACCCCTGGGTGTTTTGTAACCGTCTTGGGATGCTTTATCAGTCACTGTGTCTTTTGAACTCCAGTCTAGGTGAACCTCTTTGCAACCAAAAAGAGAAATGAACACAAATAACCTTAAAAAAAAATAATTAATTACACCTTGTATACTATAGATCATCTATTCCAGACTGATCAAGCTCATTCATTGCATGAAATTTTCTGTATTGAACTTAGATAGCGAACTTTTAAACAAGAAAAATTACACATTAAACTGAAGGAAGGTCCTGATTTATTTATTTTTTCGAGATAAGTATTATTTCATCTATTAGTTTTCTGGGACCTTCAAACTGTCATATCTTGGACAATGTGTTTTTAGTGAGTTCTTATTTTTCATTGCCATTGATCGTATCTGCTATATCATTAATAACTAATGAGCTCGATCTTTTACTCTTTCGAGGTAATTTTTTTTTTTTTTTGGGATTTCTTTGTATTAATTCAAGATATTATTCAAATTTTAAAAATTATGAGAAGATTAAATTTGAATTCATATCTCAGCATTTGTATGCTGTAAAATTTAAAAAGTTTCAGAGTAAAATAAACCAAGATGCATCCTCCAACACAAGATTAATGAAAAATAACAATTAGAAGTTCAAAGCGAAACAACTTTAGTTAGTTTGCGACTGCCTTGGAAAAGCTTTGTCAGTTGCCGTGCCTTCTGGATTTACATTTAAGAGAATGTCTTTAATAACAACAGGAGAGGATAAGGATACGACAAGTGTTAAAAATTTTATACGAGCATCATAACTTTTTTTTTTCCATCACTCAAGTGTCATATCAGTGAAAATTTGTTTATTGGAGTGCCGCGATTCATTGATTTATTGATTTTGGCAGAGTGAGACTTGTTCAACATGTATCAACTTATTATGAACGACTTAGATAAATCCTATTTAATCAACAGAGAAAGGAATGGCTCCCTTGGCAACGGCGTACCCTGCACTGCTTCATCAAGAGAATTTTGTATTTCTGAAGGATTGGTTTCTTTGTTGGAGTCCACGTCCACACAAACATCTTGGATAATAGAAGGAAGAAAACCAGAGTTGACGCAAATCGTCTTTCTGAAACTTATATGTTCCTTCAATTTAGCGGGGCGAAAAAGCTGAATGGTCACCCTAGAATCTAGAATTTTAAAATGGGGACATTTTGCGTATTTACTGTTTGCTTGAAACGAATAGTCATGTCATGGGCTCGAGAAAATGAATCAACTAGCAGTATTTCGTGGCCACACATTGCTTTTGCATTTTTAGTTCATGGGAATTAAAATTTTTAGGCCGCTGTAATTAGTTCCAATTGAATATGCCGCCAAACTAGATAAAGGAAACAAAGAAATTATAAGACCACATTGCTCATACCATAAATTTTTCTGGGTTGGGACATGAACATGTCTGTACCTGGTGGTGGTTCTGCAAGATCCGAATTTCCTTGTGTTTCACTTTCTTCCGGTGCCATTGGGTTTCTCTCCTCATTGCAATCTTTCAACAACAAAGTAAATGGAGGATGCAAAAATGGGTAAGATATTCAATTATCAAAGAGTTTTAGTCTTCCTAGGCCGAGTTCATTCCTTCCTTTTATACAAGTACCTCCCCTAATATAAACCTACACCTAGAGCAAGTAAAGCATATAATTCTTTATTCACTTTATAGCGAGTGGAATACTTTTCTTTTCTTTTCTTTTCTTTTTTTATCGAAGCGGTTGGATTACTTGAGTGTAAAAAGGATTTTTTTTTTTTTTTTTTTGAACGTGAAAAAGATTATCACTAGAAATAAAGACTAGACCTTTACAAGTTGGCAAGTAAGCTCAAGCTCTAGGGCCACACATAATTAGGTTAAATACCTAGTGATCGAACTATTACTTAAAGGTAACTTTGTCTCTCTTTTTTATGATACAGTTCATTCTATTCCTTGAGACCAAAGGAGTCTTTTCCAAGTTAAGCAACTTCTTTCTCGAGCTCGGGAAAGTTATTCGGGCAAGTTATTTTACAAGCTTTTAGCTGAATAAATCTATCAGCAAGAACAGGCATCTCACTTTGTCTGGTCCAAAAATAGGTATAAGGACATTAGAAGTATCAAAAGTTTCATCACTCATAATAGTGACAACCATTTTTATTGAAGCGTTATTTTTGGCTTAGAACAACAACATGATTTCCTTTCTGGAGATGACTATAGTGAATTGATTAGCTCGAGAATCATGTCTTTAAAAGATGAGTCATGTAGTCTCTTAATGATAAGTAATTAAATATTCAAAACCCGTTTGTTTTGACGTACGCTCTTGACGAAATTGCTTTGTTGGACAACCAACTGCCAATCCAATTTGCATTTCAAGTAGAAATGGAAAATAATTAGTCTTCGCAAGGTGATTGCTAGGACAAAACTTTCCGATAAGAGGAAGTTTTCTGGTAGTTAATTTTAATGAACTGGTCATTGAGTTCTTATGAGTGACGAAACTAGGATTGACAAAAAGCAGTCGCACCATCATCCAAAACTAGGAGGGAACTTGTGCAGCCAAGTCATACCAAATTTAGGATATTTGACTTTGAGTAATACGTTTTGTTTTTGCTTACTGGTTTCTTGAATCAATCAACTGTATTTGATGGCCACACATTGCTTTTGCATTTTTACTTCATTGTTGGAAATTTATTTATCTTTGGTCCCTGTATTTAGTTCCAATTACATATGCCACCAAACTAGATAAAGGAAACGAAGAAATTATAAGACCGCTTCGCTTACACCATAAATTTTTCTGGGTTGGAACATAAATATGTACCTGGTGGTGGTTCAGTGGGATTCGAATCTCCTTGCATTTCACTTGGTTGCGGCGCCATCGGGTTGCTCTCCTCGTTGCAATCTTTCAACAGCAAAGTTATGGAGGATGCAAAAATAGGTAATATATCCAATTATCAAATAATTTTGGTCCCCCTAAGCGGAGTTCATTCCTTCTTTTTATAGAAGTACCTCGCCTAATGTAAAGGTATGCAAGTAAAGCATAACTTGTTTTTATTTTGTTCTTACGTTATAGTGGTTGGATTACTTGGGTGAAAATGATTATCACTAGGAATATAAACAAGACCTATACAAGTTGGCAAGCAGGCTTAGATCATTAGGTTCATTTCCCAGTGATCAAACCGTTGCTTTAAGGTGACTTTGTCCCTCTTTCTTAGGATAAAGTTCATTCTGTCCCTTGACACCGATGGAGTCTTTACCAAATTAAGCCATTTCTTTCTCGGCTTAGGCAAGCTAATTTGCAAGGCTTTAGCCAAATAACGCCATTCACAAAAACGAGCCCCTCAACTTTGTTGAGCCCAAAAGCACAAGTAAGAAACTTCAATTCCATAAATTTGCTTAATGTAGAAAATAACTAGGTTTCTTCGAAATTTCTCTTTTTGACAAAATTAATTTCTAAGGAAGTAAAATCTAAAAATAAAGAGAAAACATAATGCATTTAATATATAAGGGATATCCACAATAAAGAAAAACAAAACATGTGATGTTCTTAGTTATGGCAACTAGATCCTACATAGAAATGGAAAAGTTCACAAAAGAAGGAAAGTAAATAAATTGAGGGCTACCACTTAAAATTGCAATTAAATAATTAAGGGCAACTTTGTCTTTTTAAAGAAAATGAGGTGCATTTAGTCGGATAAGGTATGGAAATAGCAGCACCCGAAAGTTTTCATCTAATATATAATGGAAATTTTCCAATATTTTCATTTCTAAATTTGTCAATAAAAGTATGTTTGGTAAAAGTTTTGATTGCTGTGTTTGAAAATGAATACAGTTAAACTTGGAAACTTTAATCACACTTTGTATGCTTTAGATCTTGCATAGATGACTGGTATCGTGCTCATTCATTGCAATGGAATTTTCTGCACAAAACTTATATGGTAAATTTCTAAACAAGAAAAATTAACAGAGATCATGAGTTTTTATAAATATGTATTGAATCATGAATTAGTTTGGTGAGACCTTCTATACATCAAACAATGCGTTTTTACTGAGTTTTAATTCGTAATTGCCATTGATCTAATCCACGATATCATTCATACATTGTAAGTGCGTTTTGTTCCTCTTTGGAAGTAAAAGAGTATTTCTTTTGGGGGTTTCTCAATTATAGATATTGTTCAAATTTAAAAAAAAAAAATGAAAAGATTATCTGTAAGTTTATATGTTAGCATTTGTATGCTGTGAAATTCAAAGTGATTTGGACTAACAAAAGTCAAAATGCATTAAACAAAAGGTTTATGAAAAACTAAAATTAAAAGCTCAAAAAGAGACAAACCTCTAGGTTTTTTGCGACCAACTTGGGAAGCTTTATAAGTTGACATGCCTTCGTAGTCCCTTTTTCGTGAAACTCTTTGTTACCTAAAATTCAATGAATATAAATAACCTAATTAATTATACTCTATATGCTTTAGATCATGTATACATTATTGGTATCAGGCTCATTCATCACATGGCATTGTTTGCATGAAACTTAGATGGTAAAATTTTAAGCAAAAAAAAAAAAAAAAATCAACGTTAAACTTAGATCGTGAGTTCTCTCTTCTTCTTCTTCTTCTTCTTCTTCTTCTTCTTTTTTTCAGATAGGTATCAAATTAGGATTTAGTTTTGTGGGACCTTCTAGGTTCCATATATTGGATGAAATTCAAAGTGACTTGTACTTACAAAAGTCAAAATCCATGAAACACATGATTTATGAAAAACGAAAATTAAAAGTTTAAAGTGATAAATCTTTGGTTGTTTTGCAGCCATCTTGAGAAGCTTTATCAATCACCATGCCTTATGAGCTCTCTTCTACGTGAACTTCTTTGTTACCATAAAGAGAAACAAATATAATCAACCTTAGAAAATTAAATTCCACTTCGTATGCTTTATATCATGCATACTAGCTCAATCATTGCATGAATTTTTTTTTCATTGAACTTAGATGGTAAATTTTTAAACAAAAACAAAATTAACGTTAAACTTAACAAAGATCACGAAATTGTATCATCAATTAGAGGGAGGGACGTTCTAGCTTTCATATAGTGGACAATGCGATTTTTGTAAGTTTTTGTCTCATTGTGATTGATCTTATCCATGATATTGTTAAGTAAATTATGAGCACATTCTTTTACTTTTCGGAAGTAAAAAAAAATTGGCCTTTCTCAATTATAATTCAAGATATTATCCAGATTTTTTTAAAAATTGTAAAAAGGTTATATTTCAATTTATATGTCAGCATATGTATGCTCTGAGACTAGAAGTATTTGGGGTTGAAAAAGTTAAGATGCTTGAAAATCAAGATTTATGAAAAACAAAAATTAAAAGTTCAAAGTGACAAACCTCTGGTTGTTTTGCAACTATCTTGGCAAGCTTGATCAGTTGCCATGTTCTCTGAACTCAAGTCTATGCAAACCTCTATGTTACCAAAAGAGAAATTTACATAAATAACTTTAGAAAAATTAATTACATTTTGTACGCTTCGGTCTCAGTCGGTTGGGAAATCTCACTTTTAGCCCCTATACTTTGGTTATAAGTCCAGTCCTCATACTGTTCTATGGTGACAATTTAAATCACTTGGTTAAAATTACCGGGACAAAGAATTTTGCATCCCCAATAATTTGGATGTAATCTCTTTTTCAAAAAGAAAATTTTTTCCGATGATTTAGTTGGACTTTCCAAATTATTTAGGAGTCATTTTCCGTTGATCACACCAGAAAATTCTAAGCAATGTCTTTTTAGGGTACATACTTGAGTCCATCGCATGATTTTAGGTACCCTGGACTCAGGTTAAGAGCATAACTTTAATTGTATGAGTTCCAGCTTAGTCGAATCGACATTTTTGCCTCTTGAGTCAGCTCATGTTTATAAGGTACATTCGGTTTACCGAAATGTTTTAATGAAAATACCTCCTTATTTTAACTTCCATTTTCTTGAAAAGACATTTGGAGGGTGAAAAGTAAGAGCTTTCAACATGAATGAAAGTTATAGAAACACGTCGGGTGTAGTTGTTTAAAGCAAACCCCGTAAATATATGGTCAATTTTGGTTGTTTTGAGTTTTAAAGTTAAGATGTTGAAAACACGACAACCAAAATTTCTACCGAACGTATTTTCATTGAAAACTTGTGGAAAGAAAAATAGGAAATTGGAAAATTTTCTCAAACCAAACACGCCCTCAAGTTCGGCACAAATTATTCTTCTTTCACACTCTTTCCTTTCTTACGAGGGTTTTCTTTATAAAGTGTCGGGATACTTGTTAAGTAATAAATAAATAAATAAAAATGTTGCCATTTTATATTACTTAGAAATTAACCCCCAAAAAGCGACACTTTTCCAATATTTCCATCACCCCTTGGGATGAAATCAGAACAAAGAAAGGAAAGAACAGAACATACCTGGCGCTAGTTCTTGATCCATGGAGGTTTCCAAGCCGTGCCGCGAGCAGGTAAAACTCTAAAGCGGAGAAGTAATTTCAAGTGAATGAAGTCGAAGTTGCTTTCTGCTCCCATGGGTCTTCTCCTTTTATAATAGACCTGGGGATGGAGCCAGAGTTACAGCTGTAAAGACGATGTACCCTTCTCTTCTCCCGAATGACGTCCGCATTTCCAAATTTTATGAAAATTCCTATTTATTTTTTCTTTTCTTCCACCATTCCCTTTTTGCTAAAAAACATATTTCCATATATTTTGTTCAGTGTGCCAGCGGTGCAAAAATAATGACAAATATTACGATTTTTATGTTTAGCATGTAGATTTAAGGTTTGTGTTCCTATTAGACGGCTTGTATAAAAAAAGACTTTTACATCAACAATGTACATAATATAAATCATATTTCAATGGACTTTTATCCTATACAATGGCAACGTGAAATTTTCTTGACACAAATAGATTTTACATAATCAAAACAATCAATTTTTATTTTTAACACCTAACTTATACGGTAAATGGATTTGTATTTCCTTTCTCCGATTGTGTACCGAAAAAAATATATACTTTTACAATGACGATATATGTGATAAAAATATCCATAATATATATATATATACACTTTTACAATGACGATATATGTGATAAAAATATCCATAATTTTTGTATTCGTAGTCATTATCCGTACTTTATGAACAACATGAGGAAAATCATTCTCTTAACTACTTTTCTTTCTTAACTTTTATTTATATTGCCAACTCAAAAAATCATTTTAACATAATTTGAGCTTGAATTGCGCTAATGTGTTATTCTCACAAAAGAAATACATTGACATTTTTAATTTTACCTCATAAGGTGAGAATATATTCATCCTCGATTAATGAAATCATCATATACTTTTAGTTAATGTAAGTATTCTCCAAATCTTAATTTCAGAATTTTTGTTCTAAGAATAGAATAATTAGAATGGCTAAATAACTCTATTCACATTAGAACTAAGTTAACTGAATATGGAATTTATGCTTATTTAAAAAAAAATTACGGAAAATTGGGGAGGACAAAATTTTTTGATGGAAAGTTAATCAATGAAATTAGCTCATATTTACGTTTTTTTCCATGTACACGGGCAAGTCTGAAGATTTGCAATTCTTTATAAAATTATTGAGGACCCTTCTTGAATTGTACACGTGTCACGGGAGAAGAAAGAGAGAAAAGAGATTTGGAAAGTTATCGGAGAGTGCGTACAGGAATCGACTCTTTTATAGCCAACCCTTATTTTATACAACGCATGCTAGGGGCATTATAGACTTTGTCATGACCTAAAAACGTAGAGCACCTTTAGGATGCTTTGCAGACTGGTTTGATGTAATGCCAAACAGTGTACGAACAGTATCAAACGGTACAACCGGCCACTAATGCATCGGAAATAACAGATCTAAAAACATTAAAAGAGGCGAAATATTCTTCCCGGCTTGTCAGACTTTTTCTTAGGTTGCTTTAATGCTTTTGACTCCTCAGCTCTTCTTCACTTTCTTCTTCACGTGAAGATACTTCAGATTCCTTCACACGTCATATTTGCTCTCGCGACTCGACCTCAACCCTCGGCCGAAAAAGATCCAATTTAGGATACTTTACTATGAAAAACTCCCTCACCGTATATATTTCAAAAGATATCATCACTTCATCCTTGAGATTAATCATGTGAATTTATTCGATCACGATCATGAATTCTCTTAAACTCGTACTTCGTGTAACAGCGAGAATTATCGTAATTCGCATTTATACGTGTGATATATCTTGAAAAGAGGTCAAATGTGAATAATAAAGCCATTAATATTAACTATAAAACCCTTATACACATATATACAATGTATTTAAATGATAGCCGGCATCACTGAAATTTCATGTGAAATGAAAGTATGAAAAATGGTATCTAAAATCGTTATAATAAATGCTATGAGGACATTTAAAAATGAAATTGATAAGGGGACTAAAATTACTGTCAGAACAAAATATAGGTATCAAACTCGAAAATTCCCAAAAGTACGAGGATTGCAAGTGTAATTGTGTTTAGAAGCTCGTAGGCATAAGTACCACGTGTCGATAATTGGTGTTCATCAAGCATATTTCATCCACTTTTGAATAAAAAATTGTTGCCATAAGGAGACTAACTTGCGGAATAAATTGTAATGAAATATTTTTACATGACCAAAACCAAATGTTGGGTAATAATGAGGATGATTTTTGTGACTTCTGCTATTTGATTTACGGCAATGCGTCACAAGTAGAAATCCAATGTCATATATCCAAAAGAAGTTCTTTAGAACCATTAAATGGACAAGGTGATTCGATCTTGCCGAATTTATTGGAGGAAAATTGACGACTTCAATCATTACATTGACCTAATCTCCCACATCAAATATAAGAGACGAGGGCCAATAGCTATCACCGTTAGATCAAGTGGATCTATACGATTGGATTGATTAGACTAGGATCGACATTCTGTACCGTTAGATCATAAGAAATCAACGGCTGCGATTAGAGCGATTTTTCTTTTATAAATGAGCAAAACCTTATTTTAGTCTGGTATGACTATCTCCGTACATCCCCTCTCTCTCTCTCTCCAGTTTCCACCCTTGCCTCGCCCCCGCTCTCGTAGCGACTATTCGTGTCCCCTCTCACGGCCAAAAAGGAACTGGCCTTTTTGGAGTCGGATTGCCAATTGTGGATGTAATCATTGGCTTGACCTAAATCGAGCCCTCCAATTGGGTTTAATTTGTTGCTCGGGCTTACCTCTTAAAAAACCAATACGCGGAATTTTTGAGAAGGGAAAACCAAGTTCAAGCCTCTTGAGTGAGGCTAACCTTGAAAATGAAATGCTCTTTCCTAAATCTACCCGAATGTGCCTTTATGCCAAATTGGACCAGTTGAGCATAAAGGGGCTTGCAGACTACTAGCTGAAACAAATGGGACATACATTCTAATGTGTACATTACCATTCAAAAGTTCGTAAGAAATGCATTGCATGAATAAATATATTCAAATACCTCGGTACCCCATCTAAACGCAAATTCCCCAATTTCCATAATCATTGCAGGTTGCGACAATGTACATTCCAATCATTATCACAACACTAATTATCAAAAACTCAAACTTATTATTTTTTTAAATACATTTTGCCAAATCCAATTTTGAATTTCAAATTTAGAATCATCAACTCTATAATGGCCATTCACTCTATTCCCCAGTTTCTACATGCGAAAACCCATGAGATGAAATCGTTGATATATTCCACATGATTCAATGAACTCGGGTCCACAAGGAAGAATTCCCCCTTCCCCCATTTTCACCCAAAGCCGAGATGGTCTTTCGGAAACCATCATGCTTTCTCGGTTCGCCCCAATCAGAGACGATCGAATTTTAACGTGCTTTTCCCCCTTTTTCTTGCCCCCACCGAACCGTCCCATGTAGATTGCTGCCGTCGGTTTCGCCAAGGCTCGAGACGAAGAGATCATCGAACGGCGGTGGGGGAGGGGGGAAGCGTACGGAGGAGGAATCCGGTGCGGAAAAGACGCGTCCCCCCACACTGCCCCGACATTCATGACTCTCCTTCTCTCTCTCTCTTCTGCAGTCTGTCTTTCTCTCCACTGTTCTTCTTCATCTCGATCTCG
Organism: Eucalyptus polyanthemos subsp. polyanthemos; assembly: GCA_017140185.1. Classification (NCBI taxonomy): domain Eukaryota; kingdom Viridiplantae; phylum Streptophyta; class Magnoliopsida; order Myrtales; family Myrtaceae; genus Eucalyptus; species Eucalyptus polyanthemos. Next base: position 62,258,730 of record CM029459.1, on the reverse strand, counting down.
TCCTCTCTCTCCTTTGACCGGACACGAGGGCAGAAGCCTCGGCTCTCTCTCTCTCTCTTCCCCGCCTTTGACCATTCAAAGCTGATCCGTATAGGAAGAAAAGAAACAAAAAAATATCGACTCATCACGCATATTAGATCTGCTTTGGATGGTGGACGGGGACTAGAAGGTCGAATTCCATGTATCCGGCGGAAAGTAACTGCTGTGTTGGCGATCAAAGAAGGATCAATGAAATTAGCTCATATTTTTAAAAGGTACGGAAACTGGGGAGGACAAAATTTTGAATGGAAAGTTAATCAATGAAATTAGCTCATATTTACGTTTTTTTCCATGTACCGTGGGAGGGGACACGGGCAAGTCTGAAAATTTGCAATTCTTTATAAAATTATTGAGGACCCTTCTCGAATTGTACACATGTCACGGGAGAAGAAAGAGAGAAGAGATTTGGAAAGTTATCCGAGTGTGCGTACAGGAATCGACACTTTTAGCCAACTCTTTTTTGGATTTCCGACGACGGAAGTTTGTTTTACACAACGCATGCTGGGGGGCATTATAGACTTTGTCATGACCTAAGGATGTAGGGCACCTTTTCAGGATGCTTTACAGACTGATTTGATGTAATGCCTGGGGGGCATTATAGACTTTGCACGATGCTTTGCAGACTGGTTTGATGTAACGCCTGGCGGCGTTATGGACTTTGATGTGATGCCAAACAGTATATGAACAGTATTAAACAGTGCTTTTACTCCCTATGAGCAAATTTTCTTCCCCTTCCGGTGGCTTTTGTCAGACTTTTTCTTAGGTTGCTCTGGGACTCCTGTGCTCTACTTCACTTTCTGCTTGACGTGAACATACTTCATATTTCTTCACACATCGTACTTGCTGACGCGACTCGACCTCGGCCCTCGGCCGAAAAAGATCCAATTTATGGATACCTGACTCTAAAAATTCGTTATGTATTTCAAAAGATATCATCACTTCATCTTTCGAGGTTGGTCACGTGAATTTAGTCGTTGGGTCATGTGAAATTATTCGATCACGATTGTAAATTTTTTTAGGCTCGTACTTCGTGGAATAGTGAAAATTGTCGTGATTCGCATTTATATATTTGATATATCTTGAAAAGGAGGTCAGATGTGAATAACAAAGCTATTAATATTAACTATAAAACCCTTATACACATATATACAATGTATTTAAATGATAGCTTGCATCATTGAAATTTCATATGAAATGAAAATATGAAAAATTGTACCGAAAATTGTTATAATCAATGCTATGAGGATATTTAAAAATAAAATTGATAAGGGGACTAAAATTATTGCTAGAACAAAATATAGGAATCAAACTCGAAAATTCTTAAAAGCACGAGGATTGTAAGTGTAATTGTGTTTAGAAGCTCGTAGGCATAATTACCACGTGTTGATAAATGATGTTGATCGAGCATAATTACGTCCACTTTTGAATAAAAATTTATTGTCATAGGGAGATTGACTCGCAGAATATATTGTAATGAAATATTTTTACATGACCAAAACCAAATGTCGGGTAATAATGAGGATGATTTTTGCGACTTCCACTATTTGATATACGGCAACGCGTCACAAATAGAAATCCAACATCATATATCCAAAAGAAGTTCTTTAGAACCGTTAAATGAACAAGGTGATTTGATCTCACCGAATTTATTGGAAGAGAATTGACCACTTCAACCATTACATAGACCCAATCTCCTACATTAAATTTAAGAGACGAGGGCCAATAGTTATCACTGTTATAGATCAAGTGGATCTACGATCATTTTGAAGGCTGGGTCCTTTAGATATTTAGCCCCTGAAATGTTCATGCATAGATGTTGTAAAATAGATATTCCGTGAAGGAAATGTAGTACTTTATGGTGCTCCCTAGTTGTGCATCCAATTTTGTTTTAAGCTTGTGTGGAACCTCTTATGTTGTGGAAATTGCACAAATTTTGCCTTTGTTACACCCTTCTCTTGTCTATAGGTGGTCAATGCTGCGGCAGCTGTAGATCCTCTATCTAATCAAGTGATTGCAAAGGCATGTGATGAAGTCTGCTCTTGGCAAACTCCAGAAACAGAAGTTGGTGCTGAATGTAGGAGTTCCACCAAATCTTCTGCTGAAATGACTGGATGGATAAAACACGAATCATGTCTTCAACACCGTTCCTCAGGTGGGGCAAAGCAAGTTGAGACATCCATTTCTTGTGCACATCCATGATGGTGGGTAGATGAACAGACTGGCAGGAGCTCTTCATTTTGGCACCCGTTGCGACATGCTGCGATGGTGGCCATTGAATCATCTGCTGCCAGGGACAGACGCTTATTCCCTGATGTGAGATACAAAGATGAAGCTACTAAAGAGGAGTATATTCTATATCCTGCTAAATCTCAAGCAAAAGGACGGAAAACTGATGGCAATGACATAAGCTTTTCCTCTACATGTGAAGGAAAACCTGGCAAGCCTTTCTAGCATGACAATGGCATCTAAGTATCATCTGCTTCGTTGTTATAAAGTGCACGATCTTTTCTCAACATTTGCAAATATCATCATACTATTTCATCTGTTATTGCTCAACTCAAACTCCGATTAGCTCTCAGATGGTTGGTTGGGTGCATGTTATAATCATCCCTTAGTCAATTTCATTGTCTTGATGGACTTGGTAATAGTCAACTCTGTATATGCGATTTATTAAGTGAACACCTTTTGATGACAATGCCTACTCAGCCAGTAATACATGCACTGTCCACCAATTAACTAGTTGGCACTGAAGATGAAATGCTTGAGGATTATTTGGCTCTGAACATATGGAACCAACTATTGCGTTTGATTCTATAGATTGATTCTCTTCTGCTCCTTTGCAATTAATCTGACGATATTTCATCTTGGCACTGACATCTATATCATTGTGGGAATTCAGGTCGACAATGATGAAAAAAATGATGCTGCTCATGGAAATGGTGATCTCTCTATTAGACCGTATTTATGCACTGGCAATGACATCTACCTTGTTTGGGAACCATGCACAATGTAAGTTAAACAAATCAGCTGCAACTGTCTGGTTTGGTGCTTGTGCAGCCTATTGGGCTCGTTACCCTTTGCCCAAAATATCCGAGATTCTGCTTGGACAGTACTGATTCTTTGCACATGCACTTTGCATTCCTGTCCTCTTTGTAGATTAGATATTTTTCACATTTGAGATCTGGAGAAAATAACATGGGGAGTTGCAATTCATTTGGCGTAACAGGCGTTAAAGAGTTGTAGATTTTTTGAAATAGAGTGATGAAATTCCTAATATTGAACTTTTCTGCTACGTCTTGTCTTGTTTAAGGTGTGCGATGGCACTTGTGCATCAGAGAATCAGGCGTGTGTTTTACGCTTTTCCAAATCTGAGTGCCAGAGCGATGGGCAGTGTTCACCGGCTACAGGGGGAAAAAAGCTTGGATCATCACTATGCGGTGTTCAGGGTTGTGGTGCCACGGGATATCCTTGACAAATCCAAAACATCGATATATGGGAGCCGAGAATGAGAATGTCGAGTTGAGGATGCCTCGAATTTTGCAGGAAGAAGATAGTAGGAAGATTATATTGCATTATTTATCTTCTTGGTCATCAGATTTTGGACTTCTTTTTCCCCTTTCTAATCTTGTTCGAGTTATGTATTGCATTTAGATGCCCATATTTAAGTAGTAGATATTCCACAGTTATTATAAAGTTGGCCCTCGTGCTTTATTCTTATGAGCGAGAGAATAAAATATGCAGAGCAAGGAACCAGATAGATGGTATAGTAATTTGGAAGAAGCATCCGAAAGACTGGCTAAATGGCTTCGAAGACTAGGAGCGGCGACTTGCGAGTGTAGCATGTTGCTGAGCTCCATTATCATGTATGTTATGGCCTCCTTGACCCTTTCTTGAGATGTCTTGTTGAGTTGAATTGCCCACTAGCTTGAAATTGGCTTTAGGCTTGGGCAACTTCTTTGAAAGAGCCGGTCTGTAAATTATTCAAAGAGTTCGTGATCCCTGTCCTTCCATTGCCTTGTAATGATGCATCTCTCCTCTTCTAAGATCTTTTGAATTATTTGTGTAACTCAAAAGTTTTTATAGCAAGGTAATTTTTGCTGATTATAGCTCGGGTAGGTCATCAGTAAGTTATCACAATACAACAGTAGATGAATTTTACTTATATTTGAAGCTACGACAATGGAATCTACAACTTATGGTGCAAAAGCCTTTACAGCCGAGCCAAGAAGAGGATACACGATAGACGCTACTTAAATGAAAGAAAGATTGAATTTGCTTGAACTTTTTCCAGACCGTGGAACATCTTCTTATTCTTCAAATCTTTACACTCATTTTGCAACCTGCATCGAGAGAGAGACTTGGCAAATTCTATACACGAAAGGGGTCCTTCGAATTTCTTGGCAAAATTCACTTCGATGTCGAATCCTAGATTCAGCTCATATTGAGATGTCGAACGTGTTCTTCACCAAGTTGTCCGTCATGGCTCATATCGAGATGTCGAACACATTCTTCACCAAGTTGTCCGTCATCTGATTCACGACTTCCATGGCGCATTGTATGTCCAAACTCCAATTCTCGAACTTACCATACAATGCGGATGGGGATGGGTCCTTGGTAATTTTCGGCTCATATCAAGAATTCAAGTTAAGTATCAATGATTTTGATGAAGACGAGGACTTAAAACTGATGGTTCAAAAAGAGGGATTTTTTATTATAAATTTTTAAATTTAGATATGTGTGATTATGTCTACATCCTTCAATCCTTTATATTGGTCAATAAAGAAATGAAAGTGACCAATAATTCAAACAATGGAAAAAAAAAAAAAAAAAAACTCTACTTAGGTAGCCTCCACTACTAATTACAACATTCGTTTTTTTTTTAATATGTCAATTTCGAAATTTATAGATGTAAGTCCACCTTTTCCGCTTTACAATAATAATAATTGACGCCATATAATTATGCGAAACTTCTAAAACATTCTGGTGATCACAACACTGTTTCACTAATTTAATCTTTAAACCATGTGTAACAAGTTTTTGTTATGGTCAGCACGATCAACAACGCTTTTACAATCATTGTTCTATTTGGGTACGTGTCACCATGCACTTCGTAGCTAGGATTGTCCTTGCTCCCGCTAAAATGACTCGATGATAATATATATATTATCAAATAGTTAATATTTACTATGATACAAATACCTACAATTTTTACCGTGTCGAAAAAATCATAAATTATGCCCTCCACTATGCTAATATCCCAATTTTTGTTTAGAAAAATTGCTCAACTTGTAATATACATATTGTACGAATGTTCATTCAATCCTAAATTTTTGTGCGAAATTTTAATTTAGTCCCATCACTGACATGCGGTCCAATTGTTGGTGTTAATCCTATGTAACACATTGCCATGTTCACGATTTTTGGCGAAAATTGATCAACAAGAATTGGTTAGAATTTCATGCAAAGGTTTATAATCAAATTAATAAAATTGAAAAGTTCAAGATCGAATTAACATTCATATAGAATATGATTTGGGACGATTTCCCCCATTTTAACCTTAAACTTATACCAATGTGACAAAAATCAAGGATTTTTTTTCACGCTATGCAAATTTGAGATTTTTTGTGACATAAAAATTTGGGTATTGATGTTATAATGTCTATAATTTAGGATTGCTTTCCGGTACTTTTTGAAATATAAGGGAAGCATAAAATAGGGCATGTGGTGTCAGGAGAAGGAATTGCAATAGACCCGGCTAAAGTTGAAATGGTAATAAATTGGCCGAGACCGACAATGCCTATTGAAATACGAAGTTTCTTAGGACTGGCTGGTTATTATAGGAGGTTTATTTAAGGATTTTCACGATTGGCAAGACCTTTAACTAAGTTGACCCGAAAGAATGTAAAGTTTGAATGGAATGGGGAATGTGGGAGCAGTTTCCAGGAGCTTAAAAGGAAATTGACCTCAGCTCCAATCCTGACTATACCAACTGGACCTGATGGTTTTACGGTGTATAGTGATGCATCTCACAAAGGACTGGGATGTGTTTTGATGCAGCATGGCAAGGTCGTAGCCTATGCGTCTAGACAATTAAAACCCCATGAACTAAACTACCCAACGCATGATTTAGAACTAGCAACTATAGTGTTTGCCTTGAAGATATGGAGACACTATTTGTATGGGGAAAAGTTTGAAATTTATACGGACCATAAGAGTTTGAAGTATTTGTTGTCACAAAAGGAGTTGAACATGAGACAAAGGAGATGGATGGAATTGTTAAAGGATTATGATTATGAGATAAGATACCATCTAGGGAAGGCGAATAAGGTAGCGGATGCTCTTAGTCGTAAGTTGGCTATGGAGATGGCCAGTTTAAGAATGGCGGAATGGAGCCTATTAAAGTCCATTACAGACTCAGAATTTAAATTAAAAGTAGATTGTCTTACCGGTATGCTTAGTGCATTAAGGATTGAGCCTGAAATTATTTAGAAAGTTAAAATCTTACAAGAGTTTGACTCGGAGATTTTGAAAATGAAAGACGCTGTGTCCTTAGGGAAAAGACCATAATTTCAAGTCTCTGATGATGGAATAGTAAGATGCCGATGATGACTTTGTGTTCCCAACAACAAAGAATTAAGGAAGGAAATTCTGTCGGATGCGCATAAGAGTAATTATAGTATCCATCCAGGTAGTACAAAGATGTACAGGAATTTACGTCAGCAGTTTTGGTGGAATGGTATGAAGGCAGATACGACTAAGCACGTTTCTCAATGTTTGACGTGCCAGCAAGTAAAAGCGGAGCATCGTAAACCCGCAGGACTCTTGAGACCATTAGACATACTAGAATGGAAATGAGAGCATATAACGATGGACTTCATACAAGGATTACCAAGAACGTCAAGTAGTCATGACTCTATCTGGGTTATAGTGGACCGTTTGACTAAATCGACTCATTTCCTAGCGGTTCGCATGGACTATCCAATGGATAAATATGCAGACATATATGTAAGTCAAGTGGTACGCTTACATGGTGTTCCAGTGACTATTACCTCAGATCGGGATTCAAGATTTACTTCGAACTTTTAGCGAAGTCTTCAAATTTCCTTAGGAACTAAACTTCAGTTTAGTACTGCTTTTCACCCTTAGACAGATGGACAAATAGAAAAAGTAATCCAGACATTAGAGGATATGTTGAGGGCTTGTGTAATTGATTTCAAAGAAATTTGGGATGAAATATTGCATTTGGTAGAGTTTGCTTATAATAATAGTTTTCAGAAAAGTATAGACATGGCTCCCTATGAAGCACTATATGGAAGGAGATGTAGGACTCCTGTCTATTGGAATGAAGTAGGTGAAAGGAAGTTGACAAGACCTGAACTGGTACAAGTTACCACTGAAGCTGTTGAAATTATCAGGAAAATACTTAAAACAGCTCAGAGTAGACAAAAAGACTACGCAGATAGGCATAGAAGGCCTTTGGAATTTAATGTGGGAAATCATGTGTTCTTGAAAGTATCTCCAATGAAAGGGATATCTCGATTTGGGATGAAGGGTAAGTTAAGCCCTAGATTTGTTGGACCTTTTGAAATACTTGAAAGAATAGGGGACGTAGCTTATCGCTTAGCGCTACCTCCTAAGTTGGGAAATTTGCATGATGTGTTTCATGTATTGATGCTGAGAAAGTACAAGCCAGATCTTGGCCACATACTCGATCATGAAGCCATCAAAGTGGATGAGAAAGTAAGGTACATTGAGGAGCCTGTACAAATACTGGATCAGAAGGAACAAATTCTTAGGACTAAAAGGATCCCATTGGTTAAGGTATTATGGCGACATTATGATATGGAAAAAGCCACATGGGAAAGTGAAGATCAGATGAAGAAAAAGTACCCCTACTTGTTCCAAGAAGGCACGAGTTGTGTCTAATTTCGAGGATGAAATTCTCTAAGGAGGGGAGAATTGTGGCATCCCAAAAATCCAAGACAACCTTTAGAAGAATTAAAGCCCATAATTAGGTAATGAAATTACCCATGGTTTATGTTTTAGTCATTAGTTTTCTCTTAAGGCTAAGTGATATATGCTTGCGTTCATGAAATTTTAAATTAGATAAATTAATGAGAATAATCTATGCTTGGCTATGCACTTTATAGACTAAGTTCCTATATATAAAATGTTATAAGATTTTGGCCATGTGGAATTTAGTAATTAAATTCCTAAAAGAAAGAATAAGAAAGGGTAAAATTTGATTTTTATTTAGGTTTGGGCCTTAGGCCCAAAGGTGGATTTTGATGGGCCAAGATGGCCGGCCCAATTAGAGCCCAAGGAAGAGTCTGCGGTCGACCATGAGGGGGGAGGGGTGGCCAGCCCAATCCAAGCCCAAGCCCATCTTGCTTGTGGCATGCAAAGTGGCAAAAAGAGGCTTGCATGCATTGGCTTGTGGAGAGGCAAGTGATGATTACTAATGATGGAGATTTGGGGAAACAAAAAGGGGAGAGAGAGAGAGTGGCCGGTTGGGTTTCCGTCCAAGCCAAAGGGAGAGAGAGAGTTACGAGAGAGAGAGGGAGTTGCGCGAGAGAGAGTGAGGCCGAGAGAGGAGGAGGAGGAACCGCTTGCTGTTCGTCGGCCCGTCACCGCCCGTTCGTCCACCGTGTGCCGTCATTCTCTTGAGTTTAGAGGCAAGTTGGGATCCACTTCCTACTCTTGCATGTGTGTCTTGCATGTGTGTTTGGAGTGGTGTCGAATTTTGGGTGATTAGGAGTGGGAAACCGGAGCTAGTATGTTTTGTTTGTTGAGATAGCTTGCTGTTTTCGTGTATATCGCCTGACCAGAAACTTGTGGAGGCTTGCATGCATGTTTCAAGCTGGATTTTGGCTTGACTCCTTCATGAAAGTTGTATCCAACATCTTAAAATACAACATACTAAAATTTGGGACAAAATGGTGGAGATTTAAGGGGTCAAACCCTCATCCTACGAAGACACTAGATCTGGAACTGTTTTGCTGACCTTTTGGTAGAGTTGTGGTTGCATGTCGATTTTTATCAAGAATCTCTCTTTGAATTCTTCATAAAACTTGTAGAAAACATCCTAAAGGCTAACATACTCAAATTTGAAGCAAAATGAGTAAGTGTAGCCTAGTGAATCGACTTACTCTTGAAGACGGTAAATCTGGAGACACGGTACAGGACACCCGAGACTTCATGGACCCATATGGTGACTATTCTTTGGCAATTTCACTTATATCCCTTAATTAAAGTTGTAGGGGACCTCTTGAAGTAAAACATATCCAAATCTCAGAGGCAACGAAGAAGAATAAGTGGGTGAAAACTCAATTTTTCGGAGATACCTACACTGGACCTTTTGGGGCTAGAACCAGAAGCTTCGGATGACTATAGAAAATTATCTAGAAAGAATATGGCCTAGATTTCTTCATGAAAAGTCTACTTTAGTGTCTTAACTATAACCTGGTAAAAGTTCATAATTTTCGGAGGTCGTTCGGTTATTTTAATCGAATTATTTTAGAAACTGCACATTCTGTCTCTATCCGAAATTGCATGCTGTAGTTATGTGAAGTATATCTTTTGTGTGGAACTCTATTGGGCATGTGTTTTCCATGAAATTATTATCTTATTGTCTTATCTATCACATGCCTTGATTTTATGATTTTTGAGAAGCATATGGATATTTAATTTAAATGTTTTCTAAAATGGTATATGCTGTAATTTTGTAAACTTCAAAAAGGCATGTATTATGGACTATTCTAAGTTGTATGGATTCCATGGATCATATTGTCTCTAGTAATTGTATCTTGCTACATGTATGATGATAATTGGAAATGCATATAAAAAAAAAAATTAAAAGGATGAATGTGATCTGTTTGCCATTACATCATGTGCCATGCTGAGTTAAGACATAAATTGGTGAACATGAACAATGATAAATGAGGAAACTGTTTGTGGCGGTTGATAATGCCTTAGGAGTGTCAGGATGCCCGGATTGTATTGAGATACAAGGCCGGATGTCCTCGGGAGTTTCGAGATGCCCGGAATGGTTGGGTGCCGGAAGCCTCGGAGGTTTTTGCCCGAGGGGATGCCTCATGATGTCAGTTGGGATGCGAGATGCCCGAAATGTGGGGGTGCCGGATGCCCGGTGGTGTGTGCCGGAGGTTTATCTCACGATGCCAGGATGGAGTGCGAGTGATAAAATATGGGATGCAATTATTGATCCCGGGAAAGAGTGATGTGGTGATCGAATTGAAAGTTAAAAGTGGAAATTGAATCATGCATATATAATATGATATGAGGATGATCACCTATGGCATGATGACATGCATGTATGATATGATGATGATCACCTATGGCATGATGATACGTAGGTGATATGATTGTGATGAGTATATGAAGATGTATGTACATATAGTGTGTTTGTATATGCATGGCGTGCAAGGTAAGTTATGCTTCGAGGCATGAATGGCATGTACCATGTTATGATTGTATTGTGTGATGCATTGAGTGGTTATTGGATCTTTTACCTGCTGAGTGGCTGTACTCACCCCTTCGGGGACCAACATTTCAGATTAGCAGAATGCCGCTCCCTGCTGTCATGCGGGGCGTATTTTACGGCCTTCCTTCAGATGTAGAGGTCGAGTGTGTGGAGATCGATTGTCCCACCATTCCTGGTCTGACATTTATTCGAGTGCGCGCCTTAGTGATGTACGACGTGGGCCTAGCTGAGGGTCATGTCATTCAGGGGTTCATATCCGTCCATGTTCGTCGAGACGAAGTGTTGCGTGGGATGTTGTCGCCGCCACCGCCTAATGCACCGGGATGGGTGTGAGGGCCCGTGCGTGAGAAGTAGGAGCTGAAACTTTTTGGGATATCGAACCGACACTAGTAGATGGGGGATCTTTCATGATAGACGTAGTGGGTCGAATGTCTCTTTTTGGGTTTATGGTCGAGTATGGCTACATGTCTTAGCTTTTCTTTTGATGTACCGACCTAAGGAAAACCCATCTTGGAAAATATGTTAATAAAGTGTCGTGGCTTTATCTTTCCTTATAATTTTTAGTGGTGTGCAATTGTATCATGGTTGTTAGAGGGGAGATGGCGATATTATATTTTGCTTCCGCTAATGAGTCACGCTGGGACCGTTAAAAAAAAAAAATGTCTATTCTTTACGACGCTTCTTCAAAGAGATGTAACTAGTGTTCCATTAGGTGCCTGTGGCGACCTAAGGCAGTTCGGGGTGCCACAGAGTTGGCCTCAATCCACTTGGTAAAATAGTCTATCACCACCAAAAAAAACTGATGCCCATTTGAAACTTTGGGATTAATGAGCCAGATTTCGTCAATTCCCCACATTGAAAAGGACCAGGGTTGAGACATTTGGTGAAGTTCATTTGGAGGGGCATTTATCCTGTCTCCATAGATCTGGCACTGGTGATACCATCGTACATGGTGAATGCAGTCGAACTCCATGGTCAGCCAATAATAACCGAGTCGCATGATCTTTCTCACCAAGAAGTGTCCATTCATATGGGGGCCACACTCTCCTTCATGTATCTCCTTCATCAAACAGTTGGCTTCTTTAGCGTGGACACACCTTAACAATGTCAAGTTCAAGGACCTTTTGTAGAGCACATCTCCACTAGCGAAGAATTTTGATGCTAGCTTTACCAAATACTTTATGTCTGCTACTTCACTTCCTTCGGGGAATTCACCATTCTACAAATACTTCAAGATGTCGTGATACTAAGGCTGTCCGTCCGGTTTTGCTTCAACTGTCATGCAATAAGCCAGGCGCCTAAGGACTTCAATTCTCAATGGCTCAATGTCCAAGCCTCCAACTACTTGCAACATTGAAGACAAGGTAGCTAGGGCATCAGCGAACTGATTTTGAGACCTTGGTAAGTATTAAAATGATACTTCTTTGAATTCCTTCGTCAACTCCCCCAAGAACTCATGATACATAATTAATTTAGAATCTCGTGTTCACCATTCGCCTTCGGTCTATAAGATGATTAGGGCTGAATCACCATAAACTTGCAGCTTCCGGATCTTCATATTGATAGTAGCTTGGAGGCCAAGAATGCATGCTTCATACTTGGCGATGTTATTCGTGCAAGGGAACATCAATTTAGCAACAACAGGGTAATGTTAACCATCCAGGGAGATAAGAACTGCCCCAGTACTCGAGCTAGCTAAATTAACTACACTGTCGAAGTACATCATCCATTTATCGCTTGATACAAGTAAAATTTGCTCATCTGCATCACTATCCTCATCAGATACCCTAGACCTCTCGGAACTTTCTACCAACATGTCTGCTATGGTGCAACCTTTAACGGACTTCTACCCCAGGCTCTGAACGTCAAACTCTAAAATTAAGATTTGCCACTTGGCCAACTTGTCAACCAGCGCCGGCTTCTTCAAGAGATACTTGATGGGATCATTTTCGGTCACCAACAGGATTTGGTGATGGAGTGTGTAATGCTGCAACCTATGCAAGACCCAAATCACGGCCACACAAGTTCTCTCAACTTCTATGTAGTTCATCTCGGAAACAGTGAACCTCTTGCTCAAATAGTATATCGCGCATTCACTCATGTCATTTGGTCTTTTCTGTGCTAACATGGTTCCCAATGATTTGTCATGTATGGTCAAGTACAAAATCAGGGGAATTTTAGGGAGAGGGGGCACTAGAACTGATGCGTGATTGAGATAGTGTTTTATCTTCTCAAAAGCACCCTGGCACTCGATATCCCACTCAATCTTCGCATTCTTTTTCAAAAGCTTGAAGAATGGCTTCGCTATTTCGAACAACTGACAGATGAACCTCGCCACATAATTGAGTCGTCCCATTAGGCTGCGAACTTCCCTGGTGGTAGTTGGGGGTCGTAAATCACAGATAGCCTTAACCTTTGACGAATTAATCTCTATGCCCTTGTCACTGACCATAAACCCTAACAGCTTCCTAAATCTCGCCCCAAAAACACATTTTGTGGGATTGAGGCGTAGCTTGAATTTCTAAAGACGTTTGAACAGTTTCCGCAAGACTTCCACATGGTCCTCACCTCGTCTTGACTTCGCGATTATATCATCCACGTATACTTCGATCTCCTTGTGTATCATGTCATGAAATAACGTGACCATGGCCCTTTGATACGTTGCCCCAACATTCTTTAGACCAAAAGGCATCACTTTGTAGCAGAAAGTTCCCCAATGAATTATGAATGATGTTTTGCTCATATCTTCCTTCTTCATACGGATTTGATTATATCCAGAAAAACCGTCCATGAAAGAGAATAACTCAAATCCTGCTGCACTGTCAACCAAGACATCAATATGCAGGAGTGAAAAATCGTCCTTAGGGCTTGCTCGATTTAGGTCGCGATAGTTAACACACACCCTAATTCACCCATATTTTTTCATAACAGGCACGATATTTGCTACCTAATCAGGATAATGCGTCACTTCGATAAAGTCTATTTTCAGTAGTTTCATCACTTCTTATTCGATATTCTTGGACAACTCTAGTTTAGTTCTCCTGAGCCTTTGCTTCTTGGGTGGCATATTAGGATCTATTGGCAGAGCATGTTCCACAATTTTGAGGTCCAATCCCGGCATGTCGGCATATGTCTAGGCAAACACATCTTGATATTCTTTTAGAAGATTAGTCATCCTTTCCGCCCCTGACTCTGAGAGACATGCCCCAATCTTTACTTCCTTGACATTCTTTGCATCACCGAGATTTATGGTGATTGTTCGCTCTTCTGTCAATGGCTTCGATTCTTCATGTCGATTCCATTCGCGCTCGATCCCCTTCTAATCATCATCGTCGGTGTCATTGGAACCTAAGAGACTTTCTTCATGCACATCCGGGTCATATACGTCCTTATTATGATTATGCATAATGTAATGCTCTAAAGGGACAACCATGACTTCGGAGGACTCAGCTTTCTCGCACACCAGGATGGTGCATATGACGTCATCTTTGAATAGGTCGATCACACCATAGATGTCCTCCTCTTCATCGAATAACATCCTTGGAGGTCCTAGAAACGTCTCTTCCAGCAACGGGTGAAACGGGCCTTGATCGCCCTCGCCATCGCCCTCCTTAGTTTGGGCAGTACGTTCACTCCAATCTCTACACCCACCTCGGCCTCCTTAGGCACTTTGACCTCTCTGCCTTCCCCGGCCTCCTCAGTTGCCACGACCACATTGCTCGCTATGACCTCCTCGCCCCTCAACATATCCTAGGCCTTTCCTCTTCGAGTTTTTATGGGCTTCAATGGGCTTTCGTACACCCTAATCGTGTGATCCAAGGCCCTCACCAAGATTATACCCACTCGCCAACATAATCTTTCCCGTAGCTATTGCCGGCTTAGACAATTAGGAGTCTTTGTGAAGGACCCTACAGCCACATGGACCATGGATACTAGCTCGAGGGTTTGAAAGTTGGATTCCTCGGTACACTCAGGCTCCACATAGGGGATGGCTATCTTGTGGTAGATCTTGAAGTCAAATTCTCCATGGACTGTGATAAGCCTATTATCCACCACAAATTGTACCTTCTGATGGAGGCTGGAGGCAATAGCACCCGCCGTGTCACGACCCGAACCCCGAGCACATGCACATCCCTTAATGGCCGATTTAAAATTTTGCAACATCCCAGGAACTGTTGCCGACCCATTCTTTAATTTTGCACATGCGGAAACGTAAAATAATCTCTATACAACAAAGCAGTGGGATAGAAACGTAGGATATTATTTTTCACAAGCCACACCTACAACATCATAGTACTTATAGGCCAGTTTAACACCCCAAGGTCTGATACAAAAAGTGAAGCTGTTCGATTACCCACTAACTAAGCTTCTATCAACAAGACTAGGGTTTACTGCTACACTATCATACTTCTCGATCTCTCGGGAGTAAGCCGTCACCCTACATCCAGTCTTGACGAAAAACCCGTCATCACCTGGAAGGAGATAACGAGAGTCCTATTCCTCATTTAATGTGACCGACTGTACACGACCTAGCCTTCCTCCATTTAGGGACCTAAAAAATTTTAGCCCATGACGGGGTGAGATCACATCTCAACGAGTAAATCCCCTAAATCCAGAGTAAGAGAAGGATACACCCTCCATGCAATCTAATCACGTTTCTTACCACTCTTTTAATGCTAGCAAGTTCCTGTATATCAGTATCAATTAAAACATTCCTAACAGTATCAAGTTCACACATTACAAGAATACTTTAACGTGAGCATATGCAGGGGCGTGAATATCCATGTAAGCATACAGACCACAATCAATGCAACAGATAACAGTCTTCCGGCAAAACCGGGCATCGCCTCGCACCGTCGAGCACAGCAACATCTACATCTAAACGACATTCCATATAGGAGCATCGGCCCAGCCTCCATTGCGACCGGCATCCGTTGACTTGAGGCATTCCCGAAGGAGTATCGTCCGGCCCAAAGGTACGTGACGGAATCTCATATCGTGAATGCATATGATCAATGTTGCACTTTAATAATCAGTTACACATAGCATTCTCAGCCTCAATTGAGCAATTTCATAGCAATAATTTTTCAAAACAAGTATATACTCTTATTCATCCAAATTGACAGAAAACTGCCTAATAATGTTCTCCCAAATTCGAAGTCAAAAACTCACTCATACGATCTCGAAAAATTCTCAAATTTGGACACGTGCTAGCCAACACATAAAAAAAAAATTCCATGAAGACACCAAGATCCAAATCCCTCTAGATTCGGCCCAGAAATTCTCTCTATCCAGCACAAAAGTTGGGTCCAGTTCCAGAGAGCCTAACTCATCGAAATCAATTCTTTTTTGTGTGGAAATCTGGTCCATTTAATTTGAAATTCGAGTATGATAAACTATGAGTTGTAACGAACAACTTTTGTGAAGAAACCAATTGGAAATTTGACCTCTAAAGGTCAGTAACAGCCTTTGGAATCATAACAGGTCACGGTTTACAGAACTGTCCGTATTACTGCTCCAAGGATGACGTCATTAAAATCATAATATTTTTAATTTCTAAAAAATCTAAGAAAAATATGTTACTATTTAGGATGTCCAAAACATTTCTTCAGAATAAAATTCCTTCAAAATTGCAACACACAGTTGTCTACGAAAGTAGCAAAATACACTCGTCCCGGAAACTGTTTCAGAAATCAGCTACTGTTCTAGTCCGAATCTTCCTCTACGACGTTTGTCTTGCTCTCTAAACCCTATCTAAGCTTTTCTATGTCTATCCTAACATCCCTAACCAACATCCATCCATATATAATGTCATCTACATCTTTCTAACTTGTAAGAATTCCTAATAGAGGTACTAAACCCCTAGTCCAGATTTAGAAGACAACTCACCTATTCACAGCTAACGGCGGCTCTCGTTGGTGGTTGGACAGCAACACAGAGACCATCCATGAGTCTCTCGGTGATGGTGTTGAGCTGAAACCACAGAGGAATGTGTTGTGGTGTGATGGCAACAGCAGCACACGAATTTATAAATTTTTCGGTAGAGAGAACTAAATGTGGAGTTTGGTCGGTTGTGCGGTTCTTTTGTGGGTGAGGGGGTTTTTCCTTCACTCGAACTATCCGACCTATATATAAAAACCATGGTGGTAGGTGGCCGACGTTTATGTGGGTCCAAGAATTTTTGGTAAAGTCAGGTTCACGCCTTGCTCTGTTTTGTTTCTTAGTCATCAGTTTGTCGTGCAAAAGGGAGCAGAAACGGGAGTTGCATGTTCAAGGGAGGAGAAAGTAACAACTTGCATGTTGAAAGAGACAAGGGAAAAAGAATAAAATAAGAAGAAGAAAGGAAAAGGTGGGTGTAGCCGGACGTCCATGCACAGGTGAAGGATGGGAAAGAGGGAGGAAAGTGCTTGTAAGTTTCACTAAAATTTCCTTAAGCTTTTGGTCTATTTTTCCATGGAATTTTTGGCTCACCCATCACTATCATATACCCCACAACATTTCCTATGCTTATCTCCATCAAATGAAATGAAAAAGGGGGTTGGAATCCATCGTAGACTGCTGAATCCGAATTTGAAGTTGGTTCTCGTAGCTTTTTCCCGTGGAGATTGAGTTCCTATCACTATCAAGTGGTCCCTCTACTTTATGCATCCTTATTCCACACAAATGGCATGGAAATTGAGGTGAAATTCATGGTGGCATGCCTTCTTACGAATTTTCCTTTCTTATTGAGACTTTTCCTCATTTCCTATTTACCAAATTAACACTTAAGTTAATAGGGTCAAGTCCCTTACTAGTCACTTATAAATCATCTTTTAAACTTCTATAACTCTTTCTCCAATTGTTTCATAATAAATGCCTAAAACCTATTTAAAAAGTGGCATTTCCTTTTTATTCTTTAATTTGTTACTCTTGCCTCTTTTCCGTTAATAATTTCCATCGTTCATAAAATTTGGAAAGATTCAAGAACATTCCCCGGGATTAATTGTGACACGTGAAAATTCTTAATTTCTGTAATCAACATCATTTCCTCGGTTAATTTCAGTCAAATATGATTTTAGCGCAACATAAACTATCGGTTAGTTTTTAGGAATTTTCGGTGCAACTGACCCGTGGTCGATTATTCCTGAGCCACGATGTACATCTTCGACGCATTGACGACTCTCGATTGTCGTGAAAATCTCAATGTTTCAATTACGAGCACAGGGTACCAAAACAACAGAAAAATCAGTTTAGTACCGATCGACGAGAATTTTGTAATTAGATGGAATCACCCAAGCCTAATTTTATCTCTATCCAATCGACCTATTTCCAATTTCTAATAGATTTTCGACTATGCCGAAATGATCCTTGTAAACTAACACGGTCGAATAATCGACTTCTAGTCGAATTCTCAAGTCTGTTGCATCAAAAACCTTTAATAACTTTTCCGATTAGTCAAGTTATCTCATGAGTGATCAGCTCAGAAAATAGTGCTATAGGACGTTGACAAAAAGCCCTATTGATTTAATTGAAAACGGAAGCAAAAAAATCAGACTGTCACACGCCGCGTGGATCCATGGCCTCCCTAGCACAAAATTAAAAGCGCTTCGTATATCTAACACCTGAAATATGACTTGGAAAAGTACAGGGTCAATCAGCAGCTCAAGTTCAATTTCCGCTATCACCTCCTTCTTCATCCCGTCAAAAGCCCGCACAGTTGACTTGCCAGTACGGATTCTCCCAAGATGAATGCCAAGATGGTGGAGAGTAGCTAACAGGCATATATTGAGCGCCGAGCCATTATCGATCAATGCTTTGCAAACAAGAGTGCTCTCATGCTTCACAAAGATGTGTAGCGCTTTGGTATGATTAAGACTATCGAAGGGAAGATCTTCATCAGTAAAAGAAATTTGGTCTTTTAATAGAACAGCCCCAACGAACTCCTCCAATTGGACTTCATCGATTGATTCTAGCACATGCACCTCATTAAGGACTTTTAGCAAGATATCATTGTGCTTCTCAAAAGATTTGAATAATTCCAAGAGGGAGATTTGAGTTGACAGCTTCCGCAGTTGATCCATCACATTGAACTCACTGGACCTTACTACGACCAAGAATTGTTTTGCCTCCTCTTCGGTCACAGCCTTCTTTTCTACTCCTTTATCAGGGGCGTAACAGCGGCCTGATCACGTGACAGCTCAATTATTCCATAGTCCCAAGGAGGATTCTCCAACACTATCACTCCATCTTTCTTCAGGGGTGGCAATTCAATCATGACCGGCATTGTGTTCCCTTCCATGACTTTGATTGCCGACATTTCCTCGACCATAAGGTCGATCACCATGGGTTCAACGATTTCCATCTCGATATCGTTGGCAAGCTCCTCATTAGATAGTTCAATCACCATCGGGGTTATCATAACTATCACCCCTTCCTCGTACAAAGCTGGGGTTTTCGAAATTCCAAGCATAACCTTCCTCGCCCGAGATATACAAGAAAACTTACAAAAATATGAGCGGAATGACGATAGCATTATCATGGATATGACCCTCTCTTCCTCTTCTCTGCGTCGGATTACCCCCATGGCTACCATCCTGCGGACGCAGTTCAGTTTCTCTTTGAGGGTCACATCCTCCTAACCTCCATAGTATCCCGCTAGCACTAAAAACTCGTACAACCTAGAAGCATCCACCACTAGAGGCTATTGACTCGCCCACATCTCCTTGAAAATTGAGTTTACTTCCCTTGCATGGTTTGATAAAGGGTTCTGTTGTACGTTAGGTTGAGTCTCCCTGAAAGTCAAGATCTTCTTATCTAGAAGCTGTTGAATTTTGTATCTCAACATGTTGCAATCATCTACATCATGCCCCATTTTCTCCCATATGGTATTCACAGGTCTTGGTCATATCTAACCTAGCGAACCTAAGGAGATTGTCTCTAGGTATCTCCTTTGCGACCATCCTTTTTTTGAGAAACATGAGCAATAGCTTTGATAGCGGGCGTGGTAGTGGGGAAAATTCCTTTTGAAATAGCCTCTTGCCATTATCATATGCTCATGACGAGCTACCTTGAACCACCATAGGCTTGTGCGTGGGTGTTGCGGGCGGTCGAGAGAGAAACGGCTCTTGCACAAGCGCTACTTCAACTATAGCTTCCTTATCTTTTCTAGTCAAGAATTTCTTCGTACTTCCGGTTGAAATCTTTCCCTCAACCATTGCCCATTCGACTCCTTCACCTACCTCAACTAATTGTGAAAATGTCTAGCAACCCGAAAACACTAACCCTTGGAAGTATTCATAAGGCAATGTCTTGAGGAACAGTTGCTTCATCTCCCTCTCATTCAAGGCCAGCTTCACTTGTGAGGCCACAATCCTCCACCTTTGCACGAAGGCCTTAAATGATTCATTCCTCTTCTTCTCAATATAGGTCAACTCCTCCCTCGTGGGGGCGAGCTCGGTATTAAACCGGTATTGCTGCAAGAACTCATTGGTCAAATCTTCCTAACTATTGAATTCTTCAATGTCCAATGCAATGAACTATGTTAGGGGCAATGCCTTCCAAGCTATCTTAGAATGTGTGAATGAGAAATGGCACATTGTCAGTGTAACGAGCCATTTTCCTCATAAAATACCTGAGGTGGGTCTTGGGGCGTCCCGTTCCGTCATACTTTCTTGTAAACTCAAGCTCTTGGAAATTCTCAGGGAAGTTCGTCTTGGTATATGGAGACAGCCTATCAGCTCCTTTCAGCTTGTAATCTTGCAAGGAACACAATCGCTCCTCCATCTTTGCCAAACGTTTTTCACTCTCTTCATTTAGGCAGGATGTTAGGTTTTCCTTCGGAGGAAGATCCAAATTGATGATGGTTGGCATGACAGAATAAGCCTTTCTGGCAATTTCTTTTCCCGGGAGATTAGCAATATGCGTGCCTCCCATTGACGTGGTAGTGTGTCCTGATGATGTAGGAGTGGATGTTCCAGTGACAACTACAGCGGAAGGCTCCTTAAGCTTTTGGCTTATTTCAAGCATCATTGCGATCAGTTGGGCTTGCTAGTCCTCTATCTTGGCCAAGCGTACGTTGGTGTCCTCATTCTCCATTTTGACTTTCGCGTGTGTGCGAATTGGGGATCTCCACTTGGCCGTGTCGACGATCGGCAAAAGACAATCAATTGGCTAGTACCTGGTGCAAGGGTAGATAAGCATACATAAGTATAAGTAATGATCAGACGGTGGCCCACGACAACAATCTAATCACCCCCAATTTGTTCATTTCATTGAAAGGCAAGTTGCCACATAATACAAGAAAAAACGCTAGAGAAAACCCCTAAACAACGAAGCTACTTCAAAGACGAAAAGACATTCCCCTAACTCCCAATTTTCAACATTGAGACTCCAAACAAACTTCTTAATATTTCAACGCATGCAAATATGGTCCCGCTACATATCGCGCTTAACTCAATCTAACTAATGAGGATGGCTTCCGCTCGTGGCAGCTCCACTAACTCGAGTTAACTTCAAAGTACACTCCTCGGCTTCCTCAAGCTCCCTTTTGAGGTGCTTGATCTCGGCTTGGTGGGTGATCTTTAATGGCACTTCAGGAATCTTCGGGCGGAGGCTCTCCGGCATCTTGTGCCTAAGGATATACTCCTTCAAGGCATAGTAAGTCTTCTCTTGCCCCTCCAACTCTTCTTCGGGCTAAATCAGCTTCCGGGGGTGGCACATATCCCACATCGACTTGACCAACGCGACGAAGTCCTCGTGATCTTGGCATCCGTTAGGGAAGTCTATCTTGAGCGGGTTCTCCTAAATCGTCGGCGGAAGCTGTTGAACCTCTTGAAACTGACGGGTGACTCATATCGGGTAATCTTCGGTGACTAGTGATTCCCAACAAAAGAATAGGTCCAGTAAGCCCACACACGAACCGCACTTCTTGAACTCAAAGCCATTTGGTATGCCATTGGAAATCCTTAGGTCTAGGGTTGGTCATGAAAACTAGCCACTCAGAATAATGATAATTAGGGGGCAAACATTTTCCTATCTCTAAACTTTAGGATAGGGTGGCTAGAGTCAGAAATGTCACTCTCGGTCATTAAGCTACTGAACCCCTTAACGTGAGAGAAGAACCAAATTTGCAAGAGTTCATGAGAAGCATGAAAAGCTTTGTTTTTATTTTCTTTAAAACAAGTAAGGGAAAGAAAAGTTTCGGTTAGGACGGCATTAACAAAGCTCTTTCCCATACATACCTCATAAACTACCCATGCCACGGAAAGGTTAATAGCGTTCTTACAATGTGGGAATAACATGAACCCGAAGAAAGCTAACAGAAAGATCCTACTCTTTTGAAAAAATGAGGCATTTTGAAAAAACTCATTTAGAAATGAAAACGGGCAGGTTTTGCGATTAGCACTCAAAAATTTTCTCATGTCCTCTCCTTTAACTTGAAGGAACTCAGATAAGGTCGATGCATGCTCAGTCCTTATAGGTGGGCTAACTAACTTCAACACCAACGGTTTTCCTTATAGGTGGGCTAACTAACTTCAACACAAAGGGTTTTCCAATGGCAACACTATATTCTTCTAGGGTTGGAGTGCATTCGTGATCACCGAGTATGAACGTGTCAGTTTCGGGGCACCAAACATGCGCTAACGCTTGCACGACACCGGAATGAGTTTCTATCTCCAATAAGGGAAATAAACGTCCAACATACGATCGCACCCAATCACAGCCAATTGGATCCAGTTTATCCCACCACGCGCAAAGCTCGACTTTCAAGACGGAGATGATGCGAAGGTTGGGTAACCCCATCGTAAGATCAACCTAATTTGTCGAGGACCGACCAAAATGAAAGCAAATAAGTAAATTGCGAAGAAAAGAATTCAAGAAAAACTTACCCTACTCATTAAGCAGCGATGTAAAGGTCATAGACATGCGTATGGATAATGGTTCAACTTCTACTCTAGATGGCCCAAAGTCAAGCCATGGGATCACAAGACTGAACCAACAAGCTCGTGGTTAGGTCGTGTTACCCATGACTCCGGCTTCATCAAAAGACTGACCCGTGTCACATGCTCACAGACTAGGGTGGGGACCTCTAACATCAATGAAGAAATTTCAGGATTGAGATGGGCGACTCATACTACATGTTTATAATCGAAGTGGTATCTACCTCAACACCATCCTAAGTGATCTTATGCTGCCCAAGTCCAGTGGCAGGTTGTGTGCGCTATGGTGTAGTGTAATGCAAGGAATGTAGGCATGATAATTTATAGGCAAGCAGCATTTCATAAATAAATAAAAATAAACCATATATTCCTACACCTTCCTGCAAGACAAAGGTGAGCAAACACTTCCCCTTATACCTCCCATTCTGTAAAAATATTTAACACCTTTAATGCTAGCCAAACAAAAATATTTTCAAACAAGATTAATTTTGGCCTAAGTCTCTAAAGTTTAAAACCAAGTTCCCAGTAGAGTCGCTAAGTTGATGCAACCTACCCTTGGAGAGAGGGATTAGATTTAGGGGTATTGCCTAAGGACAAGCCTAAGGCCCATGATTAGGCGTGGGTTCTCCCAAGCCCATACCTCACGTGACATTATGGTATTTTTTTTTTTTTTAGGAAATTTACACAAAATGAATCACCACTAACCTATTGAGGTCTATTAGAAACCAAGTGAGGCATGAGAATGTACCTCACTTCCTACGCAACCAAAGAATTTAGGGTCGGGGACTTGATTACATTAATTGACCAATTAGTGCTATTTTGGTACATAATCTTGTTCATTTTAACAAAACGATTTTTGACAAGCAGTTTGGATTGATTTTTTATCTATCCACTAACATGTAAGGTGATCATGCAGGTACGCAATCATTAAAATAATAATCATAGCTATCAAGATTCTAACTATAGTTAAATTAACACATGCCCTTAAGCAATTGCAAACATAGTTAAACAAGTAAATTTAACAATGCAATATAATCAATATGCGAGCAATTAAAGGCCTAAATACACTATTAAAGGTAATACATGGCCATTCCTAATCAAAACCTACATTTTTTGGATTTTCGAAAAATTTTTAATTTTTTTTAATTTTTTTAAAAAATAATAAAATATTTTTTTAAAAAAATAATAACATTAAAAAAATCGGCTAAGCCAGGCCGGCCCGAATGGGGGCCGGGCGGAACCGACCCGCTCAAAAAGGGACTAGGCCCGACCACCTTTGGTCGGGCCCTTACTTAAAATGGGATTGGGCCCGGTTGGCGGGCCCAATCCTTCTTTTACAAAAAAAGGCCTACCACTGGCCCACAACCCAAAACAACCCAAGCCCAATCCGGATTACACAAAACCCTACCCAGTTTGGAGGCTTCACCCGACCCGGCTTTGACCCAATTCACACCTCTTCTCTCGGGTTCCTTAGCGGATAGGTCGTGATGGCGATGACAGGCTTGACGACGGTGGCAGGTGCTGTAGAGGTAAGGATTGGTGGCATCAGCGATAATTGAAGGAGACACGGCACTCGGAGGGTTGCAAGCGAGACAGGGCACGACGATGCAACGACGCAGGTGGCAAGTGTCGGGCAGAGGCACACTGACGGGTAGGGCATCGGCTTGGCTAAGGGCTGTAACAACGACGGCGTTCGGAGCTTTGGCGACCGCAAAATAACAACTGCGGTGGTGGAATCCCCGGTGTCACTCAAAGGGTGGCGGCTCGGACGCAGCAGGGACGGAGGGTGGCAACGGCTTGGACGGCGTCTTTGATCCTGCCGGATCTGATCTCCACACAACGCCTTCAGATCTGGGTTATGGGGAGACGACGGCAGTGGGACTTCTCGAGCTCTCCCCTTCGAGCTCTCTTGAGCTCTCTCGATCTCCCTCCAGCTTTCCCTCCATTCTGCCCTTTCCCAACTCACCCGCGTGGCTTCGCTCGACCAACTCCGCTCTCTATTAGCCTGCCTGCCTGCGGATCGCACTGCCCCCCACGCGGATTTGCTATCCCCTACACGCCCTCCCTTCTGCTTTGGCGACTGCTTTCTCCTTCGTTGCTTCCTCCTGCACGAAACGGCTAGAGGAGAAGACAAACAAGCGCGGGTCGGGCCGTGCAAAAGGGAAAAAAAAAAAAGGAAAAAAGGGAGGAGTTAGACCTAAGGCCCACATGGGGGGAAAAGAAGAGGAAAAGGGATGGGTTAGGCCAAGGCTGGATCCGACCCGACCCAACCCCCGTGGTCCTTTTTTTTTTAATCAAAATTTTTTGTTTTGTTTTTTTTTTTTTTTTTTTCTTGAAAATAAAAATTAAAAATTAGGTGTCCACAATATGAAACGATGGGAGTTTGCAAACAAAGGTTTTCAGACAAGGAAGAAGCACTTGCTGAAGAACATAAAGAGGAGAGGCAAATTCAGCAAGCAAAGGAATACATCGAGTAGTAATTTTACCTCAGGTTACCCAAAAGCTAGAAAGGAAGCTGTACTCGAAACGCTTAAGAAGGACCGGGAAGCATTGAAGGCCAAGATCTTGAAACTAAGAGAAGAGCGGGAGAATTCACAGCATGAGATTGACCAGGTCGCAGAGCAGGTTCGTTGTGCCGAGTGCAAGCACCAGCAGATGTTCTTCTTCCACTACAAAGCTGCCAAAAGCCCGAACTTCATCCAGCAGTTAATCCAGAAGAGGAGGCACAGGAGAGAATTAGACACTCTTGAATAAAGCAAGAAGAGCAAACTACTTGATCCCGATGGCGCCACCCAATGCTTGCTTAAAGCAACGGATCCCATGTTGGATGCAAATTGTGCAAACCCAAGATCTCCATAATTATAATAAGAATATGCATAATTGTGTAGAAAGATTAACGTATATGTTTTTGGATTCATCATTCTTGAAGCGGGAGCAGAAAACTAATTTTCACGTGCAATTCTTTCTCCTCTACCACCCTCTGTATCACTAGCTCAATTAGACGACCCCCTGTCGCGACCAAATTTTCAGGTGAACCACCTAAAGTTTGGCTAATGGATTATTAAGCCTAGACTTAACTCAGGCTCTCCCAAGCCCATACCAATTCGCGACTTATGTTCAAATTCTTAACATGCATATAGATTTTATCTAGGAATCACCACTAATCTTTTTTTTTTGGTGAGTCGATTAGAAACCCAAGTAAAGTAAAGGGAGTTTTACTTTACCCCTACGAACCAGAGACTATGGGTATGGAGACTTGGTTATACTAGATTTCTCTAATGCCCTGTCGGTACCATTTTTTTATTTTCAAAAATATTTTTGCAAGCAGCTTAAATTGATTTTAAATCTATTTCCCTAACATGTGAGGTGATCATACGGGTACGCAAACCACCAATTTAACACCCAGATAAACAATGAATAAATTGTAAAAACTTACCTCAAAGCAACGAAAGCATCTGCAATGTTAAATTAGAATCCATATCAACAACCCTAAATATGATTTCTAATTAACACACAATTTATTTTTTGTTTTCACTTGATTAATGAAAATCATGCAATATGCAATGCAATATTAATTAAATGACCTAATTCCAATGACATGCAATTTCTAATTAAATGGACCTAGCAACAATCACTAAATGGCATGCATTTCATGAATCTAATCCTAAAGACATGCATATGACATTTTTTCTTTTCTTCTTTTTTCCTTAAAAAGAATGCAATTTATCCTAGAAAATAAAGCTAATTTATTCTAAGAAATTTTTGTATTTTTTCATGAAATCCGGAATTAGATCAAATGTGAAAATTATCTAGCTAGATTAAGATCCTATTCAATTTGCATTAGGAATTTGGTTAAGCCAAATCCTAATTTAAACTAAAATATTATCTTAACCCAAATAATCCCAAAATGCAAAATATCTAAAATTATAATAAATTAAGAAAAATATTATCTTGAATTAAATTAAGTGCAATTTTACTCTAATATGCAATGACGTGCAAATGCCCTAACTCTACATGACATATGCATGATTTTTTTTATTTTTTAATTAATTTCGAAATTTAAAAAAAAGTCAAATAATTAAACATACGATTTAAGCTAATGAAACAAAAAACTAACAACCTAAATTTATGTTTTTTTATTTCTTTTTTATTTCAAAAATTCATGATGAATAAAATGTTTATTCTATATATGCAAATAATCCTAAAGCATGCAATATTCTAATTCAAACATATTTCAAAATAAATTAAGCAATCAAGACAAAACAGACCATTCAAAAAATATCACCTATCATTCGATTCAAGGGATAATATTTCGCTAGTAAAATCGATAAATTGATCTTAAGCCTTAAATATCAAAGTATCAATTTTATTCCCGCTTGATTAATTAATTTCAAAATTGTTAAAAAATGTCAAATAATTAAACATTCGATTTAAGCTAATGAAACAAAAATCTAACAACCTAAATTTATGTTTTTTTTATTTCTTTTTTATTTCAAAATTCATGATGAATAAAATGTTTATTCTAAATATGCAAATAACCCTAAAGCATGCAATATTCTAACTCAAACATATTTCAAAATAAATTAAGCAATCAAGACAAAACAGACCATTCAAAAAATATCACCTATCATTCGGTTCAAGGGATGATATTTCAAATCAATAAATTGATCTTAAGCCTTAAAGATCAAAATATCAATTTTATTCTTGCTTGATTAATTATCTTAACCCAAATAATCCTAAAATGCAAAATATCTAAACCTATAATAAATTAAGAAAAATACTATCTAGAATTAAATTAAGTGCAATTTTACCATAATATGCAATGACATGCAAATGCCCTAACTCCACATGACATACGCATGATTTTTTTTATTTTTTTATTAATTTCGAAATTTAAAAAAAAAAAAGTCAAATAATTAAACATTCGATTTAAGCTAATGAAACAAAAATCCAACAACCTAAATTTATGTTTTTTTATTTCTTTTTTATTTTGAAAATTCATGATGAATAAAATGTTTATTCTAAATATGAAATAACCCTAAAGCATGCAATATTCTAACTCAAACATATTTCAAAATAAATTAAGCAATCAAGACAAAATAGACCATCCAAAAAATATCACCTATCATTTGGTTCAAGGGATAATATTTCGCTAGTAAAATCAATAAATTAATCTTAAGCCTTAAAGATCAAAGTATCACTTTTATAGATGAAATAAAAAACCAAGGCGCAGTTGCAAATCAGGTACCTAATGTGTTTTATTATCTTTTTCTCCTTTTCTTCAAAATTGGGGTGGCAGTCGTGGGGCCCGGCCAAGAGTGGCTGATTAGAGGTTCAGCAAGGGCGTCGCAATCAGAGCTCCGATGAAGCTGGCAGCGCTAAGGGCAGGGGCGATGACGACATTGCAAAAGTTCGGCGCAGCGACCAATAGGCGTCAGGGCTTCGAGGATTGTTGGGCAGTGATGACGTTGAGCTTCCAACGCAAGGGTACGATGAATCGAGCGGCACCCCAGCACAGTGACTGGTGAGTAAGAGATTTGTAGGTGTCAAGGCACTTGAGCGGTGAGATTGGGACAGCAGTAGTCAGGCAATAAGGGGCTTCGTGAGTTGCAAGATCGACGGCGAAGGCGGCGTCAGGGCTAGGTTGTGTCGGCAGGGGGCGAAGCAGCTAGGGGCGTCACCGGCGTCGATGGTTTCAGTGACAGGCTGGGCATGACCTTCCGCTAGCGTCAGGTTGTGGCTCAACAGCAACGGCGATGGCTGGCAACTGCAAGGGGAGGTGCATCGAAGAGAAGATTGCAGGTGGCTCAGTTGCTACTCATCATGGGTAGAGGCAGAGATGCAAGCACACCGCTGGTGGTTGCAAGGGTTCGGCGAGGCGACAAGGCTAGCGGGGCAATAGTGGCGGAGGTGTGACGGAGGTGCGGTGGACCAGCGAGGTGGCAAGGCGGCGAGGCGCGGTGGTATCCGGCGTCATGGCACCGACATAGTGGCCGACGCGACACGGATTGGCACAATCGAAGGGGGGGCCCTCCGAAGGAGACGACACTGTAGGGCTTTTTCCTTCTTCTTCTTTTTTTCTCCCTCACGTCCCTTCACGTCCACTCTTTGCAGCACCCTTTTGACTTTTTTTTTTTTTTTTACAAACGAGTTTTTCTTTTCTCTCTTGAATTTCCAACTCTAATAAATCCTAGGAAAAGGCTCCTCATGTATTTGCTCTCAATTTGTTTGAAAAATCCCCCGCAGTTACGAAAAATGAAGCTCTTTTTTATAATGACTCCAGACGATTGCTTTGTATGGCATTTTCCGAGTTTCCATCTTCTGTCACATTAAATCAAAATTGTAAATCATAGCATAATTTTGCAATCATAGCATAATTTTGCAATCAGCTCGATGTTGCTCAAATTTATTCCATTTTGTAATATTTTTGCCCTTTATTCACTTGATTTTTAAAATGCTTTTGCATTTAACAAAATCCAAATATTCGTCGAATTTCAAATTTCCATGCATAATTAATCAAATCGATTTCCCCATTTTTTTTTTCATTTTTTCTTTTTATTTGTTCCAATGCAATTTTTATTTTCTTTATTTTCCTAAATTTGCTAAATTAGGTGTTAACACCCCCTCACCCTTTAGTGCTAAATAAACATTCATTATGTGAAAATATATGTGAGAATTAGGGTTAGAGAAGAGACTTCAGCACTATTTATGGAGTTTCTAGCCAAGCCCCCTCATTACAAGCTAAGCTCAACTCGATCCACACTAGCTAGCCCCATATTAGACTAATTAAGAAACCTTTGATCTCACCTTAAACCAACCCCGTAAAACGATAAATTACAATATCAATTAATGTAGTCCATATTAGGAAAATTCTTACATTCTCTCACTTGAACTATATTAATTGAAATTGTATTATATATGCGTACTTTGGTCTAGAGATAATTCTTAATAGTCAATATTATCCCACAAAGTCTCAAATACCGAATCATGGTGGTAATTGCATGTATACACACAGAGCCTTCTATGGTCACAAGTGCTTTCAATTTTATTGATATGGATTCAATATGGTAATGTGCAAATGGATAACATCTCTCGTAGAGAAATCCCATTTGTCAGTCACCATTCTCTTATCTTAAGTGTCATAAAAACCTGTGCCACTAGAGAATGTCTTTATGGTTCCAATGAACCCATTTATGTCTTGTCCTTACGGTTAACCTTTATTTATGTATAATAAGACATATGCACAAGGCTAATAATCGGATGCCCCTAGCTTTCACTAAAGGTTTAAGCCATACCTTGAGACTTTTAACAATATATATATATATATCAAAGCGTTACTAAATTATAACAAATATAGATGTAAACTTTATTCAAGGAAAAATAAAACATAGCTCCCACTAAATAACATCATCCCAAGATGCTTCTAGGCCCATGCTAATGACATGTCGCTCAAATACACACGAGCATAGGCCTTTGGTTAGTGGATTTGCAACCATATCATCTGTAGGAATATGATATACTGCAACGTCATCATTCTATACCAAATCCTTTATGGTCAAAAACTTGACCTCCATGTGTTTAGACCACTTGAGACTTCTATTGTTATTAATAAACAACACTGCAGAATTATTGTCACAATGTAGTTGTATGGGCCTATCCACAAAATCGAAAAATGATAACTCTCTAATGAGATTCCGAAGCCAAATTGCTTGAGTAGCAGCTGAAAAACATGCTACAAACTCCACTTGCATGGTAGACGAAGATATGAATTTCTATTTCTCGCTCTTCCATGATATTACACCTCCTACAAACATAAATATGTATCCTGTCATTGACTTCTTATCATCTTGATAGCCAGCAAAATCTGCATCCGAATACCCTGCTAGTTGCAAGTTCGAAACATATCTATAAATCAACATATAATCTCTTGCTTTCTTTAAGTACCTTAAAACCTTTTTAGTAGCAACCCAGTGATAGTGTCATGGATTTAACCGATATCTGCCTAGAAGTCCTGTTGCAAATCTGGTCTAGTACAAACTTGAGCATACATGATACTTCCAAGCACACTAACATAAGGTACATTCTTTATTTGAACTTTTTCAAAATCTAAATTAGGGCATTCTGAAAGACTCAATTTATCACCCTTAATAACAAGAGCAATTCTTGGTTTGTAATGCTGCATATTGAATCTTTCTAAAATGCGATTAAAATATGTCCTTTGAGACAAACCCAATGAATGGCGAGAGCGATTCCTATGGACCTCAATGCCAAGAACAAAAGAAACCTCACCAAGGTCTTTCATGTCAAAATTTTTCAATAACATCTGCTTTGTCTCATGCAATAAACCAATGTCACTACTTGCGAGCAAGATGTCATCCACATAAAGTATGAGAAAAAAAAATATTTCCTCCCATTATCCTTGGTGTATATACACCGATCTACTTTGTTCTCAATAAATCCAAATGAAGTGACAATACTATGAAACTTTTAATACCACTGTCTAGAAGCTTGCTTAAGACCATAAATAAACTTTTTAAATCTACAAACAAGCTTACATGAGTCAACAGTTGCAAAACCTTCAGGCTGCACAAAATAAACCTCCTCATTAAGGTCTCCATTTAGAAAAATAGTCTTAACATTCATCTGATGTAACTCTATATCAAAATGAGCTACTAATGCCAAGATCATTCTAAAGGTATCTTTAGAAGAAACTAGAGAAAATGTTGCTTCATAATCTATTCCTTCTCTTTAAGTGAAACCTTTAGCTACCAGTTTGGCTTTAAACTTTTCAATCTTCCCTTTGGAATCCATTTTAGTCTTATATACCCATTGGTAATCAGTAGGTTTACAACCTTTAGGCAATTCAACAAGCTCCCAAACATCATTATGTTTCATAGATTGCATCTCATATTTCATCGCATCTAGCCACAAATCTGATTAAGGACATGAGATGGCATCCGTATAAGTCACTGGATCAACAACACAGCCAATATCATAATCATGATATCCCAAGTACACTACGTAGTATGGTGGTATAGCTGAACGTCTTTCCCTAGTCAATCTTCTAAGTGTAGCTACTTCATCCTTATTCTGAATTTGAGAGGCTTGAGGAATTTCATCAGGAACTGTTTCAACAATAGGATCCTAGGCCACAATAGGCTCTGTTTATGGCTCGGAAGGCTCCATAATTATCTGCACATGATGAGACAGGGACCCAGTAATCCCCACAATAATATCATCTTCAATAGTTTGTGAGCAACTACCATTTTCAACTACATCAAATTCCAGAAATTTTGCAGTCTAAGATTCCACAATTCTTGTACCTCTATTATGGTTATAAAACCGATACCCCTTTGAATGATCTAGATAGGATACGAAGTAACACCTAGTAGTTTTGGAATCCAACTTACTCAATGTCGGATTATACAACTTCACATCTGCAGGACATCCCTAAACTTTAAGGTAATTCAAGCTAAGCTTACGTCCAGTCCATAATTCAAAAGGAGTCAATGGAACCACTCTAGTAGGAATACGATTTAAAATATAAAGAACTTTTTTTCAAAACTTCACCCCACAGAAAATCAGGTAAATCGGTCTTACTAATCATACTTCTCATCATGTCCATAAGAGTACGATTATGCCTTTCAGTTACATCATTTTGTTCAGGACTTCTGAGTATAGTAAACTGACCTATTATCTCAGAATCCTCTAAGTATTTAGCAAACGGCCCTTTAATTTTCCAGCATCACCGTGTCTACCAAAATATTCACCACCACGATCAGATCTAACAATCTTTATAACATTTCCCAATTGTTTCTCCACTTCAATCCGAAAAATCTTGAATTTGTCTAAAAACTCGGACTTTTCTTTAATCAAGTATAAGTATCCATCGGGAAAAGTCGTCAATAAATGTGATGAAATAAAAATAACTGCACAAAGTGGCTATGTATGGTCCACTAATATTAGTGTGAATAACCTCCAATAAGTCAAAACTTCGTACAGCGGATTTCTTCTTTATCTTAGTCATCTTACCTCTACAACAGTCCACGCAAGTCTCTAGATCACTTTTAAGAGTAGGCAAGATATCAGCCTTTATAAGCCTTTCTACTCTTTTTTTAGAGATGTGACCAAGACATTTATGCCATAATGCATAAGATTGTTTTTTAGGTAGAGGCCTTTTTGAAACAACATTTTCAGCTGAATAAGCAACATACATGTCGTTGGGAAATAAACTCAATCGATATAATCCATTGGATAAATTGCAACATCCAATCTTATTTGAATCATAAAACATGGAAATTGTATTACTTTTTATTTCAAAAAAGTATCTACACATGTCCAAACATAACATATAAACTAAATTTCGCCTAAAAAAAACATATGTAAAATGTGTTTCTCAACATCATCCTAAAACCAGAATCTAAAATCAAAATAACATCTCCAACTTCAATATTGTTCCCCACAGTGGGCTTTGATTCATCATTATTTGGCGTCCTTCGATTTATGAACCCCTGTATGGTAAATGCAACATAATTAGTTGCACCACTATCTAGCCACCAAGAATTGATCGAGGTTTCAGATAGATTGGATTCACAAACAAATGCCAAAGAATTATTACTTTTAGGCTCACCCTTGGTTCTTCTAGACAATCAAGCCTTATACATTGCAGCGTTTCTTTACGTGTCCTTTCTCCCTACAAAAGTAACAAAGAACACAATCATTCTTGGTGAATGCTTTCTTAGGACCCAAACTGTTAGAAGGTCCAGCACCTTCAAGATTTCCTTTATTGTAGGAAGGATCAGCAACTTCAGAATTACCCTTATAAGTATGATTTTTCACCTTCTTACCCTTATCACTACCAGAATTAGAAGCATGAAGAGCAACGTGCCCTTTATCTTTTTTCAATTTTTCTTCCTCTACCACCAGCCTTGCAATCATTTCATTAACATACCAGGTTTCATCTTGGGAACTATAATTGGTCTTGATAATCCCAAAATCAGGAGGAAGAGTAGTTAGAGCTTAATACACAATGCAAGCAGTGAGAATAATAACATTGAGAGCCTTAAGCTTTGTTTGCAAATCTACCATCCTCATAACATAATCTTTAACTCCACCAGAATCATCAAACTTCATAGTAAATAATGTTTGCAGGTGTGTCCCTATCTCAACATTAGGCAAGAAACAATTTCGAGCCATTAAGGCTTCCATTATTTGCCTAGCAGTGCAGTCCGAAGGCAAACCATTTTTCAAGTGTTCTTGAATGGAATGCTTCATGGATAGTAGGCAAATTCTATTATTCTTTTCCCGAGCAACAAAATTTGCTTTATGAGCATCTATACTCTTGGCAGTAAGATCTACCGACCGATCGACAGTAAGAGTCATATGAACATCTGTCATCTCCATAGAAACCAGAAAATATTCTCTCAATCTCTTAAAGTTTGAACCAACAAGAACATCAATAGTGACGAAATTACCATTTACAGAAAATGTGACTGAAAGACAAATAATATATATAATTAGTATCATGTGAGTACTGTATAACTTGACATACAAGTACACATCCGGAGAGTTACATGCAAAATCACATAATCACATTTGGCCAGAATACATAACATGTAGTTGTACACTCCTCACATGATAACGGTTATGAGAATATATTACAATCCTCATGAATTCATCATCTTTGGGCATATGAACCACTAGGATCAGTCACTCCTCTACCACACTATCATGTATTCTTCCACGAACTAATACATAATCACTTCCTTTGGGAGTGTGACTATGCATTAAACCAAGAGACATCTCAATCATTATACGAGACTGAAATTTCTCAAACGCAATCAAATGTGCCACTTTGGCGGTCACAACCCAATTGAATTCTTGAAACTCTCTCATACCAGGGATATAAACTTTACATCTCACATTCACCATATATATGTGATTTTAACTTTAATGATATGGGCAATAAATCACTAAAATCACATATCATGTTAATTACATTACTTTATTCATTAATAAAAAATTAAATTTTATTATATATAATTAATTAATAACACTTTTATGATGTTTATGTGATAGCATATTAGTAACCCAACACTTGTTTTTCCAAAATCACAAAAAAAATACAAGAAAAATACGCAAAAATATACTTAAAATACACATATTTAGGGTTTCGTATGCATTTTCATATCCATAAAATTATCAAACATGTAAAATAAATACACTACAAAATAGAAAATGATCATACAAATCCAACGCTGACAGCCACACGCCGATCGGAGCATCCACGCACCCACACACACCACCTGAGTGCGCAACGCATGGAGCTCATGCGTGGGCGAAGAAGGCTAGTCAAAACCTATCCAACCGGCAGCAGTCCGAATAGTTCCCGGCTCAACCATCCGGTTTGAGTGGTTGACCGGTCCGATCAAAAGTTGATCGAGTCGGGTCGATCAATGAGTCGAGTCGAATCCTTGATAAGGTTGGGGCGAGTCGGGTCCGGGTCGCTAACGTCATCATGATGTCAGCTCCCATGTGCTTCACACGCTCGTGAGGGCGCATGACCACGACTAGGGCTCGTGCTCAACGCCCTCGCCACGGGTGGGGGTGCATGGGGCCTCCCCTGACGACGCACCGCCCACGGTTTTGCTTATCTCACTGAGCCCAATCCAAATATATAATTTTATTATATTTTTATTAAACGAAAAATTTTGAAAATCTCAAATTATGGCAAAATCTCTGTGCGTTCGAGTTCTAAGGTTATGAAGACTCTAATACCACATGTTGGATGCAAATTGCGCAAACCCAAGATCTCCATATTTAGAACAAGAACATGCATAATTGAGTAGAAAGATTAACGCATCTGTTTTGGGATTCATCATTCTTGAAGCGAAAGCGGAAAACTAATGTTTCACGCGCAAGTCATTCTTCTTTATTGCCATTTGTATCACTGGCTCAATGAGACGGCCCCCTTACCCTTTAGCGTTAGGTAAACGCTCCTTATGTGGGGATATATGTGAAAATTAAGGTTAGATGAGAGACTTAAGTATTATTTATAGAGTTTCCAGCTTGGCCCCCTCCTTACGGGCTAGGCTCAACTTGGCCCACACTAGCCAGCCCCATATTAGACTAATTAAAAAGCCTTCTATCTCACCTTAGACCAACCCCGTAAAACGATAAATTACAATATCAATTAATGTAGTACACATTAGAAAAACTCTTACATCCCAAGATTCAAAGCCCAAATGTTGATTGCCTGACAATTAGTGACGAGTCAGCTTAGATGGAGTCTTAGCCAAATAGTGTTGTGCTGGAGGATTTTGAGACCATTCAGATGCACAATTCGTGTTGACATCTAAATTTTGACGACCCGTTTAGTCATTAATCACATTAAAAATTAGGGGTTAATTTTATCTTTGAAAAAATAGTTAATTGCATAGCATATAGTTTTAGGTGCATTTATTTTAAATTTGCATTTGCATTGAGCCAGTGACAGGTGGGTTCGAATTGATGGTTCGGAACTTTTAAATTGATGAGTCGAGCTAAGCCCACGAAGAGAGCAAATCAGCCTAAGCCCGTATCCTCGGGGAGATTTTACGGATTTACCTTTGTGAGATTTCAATTCAAAAGCAAATATTGCGTTTGGAAAAGAAATCTTCGTGGATATAATCTTGAAAAATTTAAAAAAAAAAAAAAAACATAATTCGTGGCCTATAAATAGGTTAATTCACTAGGGTTTAGAAGGAGGCCACACGTTGAATATACAGCCGCACAGAAGGGGGCTTTTCTTTTCATCACTCCGTAGGGGTTTTATTTTTTCCGGGGAACTTCTTTTTATCACTACATAAGGGGGAGGCCACACGGTGGAGATACACGACCATGTATTGTGTTGCATCTCATGTTGCTAGCCTGGGCGCCTTCATCAGAACGTTCTTGATTGGCTCGCCTTCACTTTGCAAGAGAAAATCCAGAGAGAGGAGGGCATGAAGCATCGAGACTCCATTAGTGAGTGGATGAATAAAAAATAAGGAATTAAAGAAGGATTGTGAGTGGTGATTTGTGGAGATTAATTCACGCAATTCTCACATCTCTGACGCCGCTTTTCCGAGACCAACATTAACGAAGCCCGTCCTCGCCCACTCCGCAACTTTCCGGTGTTTCATCCAGCAATTCTAGCGGCCGCCGCATCGGTTCCAGCATCACTACCGCGAGCCTCGACAGCTTGCTGCACTTCCACTGAGACAACGCAGTCGTTGTTTCCTTGACGTAGTGCTCGCCTCGCTGCAACGACGACATTGTTGCTCTGTCCCGGTGACACCGACGCTGCTGCACTGAGACCACGCATCGATCTGTTGTCCAGTTGTTGCCTCGTTCACGCTGTCCCCGGCTTGCTAATCTGTTCCGAACCGAGAGGACCCTGCACCGTTTACTAGCTCCGACCTTCCATGACCGAGCACCACCGATCCACTATCCTTCAATTACAGGCCACCGCCATGATCCCATGAATCGCTTCACATTCATGCCTCCAATTTGAGTTTTTTTATTATTTATTTTCTCTTGACTACCCACTAACCAGGAAGAAAATTTCTAGGGGAGAAGCCGAAAACACACTGGGCTCATTATGATCGTAAATTCTTCAACAACTCCAGTATCTTCACGGAGATCCTCAAAGCGAGTTCCAGTCTCGGTAAATTACGTCCATCGTGGGCGTCGCCACCGTCAACAATTTTGAGCCGTGCAAACTTGCTTTGCCATCCCTATCCTAGTTCGCAACAGAGCAATTGATTAGTCCTTTGCTGTTGACGTGCCTCAACGAATTGAAGACATTGACGAGCCACTTGCGATCCACCACGAGGCAACCCGTTGTCCTAACGTCGTGCTGAGCCTACCGCTGCCGTTGAACTCACCCATAAATCGGGCCATCCCGTAAAGTTTCTGTTTTTGTAGGTTCATTGGCCATAAACTACCCATCAACGTCGCTCGCTGCTGCTCGTCACCTCATCGTTGAGGAGCTGGCCGTGATCTCAGTTGCAACTGCGCTTGGTCCAAATTCAAAAAGAATATCCTCAAATTAGGTAAGATGCACATCTCTAGTATATTTGCATATTTTACTGCCTAATATATGTCAATTAGAATCTAATGTGCATATTTATAAGTGATAGACATATATCCCAATTAGGATTTATTTCCTAGTTCGCAACCGTATACCGATTTTTTATTCCATTTATAAGGTTTTAGATAGAATAATTAATTACGCGGGAATAAAATTGACATCTTGATCTTTAAGGCTTAAGATTAATTTATCGATTTTTATTAGCGAAATAATCAAGTTTGATTTAGATATTGTTTCCTGATTCGGATGATGTGTGATATCGTGATTTCGTGCTAATCTTTTGATTGCTTTATTTATCCCAAAAATACAAAAAGATTGCATTTGCATATCATGTAGATTATATTTGATTTCATATATAGAATTGCATGATAGAATAGTTAGATACCTTTTTAATTATATTAAAATGCATATTTAGATGATATCTAGGTTAGATAATATATTGGAATTAAATTGCATGTTGAGATAAATTTCTAAGTCAAGATAGGATTCAGATTAGTCTATTTCTTAAATTAAAATAAATAATATCTCACTTTAATTAGATTTTTATTGTTAGGAATTTATAATTACAAATTTTTATAAGAAATACAAAAAATATTATGTGCATGTCATTTAGAATTAGATTCATGAAATGCATGTCATTTAGTTATAGTTGCTAGGTCCATTTAATTAGAAATTGCATGTCATTAGAATTAGGTCATTTAGTTATATTGCATTGCATAAAGCATGATTCTCATTAATTAAATGAAAATAAAAAAGAAATTGCGTGTTAATTAGAAATCATATCTGGGGTTGATGATGTGAATTTTAACCTAATAACGCAGATGCTTTTGTTGCTATAAGGTAAGTCTCGTAGTTTTTTCATTGCTTTCCTTAGATGTTAAATTGGTGGTTTGCGCACCCGCATGATCACTTCATATGTTAGGGAAATGGATTTAAAATCAATCCAAATTGCCTACAAAAACATTTTTGAAAATAAAGGAATGGTACCGAAAGGGTATTAGAGAAATCTAGTATAACCAAGTCCCCGTATCCATAGTCTCTAGTTCATAGGAGTAAAGTAAAACTGCCGTTACTTTACTTGGGTTTCTAATCGACCCACAAAAAATAGATTAATGGCGACTCCTTATTGAAAAATTATTTGCATGTTAAGAATTTAAACTTAAGTCGTGAATTGGTACAGGCTTGAGAGAGCCCGAGCTAAGTCTAGCTTAGCAATCCATTAGCCAAATCCTAGGTGGTTCACACCCGAAAATTTGGTCGAGACAATCCATGGCCTTCTTCATTGGGTGGCAGAGATTTTAGGGTTGTGCAGGGTCAAACGCCGGATCAGATGGCCAGAGCTAGTCCGTCGCATTTGTCTTCGGTTTTCCACGATATTTCTGAGAGACTCCTCGAAGACAATATGGTCGTTGGTGACAACGTCGCTGATGTCGAAGAAGTAGAAGACCTGGTGGTGAATGACTCAAGAATCTATCTTGAATTGGAGTGTCTGATTGAGCAGCCGTGTGGTTGGAGTGAGTACCCAAGTGGGCTGATGGAGCAAGCAGCGGGACTGATGATGTACTCCTGCTCTGTTCCATCTGTTATTTTCTTGCCCATTTGGGTTCTTCTTTCTGTATTTAAGCTGACACCAGAATCATTGTTGCTACTTTTTTTTTTTTTTTGTGGACCAGATCGCATGATGCAGCTTTTGCCATAATTGGAGAGAATTTCTTGTGTGAAGTCTCTTTGCTTGACCGAATGAAGATATGCTGGAAACAGGAGGGGAGAGGGAATCCAACCATTAAACTAGGATCTTACGGCAAATGCCTATACTTGTCCAGATATTGGAAGTTTTTTCCTTTGTCCACCATTGTATCAGAGTCCCCTGGATGTTCTTCTCTCTAGTATGCACTATTTTTTTTTTCCTTTTTTGGTGTGTGTTGTAACCAGCTACGTATAAAGAGAAGCTGTTTATAGAGCGAAAAGTTCAATTTCAGTATTTTCCAAATGTTCTGCATGACCAGACTCTAATCAGGAGTTACCGGCTCTCTATGTATTCTTACAGAGACGATATTTCTTTTTTTCTATCGGGCTCCATGTGGTTCTCGTTGAAAGCTTCAACATGTCGAGAAGGAAAAGTTGATTGATGGTACACCGTAATTGGACCCTTTTTCATGAGAACGCTGCTTTAGTCTATGCTAGTAATCATTCAACTGGTCGAAAGTAATGGAAAGGGTCCCATTGCGGGAGTGCACGGTATCTCAAAATTCAAATATCTACCAGTTTTCATACCTCTTACTTGTTACTTACAAACAAATCCTCCCCATTGCGGCTAAAGTAACGATTTTGGACATCTCAAGAGAAATGGATAAAATTAATTTCCATCCATAGTAGTATAAGCATAAGGCCTGCAACAAAATCAAATATATTGTCATTGTCTGAAAGGGTCATGATTGGCAAGTTCGTAGTTTGCAATTTCTACTAATTTTTGCTCAATCATCCGTTATAATAATACACAGAAAAAACCTTATTATGAGCATTTAAGTCATGGGCATCAAGATCTGGTGAAACTCCGGCCAAGCCTCAAGCTTGCTGGCCTCTACTGAGCTTTGAGTTTGTGATCTAGTAGAACTCTAGCTAAGCCTTGAGCTCGCCTATGGCCATCACTAGTCGATTGTGGCGAAGGAAGTAGGAAAATGAAAAGAAATAAAAAAGAAAAGAAAAAACAAGAAAAAATAAATTTTAAAAATTTAAACTATAAAATAAATTTTGAATTTTGAATTTTTTTCTTAAAATAAAGTCATGAGATTGAAAATATTTTTCAATGAAACCCAATTATATATCACCCAATAAAATAAATAAAAACTAACTATATTTTTGAAAAAAAAATATTATTGAATTTTTCGCAAAATAAATGCAAGCTATATCTTTACTTTGCTCTCGCATCATTCGAGAATACCGAAATATATATTGTATTTCCGAATGGTTCCGCGCACCGACACATTCCATGTTAGGCATTTTTTAATGACGTGGCATTTAAAAAGAAAATTCTATTTAACTATATATAGGGCTATTCGGCCTTGAGAGTCAACCCCGTTTCAGTCTTTCAGTCCAAGAGGCGATGGAAGGAGGTTGCTCTTGCCGTTGCTCTTGCTCCTGCCGTCTCTCATCCCTCATTCGGAGGTTGTGCAACCGCTTGGCCGGCCATCGGTCAACCCGTTTCGGTCCAGCAGGCGAGGCAACTCCCGATTCAGATGCTTTTCGGATAAGAGGAAGTCCCCCCTCCAATCTCAACGCAATTTCTGGTGTCGTTGTTATGTCGAAGAGAGGAGATTCCCCCCGTGGTGAAGTCTGGTATGAGAACCGAGAGAATTATGAGAAAAAGATTTTCTGCAATTGATGTGTTTTTCATGAACTCGATACATGTATTTATATAATAGATTACAAACCCTTAAAATTAATCGAATTGAATTTACGATCCCTTGATCCTTAGTACAGGGCGCGTCTCCCACACTGACACATCCCATTTAGAGATGGCCGGCCGTGAATCAACCCGTTTCAGTCCAACAGGCGAGGCAACTCCCGATTCAGATGCTTTTCGGATAAGAGGAAGTCCATCCTCCAGTCTCAAGGCAATTCCCGGTGTCGTTGTTATGAGGAAGAGAGGTGAACCCCTCGGAATCCCAAGGTGTGAGAATCGAGAGAATTAAAGATTTTCTGCAATTGATGCATTTTTCATGAGCTTAGCACTTACTTGTTATGTGAGATTCTTCTTTTGACTTTCACAATTATGTAATCTGATTTTATCTTGATTCATTAATCTGTGCCATTATCCTTAACACGTCAGTACCGTGGACCGTTGGGCTGGCGATCCAGATGGAAACAAACTGCCTCTGGACTTCTTTGGTGAGAACAGCCAGCGAGGGAACGGGGCATTCATGGAAGAC
This sequence comes from Eucalyptus polyanthemos subsp. polyanthemos, assembly GCA_017140185.1. NCBI lineage: Eukaryota > Viridiplantae > Streptophyta > Magnoliopsida > Myrtales > Myrtaceae > Eucalyptus > Eucalyptus polyanthemos. The sequence goes on along the minus strand of CM029459.1, from coordinate 62,217,231 downwards.
GAGGTGCTCCGGAAGGGCAAGGAGGTGTGGCAGGATTCTTGGGGAGACAACGGGGAGTCCGGCCGTCCGTACAGATACGACGTGTTCCTGAGCTTCCGTGGTGAGGACACGCGCAACGGCTTCACTGGACACCTCCACACGGCACTGGACCAGCGAGGGATCGACGCGTTCATGGATGAGGAGGAGCTCCGGCAGGGCGAGGAGATTGCGCCGGCAATCCTCGGAGCCATCGGGGAGTCGAGGATCTCGATCGTCGTGTTCTCGGAGAACTACGCGTCCTCAAGCTGGTGCTTGGACGAGCTGGTGAGAATCGTCGAGTGCAGGGATAAGATGGGGCAGATGCTGTGCCCGGTGTTCTACAAGGTGGATCCCTCGGAGGTGAGGAAGCAGAAGGGGAGGTACGGGCAAGCCCTAATCGATCACGAGGAGAGATTGAAGTCGAACAGCAGCGATCCGGAGAAGGTAAAGAGGTGGAGAGAAGCACTGACTGCAGCAGCTAACATCTCCGGCTGGCATTTGGTTGACGAGTAAGGCTCTCTCATTTACTCCTTTCTCAGTTTGCTTACCGTTTGTTCTGTGGCAAAACAAAATGAAAAAACTGTTGATTACGGAATTTCACTAATTTCCATGGCAATAGATTCATGGGAATGCTCATGCATAAAATAAGGGAAAAAAAAAAGACAATTAACGCTAATCGAAGCAGGAAAGCTTATGTATTAGTTTTCTTGACAAGCAACTAAGTAATTCGTGAGTTGAGCATATAAACAAGCAGGTGGACGGCGTCCCTCTACAAGCCCATTTTTGCATTAGATGTCAATTTGCTAGAAACTGAATTTAATCTTGCCTGTTGTGCTTGAGATATTGACCGCGGTTTACTGGAGATCAGCTTAGTACTTCTTTATCCAATGTGTTTGAATATACCAGGCGTGAGTCTTATGTCATTCAGAACATTGTCAAGAGAGTATGCGCTCAGCTGAAGAATCGCAAGCAGTTATATGTGCCTGAAAACGTGGTTGCCATGGACTCACATGTGCACCGTATGCGTACTTTGCTTGACATGGAATTGAATGAGGTTCGCATGGTGGGAATTTATGGATTTGGAGGAATAGGGAAGACAACTATTGCCAAAGCTACTTACAATGCCTTTGAGCACAAATTTGAGTATTGCTGCTTTCTTTCCAACATTAGAGAAACTTGCGAGAAATTCGCAGAGAGTGGCCTACTTCAGCTTCAAGAGGCACTTATTTATGAGGTAAGGTGGGATGATTGTCTGAAGCTTCACAATGTCCACGAAGGTATGAGCACGATAAAGAGTAGACTTTGCAAGAAAAAGGTCCTCATTGTCCTTGATGATGTGAACCAATTGGTCCAATTGAAAACACTAGTTGGAGGACATGATTGGTTTGGTTGTGGAAGTAGAATCATCATAACAACTAAAAAAGTTTGTTTACTGGCTGCTCATGGCGTGCACGATATGTACAAGGTTCAACCATTAGATCGTTTATCGGCTCGTACGCTTTTCTGGACAATTGTTTTCCCGAATTCTTCCCCTTGTCCAGATCATGAAGAGCTTTCATATGACATAGTGGAATACACCAAAGGATTTCCATTAGCTGTTGAAGTTTTGGGTTATTCTCTTCGAGGTAAAAAATTACCTGTATGGAAAAGCACATTAGATAAATTGAAGGACGTTTTCAATGGAGACATCTTCAGTGTGCTAAGAATGAGCTTTGATGGTCTAGATGATTATGAGAAGGATATTTTTCTTGACATTGCATGTTTCTTCAAGGGAGAGAATGAAAGTTATGTGAGAAATGTTTTGAAGAGTTGTGATCTCTACCCAGATGTTGGAATTGAGGTTCTATTAGATAAGTCGCTCGTCACTATTGAGCATGGCAAGCTGGAAATGCATGATATGATTCAAGAAATGGGAAGAGAAATCGTTCGGAAGGAATCTCCCAAAGAGCCAGGGGAGCGTAGCAGATTGTGGTTCTATAAGGATGTGCTTCATGTTCTAACAGAAGGCACGGTAATGCACCGAATCATGATCTTTTGTTTTTGACAATATGTGTGCCTATTTGGTAGGGTTAAAGCCTCTTAAAATGTACTTTGGACATTATAATGAAGAAACGTGCGAATATATTTCTGCTAAGTAAGATAATGGCCTGACGATCTCATAGAATCATTTTTTTCCACATCCCATCCTGAAATGTAAGGTTTGCACTATTGACCTCTCCCCAAAAACTTAAAATATGAAAAATCCCCAAGAACTTAAATGATATCTTTCTTCAATGATTTGACTTGCTTATAAAACTAGTGTGTCAAATGTGGAAATAAGAGCAAATTCTGAAAGCTAAGAGCAAAGGGCACCCGAAGCACACCAAATATTATTTTTTTATTACTAGTTAAGTCCTTGCATAACCTAGACACTTTTGCACTTAATTTATCTATTCATATAATGTGCTGCCAGGGAACAAGTAAAGTAGAAGCAATGATGATCAAGTTAGCTGCTCCTGAAGAAGTATTCTTTAGTGCTCAAGCCTTCACAAACATGAGAAGGCTCAGAATTTTCTTAGCTTGCAATGTGCACTATATGGGTGATCCCATATACTTTCCCACTAACTTGAGATGGCTCGAATGGCCCGATTATTATCCAACATCGGTGCTATTCACTGCAGACCATGGGAAACTTGTAGGTCTAGACCTAAGTAAAAGCAGCATCCGCATATTGGGGAAGACGTTTGAGGTACATCCTTGCAATATTCTGTTCCGTCAATATAAAAGATGAATATGTGAAGATCTTGAAAAACTACTTACATCCATTTACTATGCAGCTTTGTAGAAATTTGAAGTTTGTTCATTTTAGCCATTGTGCTTTGCTGAGTGAAATTCCTGATGTATCATCACTGCCAAATCTTGAGAGTTTGGATTTACGAGAGTGCACCAATCTTGTTGAGGTTCATCAGTCTCTTGGGCATCTCGACAAGCTCGTATATTTGAACTTTTTGAACTGCTGCAATCTTAGCCGTTTCCTAAGAAATCTGAAGTTAAGATCACTTCAAAATCTAATTCTTAGAGGTTGCTCAAAGCTTTCAAGGTTTCCAGATATTCTTGTACAAATGAAACATTTGACAGAACTAGCGCTTCATGGGACCGCCATCAGAGAGCTACCCTCTTCTGTCGCAAATCTCATTGAACTGAAAGGGTTGTATCTAGAAGACTGCATGGACCTTAAAAACCTTCCTTGTAGCATCTATACACTGCAGCATCTTGAGCGTATCTTGGTTGATGGTTGCTCACAACTTAGCAAGCTCCCAGAATGTTCGTGTGAATTGAGTGATTGCACCAATTTCTCTCGCCCGCTAGCCCTTCCGAGCCTTATTAACTTGAATATGCAAAGATGCAGCTTATTAGAGCTTAGTTTCTTGAAAAATCTTCATTGCATGTCCTCGTTGACAATTTTAGATTTGTCGGAGAACAAATTTGTGAGCCTTCCTACTTGCATCAGTCAATTTACACAGTTGCAGCAGCTTTTTTTGATGCATTGCAAGCAGCTGCAAGAGATTCTAGCTCTCCCACCAAACATAACATCTTTACATGCAAAAGGTTGTGAATCGCTGGAAACATGTGCGGACTTGTCGAATGTGTTACGATATATTTCTGATGAGTCACCTTGGCTCAGAAGATTTGACTTCTCTAGCTGTCATAAGCTGATTCAGAATCAATGCTCCAGCAATTGCAATATGCTGTCAATTGAGGTCTCTCTCCCTCCCTCTCTCCCTCCCTTTGCACGTGTTTGTGTGTTTATGTCTCAAATGTAAAATGTTCCAAATGGCAGGGATTGCTTGGAGAGACTCGAGTTGACATTTTTCATCCAGGAAGTAAGATCCCAATGTGGTTTGTCCATCAAAGCATCGAAGGACTCATAAAGTTTCCTGTATCTTCAGAATTATATTGTGACATAGCCGGCTTGGCATTTTGTTCTATTGTTGGTTCAACCAATCGGAAGAAAGCCAGTATCTCATGTGAGATCCAGTTGTTTGTCAACAAGGAAGAAACTTATGGTTGTGTAGATTGTTTTTCCTCATTGGAGTTAGACCATGTATGGGTTCTATATGTTCCACGGCAAATGATGTGGGGATTGGATGCGAAATTGGTGAATCGCCGCAGTCAATTTGCAGTATTGTTTCAAGTGTCTGAGGGGACTCTAAGAAGTTGCGGGGTGCATCTGGTTTACAAACGAGGTAAGCAACCAAATGACATGAAGATTGACAAAAGCATTGATCCTCAGAATTCTAACGCGAACCTCACAAGTTCCTATGTTGAAACCCGCAAAAGGAAGGAAAGATTTTCAGACTCCTAATCAACAAAACTATGATTTGAGCTTAGCTTCTTGTAATTTAGTGTGGGGACTTATATTAATACCCTTTCGAGCAGCTTTGATCGTGTGTTTCCTCATAGCAAAAATAAACTAGCTGCTATGCTTTTTTTTACCCTCCTTGATCATCTTCCATCTTTCCCTCACTGACAAAGTGCAATGATGTTTATGAGGAGTCAATATTTATCAATTTTCCTGTCAACCCATGTCACGGCCGAGCTCAAAAAAGAGAACCCCAAAAAACGAAGAAGGGCTCTAAACAAAGAACTAGAATTTCCAAATTGGCCCAAATCTTTTTGCAAGAAATTGCATGATTTTGGTTCTGTGAGGTTATGAATATGTCGGTCACTATCTTTTGCCCTGTTCTGATCTTGGCTTCAACATAGATCAGCAGCTACAAAAGTCATGAGAATGAAGGATGGGCTGTTCAGTTAGTTCACGCCATGTTCAGCTACATAGTCCATGTTTCCTTCGGCCTTGTTTCCGATTCACTTTGAGTAGGGGTGAGCAGCGGTCTAGGGTCGACCCTAGACCGACCCTGGACAGGTACAACCCTGCCGGTCCTGGTCCGGTTCCCAAGGGAACTGGGTCGGTCCTTGGTCCTAAAATTCCAAGACCAACACTGTGCAGGTTGGTCCTCGATCCTAAGAGTTTTGGGCGGGTCCAACCCTGGACCAACCCTGTATATTATATTATATTATATTATATTATTTATAATTCTTTTATATATTCAAACCTAAGTAAAATGTCCGTTATATTATATTATATTGATATGTTCTATTAATAGCACTAATAGTAATTTCAATTTAAAACTTTTGTTGAGTATTAATTATGTGTCGTTTGTTTTGTTTTCAGGTGTTTAGAAGTTCAAGTGAATTAACAAGATGTGAAGTTATATATTCATGGTTTATATTAAGTATTTTGAACTTCTTATGATTTAATTGTATTTTACTAATGAATTTCAGTTGCACTTTGCTTTTCAATTTGTGTCAAATCGTAGAAGTTTTTGAAGAGTAGAGTAGTACTGCAATTGCTACGGTGATTTGCTAGTCAAGTGGTGTGAAGCTCATTTTTTGGTTGAGTGAACTCTACATGATCAAATGTAGAAAAACGTTTTTGCATATGGTGTTATGAATATTAAAGATAGATGATTACAAGAACTTTCCATCTTGTCCCAAATCTCGATGAGCAGTGAGCAAGTACGAAATTTCTATTATTATGTCATCTTAAATTTGCTAAATATGTATTGGTATTTATAGTTTAGTTGCACAATATTGCATTGTCGATGGATGTATAATTTTAATTTGTAGGTTTGTTTTTTTAGGGAGTATAAAAAATAAGACGAAAAAAATTATTGATCGGTCCCGAGTTGACCCTGGAACCCAACCGAACCCATTGGGTCGGTCCGGTCCTTGGTCCCAGGTTCAATAGGGTTGGTCCTCGGTCCTAAAAATTGAGGACCAACACTGTACGGGTTGGTCCTAGGGTTAGGGGGTGGCCCGGACCAACCCGGACCATACTCACCCCTAACTTTGAGTATGATCGCTCGTATGTTTTAAGTGTAATGTATGGCCAATTAATTCCATCCATATTTTGTTTGCCAAGTCCAAGCCCTTAGCCCAACCCATTTTCCTTTCTTCCTTCAACGAATTTGTGCATGAGCGTGCGAAGCGGCGGATAAACAAGAAAAAGAAAAAGAAGAGGAGAGATTGAGTTCGTTTATGAAGAGAAAAAGGGGGAAAGAGAGAGTTTCGAGCGTAGGCGATTCGGACGTCCCAACAAGCCTAATCAATTGCAAATTGCAACATCTTATAATTATTCAAGCCTATTATTCATTTAATTGGAGTAATTTTCAAAGTTAGGTCTTAAATCTAGAGTTATGTGAAAGCTGAACCGTGAGGTTCAGTTGAGGAGCTATTGAGCTTAAGATTTATGTGGAAATAGTAGATAAAGGCATTGTGGAGCCGTGAGGTTTGACGAAAATCAATTACAAGTTATAGTTTTGTTGGAACGAAATTCTAAACTTTCGTGTTCAAGTTTTGTGGAGTGAATAATATGCGTAACAAATAAAGATGAACATTCATTAACAAATTTCTTAATTGGCATGTAGAAATTGTGTTTTCAACGGATAAGTATAGTTTAATCATATCATTCGTTAGAGTAGCATTTTTTTTTTTTGAATAATTGATGGGAATACGAGTGCGTTGACTTGAGTAATCTCCAAGTCACTTTTTAAATTTCTTATGCGAGTGATACCATCTCTTTTTTAATTTGTAAACTTGCATTTTGAAAATGATATGGATTTGATATACTATGAGTTATACAAAATGGTATGTTTATTGCATAAAATCTAGATCGAGCATTTACTATCATTTTTGTTTATTTGAAATGGAAAAGCATTGCTGAGTACCATTTGAGCTAATTACTTGCGAATGATTTGCGAAGCCTATTATGAAACAATCACAAAAAGTTCATGATTTATAACTATGTTATATAAAAGGTGTTTTGATATATATCAAATCATGAAATTATGTGATTTAGTTTGTGAATTAGAGTTGATATGGTTTCTGATTTTGGTTGTAAATTATTGAAGATTGAGGTTGATGGATTTGGATTATGCTCATTGTCTCTGTATACCTATTGAGGAGTTTGAGGACATTCATATTAGTTTTAAGATATCCTTATGAGCTAGCCACCGACAATATAAGTGGAGACCTCAACAGGGGATGAATCTTGAATATCTTTCCATGAGACCTTAAGTGTGATCTTATTGGATATTTAAGCACGCAATTAGTCAATGAAATGGATCATATTACTTGGCTCATTTCGCATGTGGAACTTAGTAATAATACTTTTGGCATACGAAACACCATTATCGTCAATGAAGTGAAATTTTGCAACGAAAAATGAATTATATCCAAAACGAATTTGTCATTCTTCTAGAAAGTTAACATATAATCGTAAATATTACAAGTGATGTGGGAATGATCCTTGAATCCGGAGGATAGCAAATTCCGCATTGTTTACGCTTTTGATGAAACTCTCTTTTACCTTTTTTCGATACAAAAGGAAACGACAAACACCCAGCACAGAATCCTTGTAATTCTTTTTTCTTCTTTTTAAATCCTTGTAATCGACCCAAATTAGTTACATGGGGCTCCCAACATGTTTTTCCTTGCAGTAGTCCTGTCAAATGATAATAAATGTACAGAAAACTCTAATGATGATGATAAAACAATATTACTTACGAGTGCTCCAAAAGGTACTTTTTTTTTTTCTTGAAAATAGAATTTAAGGTGTTGGTCACTTCGAGGGCTTTTCAACTTCATTTGATCGTGCTGCCATAATATAACGTGTAGTCATCCCGAGACAGTAGAATGTATGGTTTAGGGCCCCTTTTTCTCTCCCTTAAATTCCTTTATGGATTTTGAGTCTGAAATAAAGCAGTGGCTAATTCGGTATCCTATCACAATTCATTCATTCTCGAGCCTGGTTATTCACGAAACATGGCATAGGTCATTAGTCAGCAGCAAGAGTCAACCATCCAAGCAACAAGTTAGACCAATCCCATTCATTCTAATCCTACCAAAACGAATCTTGTTAAATGATTGATCCATCATGCCCTACTTCTTATTATTAGTGCATTTTAGGAAAAGTTTGAAAATTCCTTTTTTACCATGTATGTGATGACTATTTTGTGATTAAATATATTCAAAAATGTGTTAACATGAACTCGAATGATATATATATTTACCAATTATTAAATGTTACACATCGAGCTCAATATAAGGGCCAAGAAAAGTGATGAAAGTATACGCTATGCCCACGGTTTCAACACGCCGGCGATTGCATGAATTGCATGATTGTACGATGAAAAACGGCCGCCCGCACGAGCCAACTGGATTGCTTAGTTGGACAACCGCATCAACACGTGGCGCTCATGCATAGGATTCGCCGACCAGGCGAAAGATCCCCCACCGCAGCGGGCTTATCCCGAACCTGATCCGACGGCCCATGATCGCCGCCGCCCTCTCGCCCTCCACCGCGGCGAGGAACCCGACAAACACCTCCTCCTCTTCCTGAGGAAGCCCCCAAAAGGGAGAGGAACGTGGCGACTCTTTGGACACTTTCCCGCGTGTATAAAGCCAACCATCCCTCCTTGTCGCTCTTACAAGTCCACTTTTCAGCTCGAGCTCTCGGTCTGACAGTCTCGCCCTCCACCGTGTCGAGACCTTTGACCTCGAACTCCAGCTCAAGATGACGACGGCGTCTCACGGTGGCGCCGGCCGAACGCATCGCTCCTCGTATTCCAACACCCTCTTTCCTGAAGCGGGCCTCGAGCTAGGAAAGGCGAGACCTTCGGCAAGTTCACTAGAAGAGATCGCATCCCTTGCTGTTCTTGACGGCGGTGATGCCGGAGAGATGGGGTCGCCTGCCCATTCGGTCCCCTCGCCAAGAGTAGCCGTTGGCAACAGCAGGATCAAAGCCGGGTCGCCTTCGCGTCCATGCCTGTCCTGGCCCGGATCCCATTCTGCTCTGGCCGTGCAGGTGGTGAAGATCAAAGAGGAAGAAGTGGAAGAGGAGGAGGCGGTGACGGTTGCTGATCCTGGGGACGCCACCACCATGTCGCCCTCATGCTCGTGGGGGGCAGCAGCAGAGCAAGTGGTGAGGCCGATGGAGGGGCTGGGGGAGGTGGGGCCAACGCCGTTCCTGAGGAAGACGTATGAGATGGTGTCGGACCCCGGATCGGACCGGTGGTGTCGTGGGGTTCGAGCCGGGAAAGCTTCGTGGTGTGGGACCAGCACGAGTTCTCGAAGCAGGTCCTGCCTCGATACTTCAAGCACTCCAACTTCTCCAGCTTCATCAGGCAGCTCAACACTTACGTGGGTACTCCCCTTGAACGGGATTGTGTTTTTTGTCCATGTCTTTTGCTTGAAACTTTCTCCATAGGTAAGAGCAAACTACTTGTGTAGATGTGTCCTTTGGTTTAACTCTGTTTCGGTGCTTTTTTTTTTATGTCGTCCAGAGTGTGATCCTCTTGGAGCATCCAGCTACTCTTCATTGTCCCAGCGGATAGTCCCCGGGACGCAGAGGCTAGGATCCAAGGGTTTCCACTCGTGACGTTTTGCTCAGGTTGTTGAGATTGACGCAGAGGCTAGGATCCAAGGGTTTCCACTCGCGACGTTTTGCTCAGGTTGTTGAGATTCAATTTGACCCACTTGGTCGGTTGTTAGTTGTGCTTTACCCTAGTTTAGGGCACGAGGAACGAAGGAATCTGAAATGGCGGACGAGATACGCAGATTCTATATGAAATCTCATGAATCAGTGGCCAGAGAACAATGGCCTGTCATCATACTCTAGTGGTGATGCTTTAGACGGTAATTTGCAGAAACTATCACGTCAACCCTGACATCAGAACACCCATTAAGATTATCTTCTCACTGATTTGTATTTGAGTTCTTATCGTAAATGGTAAATTTGAATTTGGATTCAGAAATGCACTACAGCAGTTTCTTTAAAGCTGTTAGTACTGTGTATTTTGCTGTTTCGATGCTCAATTCTGCACTTTCTAGCTGACGATGAGTTTCCTTGGCCATCGCTTTGTGTCTATCCGATGTTTTGGTAAAGCCTTACGGCGCCTCTCTTCTTTTGGGGCAAGACCATTAGTATAATTTCGCACTTTTTTGTTCATATATATGGAGTTGACGGATTGATTTTTTAGTCATTTCATTGTCCATACACTCTTTGTACTGGTTTCTGAATCATGGCAAAGGATCTCTCCTTGACGTGCAATGTGCTCTGTGCATATTGGCCTAATGATACCCCCTTGTGCGCATCTTCCATTGAAACTTCGTTAGCCTTCATTCTGCTTATTCTCTACTCTTTAGCCTTTTGTTTCAATATGAACTCCCAGGCCCAGCTTCCTCCTGTCTTCAATTCTTCATGCATCCTAATGCAAGATGTGTCGCCGGGTTTTAGGAAGATTGATACGGAACGATGGGAGTTTGCGAACGAAGGTTTTCAGGCAGGGAAGAAGCACTTGCTGAAGAACATAAAGAGGAGAGGCTGTTAGAAATTTTGATATGCGCGTTGCGGAAGCATGGTTTTGGTATTAGTTATAGTTTTTGGTTAGTGATGTTGTGTGCAAGTGTATGGTATAGTTTGTAGAGGATGGACAAGGGATAAACTAGGATAATTATAGGACAAAGAACATGGGATATGGGAAATAGTTTCATTAGTTTGATAAAATAATTTTACAATAGTTGAAGGAGGTGTTGGTGAGAGAGCTACATGATGTGATTTTTATGGTTAGCTCCCCTACAAAACATAGAGCACTTGCTCCTTTATATAGCTGCCAAAGTCGGTGGAGGAAGTCTCTAGACTTCTCTACAAATAGCTACTATTATTTTATAGTAACATAAGATGAAACTTCTAGAACACATAAGAGATGGCAGCTTGTAAACTCTTCTAGAATTTTTTTTTTTTTTTTTGAATTTTCTAGCTCAAATCTATCTTGAAGTTTCTAGAATTGGATCACAAATTCCAACACTCCCCCTTGATCCAATTTCGGGATACTCCGGACTTGTGTTATAAAGCCTCAAACGTACCTTGAAATTTCTCTTGTAATTTGTCCCATGCCTTTTATTTCGTCTTCGTTCCATGATCCCTTGCATTCTCTTGTCGGAACACTCGCACCCGCCTTCGAATGCACATGTCTTTTCTTCAACGATGACCCATATGTCTCAGGGCATCAAATTGTTCTTAGTTGTAGTTGTTAGCTCGGGCTCGGCTCTATGTGGCACCCCTCGACGGCCCCCGATCCGATTGGGGTTGTCACAGTTCGCTTACCAATCATTTGACCTAATAACATGTTACTTTGATACCATTTCAATAACAGTGGGTCCATACAACCATGGGGGTTTACATCTTTTAGATCGGTCCCTTGCGTAATTCATATACGGAAGCACATCCAACAACTTCCTTCCCTATATTCAGAAAATGATGCACACCCTGTGACAGTCTGATTTTTCGCTTCTGTTTTCAATTAAATAATTCGGGCTTTTCGTCGACATGCTTATAGCGCTATTCTCTGAGCTGATCACTCATGAGATAACTTGACTAATCGGGAAAGTTATTAAAGGATTTTGATGCAACAGACTTGAGAATTCGACCAGGAATCAACTACTCGACCGTGTTAATCTACAAGGATCATTTCAGCACAGTCGAAAATCTATCAAAAATCGGAAATAGGTCGATTCGATAGAAATAAAATTAGGCTTGGGTGATTCCAACTAATTACAGAATTCTCGTCGATCGATATTAAACCGATTTTTCTGTTGTTTTGGTACCCTGTGCTCGAAATTGAAACCTCAAGATTTTTCACGACAATCGAGAGTGGTCAATGCGTCGAAAATGTACATTGTGGCTCGGGAATAATCGACCACAGGTCAGTGCACCAAAAATTCTCAAAAACTAACCGATAGTTTAAGTTGCGCTAAAATCACATTTTGACTGAAATTAACCGAGGAAATGATGTCAATTACAGAAATTAAGAATTGTCACGTGTCACAATTCATCCCAAGGACGTTGTTGCGTCTTCTCAAAATTTATTGATGATGGGAATTGTTCATGAAATGTGCAAGATCGGCAAATTAAAAGAGCAAGGGAATTGCCACATCTTAAGTAGGATTTTAAGACCTCTAATGTGAAGCAATTTAAGAAGTATTTCGGGAATGCCCCACGTCAACGGATGCCGGTCGTAGTGGAGGCTGGACCAATGCTCCTATATGGAATGCCGTCTAGATGTAGACGATGTCGCGCTCGACGGTGCGAGGCGATGCCCGGTTATGCCGGAAGACTGTTATCTATGCATTGAAATCATTTGTGACACATGAAATGCCAGGTTATGCCGGAAGACTGTTATTTGTGCATTGAAATCATTTGTGAAATCATTTGTGACACATGAAATGCCTGGTTATGCCGGAAGACTGTTATCTGTGCATTGAAATCATTTGTGACACATGAAATGCCCGGTTATGCCGGAAGACTGTTATCTGTGCATTGAAATCATTTGTGACACATGAAATGCTCGGTTATGCTGGAAGACTGTTATATGTGCATTGAAATCATTTGTGACACATGAAATGCCCGGTTATGCCGGAAGACTGTTATCTGAACATTGAAATCATTTGTGACACATGAATGGGTGAAAGTGAGGGACCTAATTAAAAGACGGAACTGTGTGGTGCGGTATGGGACGTGCCATAACGGTTTAGTCATGTAATTGGGGGCCCGTGTAATTATGTGACATTTATGTCCTTACATATGTACATGTTAAAAGTATTCTGATATATATGATCTCGATATCTCATGTATGATTTGATTGACACTAACATGCAGGAAAGTACTAGTATTAAGAAAGTATGAGAAACGTGATTAGATTGCATGCAGGATGTACCATTCGCCTAATCTAGAATTAGGGGATTTACTCGCTAAGATGTGATCACCCCTTAGTGGGCTAACATTTTTCAGGTCCCTACATGGAGGAAGGCCGGGTCGTGTACAGTCGGTCGCAGTAAAGGAGGAATAGGACTCTCGCTATCTCCTTCCAAGCGATGACGGGTTTTCCGTCAAGACACTGGATGTGGGGTGACGGCTCACCCCCGAGAGATCGAGAAGTATGGTAGTAGTAAACCCCAATCTTGTTGGTAGAAGCTTAGTTAGTGGGTAATCGAGCAGCTTCACTTTTTGTATTAGACCTTGGGGTGTTAAACTAGTCTATAAGTAATGTGATGTTGTAGGTGTGGCTTGTGAAAAATAATATCCTACGTTTCTATCCCACTGTTTTGTTGTATAGAGATTGTTTTTACGTTTCCGCATGTGCAAAAATAACAAATGGGTCGGCAACAGTTCCTGGGATGTTGCAAATTTTAAAATCGACCATTGAGGGATGTGAATGTGCCCGGGGTTCGGGTCGTACACACCCACTAAACATTTATAAGTAAAAGCCGTACACTTTTATTTACTTAAACCGGATGGACATCATTCATCGGTATATTAAAATGCCATAGTTTTCTATACTTGGCTATACTTCAAAAGATGACCGACATCTCTTCCAACAGTCATATACTTAAAGTCCATCGATCAGTGTCAATGTCCAAAAATTCCTTCCTTTGCTATCCTCCTCCCCGCGGTCATATCCAACCACCCGATCCATCTACCAGTAACAGTGGCAGTAGAGATATCTTATCTAGTCTGAAATGTGATATTGCTAGTATGAGTACCTAGAGGGGGGGTGAATAGGTATACAAAGATTTTTCTTACAAATCGCACAATACTTTAGACAGTTGAAGAATTTGCAACAATTAAAAACCAATCGTGAGACTGAGTAAGGGAAAGAGAGAATTGAACACTCGGTTTATAGTGGTTCGGCTTGATCAAGCCTACGTCCACTCTTCGCACCTTTGACAGCCGATTGGCTGGATTCCACTATAATCAAAGAGATGTTACGAGTGTTGATCTTCCTTGAATTCTAGGTGTAGATGATCTACCACACTCGCTCAAGGTGTCACCAAATACAAACACTCTCGTGTGTACAATTTCGCTCGAATAGTCTCGACTAACAATCAAGGTTCTTGAGACTCGGAATTTCTCTATCGATCACACACTCAAAACAACTAGAACGTCTTCTTTTTATACTCCTTTATGCCATCATAGCCGTTGGCACTTACCAAAGGAATTCCTCCAATCTACCCGTTGGACGGAATCAATCAAGAAGATCATCCGAGCCATTTAAGGAATCGATGATAGCCCATCAATCTGTTCGCCCATACAATCGGGATCTTGGTTTCCATGAATAGAACATTCCAAGATTATTTCGTCGACCATCGGATCTTCAATCGCTCTTAGATAAGAATGAAAGAATCCGAAATGATTATCCAACCAAAGAATCTATTCCGGAGGATAGGATCGAATCCTCAACCATATACCTTGGCTTTGGATTTCCTTCGTCATTTGGATTAGAAAGAGATCGGTGAGAATAGACTTAAGTCTTGAGTCTTGAGTCTTAAGTCTTGAGTCTTGAGTCTTAAGTCTTGAGTCTTGAGTCTTGGGTCTTGGGTCTCGAGAGAACAAAGTCTTCGGACTTTAAAGCGACGATCTCCGAACATCCAGACTTAGGCGAAAGAAACGTTTTGTCGGCTTCAAAATATTCGGAAAGATTTCTCCAACAATCTCCCCCTTTTTGATGGTGACAAAACTTTCTTGAAGATTTGAACAATCTTTGACGCAAAACATTTCTCAAGCAATATGGCTAACTCATAAAGATTAGTAAAACAACCAGACTCTGCATCCACAGAAAATTGGTTAGTCTTTCATGAGAAACACCATATAACAACACTTGAATAAATGCAACCAGTCAAGCATCACAATCCACAGTCAATTCAGTCAAATTCACACCCAAGTTCAAGTTCTCAAGTCATACTCAAAAATAAACATAACCACAAAAGTCAAAGTTTAAAAGATGATGTTTGTTCAAATTGGTTTTCTCCCCCTTTTTGTCGGCATTGAAAAGGGTGAGAAAGGAGTCATGTACGCTTGGGAATGCGCACGATCCGGAAATCCCCAATGGACTGGACTACTCCTTCGAGTTTCTTCGGTCTTCTCTCGGATGAGCTACCTCTTCTCCCTTGGCATTGGCTTGAAGTTGCGAGCAAGGTCTTTGAGTCTATCCTCGGAGAGGCGAAGATGCTTGTCCAAAGCATTCTTCAAAACTTGGATTTCACGAGTCGAACATATATCTGGTTCCGCATTTCCGGAAGAATATTCATGATGCTACGAAGATCTGCGAGAATCATCCGTACGTATGCGGCATTGACTTTCTCGAGATGAAGTGTATGCGAGACGATGGCGCTTTTGAATGGTGGCAGATTTGGAATCAATGCATCACCTTCTTCGGGCAAGTGAGAGACTGAACTTCTTCGGGTCTTCGGAGATTGTCTTAGATCTTCACGACAGCGGCATGAGGTGTAGACCTCTCTTGCTCGCTAACTCCCCTGTCTCTAGGACATCGAAAGGGGAAGAGTGATGATCATTCTTTTGATCTTCCTTCTCTCCAGATTTATCAGCAGACTTTTCTTTTTCTCCTTCTCCTTCTCCTTCGTCAACTTCTTTCTCCTTCTCTCTCTGTTCTTCCTCTTCTTTGTTCTGCTTTTCTTCTTCTCTGCTCTGCTGAAGTTCTGTCGGGTGAGACACAGAACGTCTTGGTCTGATCAGAGCTTGGATGGAGGGATCTTCATCATCTTCATCTTCATCTTCATCTTCAAGGATGAGAGTTCTTTTCTTCTTTTTCGATGGAGCACCCATGGCCTCCTTTCCTTTCCTTTTTGAAGCAGATTGGACTGGAGATTTCACTTTGAATTTCTCCATTGCCTTGGAGAGTTCTTAGACGCATCTTCATTAACATTTTCAACCCTACCACCATTTTTTCACACGGTCGAACACAAAAAGTATGCGGCGGTTCAATGTTCGGATGTCGAAGATCTTGGTCACCGAGACCAGGATAAGGCAATTGTCCTTTGTCTTTTGACAATGCTCGTACATATGGAAGAGAATAGTGTGCGGGAGAGAAAACTTCCGTCTGAGTTGATCGCATACATCAACTTTGCTTCGAAAGAGACACGAAGTCTTTGACGTAGACTTTGGTCTCGAGGAGTTGATCACAATCTTATGAAGCACGATGTTGATAGCCTTCATCCTCGAGTAGGTAATTTTCTTCTCTACATCCATATCTTTGACAAGATCCGAGTAGTACGAGCGGTGAGACTTTGATAGGGAGATAGCGTCCCCGTTCAATTCCAACAATGTCCGCCAACATATTCACATCTACCACGTAGACTTTGTCTCGAACACTGAATGAAATTCTATTCGCATCCAAAAAGCTAAGATTTGAATAGAAATAAGCGGTCAGTTCAGCATACCCGTCTGTAGAGTCAGAGCAGAAAGTCTCAAGTTGAAGCAAATTCAACTTTTCTCTTAAGTTCACGTTGATGGAGTCCAGGAAGTCAAAATCGACACTTCTAGGGTTTATCACCCCTCTTTTTAACAGCCTGAAATATACTTTCTCCTGATCCTTGGATTTAAACAAATCCATCCGATTTCCTTTCACCTTTGCTGCCACACCCATTCTGGGTTTAAAATCAAGGAACATTTTGTCGTCATCGTTCCCGTCAATCAGATTTTGTCCTGGCAAACGAGGGTCTCTGGGAATGTTCGCAAGAGCCTCCTCTGCCCTTCCTTTCGGAGCAACTCCCAATTCCTCCATTTTCCGCAGAAAAAGATACTCATTTCCATAATTTTTGTCCTTAAGGAAGTCATCTATATATTTTAACGAAGAACCAGAGGTTTTCAACGCACGATAAAGCTTATAGATGAAGGAGGGTCTTTGGACTCTTACTGGGTCGGCATCCTCGACTATATCTTCTTCCAGATGTTGACTTGCACCTTGTGGGGTAGGAGGTGCTGAATGACGTGGAGGAGAGCGAATCGGACTTTGTCGCTGACTTGATAAGTCTTCTTCCTCTGTAAGATCGAAATGAATCGGCCCTTTCTCCATTCTTTGTGGTCCCCTGCTTGCTATTCTTGATGATTTCCTCGAAGACGACATCTTCCTTTGTCTATTGGAAGATTCCTTCACTTGCTTTTCCCAAGAAAAAATGACCACTTTCTCGACGACGAACAAGGAGTAAAAACAGTATCGGGAGGAGAGTGTCTTTTTAGGGTTTTGAAGATTTGGGCGAAGAAAAAGACAAGCGTATATATATATATGTACCTCGGATTTGAAAAGAGAAGTTTAAATCGGTACAAGGAAGGTGTACGAACATATCGTTTCAAAATCAATAACTACCAAAATTAATTCATTGAAAAATTTTCGAATTTTATATTCAAACAAAAGATCGTACCTTTTCAAATAACTAAGCGAGAATTCGTACCTTTTAGAATAGGAACTTACAACTTAGTCTTTAGCCATGAATGTTTGAGTCTCATGATTTAAAGTCGAGAGATCGAGTCTCGAGTTGGTGAGTCTCTAGACTTTAACTTCTTCAAGCTTCAAAATGTTGAGTCTTGAGCGGATGAAGTCGAATTGATTTTTCTCCAAAGGCTTTGTGAAAATATCCGCTAGTTGACTCTTTGAATCAACAAATTGAATCGAGATTTCTCCATTTTGAATATGATCTCTAATAAAGTGATGTCGAATCTCAATATGCTTTGCTCTTGAATTAAGGATTGGATTTTTGGTGAGATTGATCGCTATTTGGTGTTGTCACATCGATTTACGTGCATGAGTCTTCAATGCCAAAGTCTTGTAGCTGTTGTTTTATCCATAGAATTTGCGAACAGCAGCTTCCAAGAGCTACATACTCATACTTCGTTGAGAGAGCTACGGTGCTTTGCTTTCTTGAAAACCAAGACCGTCTGTTTCCAAGCGATTGACAAGTTCCGAAGTGCTCTTTCTATCGACTCGCAATCCGGCCAGATCTGCATCTGAGTATCCTAGAAGAGTAAAGTCTCCCCTCTTTGGATACCAAAGACCGATGCTTGAAGATGAAGCAACGTATTTGATAATACGTTTCACGGCAATGAGATGTGATTCTCTAGGATCGATTGAAACCTAGCACGAGATGCAAACACTCAACAAAATATCAGGTCTAGAAGCGGTAAGATAAAGAAGTGAACCGATCATGCTCCTGTACTGACTTTTGATCTACTTTCTTCCCTTCTTCATCCTTGTCTATCTTCGAGAGCATGACATTGGTATGTCGAGTCTTCTTGCAATTTTCCAATCCAAATCTTTTGACAAGATCATTAGCATATTTTTCTTGGAAGATAAAAGTTCCTTCCTTCAATTGCTTTATTTGAAGGCCAAGAAAGAATGTTAATTCTCCCATCATACTCATTTCAAACTCATCCTGCATAGACTTAGAAAATTTCTTGCAAAGACTTTCATTAGAGGATCCAAAAATAATGTCATCAACATATATTTGAACGAGTAAAAAGCTTTTGTTTTCCTTTTTGATGAATAGAGTAGTGTCTACTTTACCTTTGACAAATCCGTTCGTAATAAGAACTTACTTAGTCGTCGTACCAAGCTCGAGGTGCTTGCTTTAGACCATACGAGCCTTTTTCGATCGAAGACCGGTGAGTCGGGCTTCTTTGGGTCTTCAAATCCAGCGGTTGTTCCACATAAACTTCCTCTTGGATAAATCCATTTAGGAAAGCACTTTTGACGTCCATTTGGAATAACCTGAAATTTTTGTAACAAGCAAACGCAAGTAATAGACGAATAGCTTCTAACCTTGCAAGCTGGTGCGTAAGTCTCGTCATAGTCTATTCCTTCTTCTTGCGTGTATCCCTTGGCCACGAGTCTTGCTTTATTGCGTACGACTTTTCCTTCTTCGTTCATCTTGTTTACGAACACCCACTTGGCTCCAATAACAGTTTTACCTTTTGGTTTATACGTCAATTCCCGAGACATCATTAATGTTGAAGCTATCGAGCTCTTCTTGCATAGCTTCGATCCAGCTTTCATCGGATAAAGCTTCTTCTATGCTTTTTGGTTCAATTTCGAGAGATGAGAGCAACAGCACTAGATTCTTCATGTCTTTTTGATCTGGTGCGGATTCCTTCATTGATTTCGCCAATAATGAGATCTTTAGGATGATTTGGATTTGTGTTTCCGATTCTTGGTTGATTTGCTTGGTTGATGATCTCTTTCTTTATTTGAATCTTCATGAGCATCTTGATGATGGACTTCAGTACGAGATGCTTCTTGAGTTGAAGACTTTGGAAGGTCTAGAGCAGGTTCAGACTCTTCATATTGAGTCTGGCTGGATTCATCTTGTGTGGAGTCTTGGAATTTGACATTCATTGATTCCTCCACAGATTGGCTTTTCTTGTTATAGACTCTGTAGGCTTTGCTTGAAGTAGAGTATCCAAGAAAGATGCCTTCATCGATCTTTCTTCAAACTTACCAACTCGATCATTTGCATTTTTCAAAATAAAGCATTTGCAACCAAATACATGAAAGTATGAAACAATAGGCTTCTTACCTTTGAATAATTCATACGGGGTTTTCTCAAGAATAGGTCTTAGAAAGACTCTATTTATAATATAGCATCTTTGTTGAAACGACTTCAGCCCAAAACCGTGAAGAAATTTTGCTTTCAATTAAAAGTGTTCTAGCCATTTCTTGAAGAGATCTATTCTTTCTTTCCACAACTCCATTTTGCTGAGGAGTGTAAGGGAGAGAAAACATGATTAAAACCAGATTCATCACACAATTTTGTGAAATCTTGATTTTCAAATTCACCTCCATGATCTGTTCTTATACTTGAAATAGCACATCCTTTTTCATTTTGAACCTTTTTAGCAAACTTCTCAAAGTATGAAAAGGTTTCTGACTTACTTGCAAGAAAATATACCCAGGTAAAGCGAGAGTAATCGTCTACAATTACTAGACAATACTTCTTACCTCCAATGCTCTGGGTTCTTGTTGGTCCAAAGAGATCCATATGAAGCAACTGCAGTTCATGATTAGTAGATACATGATTTGTTTGCTTAAATGAATTTCTTACCTGCTTCCCCAGAATGCATGGAGTGCATGAATCAGACTTTTGGTATGGCAATTTGGGTAGACCTCGAACAAGTTGCTTTGATGAGATTTTGGCTAATTGCTTCATATTGACATGGCCAAGTTTTCTGTGCCACATGCTTGCTTCATCTTGGATCGAAATTAGACATTGAGATTTATTCAATTTCATGTCTAAGAGGTAGATGTTTCCATGTCTTCGACCCATGAAAGACTCGTAGAATCTTTACTAATTCCAAAGCAAATTCCTTCTTGAAAGGAGATCTTGAAACCGGTATCACACAATTGGCTAATCTTTGAGAAGGTTATAGTTGAGTCCTTCTACTAGAGAAACATTGCTTATTGTGAGATTTCCAATTTTCACAGTTCCAAATCCCACGATGCTTCCTTTGCCGTTTCCTCCAAATGAAACATTTCCGCCGTTTACTTGAACAAGCTTTACGAAGCATTTTGAGTCTCCTGTCATGTGTCTTGAGCATCCGCTGTCAAGATACCATTTTATCTTTTTCTTGACGGAGACCTGCATTCAAAAGTGAGTCTCAAGCTTTCTTTGGTACCCAAATTTTCTTGGGTCCTTTGGTGTTAGTAGGATGAGCATTATTAGGCCATACTCTCTTAACAGGTTTCCAAACCATAGGACAGTCTTTTTCAAAATGATCTGGATTGTTACACTTTGAACACCTTAGAGCATTTCGACCAACGAGTTTTTACGAAAACTTTCTTGAAGTGATTTTTGTAAGCTTCTCTTGACGGTCTTTTCTTAATTCTTTCTTTAACTTTAGGAAAATCAATCAAGGAAATTGTCTCCGCTGTCATACCTAACCGAGACTTATTGAAATAGGGTCTTTGAACGAAAGCACTTTTTCAAGCTTTTCGGATCCTATCGAAAACTTCTTTGAAATATTTGATAAGTCTGTTTTTAAGAAAACATTTTCTTTCAAAAGATCATTTTCTTTTTCTTTAAGAGCAAAAACATTTAGGTCTAGACTTTTAACTCTTTCTTCTAAAATAACTTCCTTTTGTTTCAGAATTGAGTTTTCCTTTTTAAGTTCGGAAATTCTTTTGAGAGAAGTCTTAAGACCGAAACACGGTTCATCAATATATTTAGAGACTTTGACAGGAATTTTAAAATCACTTACCTCAAATTCATCAAAGTCGATCCAATCTGAGTCGAGTCGAATGTGCCATCAAACATATGTTGGCATATTCATTATCACTTTCTTCACATTCGTATCACTCCAGGTTTCGGCTTTGAGAGCCTTTCGAAACTTCTCGGCTTTTCCTCTTTTCTTTTTCGAGAAGAGGACAGTTGGGTACGATGTGTCCCTTCTTCTTACATTCGAAGCAAACTACATCTCTATTTGGTTCCTCATCATCAACGAGACTTGGTCTGCTGTCTCGAAAACTTTGTTTCTTTGGGTTGAACCTTCGCCTTTTCTATTCAGTTTCTTGAATCTTTTTATCATAAGGGCGAGCTCCTCATCATCCATATCATCTTCAGAATCTGCATCATCAGAATCATCATTTGATTTTAGTGCAATAGATTTCTTACCTCTTGGATCTTCGTCTTCATTAATTCGTTCCACTTCATAAGACTGAAGAGTTCCAATTAGCTCGTCTCTGAGATAATGGCATGATTCTTTGCGTCTCTCTTATTGAAGTCTTTATATGATTCCAATCCTTGGAGAGTCCACGCGAGCTTGTTCACCTTCATGGGATCAGAAATTTTTGTCCTTGGTTCTCAAGACCATTGACAATATCGTAAAACGACTAAACATGTCGATTCTGATTCTCCCGATTTCATTTTGAAGGCTTCATATTGACCGAGGAGAATATTGATTCTAGTCTCCTTCACTCGATCTGTTCCTTCATAGGTGATATGTAATCTATCCCATACTTCTTTTGCTGTAACACAAGAAGATATTCTGTTATATTCAGTTGGAGACAAAGCACAATATAAAGAGTAAATTGCTTTTGCATCGAGTGCTTGTCTCTTGTTTATTTCTTCCGAGGCATTCCGCTGGCTTCAACAGTTTCTTTTCCTCTTTCGAGAGACCGATGCAACAAGCGGGAGTGATTCCTCTTTCCACAACATCCCATTCCAGAGGATCCTTGGATCGTAGGAAAGCTTTCATCTTGTTCTTCCAGATGTTGTAATCCTTTCCGTCAAAGTAGGGTGGTCTTGTATTGCTTTGCCCTTCCATCAGCCCTGGTGCTAGCATACTAGCCATGGATCTTTTACTCTGAAGTAAAACACTTCAAACAAAGTAAGAACACGGGCTCTGATACCAATTGATATTGCTAGTATGAGTACCTAGAGGGGGGGTGAATAGGTATACAAAGATTTTTCTTAAAAATCGCACAATACTTTAGACAGTTGAAGAATTTGCAACAATTAAAAACCAATCGTGAGACTGAGTAAGGGAAAGAGAGAATTGAACACTCGGTTTATAGTGGTTCGGCTTGATCAAGCCTACGTCCACTCTTACACCGACAGCCGATTGGCTGGATTCCACTATAATCAAAGAGATGTTACGAGTGTTGATCTTCCTTGAATTCTAGGTGTAGATGATCTACCACACTCGCTCAAGGTGTCACCAAATACAAACACTCTCTGTGTGTACAATTTCGCTCTAACAGTCTCGACTAACAATCAAGGTTCTTGAGACTCGGAATTTCTCTATCGATCACACACTCAAAACAACTAGAACGTCTTCTTTTTATACTCCTTTATGCCATCATAGCCGTTGGCACTTACCAAAGGAATTCCTCCAATCTACCCGTTGGACGGAATCAATCAAGAAGATCATCCGAGCTATTTAAGGAATCGATGATAGCCCATCAATCTGTTCGCCCATACAATCGGGATCTTGGTTTCCATGAATAGAACATTCCAAGATTATTTCGTCGACCATCGGATCTTCAATCGCTCTTAGATAAGAATGAAAGAATCCGAAATGATTATCCAACCAAAGAATCTATTCCAGAGGATAGGATCGAATCCTCAACCATATACCTTGGCTTTGGATTTCCTTCGTCATTTGGATTAGAAAGATCGGTGAGAATAGACTTAAGTCTTGAGTCTTGAGTCTTAAGTCTTGAGTCTTGAGTCTTAAGTCTTGAGTCTTGAGTCTTGGGTCTTGGGTCTCGAGAGAACAAAGTCTTCAGACTTTAAACTGACGGTCTCCGAACATCCAGACTTAGACTGAAAGAAACGTTTTGTCAGCTTCAAAATATTCTGGAAAGATTTCTCCAACAAAATGTTGGTCTCTAAAGGAGTGAGTACAGCCACTCAGCAGGTAAAGGACCCAATAAACCACTCAATGCATCACACAATACAATCATAACAATCATAGCATAACACATGTCATTCATGCATCCATGCATAACTTACCTTGAAGACATGCATGTGTCATCACACCACATGTACATGCATCCTCATATAACCTTCACCATCATGTCATACATGTACCATCATACCATATGTGCACATACATCCATGCACTCACCATCATCATGTCATACATGTACCATCATGCCATAGGTGCATATACATCCATGCACTCACTATCATGTCATATATGTACCATCATGCCATAGGTGCACATACATCCATGCACTCACCATCATCATGTCACACATGTACCATCATGTCATAGGTGCACATACATCCATGCACTCACCATCATCATGTCACACATGTACCATCATGCCATAGGCACATACATTGATGCACATACCATCATGCATCCATGCACTCATCATCATTATATCACATGTACCATCACGCATAATTCAATTTCAATTTCCCAATTCCATTCTTTCATTTTGGACCACCACATTTCTCTTTCCTGGGACCAATGTTTGCATCCCACATTTATCACTCGCACCCAATCCTGGCATAGCGAGAACCATATGACACAATACTTGCCGAGCATCTGGCACAATACCTGCCAGGCATCTCATATCCCAACTAGCATCACGAGGCATCCCCCTGGGCACAAACCTCCGAGGCTTCCGAAATTACGTACCGACATACCACCAGGATTCTCCCCTCCTCTGGAATTACGTACCGCACCTCGAAACTCCCGAGGACCCTCCGAAATTACTCCACTAGGCCACTAGGCATCTGGCACCCCCACTTTCCGGGAATCCCGACACTCTCAGGGCATCGTTGGCTCACACCTCCGATGGTCTTCTCATCACCACAATGCATATTCCCATACATCTCATTTTCAATTATAGCTCAATTTCAACATGGCATATGATGTGATGGCAAACAAGATCATTTTCCTCATTTGATTCTTATATGCATGTCCA
The DNA here is from genome assembly GCA_017140185.1 of Eucalyptus polyanthemos subsp. polyanthemos. Taxonomy (NCBI): domain Eukaryota; kingdom Viridiplantae; phylum Streptophyta; class Magnoliopsida; order Myrtales; family Myrtaceae; genus Eucalyptus; species Eucalyptus polyanthemos. The sequence goes on along the minus strand of CM029459.1, from coordinate 62,192,887 downwards.
ATCATCATCATACATGCAGCAAGATACAATCACTTATGACAATACAATTCATGGGGTCCATATAACATAGAATAATCCATATACTAGGTCTTTTTGAAATTTACCAAATTCCAGCTTACACAATTTCAGAAATCATGTAAATTAAATATCCATATGATCTTCAAAATTCATAAAATCAGAGCATGTAATAGACAAGACATAAAGGTAGCAATTTCATGAAGAACACATGTCCAAAAGAGCTTCACACAAGAAGATATAGCTCACACAATACAGCATGCAAAATTCGGATAAAATCAGATTGCGCAGTTCTTGAAATATTTCGATTAAAATACCCAAATGACCTCCAAAAATTATGAAATTTTACCAGGTGATAGTCAAGATCCTAGGGTAGATTTTTTTCATGGAAGACATATAGGCCAGATTCGCTCTAGATAATTTATTATAGACGGTCGAAGCTCCTGTTCCTAGTACTGAACCGTCCAGTTTAGCTATCTCTGGAATATCGAGTTTTCGCCTACTTATCCCTCTTCGTTTCCTTTGAAATTTTGATATGTTTTGCCTCAAGAGGTCCCCTACAACTTTTATTAAGGTATCTAAGTGAAAGTTTCAAAGAATAGTCACCATATAGGCCTAAGAAGTCTCGGGTGTCCAGTACCGTATTTCCAGATTTACCATCCTCAAAAGAAAATGGTTTCACTAGGCTACACTTGCTCGTTTTACCTCAAATTTGAGTATGTTAATATTCAGGATGTTCTCTACAACTTCTGTGAGGAATTCGAAGTGAGATTCTCAGTAAAAAGTGACATACAACACAAAACCGCCAAGAGGTTGACAAAACAGTTCCAGATCTGGCGTTTTCGTAGAAGAAGGGTTTCACCCCTTAAAACTCAACACTTTTGTCTCAAGTTTTAGTATGTTATACTTTGAGATGTTGTCTAAAACTTTCGTGAAGAATTCAAAGTCGAAATCCAACTCAAAACCCACATGCAAGCCTCTACAAAATTCTGGGTCAGGCGGCACACTCAAAAACAGAACACATTTTCAAGAGCAACACACTCAAGCTTCGGTTTCTCACACCCTAAACATCCGAGACTCACCAGCATTCAAACACACAAGCAAGACACAACATGCAAGAGTAGAATATAGATCCCAACTTGCCTCCAAAATCGAACAAACGACGGCACATGGACGGCGACGAACGAGCGGACGGATGGCAACGGACGAGCGGACCTCCTCCCTCGCTCGGCTTCTCCCTCTCTCTCTCTTGGCTCCTCACTCTTCTCGCAACTCTCTCTCTCTCTCTCTCTCACTCTCTCAAAACCAGCCACTCCCTCTCTCTCTCTCTCATTTTGGTTGCTTATATACTTGCATGCATCCTCATTTTGCATGGGGGACACTTGTGCCCAAGAGGGAGACAAGTGTCTCCTTTGCCGAAGACACTTGGACAACCCTTCATGCCACTTGTCACTTTTCATGCAAGGTAATGGGCCTCCTTGGGCTGGGCCTCTTGGCCCACTTTAGGCCCATCTCACTTGGGCCTAAAGCCCAAACTTAAATGGCCCAAGTTTATTTTTTTTATTTTTTTTAATAATACATCTTAATCCTCACTTAAATAAATACCTAATTGCATAATAAAATGACCAAAAGACTGTGACATTAATCCATAAAATCAAATCTATAAAGTGCATAGTCAAGAACAAAGTCTTCTTTATCAAATTGTCCTATAGCACTAACCTTGATCATCCATTAACATTTTCCACTTAAATAAATACCTAACTTGCAAAATTAATAAGGCCATAAAACTTGTAGTCACAAATCCATAAATTCCAATTTATAATACACATGGCCAATTTCTTTCTTATCACATAATTGTCCATTAAAAGCTTCGCCATAAATCTTATTGCAAATTATGGATTAAATGAATATAAAATAACTTAATGGTACTTCCATCACCTATTCATAGATTTTAATGTAACTAGAGGTCGTCATGAATTTTGGGATGCCACACTCTAGCTCTCGTAGGCTCTGGCTCTGGCTCCGGCTTTGGTTCTGGCTCCGGCTCCGGCTCTGGCTCTCTTGGCTCTCACTTGGGCTCTGGCCTTTGATTTTGACTCTGGCTCTGGCTTTGTCTCTATTGGCTCTCGCTTGGGCTCTGGCTTTTCTAGTTGAGGATGGTGAGGACAAACGCCCAACACCAACCAAAGATGTAGCTCTTATACCATGTTAGAAATTTTGATGTGCGCATTGCGGAAGCATGGTTTTGGTATTAGTTATAGTTTTTGGTTAGTGATGTTGTGTGCAAGTGTATGGTATAGTTTGTAGAGGATGGACAAGAGATAAACTAGGACAATTGAAGGACAAAGAACATGGGATATGGGAAATAGTTTCATTAGTTAGATAAAATAATTTTACAATAGTTGAAGGAGGTGTTGGTGAGGGAACTACTTGATGTGGTTTTTATGGTTAGCTCCCTTACAAAACATAGAGCACTTGCTCCTTTATATAGCTGCCAAAGTCGGTGGAGGAAGTCTATAGACTTCTCTACAAATAGCTACTATTATTTTATAATAACATAATATGAAACTTCTAGAACACATAAGAGATGGCAGCTTGTAGACTCTTCTAGAATTTTTTTTGAATTTTCTAGCTCAAATCTATCTTGAAGTTTCTAGAATTGTATCACAAATTCCAACAGAGGCAAATTCAGCAAGCACAGGAAGACATCGAGTAGTAATTTTACCTCGGGTTACCCGAAAGCTGGAAAGGAAGCTTTACTCAAAACGCTTAAGAAGGACCAGGAAGCATTGAAGGTCGAGATCCTGAAACTAAGAGAATAGCGGGAGAACTCACAGCATGAGATTGACCAAGTCGTGGAGCAGGTTGGTTGTGCCGAGTGCAGGCACCAGCAGATGTTCCTCTTCCTCTTCAAAGCTGCCAAAAGCCCGAACTTTGTCCAGCAGTTAATCTAGAAGAGGAGGCACAAGAGAGAATTAGACACTCATGAATCGAGCAAGAAGAGAAAACTGCTTGATCCCAATGGCGCCACCCAATGATTGCTTGAAGTAATTGATCCCAAGATTCAAAGCCCAAATGTTGATTGCCTGACAATCAGTGACGAGTCGGCTCACATGGAATCTCAGCCAAATAGTGCTGGAGGATTTTGAGACCATTCAGATGCACAATCCGTGGCCTTCTCCATTGGATGGCAGAGATTTCAGGGTTGTACAGGGTCAGACGCCGGATCAGATGGCTGGAGCTAGTCCATCGCATTTGTCTTCGGTTTTCCACGAGATGTCTGAGGGACTCCTCGAAGACAATATGCTCGTTGGTGACAACGTCGCTGATGTCGAAGAAGTAGAAGACCTGGTGGTGAATGACTCAAGAATCTATCTTGAATTGGAGGGTCTGATTGAGAAGCCGTGTGGTTGGAGTGAGTACCCAAGTGGGCTGATAAAGCAAGCAGCGGGACTGATGCCCTAAATTTCCATGTACTCCTGCTCTGTTCCATCTGTTATTTTCTTGCCCATTTGGGTTCTTCTTTCTATATTTAAGCTAACACCAGAATCATAGTTGCTACTTTTTTTTGTGAACCAGATCGCATGATGCAGCTTTTGCCATAATTGGAGAGAATTTCTTGAGTGAAGTCGCTTTGCCTGACCGAATGAAGACATGCTGGAAACAGGAGGGGAGAGGGAATCCAACCATTAAACTAGGATCTTACGGCAAATGCCCATACTTGTCCAGATGTTGGAAGTTTTTTCCTTTGTCCAACATTGTATCAGAGTCCCCTGGGTATTCTTTTCTCTAGTATGCACTATTTTTTTCCCTTTTTTGGTGTGTGTTGTAACCAGCTACGTATAAAGAGAAGCTGTTTATAGAGCGAAAAGTTTAATTTCAGTATTTTCCAAATGTTCTGCATGACCAGCTTCTAATCAGGTGTTACCGGCTCTCCATGTATTCTTACAGAGACAATCTTTCTTTTTTTCGTGATCGTACTCCATGTGGTTTTTGTTGAAAGCTTCAACATGTTGAGAAGGAAAAGTTGATTGATGGTACACCGTGATTGGACCCTTTTTCTTGAGAACGCTGCTTTAGTCGATGGTATCATGGTAGTAATCATTCAACTGGTCGAGAGAAATGGAGATCAGATCAAGGGCATCTTTCCAACACTGGAGTTTCAATCCCTGGAAACACTGCCTACTTTATAAAACGACAGAGGATGGCTTAATGTAAAGTTTTTCTGCTGATTGAGAATTTGTGACTTTTAGCTTTCCACTAAATCTCTGCGGAATTAGGATGCGTTTGAAAATGATTATGTTCTCCAAAAAAATTTTGATCGGGATAATTTTTTCTAATTTGTTCTCGGAAATAATTTTTGAGTAAAAGCCTTACCAAAAAAAAAAATTGAGTAAAAGAACGTGCTTGATAATTATCTAAAATTATATTCCAAGATAGAAATGCGTTTGATGAATTTTTAATTTTTTTAAAATTTTAATACTTTTATTATGTTTTTCTTTTTTTTACTTTTTTTTCTTTTTCTTTTTCTCTTCTTCCTCCTCCTCCTTTGTAGCCAGTTGCCGGCCACCACCGTGGTCGGCAACCGACTAGGTGAGGTTGGGTGAGCTCGCCGGAGCCTCACCCTAATAGAAGATGGAAACTCAGCGGTCATACAAAAACATTGATTCGTACTGTTGCTTCGGATTACCCGAAGGCTGGAAAGGAAGATGAACTTGAAATGCTTAAGAAGGACCAGGAAGCATTGAAGACCGAGATCCTGAAACTAAGAGGAGCGGGAGCACTCGCAGCATGAGATCAATCAGGTCGCCGAGCGGATTCACTATGTTGAGTGCAGGTGTCGGCAAATATTCCTTCTCCTTGTAAAAGCTAGTATGTGCAACTTAAATCAGTAATAGATTATGAAAAGGAAATTAGACTCTTGTAAACAAATTGAGTTACGATCAAAGTAAAAGAGCATAGAGAAGAGAATATGAATACAGAGTTTATAGTGGTTCGGTTTAATTCAAACCTACATCCACCTCTTCTGCACTAACAGCCCACCGGCTGGATTTCACTATGAACAAAAGAGTTGTTACAGTAAAGCTCTTCCTTGATTCCACAGTGTAGAGACTCTACTACACTTCCTCAAGGTCTCTCAAAGATATAAAATCTCTTTTGCATACAAGGTTTCGCTCAACAGTTTAATTGACTAAGAACAAGGAGTTTCAGACTTTGGAATTCTTCTATCGTGCACCCTTCTCGAACAACTGGAACGTCTTTCTTATATACTCATTTATGCCATCACACCCGTTGACACTTACCAAAGGAATTCTTCCAATCTACCCGTTGGACAGAATCAATTAGGAAGATTTTCAAGCTATTTAAGAAACATGATGATAGCCCATCAATCATGCTCGCCCATACAATCAGGATCTAGGTTTCTATAAGTAGAACCTTCCAAGTATACTTCACAATCAACGGATCCAAAATCCCTGAATCAATCTTGATTTGAATAATAGATTTTGACATGCTATATCCAGCCAAGAGGTCTTCTTTAGATGACATAATCAAATCCTTAACGCAATACTTCGTTTCGAATAAGCCTTCTTCGATGGTCTAGAAACTGTCAATAATGATAGACTTTGAGTCTTGAGTCTGGCAGTCCGGAGGTCTTCAAACTTGAATGGAAGAGTCTGCAAGTCTTCAAACTAGACTGATGGAAACGTTTTGTCAACTTCAAAACACTCAATGAAGTTTTCTCCAACAATCTACCCATTTTTTATTGTGACAAAACTTTCCTGCAGATTTGAATAACTTTGACCTGCAAAACATTACTCAAGCAAACATGGATATCTCACAAAGATAAATGGCTTTGTAAAGATAACATTAGAATCCGCATCCACAGAAAGTAGGTTAATTCTGTAAATGAGCAAAGCCATGAGATATCAATATTACTTAAGATAAGAAAACGTTCAAACAATCAAATCCAAATCCAGTCTAAATCCAAACAGCCAACCACAAAAGTCAAGTCAATCAAATATAATCGACACAAAAGTTCAAAAAGTCAAGAGTTCAAAGTTCAAAATTAAATCTGCACCACATCTCTCCCTCTTTTTGTCATCATTAAAAAGGTAGAGATGAAAAAAGAATGGAATTAAGATTGCTTCGGAACACAAACAAGCTAGAAATCTCCCATTGACTGGACAATACCTTCCAGCTTTTTCAAATCATCTTTCAATTGTGCCACATCTTTACCCTTGGCATTTGCTTGAACTTGAATAGCAAGGACCTGAATTTGATCATGCAAAGAAACTGAAGAGGTTTGACCTGCATTTTGCAAGTTCTATACTTCATATCCCAGAGCATATATTTGACATCGCATCTCCAAAAGAACATCAAGTATTCTGCGAAAGTCTACTGAATTATCGGTCTGAGTACTTACTTCTGCACGATCAGACGGTGTATAAGCAGATGATGGCAAATCAGCATGGTCATGCAAATTGGGTGATGAAACATCATGTCCTTCCTCAGGAAATTGAGAGGCATAAATGTCCTCTAGATCTATTGGATAACGACTTACTCCTTCACTGGTGGCAGGGAATGAGGACGTTCCTCTTTGCTCAGGATCTCCTCCTGTTTTCATGCCTTCATGTGGAGAAAAGTATTCCTCATGCTCTATTTCTGCTTGATCTCATCTCTCCTCTTCTTCTTCTTCCTCAATTCTTTCCTCCTCTGCATCTCTCTCCACTACTTCTTTTGCCTCTGTTTCTTTCGCCTCTACTTCTTTCTCCAAATCTTCTCTCTCTCCAGTCCTTTGTTCTGTCTCATCCTTGTCTTTTTCCTGTCTCTCCGTTGTTTCTGGAACAGAACGACTGAAGTTCTTCAATGCCCTCACAGAAATGGTGATATCATCATCATCCTCTTCATCATCAATGATGAGAGCTCTTCTTTTCTTGGATGGAGCAACCATGGGCTCCTTCCCTTTTCGCTTTGTCGCCGAAGAGACTGAATGAGTCTTGATAGGTGTTTTCACTTTGAACTGCTCCAAAGCCTTGTTGAGTTCCTTCATACGCATCTTAGAGACCATTTTCAGTCCCACCACCATTTGATCGCATGATCGAACACAAAGAATCCGAGGAGGCTGAACGTTCAAATGTCTGAATAACTTGATCACAAGAGCTGCGTACAGAAGTTGACCATTGTCCTTCACCATTATTCTGTGCATGTGGAACATAATAGTGTGTGGAAGAGACAATTTTTTCCCAGCATTGATGGCATACATTAGCTTTGCCTCCGAGTTTGAAACGTCGGTCTTTGAAGTAGATTTTGGTCTAAGGAAGTTAATCACAATCTTGTGAAGCAAAATGTTGGACGCATTCATCCTCAAATAGGAAATCTTCCCTTTCGTTATTCTATCCTAAACAAGCTCAATCGTCGCACAAGCAACAGACACACTGATAGGTTGATATCTCCCTCTTTTAACCCCAATCACATCAGCCAATGTATTCATGTCAACCACATAGTCCTGATCTCGAACACTAAAAGAGAATCTATTCACATCCAAGAAACTGAGATTTAAATAGAAATAAGCAATAAGTTCAGCATGAGCTTCTGTAGATTCAGAACAAAACTGTTCGAGTTGAAGAAGACTGAATTTTTCCCGCAGATTGACATTAACAAAGTCAAAAAAATCAAAGTCCACTCTTCTAGGGTTTATCACCCTCACGCTTCAGCAACTTAGAGTACAGTTGCTTGTGTTCCTCCAATCGAAACAAATCCGTCCTTTTGCTTCGGATTTTTGCTGCAACACCCATTCTATGTTTAAACTGATTGTACAGCCCATCATCGTCATTCCCATCTAGTTGACTTATCCCTCCAACACGTGGATCGCTTGGGATATTCACCAAAGCTTCTTCTGCCAACCCTGCAGGGGCAATTCCCAGTCGTTCCATTGTGCGTAAAAAGAAATTTTCATTTCTATACCCTTTGTCTTTAAGAAATTCATCAATGTAGTTCAACGGAGTACCACTCCTCTTCAAAGCACGATAAAGCTTATAGGTAAAAGCGGGCTTATGAGTTCTTACGGGTTCTGCATCTTCAATGATTTCTTCCTCTTCTCGATGTGCAACATCCTGAGGTCTAGATAGAGGAGATGGACGCTGCTAAGAATGTTGTGGGCTCTGCTGTTGTTTGGGAGATTCTTCTTCGTCGATGAGATCAAAATACGTAGGCCCCTCACGCATTTGTTATGGTCCCCTGTTCGCGATCCTCGAAGACTTTCTTTGAGACGACATCTTTCACAGTCTTTGAGAGATTCCAAGCTTGTTTCCCAAGAAAGATGAAAACTTTTTCGAGGATTAAACAAGAGAAGAAGACAGAAGTGGAAGATCGGTGCTCTCTTAGGGTTTTTGTGAGTAAAATGAAGAAGAACCGACAGTATATAAGGCAGTCAAAGCGAGGCATACGGAACGCTGTAAAAAGGAAATATAAAAATACCTTTTAAAAATAACTGCCTTTTCAAAAATTAAATAACTGTCATTTCAAAAATAACTTCTTTTTCGAAAAGAAATGATTGCACTAATCACGAAATTTGGGAAAATAACACCAATTAATTTTGGATAGATGATCGTACCTTTTCAAGATTTGATCTCGAGAGATAAGTTTCTAAAATAGAAATAACTTACAGTCGTAGATCTTAATTATCTGAGTCTGAGTGCCTTTAGACTTTCAGTCCTAAGTCTGAACTTCTTCAGACTTTAAGATATTGAGTCCGGAACGAATAACTTCAAATTGATTTTTCTCCAAAGGCTTTGTAAATATATCCGCCAGTTGATTCTTTGAATCAACAAACTAAATCGGAACTTCTCCATTTTGAATATGATCTCTAATGAAATGATGTCGAATCTCTATATATTTTGCTCTTAAGTGAAGAATTGGATTCTTGGTGAGATTGATTGCGCTAGTGTTGTCACATTTGATTTCAATGCATGAATCTTCAATTCCAAAGTCTCTTAACTATTGTTTTATCCATAAAATTTTGTGAACAACAACTTCCAAGAGCTACATACTCTGCTTCTGCTGTAGAAAGAGCTACTGTACTTTGCTTCCTTGAAAACCAAGATACTGTCCTGCTTCCAAGTAGTTGACAGGTGCCCGAGGTGCTCTTTCTATCAACTTTGCATCCGACTAGGTCTGCGTCTGAGTATCCAAGAAGAGTAAAGTCCCATTCTTTAGGATACCAAAAACCCAAATTTGAAGTTGAGGCAATGTATTTGATAACATGCTTTGCAGCACTTAAATGAGATTCTCTATGGTCTGATTGAAATCTGGCATAAATACAAACACTGAACAAAATATCAGATCTAGAAGTAGTTAGATAAAAAAGTGAACCAATGATACTCATGTATAGCTTCTGGTCAACTTTCTTTCCTCCTTCATCTTTGTCTATCTTCAATGAACTTGACATTGGTATATTAGTCTTTTTGCAATTTTCAAGACCAAACTTTTTGACAAGTTCTTTGACATAGTTTTCTTGATAGTTAAAGATTCCCTCCTTCAGTTATTTCACTTGAAGCCCGAGAAAGAAGGTTAGTTCACCCATCATGCTCATTTCAAACTCATCCTGCATAGATTAGTCTGTCGTACCAAGCTCGAGGTGTTTGCTTTAAACCATATAAGGCTTTTTTTTAGTCTGAATACAGAGTCTAGTTTCCTTGGGTCTTCAAAACCGGGTGGTTGTTCCACATAAACTTTCTCTTGAATAAATCCATTTAGGAAAGCACTTTTAATGTCCATTTGAAATAACCTAAAATTCTTATGACAAGAAAAAGCAAGTAATAATCTAATTGATTTTAACCATGCTACTGGTGCGTAAGTCTCATCATAGTCTATCACTTCTTCTTGTGTATATCCCTTGATCATGAGTCTTGCTTTGTTTCTTACAACTTTTCCTTTCTCGTTCATCTTGTTCCTAAAAAACCATTTAGCTCCAATGATGGATTTACTTTTCGGTTTAGGAGTCAATTCCCAGACATCATTGATACTGAATTGCCTGAGTTTTTCTTGCATAGCTTTAATCCAGCTTTCATCAGTTAAAGCTTCTTCTATGCTCTTTGGTTCTATTTCAGAAATAAGAGCCACAGCACTAGACTCTTCGCACATTTTGGATCTTGTGTGAATTCCTTCATTAATATCACCGATAATGAGATCTTTGGGATGACTGGACTTATGCTTCCAGTTGCTAGTTAGACTGTTGATCTTTATCCTCATTTGAATCTTCGTTAATCATTTGTTGTTCGTCTTCTGAAGGTTGAGCTGCTTCTGGAGATTTAGACTTTATAGAGTTTGGAGTAGGTTCGGATTCTTCAAGATGAGTATAAATCGATTGATTTTGCATAAAATCTTGAAATTTGACATTCAATGATTCCTCCACAGATTGAGTCTTCTTGTTGTAAACTCTGTAAGCTTTGCTTGTGATAGAATATCCAAGGAAAATACCTTCATCTGATTTTTCTTCAAACTTACCAACTCGATCATTTGCATTTTTCAATATAAAACATTTACATCCAAATACATGAAAATATGAAACAATTAGTTTCTTTCCTTTGAATAACTCATAGGGAGTTTTCTTCAGAATAGGCTTTAAAAAGACTCTATTAATAATATAACATGTTGTAGAAACTGCTTGAGCCCAAAAATGAGAAGAGATGTTACTTTCTATTAAAAAAAGTTCTAGCAATTTCTTGAAGCAACATATTCTTTCTTTCCACGACTCTATTTTGCTCTAGAGTATATGGTGAAGAGAACACATGCTAAAAACCAGATTCATCACAGAATTTTATAAAGTCTTGATTTTCAAATTCACCTCCATGGTCTGTCTGTATACTTGAAATAACATACCCTTTCTCATTTTGGACCTTTTTAGAAAAATTTGTAAAATAAGAAAATGTTTCAGACTTACTTGCCAAGAAATATACCCAAGTGAATCGTGAATAATTATCCACAATCACTAAACAGTATTTCTTACCTCCAATGCTCTGAGTTCTGGTTGGTCCAAAGAGATCCATATGCAAGAGCTGCAGTACACAATTAGTGGAAACTTGATTTATTGGTTTGAATGAGTTTCTTACATGTTTTCCCAACACGCATGGTGTAAATAGATCGAACTTTTGGTATGACAGATTGCATAGTCCATGAACAAGCTTCTTTGCTGAAATTTTGGCTATTTGCTTCATGTTGATGTGCCCAAGTTTTCTGTACCATAAGTTTACTTCTTCTTGAATTGAGATTAAACATTGGGTTTCATCTGGTTTGACATCCAAGGGGTAGATATTTTCATGTCTTCGACCCGTGAAAGACTGAGAGGAGTCTTTACTAGTTCCTGAACATATTCCTTCTTGAAAGTTGATTTTGAAACCGGTGTCGCACGGCTGACTGATACTTAGCAAATTGTAGTTGAATCATTCCACTAAGAAAACATTATTGATAGTGAAGCTTCCAATCTTTACAGTTACGTATCCCACAATTCTTCATTTGCTGTTTCCTCCAAAAGAAATTTGTCCACCATTAACTTGAACAAGCTTTTTAAAGCAATTTGAATCTCCTGTCATATGCCTTGAGCATCCACTATCCAGGTACCATTTAACCTTTTTCTTGATAGTAACCTACATTTAGAAAAGAGACTCAAGCTTTCTTTAGTACCCATATTTTCTTGGGTCTATTGGTGTTAATGCAATATACGATATTTGCACATACCTTCTTAACAGGTTTCCAAACCATAGAACATTCTTTCTCAAAATGATCTGAGCTATTGCACTTAGAACATTTAAGAGCACCGTGACCTACTGGTTTTACAAAAAAAAATTGAAAATGTTTTTTGTAAGCATCTCTCGTTGGTCTTTACTTAATTCTTTCATTTACTTTAGAAAAATCAATTAAAGGAATAGTCTCAGCAGTCATTCCTAAACATGATTTGTTGAAGTAAGGTCTTTGTGCTGAAAGAATTTTTTAAAGTTTCTCAGATCATATAGAAAATCTTTTAGGAATACTTAAGATATCATTTTTCAAGAATGCATTTTCTTTTGAAAGATTGTCTGCATTTTCTTTCAAAGTAGTAACACTTTTGTCTAGACTTTTGACATTTTCTTTCCAAACATTTTCTTATTATTTTAATGCATAATTTTCTCTTTTAAGTTTGGAAATCCTTTTGAGAGAAGTTTTAAGATTAAGACACAATTCATCAATGTATCTAGAGACTCTAGTAGGGATATTCAAATTACTTACCTCGAATTCACTATCTGAATCTGAGTCTGTCTCAGAGTTTGAATCTGAGTTTGATTGTGCCATGAGACAAATATTGGCATAATCATCATCACTTTCCTCACATTCTGTATCACTCCAAGTTTCTGCTTTAAGTGTCTTTCGATATTTCTCAACTTTTCCTTTCTTTTTCCTTAGAAGGGGACAGTTGGGTCTGATGTATCCATTTTTCTTACATTCAAAGCAAATTACATCTTTATTCGATTCATCATCCTTAACTGACTTAGACTGTTGCTTTTGAAAACTTTGTTTCTTTGGATTGAATCTTCACCCCTTTCTGTTTAGCTTTATGAATCTTCTTATCATGAGAGCAAGCTCTTCATCATTCATATCATCTTCAGAATCTGTGACATCAAAATCATCATTAGATTTTAATGCAATGAATTTCTTACCCTTAGGATCTTCATCTCTGTTGATTCGCTCCACTTCATAAGACTGAAGAGTCACAACCAATTCATCAACAGAAATTGGCATAATTCTTTGTATCTCCCTTATTGAGGTCTTTATGTGATTCCAATCATTGGAGAGTCCACGCAGTAGCTTGTTCACTTTCATGGGATCAGAAATTGGTTAACCTTGATTTTTAAGACCATTCATGATTTTTATAAAACGACTAAACATGTCAGTGATAAATTCTCCTGATTTCATTTTGAATGCTTCGTATTGACTGAGCAGAATGTTGATTCTGGTTTCTTTCACTCGATCAGTTCCTTCATAGGTGATGTGTAATCTATCCCAGACTTCTTTAGCTGTAACACAAGAAGATATTCTGTTATATTCGGTAGGAGATAATGCACAATATAAAGAATAAATTGCTTTTGCATCAAGAGCTTGTCTCTTGGTTATCTCTTCTTGAGTCATTTCACTAGACTCAACGGCTTCTTTTCATCTTTCTGAGACAAGTGCAACTTTAGGAATGATTCATTTGTCTACCACATCCCATTCTAGAGGATCCTTTGATCTTAGGAATGCCTTCATCCTATTTTTCCATATGTTATATTATTTTTCATCAAAATAAGGTGGTCTGATATTGCTTTGCCCTTCAACCAGTCTTGGAGCCAACATACTAGCCATGGATCTTTAACTTTGAAGTAAAACACTTCAACTTAAGTGAGTACACAAGCTCTGATACCAATTGTGAAAGCTAGTATAAGCACCTAGAGGGGAGTGAATAGGTGTAAAAATAAATTTCCCAAAGTGAAGTGTGCAATTTAAATCAACAATAGATTATGAAAAGGAAATTAGACTCTTGTAAACAAATTGAATTACGATCAAAGTAAAATAGCGTAGGGAAAAGAATATGAATACAAAGTTTATAGTGGTTCGGCTTAATCCAAGCATACGTCCACTCTTCTGCACTAACAGCCCATCGGCTGGATTTCACTATGAACAAAAGAGTTGTTACAATAAAGCTCTTCATTGATTCCACAGTGTAGAGACTCTACTACACTTCCTCAAGGTCTCTCAAAGATATAAACTCTCTTTTGCGTACAAGATTTCGCTCAACAGTTTAATTGACTAAGAACAAGGAGTTTCAGATTTTGGAATTTTTCTATCATGCACCCTTCTCGAACAACTAAAACGCCTTCCTTATATACTCTTTTATGCCATCACACCCATTGGCACTTACCAAAAGAATTCTTTCAATCTACCTGTTGGATAGAATCAATTAGGAAGATTTTCGAGCTATTTAAAGAACATGACGATAACTCATCAATCATGCTCGCCCATACAATCAGGATCTAGGTTTCCATAAGTAGAACATTCCAAGTATACTTCACCAATCAACGGATCCAAAATCCCTAAATCAATCTTGATTTGAATAATGGATTCCAACATGCTATATCCAGCCAAGAGGCCTTCTTTAGACGATAGAATCAAATTCTTAACGCAATATTTCGTTTCAGATAAGCCTTCTTCGACGGTCTAGAAACTGTCAATGAGGATAGACTTTAAGTCTTGAGTCTAGCAGTCCGGAGGTCTTCAAACTTTGATGGAAGAGTCTGCAAGTCTTCAGACTAGATTGATGGAAACATTTTGTCAATTTCAAACACTCAATGAAGTTTTCTCCAACACTCCTCTCCAAAGCAACCGAAAGCCCGAACTTTGTCCGTTTAATCCAAGAGAGTAGGCAAAAGAGAGAATTAGAGGCTTGTGAATCGAGCGAGAAGAGCAAATTGCTCAGTCTCGATAGCGAAGCCACCAAATGCTTGCTCGAAGTAATGTGGATCACAAGATTCAAAGCCCGAACGTTGATTGCCCTAGTGTTGGCGATGATCCGAGACAGATGGAGTCTTGGCCGAACAATGTCACACCGGTGGATTTTCAGACCGTTCAGATGCACAACCCATGGCCTCCTTTGATAGGTGGCGGAGATTTCAGGGCTGTGCAGGGTCGGACACCTGATCAGAAGGCCGGAGCTAGTCCATCAAATTTGCCTTCGGTTTTCCATGAGATGTCGGAGAAGCTCCTCGAAGACAACTTGGTCATGGGCGATGATGCGATGGATGTAGAAGCAGAAGAACTGGCAATGGATGACACAGGAATCTATCTTGAGCTGGAGGGTCTGATTGAGAAGTCATGTGGTTGGACTGATTACACAAGTGAGCTGTGGGAGCAAGGAGTGGGACTGACGCCCTAAAATTTCCATGCTCCTGCTCCTGCTCTGTTCTCTCTGCTACATGGTGCTGCTTGACCCAGATCACATAATGCAGCCTCTGCATAATTGGAAGGAGTATCCGAAGTGAAGGACTGAATCCAACCAATAAACTTGGCTTCTTCTTTTTTTTATGTGTCAAAGGTAAATGCTCATACTTAGCATATATGTTGTAGTTTCGTTCCTTTGTCTCCACTGTAAGAAAGTGCTCTCGGTGTTCTTTTTCTCTTAGTTTGCACTAAGCTTTTTTTCTGTTTAATTTTCTGTAACCAGTTTTGTATAAGAGAAGCCTCTATAGTTGGTTAGTATCATCGAAAATTTCAAACTAGTATATCATGTCTTTTTTTTTTCAAATTATTTGTTTTTCCTGTCTCTGAAAACTTTGAATAGGTCATGAAAATTTCAAACTAGTATATCACATTAATTTTAAATTAACTTTTGCGTCACAAAAATTAATGCGAAAACACATCATAAATAGGTCATGAAATAGTCACAAGGAATTTACACTGTGGAGGCCAACGTTCCGTCTCGATCAATTGACGAGATGCGCAGCAGGTTCGAACTGAATGCCGGGGGGCCGACTCGCCCTTAAAAGAGACCTTTGACGATCGAGGTTAAGCCACCTGCCCTGAGAGACTTTCATTTGACATTCAATGCGCCCTTTGAACACATGAATCGCTCGATGATGCTGTTGGTTCGTACTAGATAGGACGAGATCTTACTGGATAGATAGAGCCGGAGAGGCAGACAACTGGACGCAATAAAACGAATACACCGCTTCCCGCTATCCTTCGGAAAAAGGGGGGTCGCTCCCTGAGGTCGTCTTTTTCCAAGGGCGAAGTCCTGGGTCAACATTGGAAATTTGCAGCTGACTTCTGTACGCCTCTTTGCCATTCTTCAATGGATCCTTCTTAGGTGATCCACGCGCTTTTCGAGTCAGTATGGACTCCATCTAATGATAATGAATAGGGTTCACGCTGAAAAAGAAATCCTAAATTGATAAATCCGTATCAAATTTATCTCAAATTAATTTTCTCGATTCATAAAAATACATTTAGAAAACGTGTACAAGATCTCCAGTCGAGAGAATGAACCAGTTCTATTCAAAACACCACAAGAATGGAGATTAGGTTTTCTAGGACTATAATCCGAGAAAGAGGAGTAGCTGCGGCAAGCTTAAAATTCAAGTCCGCCAGGAAGACAAAATATAAGGGAAGAGGACGTGAGGATGAATTTTTTTCCTTGGAAACTTCTAGTTATCTTTTGTCTGTTGCACCGATTTTATATGATGCTAACTTGCAAAGAATCATCTATAATGAAGTAACTTAACTTCACTAGTTTTTGTGTCTAAAACTCCAATTTGGAAGGGAGAAAATTAATAGATTTCACTAGTTTTTGTGTCTAAAACTCCAATTTGGACGAGGGAAAATTAATAGATTTTAAGTTACTTCATTAGAAATGACTCTCTGCAAGTTAGCATTTTATAAAATCGATGAGGAAAACTGTTGGAGAAGTCATAAACTTATTATTTGTGCTAATTTAATCATAATTTTTTTATCAGTGCCTATATAGTCATTAATCTTTTGACATAATGCCAATTAAGTCATTTTTTAGTAATTTTGGCTAAATATTACCAATGTGGATACTAACCAACCTACATAGTACAAGCGGGGCTAGCTCTAACATAGACAACTTTTAATAATATTTTTATAAATTTTCAAATATTTTTATTTAATTTTAAAAGGTCTAGTGTTTAGAACTTTTCTAACATGTTTCCTTATCGGTTTTATAAAATTCTAATTTGTAGAGAATTATTTCTAAAAATCTATTAATTTTCTCTCTACCAAAGTGGAGCTTTTGACACAAAATTACTAAAATGTCTAGGAAAATACAAATTGCTTATAAGAGCAAGCTTGCTTTCATGATTGTGAAAATAATTTTTATAATAATACCCAAGTAACTTTTAATACGTATAGGGCGCATCCGGTAATGTCTCTGTTTCGGGGAACAATTTTTGAACAAAAATAGCTCTTTTTTGTTTCTCTTCTCGGGAACAATTTCTGAGTATAAGAACACGCTTGGTAACTACAAAAAATTTATACTCCAAGAATAGAAACGCATTTGGTAAAATTGTATAATTTTATTATTTCTTTTAATTTTTCAGTATTTTTTATTATATTTTTCCTTTTTATTCTTCTTTCTTTTTTTCTTCTTTTTTCCTTCTTTCTCTTTGTGGCCAGTCACTGGCCATGGCAGTGGTTGGTGCCCGGTTAGACGAGCTCCAGCGAGCTTGCCGAATTCTCACCAGGCCACCACGAGGGCCGACAAGCTCACCAGAGCCTCGTCGGTGGCCTCGGTGGCCAAGCAAGCCTTGTGCTAACCGACGAGGCCAACCGCGTGCAACCTAGGCAAGGTTGAGCCTCGTCGGTGGCCTCGCGAGGCTTGCCTAGCCATCGAGGCCACCAGCGAGGCTCGACCTCACCTAGGCAACGTGAGGTAAACCTTGTCCTGGCCTGGCGAGATCGAGCCTCATGTCAGCCGGCAAGGCTCAGCCTCGCCATGGCTCGGCATCTCCAGGGGCCAATGATGCTCTAGTAAGGTCGCCGGCCCTCATCTGGCCGGTCGCCGATACCGGCCATGGCCAAGGTCGGTGACCAGCAAAAGAAAGAAGAAGAAGAAAAGAAAGAGAAGAAAAGAAAAATGAGAGAGAAAAATTGTTTCTCGAATGTTTCTTGAAACAAGAAACAAATTTTTTTTACTTCTTAATTCCGTTCCAAATTTGTTCCCGGGAACAAAAGTTTTACCAAACGTGTTTCTATTCTTTTTTTGTTTCCCAGAACAAAAGAACAGAAATTTTCGTTCTGGAGAACAGAAACAAAAATAAACAAATAGGGCCTTAGTAACTTTCAATGTAGGAAAGAAACAAATTGTAGCTTTTCGTTTACCATGACATCCATATGTGACCACTAATTTTATTTCAAATCGAAGTAACTTTATTATACAAAGTAAATGTCAGCATAAAAAGTAATAATATGTAACATGGTGAGTAACTTTCTAATCACCCGTAACATTACTTTCTATAAGAAGCGTGCTTAGTAATTTTTATTGTGCTTGCTAATTTTTAATATTGGAAAGCATGAAATATTAATATGGACAGTAAACGTCCATTTATTCTGAAAACTAAAAATATATTTTTTCTATTTTAGAAACATATAAAGATTGATTAGTAATTATTGTGTACAACAAACTAAAGTAAATTTTCTGACCAAAAAAAAATAAACTAAAGTAATTTTATGCGTATCACTGTGGACAAAATCCAAAGCTGTGGGGACGTCTCTCTCCTCGAGTCGTCACTGGCGCAGCCATGGCGTTGAATCAACCCGTTTCAATCCAACTAGCGAGGCCATTGCCGCGGTCTGATCGTTGTCTCGATGGAAGGAGGTCTCTTCTTTGTTCTCCCATCGCTCATGTCGAGCTCGAGCTCGAGCTCGAGCCCGAGCCGAAAGGCCTCTGGCGACCCTACGCCTTCATTTTTCTCCCCCAGCCACCCATGCAAATACAACGTGTTTCTGAGCTTCCACAGCGAGGACACACACAACGGCTTCGCCGGCCACCTCCACACGATGCTGGACCAGCGGGGGATCACCGCATTCATGGATGACGGGGAGCTCGGGAAGGGCAACGAGATTGCGCTGGCAATCCTAGGAGCCATCGGGGGCTCAAGGATCTCAATCGTCATGTTTTGAGAGGACTATGCATCCTCCGGCTGGTGCTTTGACGAGCTGGTGAGAATGCTCGAGTGCACGGATATGATGAGGCAGATCATGCGGCCGGTGTTCTATAAGGTGTATCCGTCGGATGTGAGGAAGCAAAGGGGGAGATACGAACTATAAGAGTTTTCCTAATGTGAGCTACATTAATTAATATTATAATTTACTATTTTACGGAATTGGTCTAAGGTGAGATAGAGAGTTTTTTAATTAGTCTAATATGAGGTTGGCTAGTATGGGCCGAGTTGAGCCTGATCATAATAAGAGAGCCTGATTGGAAACTCTATAAATAGTGCTCAAGTCTCTCTTCTAACTCTAATTCTCACAAGTATCCTCACATAAGTAGCATTTACCTAGCACTAAAGGGTGAGAGGGCCATCTCATTGAGCCAGTAAAACGGAGGGCAATCGAAGATAAAGATTTGTCCTTGGATCATCGTTTGTACACTTCTGCATCAAGAACGATGAATTCCAAAACAGGTGCGTTAATTTTTCTACTTCATCTGTGCTCTTATTCTAGTTATGGAGATCTTGAGATTACACGTTCTGCGTCTTACATGTGGTATCAAAGCAGCCATAACCTAGAACTCTAATGCATAGAATTTTCGCCCTAATTTCGAAATTTTCGTGATTTTTTATTCAATAAAAATCAAGTTAATCGTAAATTTGGACTAGGCTCGACGAGACAAGCAAAAATGTGGGTGGCATCCCGTCGGGGGAGGCCTCATGCACCCCCATGCGCGGCCACACGCCCCACGTGGGGTCACACTCCCTCACGCGCTCCCATGAGCAGGGCACCGCTCGCGCAACGCATGCATGAGGGCTGATGTCACGATGATGTCAATGACCCTAGACCCGACCTGACCTAACCCGACCCGTTGGCCCGAACTAACCTAACCAGACCTGTTGACCCGAACCGACCCGATCAACCGTGGACCAAACTGGTCAACTAGTCAGATCGGACGATTGGACCAGACGGTCGAGCCAAGACCAATCGAACCGCCACCAATTAGACCGATTTTGAGGGGTCAGAACATTAGCTCGTGAGCTCCACGCGCCACGCACTCAAGCGGTGCATGCGGGGGTGTGGAGTGTCGGTTCGGCATGTGGTTAGCGGCTGTAGATTTGCATATTTATCCGCTATGTTGTAGTGTATTTATTTTACATGTTTGATAATTTTATGGATGTGAAATACATACAAAAACCCTAAATACTTGTATTTTTATATAATTTTCGCGTATTTTTCTTGTATTTTTCTGTGATTTTGGAAATATAGGTATTGGGTTACGGTTATGTTATCACATAAATATTATAAAAGTGTGATTCATTGATAATATATATATATATATATATATATATATATATATAAAGTTTAACTTTTATTAATGAATAAAGTAGTGTGATTAGCATGATATGTGATTTTAATGATATATTGCCTCTATAATTAAAGTTAAAATTACATGTATATGATATATGTGAGAAGTAAAGTTTATATACTTGGTATAAGAAAATTTCAGGGATTCAATTGAGTAGTAACCGCCAAAGTGACGCACTTGATTGGGTTTAAGAAATATCGGTCTCGTATAATTATTGGAATGTCTCCTAGTCTAATGTGTGGTCATACTCCCAAAAGAGACGATTGTGTATTAGTTCATGCAGAGATACATGATGGTGTGGTAGAGAAGTGACTGATCCTAGTGGTTCATATGCCCAAAAGTGATGAATTCACAAAGATTAAAATATATTTTCATAACCGCTATCATGTTGGGAGTGTACAATTGCATGTCATGTATTTTGCCCAAATGTAATTATATGATGTTGCATATAACTCTCTAGATGTGTACTTGTACATTAAGTTACACGATGCTCACATGATACTAATTATATACATCATTTATTTTTCAGTCACATTTTCTATAATTAATAACTCCACTATTATTAAGGTTTTTATTGGTTCAAATTTTAAGTAGTGGAAATAGAATTTTCTATTTGATAAAAGAGAAATCAGATTTGCTTGTTATTTATGAAACTTTTCATTTATGAGAATTTGAAAAGTGGTTTACCAATTGATTGCACTGCTAAAAGATGATAGAAGCTTTAGTGGATTGAAATTATGTCTTGTTTAATACCAAAATTAGGACACATATTCAAGGACTTTTTAACATAATGATATATACGTCTCGTATACGGTTGAAAATGTTGTTTCTAAAAGTTTTTTGTTTAAGAAATAATCTCACACATGTCTAAAGAAAGAGTAAAAAAAATTGACAATGTTGATTTTTGTCTATTTTTAACGGTCATCTAAAGACTTCTATAGATTATTGTGGAAGTAAAATGACCAAGATAAAGAATAAAATAGTAGTCTATAGTTTTGACATGTAAGAGGTTATTATGCAGAAATTTTATTTCAATAAAGTCATTGATAACTATTCTTCTGTACTTAATTAAAAAAAAAAATTAGAATTAGTCTTAAAGGTTATCAAGCCTAACCGTGACAGTGAGTATTTTTGCAAGTATGACAATGCTATATAACTTAAAGGGTCATTTGTCAAACACTTGGTAAATTCTAGGGTGATAACTTAATTTACTATGTCTAAAAGTCCTAACAAGATGATTTGGCCAAAATGCATATTTGGACCATAATAGACATGGTGATGAGCATGATTAGTAAGACTAAGTTATCTGATTTTCTGTGGGCTGATATATTGAAAGCAACATTTTCACATACAAAACGTGTTTCTTATCAAAGTTATTCCCTAAACTTCTTTTGAGTTATGAATTGGATGTAAATTTAACTTGAATCATATTAAAGTATAGATGTGTCATGCAAAAGTGAGATTTATATAATCCAATATTAAGTGAGTTATAATTCAGATCCACTCGGAATTATTTTATATTTTACTCAGCTTGTTCAAAGGGGTATCGATTTTATGACCCTAATGAAGGTACAAGAATTATAGAATTGCAGACAATAAAGTTTCTAGAGTTCAACGTAATTTTAAAGGATAGTTACTCTTAGAGTATTAAGGACAATAGTACGATAGAGATCACTATATCTTTGTCTTTACCTATATAGACAATTGTGAATCTCTTATACTATAAGCTAAACTTGTTGAGGTTCAAGGTACTATTCTTGATATAGTTTATGAAGAAATTTCTCAAACCTCTCAAGTGCATAATGAAGTGGTTATAGCTTTACTCAAGAGATGTTAGGGAAAGACGATCAGTTATATCATCAGACTATATAATCTATCTGTGAGAGCATAACTACAATATCCATTACATGGTTGATTTAGCAACTTATATAAATGTTGTTTCTTATCCTCAATCAAGTATATAATTAGATGCCATAAAAAGTAATATGCAATCTATGAAACATCATAGTCTTTGGAAACTTACTGACTTGTCTAAAGATCACAAATTCGTTAGTTGTAAATAGGCGTACAAAACTAAAAGGATTTCAAAAAAAGATTATATTGTTTAAATATTCTTTCAGAGTAAACATGCCATTAATAGTTCTTCTTGATATAAAGTTACACCAAACAAACTATATAGTCTATCTGTGAGAGCATAACTACAATACCATTACATGGTTGATTTAGCAACTTATATAAATATTGTTTCTTATCCTCAATCAAGTATGTAATTAGATGCGATAAAAAGCAATATGCAATCTATGAAACATCATAGTCTTTGGAAACTTACTGACTTGCCTAAAGATCACAAATTCGTTAGTTGTAAATAGGCGTACAAAACTAAAAGGATTTCAAAAAAAGATTATAGAGTTTAAAGATTCTTTCAGAGTAAACATGGCATTAATAGTTCTTCTTGATATGAAATTACACCAAATAGATACAAAATCTATATAGTGTAACTGGAAGATTTTGCAATAGATAATTTAAGTAAACTTGTGTGTAGACAAAAAGTCTTATTCATGGTCTTAAGCAAATTTCCAGATAATATTATTAAAGTTTTATAGTGTTGTCATTTCATTCAGTTGGGAACAAAGTAATTCAATAGATATATACTACAAGGTCAATGGAAGGAAATTTATTTTTCTCATACTTTATGTACGTGATATTTTGCTTACAAATAGTGATATTGAGGCATCTTTTGTCCATTGCACTAAGGCCTATAAGGATTGTTCTCACCATATATATAGGATTATCTTAGAGGACATTTGTTGGAAATATTCAATATACATCACTGCAAGCCATGAATTGCTCCTGTCATTAAGGGTGATAGATTGAATTTATTACAATGTCCTTATTTAAATATAGAGAAAATATAGTTAAAGGGTATACATTGTGTCAGTGCACTTAAAAATACAATATATGCTCAAATTTACACTAGATTAAATATCGCATTTGTGATAGGATTTCTAGGCAGATATCAGTCAAATTCAGGATGCGATCACTGGGTTGATGCAAGAAAGTTTTAAGGTATTTAATAGATTATATGCTGATTTAAAGACATGCTCAATTCTTGTAGCTAGTAAAGTATTTAGATATAAACTTTGTTGATTATTAGATTGACCTGAGATCAATAACGAAATATATATTTATGTTAGTAGGAAGTGCAATAAATAAAGTTCTATATCATCTTCTATTATGTAAGCATAGTTTGTAACATTCTTTTAAACTATTACTTGGGCTATTAGGCTCTGGAACCCTATTAAGGAATTGACTGCTTTTAACTTTATGAATAGACCCATATGTTGTATTAAGACAATAAATTTATAATATTATTTATTAACAACAGAAGTCTCAATGGATCTAAATATATGGTAGTCAATTTTTTTACCAAAAGAAATAGTACAGAAAAATGATGTTATAATATAACATATTTCCACACATGATATGGTTAAAGATTCACTAACTAAGGGACTTTGCTCTTCTGTTATTAAATGACATGTCATTAATTTGAGCTTAAGAGCATCATCAGATGATGTTATTTAGTAGGAGTTATTTTGGCTTTACTCTAATAAATGTTATATCTGTGGTCGTTACACTTAGTAACGGTTTGATATGTATCAACTTTTGCATTTAATGAAATATTTTTGAATCTGTTGTCATTATGTTGAATACATATTGATAAAAGTCTCAAGATGTTATGCATATTTCTTATTATACATAAAAAAAAAAAGGTTAACCGTAAAAACAATGCCTATGTCGATTTATTGAAATCATAAAGACATTCTCTACTGGCACAATTTTTTTTTTTTTGTAACGCTTAAGGTAAGAGAAAATTGACTGACAAATGGGATCTCTCTATGAGATATGTTATGTGACGACCCAAGTGCGGAGGCGCGTCTCCTGTCCCACATCGCTTAGGGGGAGTCTTGAGGCTAATTTATAAGGCTTAGGTCCCTCTAATCTGTGTGACGCGTTTTAAAACCGTGAGGACTCAGTGTCCAAAGCGGACAATATTACACAGTAGGGCCCGGATCGTTACAAATGGTATCAGAGTCGACTCCCGACCGCATGTGGGGCCACAGCGAGGACACTGCGCTCCCAAGGGGGAGAATGTGATGGCCCAAGTGTGGGGACGCGTCTCCTGTCCCACATCGCTTAAGGGGAAGCCTTGGAGCTAGTTTATAAGGTTTAGGTCCCTCTAATCTGTATGATGCGTTTTAAATCCGTGAGGACTCAGTGTCAAAAACGGCCAATATTACATAGTGGGGCTCGGGTCGTTACATGTTATTCATTTTTCATGCTATCATGTTATATCAATAAAGTTGAAAGCACTCATGACCATGGAAGGCTCTATGTGTACACATGCGGTTACCGTCATGATCCGATGTTTGAGATTTTATGGGATGGGATTGACTATTAAGAATTATCTTTAGATCAATGTGCACACATACAGTACAATTTCAATTAATATAGTCCAAGTGGGAAAATGTAAGAGTTTTATTAATGTGGGTTACATTAATTGATATTATAATTTACCGTTTTACGGGGTTGGTCTAAGATGAGATAAAATATTTCTTAATTAGTCTAATACGACCCTAGCCATAATGAGAGGGCCTGGTTGAAAACTCTATAAATAGTACATAAGTCTCTCCTCTAACCATAATTTTCACAAGTATCCTCACATAAGTAGCGTTTACCTAGCGCTAAGGATGAGGGGGTTATTTCATTGAGATAGTGATACAAAGGGCAATAAAAGAGAAGGACTTGTGCCTGGATTATCGCTTTTCCACTTCTGTATCAAGAACGATGAATTCCAAATATAGGTTTATTAATATTTCTACTCAATCATCCGTGCTCTTATTCTGGTTATGGAGATCTTGGGGTTGCACGTTTTGCGTCTTATACAAACAAGCCCTAATCGATCACGAAAAGAGGTTGAAGTCAAACGGCGGCGATTCGAAGAAGGCAAACAAGTGGAGAGAAGCACTGACCAAAGCAGCTAACATATCTGGCTAGCATTTGGTTAATGAATAAGGTTACCATTTAATCCTTTATGAGGATGCTAACTGTCTGTTTTTTTTTTCACAAAATTTGTGTTCTAACTGTTGATTACCGAATTTCACTTGTTTCATTTGCAATAAATGGTGACGCTAATGCATAATAGGGGAAAAACTCAATTTACGCTAATTAGAGGAGGAAAGCTCATGTGTCAATTTTTTTCACAAGCAAATCATGCATCCGGTCCATTGTGCTTGAGACATTGACTATGGCTTGAAATTACTAGAGATCAACTTAGTGCTCCTTGCATCAAATATCTTTGAATTTCCTTTGGTATCCACAATCGGCTTTATGCTTTGAATCTACCAGGCGTGAGTTCAATGTCATTCAAAGCATTGTCAAGAGAGTATGGTCTAAGATGAATTGCAATCAATTACATGTCCTCAAAAACCTAGTTAGCATGGATTTGCATGTGTCCCCGCATGCATACTTTACTGGACATGGAATTAAAGGAGGTTTGCATGGTCAAAATTTGCGGACTTGGAGGAATAGGGAAGACAACTATCACCAAAGCTATTTACAATGCTTTCACGTACAAATTTGAGTGTTGTAGTTTTCTTTCCAATGTTAGAGAAATTTGCTAGAAATCCACAAACGCTAGACTACTTTAGCTTCAAGAGACACTTTTTCCTCAGGTAATGTGAGATGGTGGTCTGAAGCTTGGCAATGTCCACAAAAGTTCAAGCATGATAAAGGGTAGACTTTGTAGAAAAAGGGTCCTCATTGTCATTGACGATGGTGAACCAGTTGATCCAATTGGAAACACTAGTTGGAGGACATGATTGGTTTGGCTGTAGAAGTAGGATTATCATAACAACTAGAGATGAACATTTGCTGGCTGCCCATGTGACATCCTATATTTCAACCTTGCCTTCGACTAAATGAAATGGGCTTTTTATTAACGCGCCTATAGTCTTTTTCTCTGAACTGATCACTCACGAGATAACTAATCTATCAGGTGAAGTCATTAAGGAATATAAATTCGACTAACTTAAGAATTCGACCAGAAATCGATTGCTTGACCGTGCTAATCTACAAGGGTCAATACGGCACTGTTAAAATTGATTAGAGATCAACGATAGGTCGATTCAACAAAGGCATGTAATTAAAGTGTGGGTGATTCCACCTAATTGCAAAGTTTGTGTTGAACAGCACTAAACTGATTTTTTTGTCGATTTTATACCTTAAGTCTGCATTTGAAATCTTGAGATTTTCACGACAACTAAGAGTCGCCAATGGGTCGAAGATGCACAATGTGGATGAAAATAGTCGACCACTGGTCAAATGTGCTAAAAATTCCTAAAAGCTACCCGGTAGGTTAAGTCATGCTAAAATCACGTCCGGTTGAAATTAACCACGAAATTGAACCCGATTTCAGGAATCGAAAGTTCTAATATGTCACAATTTATTTTAGGAACGTTAACTCATCTTTCGAAGAATTTTCGGTAAGCCCGGGTTTTTGGCGAAAAATCAAAATCGGGCGATTTTGAATCGAGAAATTCGAATGGGCTAAATTGGGTGCATTTTTTGCCTTCAAGTTGGATCATAGGGCGAGGGAAATTTTGGAATTTGATGTGGGTACCTTAGCTGATATTTTTGGGCACCCAATTGGGATTGAATTAGAGAACTTTGGTGTGAAATTGAAGGTGAAATGCTTGAAATTCGTAGGCCATGGGGGGCTACAACATTTCAGCATCATCTTGGCTTGCTTAGGAAGATTTGAGGGAGGAAAATTGGTTGTGGATGAGGTTAAAGCTGGTGGGGGGCAGCTACTCAAGTGTTTGAGATATTTTTTGTTGACTTGTGAGGCTTTTGTCCCCCTTCAACCAACAGAACATCTTCTTCTTCTTCTTCTTCCTCTTTGCTTCAGGCTCCATTTCATTTCTCAAGCTTCCATTTCCAGAGCAAGGAGCTAGCCACCACCCTTTGCAAACCAAGCTAGCCCTGCCGAAGCCACAGCAACCACCGGTGTCGCCGTCCACTCGCCCGCAAGCCATGTCAGCTCGTGCGACTCCAACCCGCACGATTCTAGCCACTCGACTGTCTCCCGCACCTGCTCACCGTCCGCTTGGTCGCCACCATCCGCCATTCCAGCTGCCCAAGCCACCACCGTCTGCCCTTACTCGCATCGCTGTCTAGCTCCGCCCGTTCTTGCGCCATCCCATTGCTCGACCAACTTCTTCGATTTAGCCATAGAACCAAAAGCCAGCTTGAGCCATGAGGCTTGCTTGGCCGTTTCCGAGCCCTTCCGATCCTCCCTTGGTGTCGACATAGGCCCGAGTCTCGCTCGCCTCCGCATTGTCATCGCCATGAACTCACCAACTTGCTAATCCAGTGAGTTTACTTGCTAAACCTTAATTAGAAGGTTAATTTTGCTTAGAGGATGATCAGTTTAGGCTAAGATTGGGTTAGGAGGATTAGTTAGTGTAATTAGTAGTTTAGTTAGTTAATTAGGCTAATTATGTGGTTAGATTAGTTTAGTTAGGGGTTAATTAGATTGTGTGATTTAATTAGCTTAGTAAATTATTTAATTAAGTCTAATTAGGTGGTTAGATTAGTATATATAGCTTAATTAGTGATTTATTTAATTATTTTGTATTTATTAATTATTTAATTATTTTGTATTTATTTAATTATTTAATTATTTTCTTATTTATTTATTTATTTCCGGAGATTATACTGAGATAGCCGGTTGTTAGAATTTCATGCTAATCATCGTGGTGTGGTTGATTTATGCAATTGAGTGCTATTTTGTACAATTTGATGCTGAGTGTTAATTTTTGAATTATTTTCCAAAAATGTGGAATTTTAGTATTTAATCATAAAATACCGGGTGTTAGTCTTTGACGCCGAAAATTTTTTTAGTACTATATAAAATCGTGGGATTTTAAAATGAAAGGATATCACGCTTTATGGTTCGATTTGATGGTGTGTCCACGCACATCTATTTTACCGAGTATTTTTAATATGAAGAAAATAGGCCAAGCACATCATTTAAATTGAGGCATTTAAGTGCAAAACACAATATCTTTGACTAAGATTGGATGTGTGTGTGATCGTTATGAAAACCCATCACAAGCATTTACGCTGGGCGATGCTCCTATATGGGATGCCCCACTTCAACGAATGTCGGATCGCGGTAGAGGCCGGACCGATGCTCCCTCGGGAATGCCGTCTCGAGGTAGACGTTACTGTGCTTGATAGGGCGAGACAATGCCTGGTTACACCAGAAGACCGCCAAACATCGAGTAGGCCGTGCCAATTGGGCCATAATTAATTGGAATGCTTGACTGAGTGAGATGACCGCATCTGATTATGGGACAAAATTGTGTGGCACGAAATGGAACGTGTCATAATGATTTGGCCTTATAATCGAGACCCCTATAATTAATTGGTTTATTAAAGTGAAGCGTTTCAATTATCAAGTGCATTTATTGTATGCATTTGTTGTATGAGCTGTGCTAACGTGCAAGAAGGTGCTGAGATGAGGTAAGTTTTATATGATATGTGGATGGCTTAGTAGTCCTTTTTGAGTTTAGCCTCATGTATTCCTAAACTGTGCGACTGACCTGGCTTGTTCACAAAAGGGTGTTTGTGAAATTTGGTTGTCCTACATTTCTATCACATGTTTATTTGTTGTCTGGGGATTATTTTTAATTCGCTTCCACATGCGCAATAAAACAAATGGATCGACGACACATCCTAGGAACGTCGCAATTTGATTGACCACCATCGCGCACGCTCGAGGTACGGGGCGTGATAGCCCATCACGTAGAAATTGTATACAAGGTTCAACATTACATCATTCTAGAGATTATATGCTCTTCAGTTCGATTGTTTTCGAGAATCTTTCTCCTCTTTCAGATTATGAAGAGCTTTTAGATAACGTAGTGGATTACACTAAAGGATTTCTGTTAGCTATCAAAGTTTTGGGTTCTTTTCTTCAAGGTAGAAGCTTACTTGAATGGAAATTTCAGTAGAGAAGTCTTCAATCTGCTAAGAATAAGCTTTGATGGCCTAGATAATTATGAGAATGATATTTTTCTTGACATCACATGTTTCTTCAAGGGAGAAAGTATAATTTATGTGAGAAAGATTTTGGATAGCTGTGATCTCCACTTGGATGCTGGAATTGCTTTTCTTATAAATAAGTCGCTCATTACTATTGAATCTGACAAGCTGTAGATACATGATATGATTCTAGAAATGGGAAGAGAAATCATTCGGAGAGAATCTCCGAAAGCGCCGGTGGAGCGCAGTAGATTGTCATCCTCTGAGGATGTGCTTCATGTGCTGACAGAAGGCACGGTAATAAAGTAAATCGTGTTATTTTGTTTTTGACAATATATATGCCCGTTTGGGAGGGCTAAAGGCTTTAAAAAGTCGGTTTAGCTGTCTCCTAAAATAGAAGTGTATTAAAGTCCTTGCATGACGTATACATCTTTGCACTTAAATTGTCTGCTCATATAGGTGCTACCGAGGAACCAATAAAGTAGAAGCAACAATGCCCAAGTTGGCTGCTCCTGAAGAAGTATGCTTTAGTGCTCAAGCCTTCACAAACATGAATAGGCTCAGATTTTTCTTAGCTTGCAATAAATACCATTTAGGCGATCCCATTAATTTTCCCGCTGAATTAAGATGGCTGAAATAGCCCGATTACTCTCGACCATTTATGCCATTCAATACAGGCCACAGGAAACTTGTACGTCTAGGCCTGAGTAAAAGCAGCATCAGAATATTAGGGAAGGAATTCAAGGTACGCACTTTCAACATACTCTTCTGTCAAGATAAAATTGAAAACTTAGGATATCTTGAAAAGCCTATATACATACATACATACATACATATATATATATTATCTATTTGCCGTGCAGTTTTTTAGGTGTTTGTGGTCTATTAATTTCAGCCACTATACAATGCTGAGTGAAATTCTGGTTGTGTCATCACTGCCAAATCTTTAGTGTTTGGATCGTCGAGAGTGCGCCAATGCTGTTGAGGTTCATCGGTTGGGCATCTTGACAAGCTCATATATTTGAACTTTTTGAACTGCTGCAATCTTAGCTATTTCCCAAGTAGTCTGAAGTTACAATTTTTTAAATGTTTGATTCTTAGAGGTTGCTCAAAGCTTTCAAGGTTTCCAAATATTTTTGTACAAATGAAATTTCTGAAAGA
Organism: Eucalyptus polyanthemos subsp. polyanthemos; assembly: GCA_017140185.1. Lineage (NCBI taxonomy): Eukaryota > Viridiplantae > Streptophyta > Magnoliopsida > Myrtales > Myrtaceae > Eucalyptus > Eucalyptus polyanthemos. The sequence goes on along the minus strand of CM029459.1, from coordinate 62,162,502 downwards.
ACTTGCACTACATGAGACTGCATTTGAAGAATTACCCTCCTCTATTGCTAATCTCATTGAACTGACAGAGTTGAATCTAAGGGACTACACCGACCTTAAAAACCTTCCTTATGGTATCTATACATTGCAGCATCTTGAGCGCATTTTAATTGATAGTCTCCCAGACTATTTATGGGCATCAAGTGATTATGCCAATTTCTCTCTCCCGTTAGCCCTACCGAGTGTAATTAATTTGAAGGTGCAAAGATGCAGCTTATTAGATCTTAGTTTCTTGAAAAAATTTCATTGCATGTTCTCACTGACAGTTTTAGATCTGTCGGAGAACAGATTCGTAAGCCGTCCTACATGCATCAGTCAATTTGCTAAATTGCAGCAGCTTTCTTTGACACACTACGAGCAGCTTCGAGAGATTCTAGCTATCCCGCCGACCATAACATATTTACTTGCGAAAGGTTGTGAATCGCTTGAAAGATGCACAGAATTATCACACGTTACATTATAATCCAAATGAGTCACCTTGGCTTAGATGAATTGACTTCTCTAGCTATCATAAGTTGATTTAGGATCAATTCTCCAGCAATTGCAATATGCTATCAATTGAGGTCTCTCTCTCTCTCCCACCCTCCATGCGTGTTTGTGTCTCAAGTGTAAATGTTTGGCATGATAGGAATTGCTTGGGGAGACTCAAGTTGACATTTTTCATCTAGGAAGCAAGATCCCAAAGTGATTCATCCATCACAATACGAGAGGACTTGGGTGTGTTTAAGAAGGCTTTTGGGAAAAGTCTTTGAGGAAATGCAAAGGCCCTTGAGTTAAAAGAAGTTTTTCAAAATGCAAATTATGTTTGGTAAATCGTATTTGTGAAAGTCCATTGTGAAATACTTTTGAGCAAAATAGTGTTTGAACAAATTAATTTTATAAGAGACTTTTGTTATTAAAAAAAATAGAGAGAGAGAGAGAGTTGGCCGGCAACCGTTAGCGAAGAGCTAATAGTTTTCAATGAAGGATAGGCAGTTTGGCTAGGGTCACACGACCCTTTGGCAAGGGTCACCGCGTAGAGGACGCAGCGCAGTAAAGGTTGCCATTACCTAGATCGTGCAGCCCCAACAATTGCCGCGCAGAGGTCGCAACGTGATGGATGGCACAACCATCTGACGAGGGTTGCGGCGACCCAACTTGCAACTAGATCACGAGATCTGGGTCGCGGCGACCTTTTGCGGATGGTCGCGCGCTACGCCATGACCTCCGCATGGAGGTTGCATTGTGAGATTTGGGTCGCAGCAACCCAGACACGAGATCTGGGTTGCAGCAACCCTCGTTGGATGGTCACACGACCCACCGTGCCGCGACCTTCGTGCAGAGGTTGCCGAGGCCACGCGATCTAGGTCGCAGCGGCCCTTGCCACACCGCATCCTCCACGCAATGACCCTTGCCGGAGGGTCGATGACTCTAGCCAAATTGCTTGCTTTTCGCCGGACCGCCTACCCTTTGCCGACGACCACATGCAGATGTTGGTCCTCTTTAACAAAGAGAAGGGAAGAAGATGAAGGTGAACAGTTATTGGGGGCAAAATCTAAAAAACAAAATATGAGCAAGGACAATTTCGGGAGAATTCTTTTCACTAGCCCCCAAGGGTAGCATGCTGAGAAAGCCCAAGGCAGCCCCTAAGCTACCTTGGGCTTTCAACCTTTTGAAGATGGCCGAGCTGTCAAATAAATTGATCATAGAATCTAATCACATAACATAGGAACTCTTGAAGCAATAACACATTGATATAGTCATAATTGAAGCCACAGAAATTCATTTGTTGGATTGGATCAGTTCTTTCAATATGTATAGTATCTCAAAATCTAAATATCTACTAGTTTTCATACCTCTTACTTGTTATCTACAAACAAATCCTCCCCATTGTGGCTAACGTAACTATTTTGGACATCTCAAGAGAAATGGATAAAATTAATTTCCATCCATAGTAGTATAAGCATAAGGCCTGCAACAAAATCAGATATATTGTCAATTGTCGTAATTGGCAATTTTGTAGTTTTCAATTTCTACTAATTTTTGCTCAATCATCCATTATAATAATACACAGACTAGCCTTATCATGAGCATTTGAGCCATGGGCATCAGGATCTGGTGAAACTCTAGCCAAGCCTCAAGCTTGCTGACCTCTACCGAGCTTTGAGTTTGTGAGCCAGCAGAACTCCAACTAAGCCTCGAGCCCACTTGTGGCCATTGTCGGCCGATTGTAGCGAAGGAAGTAGGAAAATGAAAAGGAAAGAAAAGAAAAAGAGAAAACATAATATTAAAAAATAAAAATATATATTTTTAAACTATAAAATAAATTTAAAATTTTGAATTTTTTTTCCTAAAATAAAGTCATGAGATTGAAATTATTTTTCAATGAAATCCAAACTTCAGACATTTTTTTTATTATATGTCACCCAATAAAACAAATAAAAACTAATCATATGAAAAAAAAATTAGTATTAAGTTTTTCGTGAAATAAATGCATGTTATATCTTTATTTTTCTCTCGGATCATTCAATAATACCGAAATAAATATTGTATTTCCGTATGGTTCCGTGCACCGACACATTCCATGTTAGGCATTTTTTTTATGACGTGGCATTTAAAAAGAAAATTCTATTTAACTATATATAGAGCTATTCGGCCTTGAGAGTCAACCCCGTTTCAGTCTTTCAGTCCAAGAGGCGATGGAAGGAGGTTGCTCTTGCTGTTGCTCTTGCTCCTGCCGTCTCTCATCCCTCATTCGGAGGTTGTGCAACCGCTTGGCCGGCCGTCGGTCAACCCGTTTCGGTCCAGCAGGCGAGGCAACTCCCGATTCAGATGCTTTTCGGATAAGAGGAAGTCCCCCCTCCAATCTCAAGGTATTTCCCGGTGTTGTTATGTTGAAGAGAGGAGATTCCCTCGGTCGTGAATTCTGGTATGAGAATCGAGAGAATTATGAGAAAAAGATTTTCTGCAATTGATGCATTTTTTATGAGTTCAGTACATGTATTTATATAATAGATTACAAACCATTAAAATTAATCGAATTGAATTTACGATCCCTTGATCCTCAGTCAAGGGCGCGTCTCCCACACTGACACATTTCATTTAGAGATGGCCGACCGTGAATCAACCCGTTTCAGTCCAACAGGCGAGGCAACTCCCGATTCAGATGCTTTTCGGATAAGAGGAAGTCCGCCCTCCGATCTCAAGGCATTTCCCGGTGTTGTTATGTCGAAGAGAGGAGATTCCCTCGGTCAGTGAATTCTGGTATGAGAATCGAGAGAATTATGAGAAAAAGATTTTCTGCAATTGATGCATTTTTTATGAGTTCAGTACATGTATTTATATAATAGATTACAAACCATTAAAATTAATCGAATTCAATTTACAATCCCTTGATCTTAGCACTTCCTTGTTACGTGTGATTCTTCTTTTGACTTTAGCAATTATGTGATCTGATTTGATCTTGATTCCTTAATTTGTGCCATTATCCTTAACACGTCAGTTCCGCGGACCGTTGGGCTGGCGATCCAGATGGAAACGAACTGCTTCTGGACTTACTTGCTGAGGACAGCGAGCGAGGGAACGGGGCATTCATGGAAGATGAGGTGCTCCGGAAGATGTGGCAGGATTCTTGGGGAGCCAACGGGGAGTCTGGCCGTCCTTACAGATACGACGTGTTCCTGAGCTTCCGTGGCGAGTACACGCGCAACGGCTTCACCGGCCATCTCCACGCGGCACTGGACCAGCGAGGGATCGGCGCGTTCATGGATGAGGAGGAGCTCCGGAAGGGCGAGGAGATCGCGCCGGTAATCCTCGGAGCCATCGGGGAGTCGAAAATCTCGATCGTTGTGTTCTCGGAGAACTACGCGTCCTCTAGCTGGTGCTTGGACGAGCTGGTGAGAATCGTGGAGTGCAGGGATACGATGGGGCAGATCGTGTGGCCCGTGTTCTACAAGGTGGATCCCTCGGAGGTGAGAAAGCAGAGGGGGAGGTACAGACAAGCCCTTGTTGATCACGAGGAGAGGTTGAAGTCAATGGGCGGCGATTCCAAGAAGGTGAAGAAGTGGAGAGAAGCACTGACCGCAGCAGCAATTATCTCTGGCTGGCATTTGGTTGACGAGTAAGGCTCTCATTTCACAAGAATTTGTGTTCTAACTGTTGATTACGGAATTTCACTACTTGCAATGGCAATAGATTCACGGCAATGTTTATGCATATAATGGGGAAAAAAATCAATTCACGCTAATTGAAGCAGGAAAGCTTGTGTATTAGTTTCCTTGAGAGGCAACTAAGCAAGTTGTCAGTTGAGTACATAAACAAGCAGGTGGACCACGTCCCTCTACAAGCTCATCTTTGCATTAGATGTCAATTGCTAGAAACTGAATTTAATCTGGTCTATTGTGCTTGAGATATTGACCACGGTTTGATCTTACTGGAGATCAGCCTAGTACTTTTTTATCAAATTTGTTTCAATCTACCAGGCACGAATCTAATGTCATTCAGAGCATTGTCAAGGGAGTATGCGCTCAGCTGAAGAATCGCAACCAGTTATACGTTCCCGAAAACGTGGTTGCCATGGACTCGCATGTGTACCGTATGCGTACTTTGCTTGACATGGAATCAAATGAGGTTCGCATGGTTGGAATTTGCGGATGTGGAGGAATAGGAAAGACGACTATTGCCAAAGCTACTTACAATGCTTTTGCACACAAATTTGAGTGTTGCAGCTTTCTTTCCAATGTTAGAGAAACTTGCGAGAAATTCACAAACAGTGGCCTACTTCAACTTCAAGAGGCACTTATTTCTAAGGTAATGTGGGATGATGGTCTGAAGCTTGGCAATTTCGACATAGGTATGAGCATGACAGAGAGTAGACTTCACAAAAAAAAGGTCCTCATTGTCCTTGATGATGTGAACCAATTGATCCAATTGGAAACACTAGTTGGAGGACATGATTGGTTTGGTTGTGGAAGTAGAATCATCATAACGACTAGAGATGAACATTTACTAGCTGCCCATGGCATAGAAAGTATTTACAAGGTTCAACTATTAGATCGTTTAATGGCTCATACACTCTTTAGTAAAATTGTTTTCCAATATTCTTCTCCTACTCCAGATTATGAAGAGCTTTCACATAACATAGTGGAATACACCGAAGGACTTCCATTAGCCATTAAAATTTTGGGTTCTTCTTTTCGAGGTAGAAGCTAACTTGAATGGAAAAGCACATTAAATAAATTGACAAGAGTTTTCAGTCGAATGTGCTAAGAATAAGCTTTGATAGTCTGGATGATTATGAGAAGGATGTTTTTCTTGACATAGCATGTTTCTTCAAGGGAGAGAGTAAAAGTTATGTGAGAGATATTTTGGAGAGTTGTGATCTGTACCCAGATGCTGGAATTAATGTTCTATTAGATAAGTCGCTCGTCACTATTGAGCATGGCAAGCTGGAGATGCATGATATGATTCAAGAAATGGGAAGAGAAATTGTGCGGAGGGAATCTCCCAAAGAGCCAGGGGAGCGCAGCAGATTGTGGTCCTATAAGGATGTGCTTCATGTTCTAATAGAAGGCACGGTAATAAACTGAATCATGATCTTTTGTTTTTGATAATATGTATGCCTATTTGGTAGGGTTGAAGCCTCTTAAAAAGTACTTTTGCCTTCTACCGAAAAAGCTGTGAATATGTCACTGCTAAGTAAGATAATAGCCAACCACTGGGGTTTGCCCTAATGGCCAACCTTCCAATTTGAAAGGGGGAGGTGGGGGGTTCAAATCCCCACCTTCTTAGGAGGGTTTGGGGACCTTCACAAGGCAAGGAGGCAAGACAAAAGTCTGAAAGTAAGTGTTAGAGTAGGAATAGAGTCCTTGCAAGACAAAAGTCTGAAAGTAAGTGTTAGAGTAGGAATAGAGTAGGACTGACAAAAAAAAAAAAAAAGTAAGATAATAGCCTAGCGGTCTCATGAAAATCTTTGATTTTCACATCCCACCCTGAAATGTAAGATTTGCACTATTGACCTCTCCCCAAAAAGTAAATTATGAAAAAATCCCCAGGAACTTAAATGATATATTTCTTCAATGATTTGACTTGCTTATAAAACTAGTCTGTCAAATGTGGAAGTAAAAGCAAATTCTGAAAGCTAAAAGCAAAAGGCACCTGAAGCACACCAAATCTTTTTTTTTTTTAATTACTAGTTAAGTCCTTGCATAATCTAGACACCTTTGCACTTAATTTATCTATTCATATAATGTGCTGCCAGGGAATGAACAAAGTAGAAGCAATAATGATCAAATTGGCTGCTCCTGAAGAAGTACACTTTAGGCTCAAGCTTTCATAAACATGAGAAGGCTCAGAATTTTCTTAGCTTGCAATGTGTACTATACTGGCGATCCCGTATACTTTCCCACTAACTTGAGATGGCTGGAATGGCCCGATTATTATCCAACATCAGCACCATTCAATACAGACCACAGGAAACTTGTAGGTCTAGACCTAAGTAAAAGCAGCATTCGCATATTGGGGAAGACATTCGAGGTACATACTTGCAATATTTTCTTCAGTCAAATTAAAAGATGAATCTGTGAAGATCTTGAAAAACTACTTACATATATCATCTGTTTACTATGCAGCTTTGTAGAAATTTGAAGTTTGTTAACTTTAGCCACTGTGCTTTGCTAAGTGAAATTCCCGATATATCATCACTGTTTAGTCTTGAGCGTTTGGATCTACGAGAGTGCACCAATCTTGTTGAGGTTCATCAGTCTCTTGGGCATCTTGACAAGCTCGTATATGTGAACTTTTTGAACTGCTGCAATCTGAGCCGTTTCCCAAGAAATCTGAAGTTAAGATGACTTCAAAATCTAATTCTTAGAGGTTGCTCAAAGCTTTCAAGGTTTCCAGATATTCTTGTACAAATGAAACATTTGAAAGAACTAGCGCTTCATGGGACTGCCCTCAAAGAGCTACCCTCTTCTGTCGCAAATCTCGTTGAACTAAAAGGGTTGTATCTAGAAGATTGCACGGACCTGAAAAGCCTTCCTTGTAGCATCTATACACTGCAGCATCTTGAGCATATTTTGGTTGATGGTTGCTCACAAGTTAGCAAGCTCCCAGAATGTTTGTGTGAATCAAGTGATTGCACCAATTTCTCTCTCCCGTTAGCCCTTCCGAGGATTATTAACTTGAATGTGCAAAGATGCAGCTTATCAGAGCTTGGTTTCTTGAAAAATCTTCATTGCATGTCCCCGTTGACAATATTAGATTTGTCGGAGAACAAATTTGTGAGCCTTCCTACCTGCATCAGTCAATTTACAAAGTTGCAGCAGCTTTTTTTTATGCATTGCAAGCAGCTGCAAGAGATTCTAGCTCTCCCGCCAAACATAACATCTTTACAAGCAAAAGGTTGTGAATCGCTAGAAACATGTGCAGACTTGTCAAACGTGTTACAATATAATTCAGATGAATCACCTTGGCTCAGAAGAATTGACTTCTCTAGCTGTCATAAGCTGATTCAGAATCAATGCTCCAGCAATTGCAAAATGCTGTCAATTGAGGTCTCTCTCCCTCCCTCTCTCCCTTCCTCTGCACGTGTTTGTGTGTTTGTGTCTCAAATGTAAAATGTTCCAAATGGCAGGGATTGCTTGGAGAGACTCGGGTTGACATTTTTCATCCAGGAAGCAAGATCCCAACGTGGTTCGTCCATCAAAGCATCAAAGGGCTCATAACGTTTCATGTATCTTCAGAATTATACTGTGACAGAGCTGGTTTGGCGTTTTGCGCTATTGTTGGTTCATCCAATCGGAAGGAAGCCAGTATCTCATGTGAGATGTAGTTGTTTGTCAACAAGGAAGAAACCTATGGTTGTGTAGATTGTTTTTTCCTCGTTGGAGTTAGACCATGTATGGGTTCTATATGTTCCACGGCGAATGATGTGGGGATTGGATGCGAAATTGCTGAATCACTATAGTCAATTTACAATAATGTTTCAAGCATCGGAGGGGACTCTAAGAAGTTGCGGGGTGCATCTGGTGTACAAAAAAGGTAAGCAACCAAATGACATGAAGTTTGACGAAAGTGTCCATGCTCAGAAATCTAACATGAACCTTACAAGTTCCTGTGTTGAAACCCGCAAAAGGAAGGAAAGACTTTCAGACTCCTAATCAGTAAACTATGATTCGAACTTAGCTTCTTGTAATTTAGTGTAGGGAATTATGTTAATACCCTTTCGAGCGGCTTTGATCGTGTGTTTCTTCATAGCAAAAATAAAGTTGCTGCTCTATTTTTCTTTACCCTCAGTGATCATCTTTCATCTTTCCCTCACTGACAAAGCGCGAGAATGTTCATGAGGATCAATATTCCTCAATTTTCTTGTCGACCCGTATGATGGCCGAGTTCAAAAAAGAGAACCAGAGAACGAAGAAGGGCTCTAAACAAAGAACTAGAATTTCCAAATTGACCTAAATCTTTTTGCAAGAAATTATGTGATTTTGGCTCTGCGAGATGTTACTATCTTTTGCCCTGTTCTGATCTTGGCTTCAACATAGATCAGCAGCTACCGAAGTCACGAGAATGAAGGATGGGATGTGCAGTCAGTTCACTCCATGTTCGGCTTTGGCCTTGTTTCCAATTTCACCTCAAGTATGACTGCTCGTGTGTTTTAAGTGTAATGAATGGCCAATTAATGCCGCCCATATTCTGTTTGCCAAGCCCAAAGTCACCCATTTGCCTTTCTTCCTTCAACGGATTTGTGCGTGAGTGTGCGAAGCGGCGGATTAAACAAGAAAAAGAAAAAGAAGAGAAGAGATTCTGCTCGTTCATGAAGAGAAAAGGGGAAAAAGAGAAAAAATTTCAACCGTAGGCGATTCGGACGTCCCAATAAGGTGAATCAACTGCAAATTACAACACCTTGTAAGTATTCAAGCCAATCATTCATCTAATCAGAGTGATTTTCAAAGTTAGGTATTAAATCTAGAGTTATATGAAAGTTGAATTGCAAGGTTCAATCGAGGAGCTGTTGGGCTCAAAATTTATGTGGAAATAATAGACAAGGGCATTGTGGAGCTGTGAGGTTTGATGAAAATCAAGTACAAATTACGATTTGATTAAAACAAAATTCTGAACCTTAGCGTTTATGTTACTTGGAGTGAACAATACGAGTAACAAATAAAGATGAACATTCATTAACGAATTTCTTGGTCAGCATGTAGAAATCGTTTTATTGACGGATAAGTATAGTTTAATTGTACCATTCATTAGAGTAGTGTGTGTTTTTTTGAATAATTGATGGGAATACAAGTGCGTTGACTTGAGTAATCTTCATAAGTCAATTTTTTAACTTTCCTAGGTGAGTGATACTAATTATTTTGAAAGTTTGTAAACTCATATTTTGAAAACGATATGAATTAAATATACTATGAGTTTTACAAATTGATATGTTTTTGCATAAAATCTAGATCGAGCATTTACTATCATGTTTTTTGAAATGGAAAAGCATTGCTGATTATAGTTTGAGCTGATTACTTGTGAATAATTTGCAAAGTCTATAACGAAAGAATCACAAAAATTTGAGCTAATCACTGGCGAGGGCCTGGCGAGGGCACAAGGGAGGTCCTCACCCGACCCAACCAAGGGCCACCCTTGCCTGATGCTGGTGAGGGCAACCCTCACCAGACGTCGGCTTCCCTTCGCTGACTCCACCATGACCAGTGGAGGGAAGAGATAAGAAGAAAAAAAATTAAAAAGTAAAATGATCAATATATTCTATAGTTTAGGATAAATGTATCACACGAATAGAAGTTTGGGAATTTTCATGTCATAAAAAAAAAGTTTAGGGTAAATATGTCATGGTGGATTTTCACATCACAAAAAAAAAAAAATGTTTGTGGTTTTTTCCCTTTAATAAATGATGCATCTTGGCTAGCCCTTTTCGATTTTGGCCGAATTATTCTCCCCTTTTTTTTTTTCAAATTGGATTTTATTTTATTCTGTTATGCTCTGCCTTTTGGTTCTCCTCGGTGATTGTTGACGTGGGGGGGGGGGGGGAGAGGAGGATGTCCCGGGCGGGGGCCATGGCGGCGGCGGCGGTGGCAACAACAGCGACAGCGGGAGCGAGACTTTTTCCTCTCGTTGTCTCATTCGGTTTTCCCTCCGTTTTTGGCGTCATTTTAGCTAGCCACCGGTTGTAGCTGGTGGTGCAAACACGTGTTGACCGGGTAAAACGAAACTGTCCCTGTCGCAAGGGAAGACCCCGGCCCCCGGCTAGGCAGTTCCCAGGGCGCTTTTTGCACCGTTGGATCGTCGACCAGTCCAATGGATCGTGCGGTCAATGTCCGCCCTCTCTCTCTCTCTCTCTCTCTCTCTCTCTCTCTCTCTCTCGCTTTCTTCGCTTTTTCGCTTTTACAGTCAGCAGTCAACGGGCGCGGGGGGTGGGGGGTTAATAGGTTCGTATCAGCTTCTTAGGGGAAATGATTGTGTGCGACGCGGCATAGGTGAGAGTTTAGTTTGTAGCTGTTGCTGCCCTTCCGAGGAGAAAATATTGGGTGGGTTTAACACTCTACGTAGGCGAAAATGTATCACCATACAAAAGTCGACACGTGGCAATTTGGGCCCACCTGTCAGCACCTACTCTCTCCGTTAACTCCATCTCTCTCCCACTTACTCTCTCTCCTCCCCTCCGTTTCTGCCTACAGCTCTCTCTCCCCCTCTTCTCTCTCCACTTCTCTTTTCTTTCCTCCATCGGGGGAAATATGGGCTTTGGCGGCGGTGGAGGTGGCGGAGGCGCCAGCGACACCGCTGGCGGTTTTTTAACCTCATCCTTCGCTGTGTGAGCAACAGCCTCATACCTCCTCCTCGGCTTCCGATCATTTTCAGCTGCCCGCACTCGCAACGGAGGCGTGACTGGAACTTCCATTTCCTTGACTGCAGCATTACGATCACCACTATCTTTGGCGACCACACGCTTGGTCTCAAACTTCTTCTCTTCTTCATCTTCTACTTCTCTATTCCTTCTTCTCTTGGAATAGACTAGTTCCGTCCCGAAGCCTCGACCCGCGACAAGATGGGTATTGTCGTAGAGTCTCCGCCGCCCTTCGCCGTAATCCCACGGCGAGTACTGCGCCCTCAGATCCGGGTACAAGCTACTGGTTCTCATCCGGCCAGACGAACTGCCGAAGAACCCATATTTGCTCCCCTCGGAGTTCCGACGGTCATAGCTATCATGCCACTTGTACGGCGTCCCCGGGTTCGACGACGACGACTTCCAAGAGTTCGACGTCTGGTATGACCCCGCCGACCCCCGTCCCCGCTGTTGTTGGATCTGCCGAGGAACCCGCAAACGATGGCAAAGAGGACGAGGATGAGATCACGTCCGCAGTGGCAGGCAAGGGTGTCGCGGCGCTCAGGGAAGCAGTAGCGGCGGCGTGCCGAGAAAAACAACGACGTTAGGAGCAGCTCGTCGAGGCGGTGGGAAGCAGCGACGTCGGGAATGGGGGATACTCGGTCGAAGATGAGCAAAGAAGAAGACTTCCTCCCTCGCTTTCTTTTCTTCTTTCCCACCTCTCTCTCTCTCTCTCTTCTTTTCTTGTCTTTTCCCTTGCGTGTGTCTGACTAACAAGGGAAATTTTCTCGAAAAAAGAGAAGTAAGAGAGAAGAGGGGGAGAGAGTTGTGGGTAGAAACGGAGTTGAGGAGAGAGAGAGTAAATGGGAGAGAGACGGAGTTAACGGAGAGACAGGGCACTGACAGGTGGGCCCAAATTTGCCATGTGTCAAATTTTGTATGGTGGTACATTTTGCCTACGTGGAGTGTTAAACCCACCCAATATTTTCTCCCCTTCCAGGGCCTTTCGGTACTCATTGCATTGCTGTGACAATGACTGTGTTGACCAGTCAAATTCATATTTCCGTAATTGTTGAACATAAATCCCATGATCGTTTTTGATTTCCCAATCGTAGACTTTGAGTTCTCTTTGATTTTCTTTGCCTAACCCTCCTCGAAAAAGAAAAAATGTCAATTTCTAAAAGAAATGCTTTTAGAAAAATATATAATGATTTGTATCGATTTTCTTTCTGATTTGATAAATTTCTAAATATTTCTCATCAATTAAAATGCAAAATGTTAGAATTGTAGAAAATTGAAAAACAATCTTAACCAAACATCAGTCATTATGAAAGTTTATCGGAGCAAAGTTTTTAGATGCTCAAACTCAAATCTCAGTAGGTATTGTTCTAAATCAAAACGATGGCATATGTAACTTTTATAGCAAATGAAAATAGACAATCAATTATGTCGAATTCTTTGCATTGTTTTAAATGCATTGTACATTTCCAATTATGTTAGAAGGAATTGACTTCGAGACATTGTCACGCCTCGATTCTCGAATGCATGCTCATCCCTCTCTAGTTGATAAAAATTTGCGACTTTCCAAGACGAGTCGCCGACCATTTTCATTTTATTGCACATGCAAAAGCGAATAATAAATCCCCTAACAGAAACCATCTCAAAATAGAAAAGTATGACAACATATTCACAAACAAACATGCTTTTATAAATCAACTGAGTCATATACAAAAGTCTATACCCAAAAGATTTTAAAATATTGATTCTCAGAAAGAGGCTATCCTATCTAACCTACACCATGAGTTCCCTCAGCTTGGCTCCAAGTCCACCACTCAGTGGTCCTGAAAATTTAAGCCCACGACGGAGTAAGATATAAATCTCAGCGAGTTCACACTCAATCTCGATTAGAAGGGAAATATGCTTAGAAGCGTCCTAACCACAAAATCACAGGACAAAGTACACCCCAAGTGCCAAAATTTGGTATGGAGAGACACTTAAATGCCAAAACTTTGGAAATGTACACTTAAGTGTCAAAATTGGAGTAAAATAAATCACTTAAGTGCCATTCCGGCCTAAATCCAGCCAAATTGTTGAAGTGGCACTTTTCCAGTAACATAAGTGCAAAACGACACCATTTTACACGCTAACATGGCTAAACAATACAGAAACAATGTCGTTTTGAAGCTAACATGTTAAAAAAATTAATATAAAAATTACTTAAATTAAATTAAAATTTTATTTATTTAAAACATTTAAAAATAAAATAAAAATATTTAGAAAAACTAAAAAATTAAAAAAATTAAATATTATAAAAACTAAAAATTTATAAGATTTAAAAACCAAACTTATTTAAAACATTAAAAATTAAAATTAAAAAACTAAAAAAAAAAAAAAAAAAAAGGGCGGTGAGGAAATTTGAACCCTCGTTGCCGTCCACCGGAAGGGCCCCCCTTTTTATATTTTTTTTAAACATTTATATTTTTTTAAAAATTTTTTAAATAAGTTTAGTTTTTTACATGTTTTAAATTTTTAGTTTTTTAATATATTTTTTTAAATTTTTATTTTTTCTAATATTTTTATTTTATTTTTAAATTTTTTAAATAAGTTTAGTTTTTACATGTTTTTACTTTTTAGTTTTTTAATATATATTTTTTAATATATTTTTTAAAATTTTTATTTTTTCTAATATTTTTATTTTATTTTTAAAATTTTTAAATAAGTTTATTTTTAAAAAATAGTTTTTAATATATTTTTCATAATTTTTAGTTAAAAATTAGTTTTTTAATATTTTTTATTTTTAAAAATTTTAGCTATTTTTAATTTAAAATTGTTAAAAAAATTTAAATGTTTTAAATAAATTTATTTTTTAATTTAATTTTATTAATTTTTATATTAATTTTTTTAACACGTCGCACTAAAACAACGTCATTTTGCACTTCAATTGCCGAAAAATCACCACGTCGGTATTTTGGTCGGGGTAGCACTGAGAAAATATTGGGTGGTCCGGGACCGCCACGTCAGTGTGGTTCCAGACCACTCACGCGATACCACATGTAAGGGGAGGGAACCCAAGGACCTGCCCCTGTCCCATCTCTCTTACGCTCTCTCTCCTCTTTCTCCTCTCTGTCTCTCTCCCCTCACACGTGGCGCCGCGTGAGTGGTCCGAGACCACACTGACGTGGCGGTCCTGGACCACCCAATATTTTCTCAGGTAGCACTTAAGTGATTCATTTTACTTTGATTTTAACACTTAAGTGTCCCTCCGTATCAAGTTTTGACACTTGAAGTGTACTTTGTCCCAAAATCACACAACCATAGGGCCTTATCTCGTCTCAGATCCACCCTGCAAATCAATACAATATATATCACAGATAGCCATAAAGATGAGTGTTGGGGTTTCAATATGGGCATGTGATCTGTTTGCTTGACTTGGGTTCAAACCCAGATTTGCAAAATCAACTCAAACCCGCATATTTGAGGACGATTTTAGCTCGGTTCTAGTGTGTTTTAAACTATGATTTCTATCTAATATTGTTCTTCGCATGTGGTAGTATAAGCTTGATATTTTAGTTCCATATGAGATTGCTTATGAGTGGAGATTGAAGGCTGCAAATATGGCTCGAGGAAGCTATTAGAGCTAGTTTAATGCACACCAATTGTTCGACAAAATGCCCAAACTAAGCTTCGATCTTAAAATGGTCGATTTGAGCTTGATTATTGTGATATTCATGTACTGGGCAATCTCATATTAGTGTAAATCGGAATATATCGGTTTAGGGAATTAATTTTAAATAAAAATTCTAAAAAAATAAAAATATATATGAAAATTTCAAAAAAATTATGATATCAAATTATGATAGAAATGACATCTAAGAAATTTTTCTAATTTTAAAATGTCATTTTCTTAATTTAATAATATTTTGGTATTTTATAACCATTTTTGTAAATAATCTATTTTGTGTATATTAAAATTATTTAGAGTAATTTCATGCCTCTAGAGTGATTTCATGTATATTTAAATTCTCATTTTGCTCATGGGGGTCCTGTTCCGGGGCATGATAACAAAGCCATGTAATATTATTTGCCTGACTTGTATCGGTTCTTTCTTTTCCGCATTACTTTCAAGTCATTTCAATTTTTTGGATATTTCTTTGCGCACTGCTTTTCATTAATTTTAGTGTAAATTTCTCTTTTAAATTATGTAGGAAAACAAACATACAAAAACATTTGCATTGACGCTTAGTGGTTTTATAAGGATTATAATCGGTAATCAAGATTGTGTGGCCATTTAGATTAATAACCTTTTAAGTTAGTGGTACCGCAAGGGCGCTATTAGAAACATTAGTGTAAACAAGTCCCCGTTCCTAGAAATCTCTGGTTATGTAGGAATTTATACAACACTCCCGTATCTCGATTGGTTTTTAGCCGATCCCAATAGACTAGTGGCAACTCCTAGAAATATTTAGGTTGTTAAGAACTAAAAAAAAAAAAAATCCAACATCGCGCGAGGTATGGGCTTGGGAGAGCCTACGCCTAATTTAGGGCCATTGGTTTGCCCCTTTAGGCAAATACCCCTAAACCTTCTTCATTTTCCCCTGGACGGAAAACAAGAGGTCGTGACACCCATCTGTACATGATCAATAGCTAAAATGATGGATCAAAACAAGTGAGAAATTGCAACTCGAAGGAAAAAGCCAAGAGACTTTTGAACTATCTCATTTTCTTGAGATAGTGGAATTGGATGCCATAATGAAAAGACTAGTGACATGTCTAGAATGAAGCATATTTAACCTGGAGGGTTCGCATCACAATATCGAGGAGTATTACTTTATTGATCTAATGAGAAAGCATCTGAAAAGATGACAAATTGGGGGCACTACAGATTCTAATAGTGACATGACTGAGATAAAATCTCGATCTGAGCCAAAATGGATGTGCAATTTGAATTTACTTTGATGTTGTATAGTATCCTATTCATGCATGTTCTCTTGTGTAGGGGAAAAAGCAAGAATGGAGTGTTTATTAAATCAAAGATCGGATTTTTGACCTTAATTCAAAGGGGCAATCCAAGGAGGCAGTTCCTTTCTAGGGCAATCCCCTGAATGAATGCTTAAAATCATATTTTGAGTGTAGTAAATTGTTTTTTTTGAAATCACAAAAGCTTCTCATACTTAAATTGTTACTTTTTTAAAAAAAGAATTTCGATAGTAGTTTTGCCTATTTAACTCATCAATTTCATGTGGAGATTTGTCAACATGGACAATTAATTCATTGAAGTGATATCAAATACTTAAGAATGCGAAATGAGACGTGTCAGGATAATAAAAAGCAAGCCTTATCCTATACACAGTTCCCTACCTATACACTTGTGGGATGAGTGTAAAAAGTTTCATATCCACAAGGTAAAGAGTTCTCTCGCAAAAGGTACGACAACCGAAATGATAAGGGGCGATTTATTTCTTTATCCCAAATACTACAGGTGATCCGTTGCTTAACTTCTTTGAGCTCCATACACTTGTGAAAAATCTTTTAACTTATCCCTATCAAGAACCACCCCACATCAGGTCAACTTGGAGGTAAGACATCATCATGAGGTAAGGAAAATGAGAAGAAATTTTTCTTGGTTTCAATTGCATCAATCTTCAAGTTGTGCTATTACATTGAACTCATGTGGTAATTTAAGTGCCTTAGGATGATGAATAGCATTTCTTTCTCTATCCTATACAGTTATATCATTTGCATAACCCACTTGAGCCTGCAATTTCATTTCTTTAAACTTAGTTGGTGATCATCCCCCATACTGAGGCAAGGAAAAAAACAATTATTCAAACAGTATGGTCCAGAGTGATGATTGAAAACGAAGACCTCCCAAAGTCCAAATGTTAAAGGCACCATATGGTCATTCAAAATAGAACCAAGGGGCATGAAAAAGCAATATGCCTAGTAATAGCAAGGTCAATGCCCATGGAAAAGAAGTGAAGAAAAAATGAATGAAAACTATGGGCATGAAAAAGTGATGCCCATAGATTAGAATGAAAAAAAAAATTAAGAGAGGTGACTATCAATTGTAAAAGGTTGAATCCCAATGGAGTGGTACTCAAAGAATCAAGATCAATGGTGCATTTATAATGACAATCCATGGTGAAGGAAAAGACTGGCGACAATGCCTAGATGATCATCAACTTTAACCCCTATACACATCTTGAGCCTAACGATTTTTTCGTTTCTCAACCCAAGAACCAAACCTATGTTATGTCCCTTATAAAGTCTCTTTTGATTATGGCACTTGAATTAACGTAGGGGTTCACATGTTTTAAGCGTCACTCGAAGAAGTGCAAGCAAATTTATTTATTTCTCATTTTGCAAGGTTCTTGACTTGTAAACCTGGAGATGATTACAAAATCATTATTTCAATTGCCTTGACTCAAAGAGTCCATTCGTTAACCTATTGACAAAGCCTATATTACGGTCCCTATTAAAGATCTCTCAGATTAGTAAAGTTGCACTACTTGTAAGAATACTCGGACTCTTGTCGATATGATGATAGTGAGATTGAGTGATTCTCATAAAATAACCATTCTAAATGAGAGTGAGAAAAAGTCATTTTTAACCGAAAGTCTCTCATTTAGCATTCTTAAGAAATTCATGTGATTGTCTTGAACGACAATTCTCTCTTATGGAAATTTAGGTGATGCAAATATGGTAAGGTCATTATGCATAAACCTTGATTGAATTGATGAAAACCCCACTAAAATTTGAAATGTGCATTTTAAAGTAGCCTAGATTGGCTACCTCTTTGATGAATGCATATCAGTTTTTGCTCTAATCATGTCTGACAAGTAATATTTCTTTGAAGACTGAGTCATACTTGATGTTCAATTTGCTCCTCAAAGCCTCAAGATTTGGCATGCTTTTGTAGCCCGAAGCCCTTTTTATCGACCCGGCACGCTTCTGTAGCCCGGAGTTCTTGACCCGGTGTGCTTTCGTAGCCCAGTGTCAATTTTCATTGGCTTGGCGTGCTTCCGTAGCTCGATGTCCCTTTTAATAGATCTAGCGTGTTTCCGTAGCCTAAAGTTCTTGACTTAGCGTGCTTTTGTAGTCCAGTGTCCATTTTCTTTGACTCGGCGTGCTTCCGTAGCCCGATGTTGCTTTTAATAGACCCAGCGTGCTTCCGTAGCCCAAAGTTCTTGACATGGCGTGCTTTCGTAGCCCAGTATCCATTTTCATTGACTCGGCGTGCTTCCGTAGCCCGATATCCCTTTTAATAGGCCCGGCGTGCTTTCGTAGCCTTAAGTCATTTTCATTGACTCGACGTGCTTTCATAGCTCAATGTCCCTTTTATTGAATCAGTGTGCTTTCGTAGCTCGGAGTTCTTGACTTGACGTGCTTTTGTAGCCCAAAGTCCTTTTTTATCAACCCAACGTGCTTTCGTAGCCCGATGTTTATTTATATTGACCTAGCGTGCTTTCGTAGCCTAAGTTCTCTTTTATCGAACCAACGTGCTTCCATAACCCGGTTTTCTTTTATCGACCTGGCATGCTTTCGTAACTTAGAGTCCTTTATACCAACACTCAATTGAGTTATCCCCCAAAGATTTTTTTTCCATATTCAATCTAATTAATGCGACCGAAGAAGGGTTTGGATCATGGCCAGATGATCTATATTGCAACGCTGGGCGAGCGAAGAAAGGTTTGAGTCTTAGCCAAGCAAAATCTCAGTTTAGGCAATCGTAGAATGGTACGGGTCCTACACCGTAGAAAGATACAGGTCCTAGGAAAGCAGTTTTTTTTTTTGCAAAGTCTTGTTACTATTCTAAGCGACCGTAGAAAGGTACGGGCTTTGGATATGTAACACCAACTATCTTGAATTACCCTACCCTCTTTGAATGTAATTTATTCCAAGTAGGTTTCCTTTACCATTTGCATTAACATTTCCATGCATCATCTAAATTGCATTTCAAATTGGAATTCATTTTCCAACAAATCAATCAACAATCATTCATTGCATTTGCATGGTCAAAATTTAGGTCTCAATTTATCTTTGAATGCAACTTTTACAAGCTCACCTTTAAAAAGGGGTAGACACCTAAATTTTGGTAGCTAGTTATTTATTTATTTATTAAATTAAAAGTTAGGGATTAATTTTAACCCCTATAAAAAATTAATTAATTGCATAGCATATAATTTTAGATGTACTTATTTATTATTATTGTATTTGCATTAGGCTGGTGACGAATAGGTTCGAATTGGTGGTTCTGACCTTTAAATTGACAAGCCGAGCTAAGCCCACGAAGAGAACAAATTGACCCAAGACCGTATCCTTTGGGAGATTTTACGGATTTACCTTTGCGAGATTTCAATTCAAAAGCAAATATTGCGTTCAGAAAAAGAAAATATTGCGTTCGGAAAAAGCAAATATTGCATTTGGAAAAGCAAATATTGTGCTTGGAAAAGAAACCTTCGTGGATATGCATTTAGAAAAATTAAAACCTTAATCCGTGGCCTATAAATAGGCTAAAATGCTTAGGGTTTTGAGGGCTTTTCTTTAGTTTTTTAGGTCAGAAATTCAACATAAAAAGAGAGATTTTTCTTTATAGGGGTTTCTCTTCTAAGGAACAACAAATTCAAAAAAGCAAAAAAAAAAAAAAAGCAAACAAAAGAGAATAAAGGGGATGTGAGAAGACAAGGGAGAGGAGAGAAAAAGGAAAAAAAATTGACAAGACAATTACTATTCATCTTCTCTAGGAGTCCCTTTGCTGCACTACCGTTCACCGTTGTTGGTCTTCGAGTTGCCCTGTCGGAGCTTCGAACAGCAACGCCACCTCTGCTTCGCTTCCGCTGTTGCCGCTCCATCAGTCGACCCGTGACCCATCAGTTGCTTGCGACTCCACCAGCCACCACCGTGACCAACCTATTCCCACGGCTCTGCCAGCCGCCACCGCAATTCACCTACTCCTATCGCTCCATTAGCCCAACGAAGCTGCAACCATGCTGATCTGCGACGACCCCGACGCTACCTCTGGTCTGTTCGTCGCCAGCCCACCCTCAATCCCCTGCACCTCTGCTCACTCACCTGCTGTAGCCTACACTGCCCACGTTGGCTACCGTGCCGCAGATTCTCGCGGGTCTGCCAGCAACCCACGAGCGTGCACTGCTCCACCGCAGCTCCACTAGCAAATCTTCTCCGCCGGCCTCTGAGCAGCAACGTCGCCTCTGCTTCGCTTCTACTCCACCATCTGCTCGAATGTCGGTTGCTTCACCCTTGCCGCTCTTGTCCCACCAGACTCCGCACCTATTGTGCCCTCGTCAAAGCAACCCCCCACTTGCCAAGCTCTATTTTGAAAGCAAAAAAAAAAAAAAAAAAGAGGAAAAAATCAAATTAGGTAGATTTACTTTATTTTAATTAGGCAATTTATTTTATCTTATTTTATTTTATATGTTATTTTCTTTATTTTAAATTTTGCTCCATGCATAATTGAAAATTTTGACGTACCACCTAATTCGCAACTGCACATTGGTTTTTACTCCATCTATAAGGCTTTAGATAGAATAATTAATCAATTGAGAATAAAATTGATATTTTGATCTTTAAGGCTTAAAATCAATTTATCGATTTTATTAGTGAGAAAATTAAGTTTGATTTAGATATTGTTTCTAAATTCGAACAATGGATCATATCTTTGATGACTATGGCCGATTTGGTGTTTATCTTTAATTATCTTATCCATCCCAAAAATCCAGAAAAAAAAAAATTGCACTTGCATTCCATGTAGATTAGAATTGATTGCATGATAGGATAGTTATTTTTTTTTTTTAAATGCATGTTTAGATGGTATCTAGGTTAGATAAAATCTTTTGAATTAGATTGCATGATGAGATAATTTTCTAAGTTAAGATAAGATTCGGATTAGTCTATTCCTAACTTAAAATAGATAATATCTCACTTTAATTAGGTTTTTATTTTTAGCAATTTTAATAACGAATTTTTCATTCTTTAGAATAGATTGCATGCTTACAATTTATTTATGTCATATAGTTTAGGTCATATTTCCATGTCATATCATTTCATGTTAGATTAGTAGCATACATTGCATAAAGCATGATTCTCATTAAATAAGTGAAAAAAAAAAGCAAAAAAAAAGTAATTGTGTATTAATTAAAAATCATATCTAAGACTGTCAATGTGAATTTTGATCTAACACTGTAGATGCTTTCGATGACATGAGGTAAGTCCTGCAATTTATTCATTACTTTATTTGGGTGTTAAATTGGTAGTTTACGCACCCGCATGATAATCTCACGTGTTAATGAGATAGATTAAAATCAATTCAAGCTGTTTACCAAATATTTTTTTTTTCAAAATAAAAGAGAAATGTACGAAAAGGCATTAGTGAAATCTAGCGTAATCAAATCCCCAAACTCACAATCCCTGGTTCATAGGAGTAAAGTAAATCTCTCGTTACTTTACTTGGGTTTCCAATCAACACACCAAAAATAGATTAGTGATAACTCATAACTGAAAAATCATTTGTATGTTAAGAACTTCAACCTAAGTCGAGAATTGATATGGGCTTGGGAGAGCCCAAACTATGTTTAGACTTAGTAATCCATTAGCCAAACTCTAGCTGGTTCACCCAAAATTTTGGTCGTGACAACGGCTTTCCTGAAGGGGCACGTCTTCCCATTGTCTAAGGGCGTCCCATATAGAGGTTACCGTCCAGCTTAACAGCCCGAAACGATTTCTCTTAATCAATACACGATCACTCAATTATGGCCTAGAATATCGTGCATTGTACTCAAAATTCTCTATGAAAAATGTGAACCTGACATATTTTCTTCATATTAGAAATACACGGTAAAATAGTCGTATGTAGGTACACTGTCAATTCATACTAGAAAAATCGATATCCTCCGATTTAAAATCCTACTATTTTATATAGTATATAAAACCATTTTTGGTATTAAAATCCAACACCCGAGATTTTCTGAATAAATATTGTAAAATCACAAATTTTGGAATAAATGACCAAAAATCTAATCAGCACTTAATTTGCGCAAATTAACACTCAATTGCAAAAACTAACCACACCATTGCAATCGACACGAAATTCTGGTCACCGACTATCCCGGCCTAATTTTCGGAAATAATTAATAATTAAATAATTATCAAAATTAATTAAATAATTACAATTAATTATCATAAATAGTAACCTATGCCGAAATTGACAAATTAACTACTTAAATGGGCCGGGAAAATTTTCGAACCTGTCTAGATAAATAGCACACCCTATCTAGGCCTTGATTAATTTAATCTAACCACCTAACATGCATAATTAATTAATTAAATCCCTAATCTAATCTAACTAACCACCTAGTTCCTAATTAAATTAAACTAAACACCCCTTAAACATCATTAGCCTACTAAGAAGAGTTTAGTGCATAAACTCACCAGCTTACGCAAAAACTAGTTCACCGCGACAACAGTCGAAACTTGAGATTGCGGCAGTGCCAACGGGCTTGGACCGGGCCTAAAACCGGCCCAACAAATCTTAGCCCAAACTGAGATTTGTTGCCGAGTAGGGCTGGGCTTGCTTTGCGGGTTGTTGGGCAAACTTCAAGTGGGCCGAAGGACTTAATTGATGGGTTGGCTTCAATTCTGATTTGCAGGGGAGTTGGGCTACAGAGAGTTGGGCCAAACAAATTGCGCGGACTGGACTGCAGGCTTCGCTAGGCTCGTGGGTGTGGAACCTGGGCTACTGTAGGGCCGAAACTTGGAGTAAAGATGGGCTAAGCGGTCAAGAAAAGAGGCCGCGACTACGAGGGACACGGACGAAGGGGTGGACTTCAACATAGGCTTCTTGCGGACAAGTGGTCTTCGCTGGAGGTGTCGCGGCTTCTACCAGTCAATTGCTTCGATAGAGGCAGCAGCTGTTGGCGTTGACCACTTGCGATCAATTGACCGTTGAAGAAATTGGTGAGATGGGTTTCAGTGGTTGATGGTGAAGACGCGTGGATGGCAGCAAAATAGAGGGCAATTCGATGGTGGAGCATGGCGTTGCTGCGGTTAACAACCGGCAGAGGAAATTGCAAGGTTGACTGAGGTGAGGAGGCTGCTGGACAAGTGGCTACGTATGGAGGGAACTGAGAACATGGGCTGCGACAGAATTCTGAGGGAGGGCTGCTCGAAAGAAAAAGGAAAGAAAACATAAAACAGCAGTAGGTGGTGGCTTCAGTGGACTCCAACGGAGGGGCTGATCGAAGAAAAAAAATGAAAGCAAAGCAAGAATAGAAGACTGAAGAAAATGAGGAAGAGATAGAGACGATGAAGGAGGGGAGACAACAACTGGAGGGGCAGCTTGATTTGCTTGCTCAGAAGGATTGGATCAAGGGGCAAAGTCAACAATTTTGTCCCCTCCATTGATTGCTTTGTCCCCTATTTCTTTCTTGCAAATCAATTGACAATTGAGCCAATTTAAATGTCAAAATTTTTGCCCCTTGCCAAAATTCCGAATTAACTTAATTAGTTTCAATTTCCTCACTCAATTCCCCAAATCAATGTCCAAATTTTCCAAATCGAGATCCAATTTTGATGAAGAAAAGTCCCGTACAATTTTCTGTAAGTCCCCAACACCCAAAGGCTCAGTAAGGAGGCCAAAATTTCCTTCAATTTGGCATATCTGAATTACCATTCATTTTCCAAATCGTCCGAATTAATTTTCCATAAAAATCTCGGAATCTATAAAAAATCTTCGGATGATAAGTCAACATTCCTAAAATGAATCGTGATATGACAGAACTTTCAATTTTTGAAATTGAGTTCAATTTCGTGGTTAATTTCAATTCGACGTGATTTTAGCTCGTCATAATCTACCGAGTAGCTTTTATGAATTTTTAATGTAATTGACCCGTGGCCAATTATTTTCTAGCCACATACATCTTTGACACATTAGCGAATCTCAGTTATAGTGAAAATCTCGAGATTTCAAATATGGACACAGGGTACAAAAATGACAGAAAATCTGTCTAGTGCTGTTCGACAAAAATTTTGCAATTAGGTTAAATCACCCACGCACTAATCATATACCTCTATCGAAATGACCTATCTCCGGTCTCTAATCAATTTTGACAGTGCCATAATGACCCTTGCCAATTAGCATGGTCAAGTAGTTGATTTCTAATCGAATTCTCAAGTCTATTGTGTTTAGATTCCTCAACAGTTTCACCCGATAGGCTAGTTAACTCATGAGCGGCCAATTCAGAGAAAAATGTTATAGGCACGTCGATAAAAGGCCTAATTCATCTCATCGAAATCATATTCGAAAATCAGGATGTTACAACTATTTCCCTCTTATAAAAATTTCATTCTCGAAATTTAAATAATTACAAATTTTAAACAAAAAGGTGGGGGTATAGTCGTCTCATTGAATCTTCAGTTTCCCAAGTTGCTCATTCAGTGCCATAGTGTTGCCAGACCACTTTGACCAATGGAATGGTCTTGGTGCGCAAGACCTGCTCCTTGCGATCCACAATTTGAACTAGGCTTTCCACATATGACACTCTGTCATCCACGTCCAATTCCTCAAAATTAAGCACGTGAGTCGGGTTAGGCTCATATTTCCTCAACATCAACACGTGAAAGACGTCATGCACTTGCGCTAGTCTCGACGGTAAAGCAAGACGATACGCTAGAATCCCAATTCTCTCTAGAATTTCAAAAGGACCTACATACCTCAAACTCAGCTTTCCTTTCATTTCTTGCCAAAGCGTGAAGTACCTCTCATTAGTGAAACTTAAAGAAAGACGTGATCACTAACTTGGAATTCCAATAGCCTTCGACACTTATCAACGTAGCTTTTCTGGCAACTCTAAGCAGTCTTCAATCTGTCTCTGATAATGGCAATTGCATCCACTGACTACTAAACTAATTTTGGGCTTGTAATCTTCCATTCCCCGACTTCATCCCAACATACTAGAGTTCTGCATGCTCTGCTATACAACGCTTCAAAATGAGTCATCTAAATGCTCTGCTGGTAGCTGTTATTGTAAATGAATTCGAAAAGGTGAAGCTATCCCTCCAAGCTTCCCTTGAAATCCAACATGCAAGTTCCAGCATGTCTTTGAGGGTTTGAATCATCCTCTTAAACTGGCCATCCGTCTGGGGATGATAAGCCGTAATATATAGTAGCTTCGTTCCTATAGCACTCTATAAAATTTTCCAGAAGGCAGCTGTGAAACTTGGGTTTTGGTCTAAAGTAATTTTCACTGCCACTCCATGCATACAAACTATATGACACACGCACAGCTCTGCATACCTATCCAAATCAATGTCCTTTCGTACTATAATGAAGTGAGCCGACTTCGTTAGTCTGTCAACCACTACCCAAATAAAATCATTACCTCTCAAACTCCTTAATAAGCCAATCACAAAATCCATTGTGATATGTTCTCATTTCTACTTGGGAATCTCGAGAGGTTGCAAAAATCCCCTCGGCTTACAATGTTGTGCCTTCACTTGCTAACACATTAGACACTTGGTACTATATGTCTTTATACCGAACCACTAATAGTATTGATGTAGATTCTAATACATTTTTGTACTACCAAAATGAATGCTATAACTGCTATGATGAGCTGCTGATAAGATTTCTTCTCTAAGATCTGCATTGTCAGGTACACACAATCATCCTCGGAACCTTCGTGTTCCACCCTCAGAAATCTGAAAGTTTGTCTTCCTCTTCTCGGTATCCTTTTGCAGGATCTTCTGAATCTCTAGATCTGAAGTGTCTTGATTCTAATTTGCACTTCCGGCTCAATTCTGAGGGTAGCCATAAGATTCAAAAGATGGCTTACCTTAAACTTGAAAATCGAATCTCGAGCTCTCTCGAGTAAATTCCACTCTTTGATCAACATATATGCTACTGAAGACTTCCGACTAAGCACATCAATGACCTTGTTCGCTTTTCCAAGGTGATACAAAATATCACAATCATAGTCCTTTAGGAATTCCATCCAGTGATACTATCTCATATTTAACTCATTCTGACATAATAGATACTTGAGACTTTGATGGTGAAGATCTGGAATCTTTCTCCGTACAAATAATGTCTCCAAATCTTCAAAGCAAAAATGATTGCTGTGATCTAAGTCATGCGCCGAGTATTTCAGCTCATGAGGTCTCAACTAATGGAAGGCGTATGTAACAACCCTACCATGTTGCATCAATATGCAATCTAGTTCTCTGAATGACGCATCACTATAGATCTCGTATCTTGCAGGACTAGATGGTATGGTCGGCACAAGTGCACTAGTCAGCTTTTTCTTAAGCTCTTGGAAACTAAGCTTGCACTTATTTTTCCATACGAACTTCTCTTCCTTCCTCAAGAGTCGAGTCAACGACAATGCCAACACTGAAAACCCTTCCATGAACCTTCTGTAATACCCTACTAAACCCAGAAAGCTTCTGATCTCTGTCGTAGTTGTTGGTCTTGGCCAGTTGATCATTATTTCTACCTTGGATGGGTCCACAAAGCTTCCTTCGCCTGAAATCACGTGACCTAGGAAGGCAACACGAGTCAGCCAAAACTCGCACTTGCTAAACTTAGCTTACAGCTCATGAGTCGTTAGAGTCTGCAATACCAATCTCAAATGCCGTTCATGCTCCTTTGGACTTCTAGAGTAGACCAGAATATCATCGATGAACACAATTACAAACTGATCCAGGTATTCTTTGAACACTCAATTCATCAGATCCATAAAAGCAGTTGGAGCGTTCGTCAGTCTAAACGGCATTACTATGAACTCATAATGGCTGTATCGAGTGCAAAACGCTGACTTAGATATATCCTCTTTTCTTATTCTTAGCTGATGATATTCCATCCTTAGGTCGATCTTAGAAAATATTGACGCTCCTTGCAGTTGATCAAACAAGTCATCAATCATTGGCAGTGGATACTTGTTCTTATTCGTCACCTGATTGAGTTGATGATAGTCAATGCACAAGCGTAATGAACCATCTTTCTTCTTCACGAATATAACTGGTGCTCCCGAAGGTGATGCACTGGGACGTATGAATCCCTTATCCAATAATTCCTTCATCTTTCAACTCAGACAACGTCATCCGGTAAAAAGTCTTAGAGATTGGCCCTATCCCTAGTGCTAACTCAATTACAAACTCTATCTCCCGTTCCGGTGGCAGACATGGCAATTCCTTTGGAAATACATCTGGAAACTCTTGGACTACTGCAA
The DNA here is from genome assembly GCA_017140185.1 of Eucalyptus polyanthemos subsp. polyanthemos. Taxonomy (NCBI): domain Eukaryota; kingdom Viridiplantae; phylum Streptophyta; class Magnoliopsida; order Myrtales; family Myrtaceae; genus Eucalyptus; species Eucalyptus polyanthemos. The sequence goes on along the minus strand of CM029459.1, from coordinate 62,135,406 downwards.
TGTCCTCAATCTTCAACTTCTCAACTATCTTATTCATGACAATCGCCAAGTAACCTTGACAACCGAGTTGCCTCTAGTAACGAGATTAAGGAAATCGAGGGTCCTTCTTGACTCTTGATAAATTCGAAACCTTGACCTGCTAAAGGTTTAAACTAGATCATCTTATGACAATGATTCATTACAACAAAAATTCCACGAGCCAAACTTTTTTATACATGACGTTAACGTTATACATACGCAAACCAGTCAAGTACAACTCTAGCCAAGGTTCTTCTTTCTACAACTTTATTACAACAATTGAAGTTCTTCAAACCTAATCACAACTCCACTACGCTACTTTGATAACATCATCCCAAAAACATTCTTCCTCTGATCCATGCATGGTTGGTTCTTTCCTATTCCTTTTGCCAACCTAGTGGCGTCCTATCTGCGGTAACGGTGCTTATGCTCTCCTGGACCTACGTGGGCAATCCTTATACTGGTGGCCGTGCTGGCCACATTTAAAACAAGCTCCCGTCCTTTTAAAGCATGGGGCAGACCCATGCCTTTTTCTACAAACCCGGCACATGTCTAATGGGTCTTCTGCCTCCTGTTGGGTGATAGCCCACATCATTTCTTGCACCGGAAGCTTGTTCCAAATACTTTGCGGCGCATTCGATGGCACAATTCTGGTTCTAGTTCATTAGTGGCGGCGGCGGTAACTGTGGTCTCATTTGCCTTCTAGAGGCAATTCCTAGCCATATGACCCTACTAGCCACACACAAAACAAGCACTCGTCCTAGCAGGAACACGGGGCTGATCCATGTCGTCCTCTGCAATAACGACACACTCTAAACTGGCCTAGTGTTGGCTTTCCCATTATACTCCTTCGAGTGGGATGATGGAAGTGCTTTCCTCTTGTCATTGCTTTCTTCCTAAATCAGTTGCCATCTCTATTGGAACTAAATCTTGACCCAGATGTGATAGCTTGATTCCATAACACATTCCCATGTTGGACCTCAGTAGGTGCGGCAGTAACGGCGGCTACTGCATTGGCAGCAGCAGTAATGGCAGTAGTAGTGGCAGCTTGATTCTATGCTTGCTAACCTAGAATGCTTCCCAAAGTCTCCTGACAATCCCGTCGAACCTAGGATCGCTAGGCGCTATTACACTCTCAGTACCAGCCTGCAACGGTACTCTTACACTCGCATTGGCCTAAGCCTGCTCTCTGTCTTGGATACCGATCCTTGTCGGCATTCTACCCCGAGTTACAAGTCCTACTGACGTCCTCCAATGAGTTCTCCACTCTTGGTCACCCATCATGCAGATTCTTTACAGAAACCTGCTTTCCAATTCCAATACCAAATTAGAATTTGAGTAACCCCACAAATAAGCTACCAATTAGCTATCACTCACATGCATCAGCATAAAATAAAAGTCATTCCTACTAACTATCCCAAGAACCCATCGCACCTTATTACTCCAAATACAAAATCGCTCTGATACCACTAAACGAGGATGTTACGCCCTGATCCTCGAGCACATACCCATCCCTCTCTTGTCAATAAAAATTTGCAATTTCCAAGGATGAGTCGTAGACCCTTTTCATTTTATTGCACATGTGGAAACAAATAATAAATCCCCTGACAGTAACCATCTTGAGATAAAAAAAAAAAAAAAGCAAGACAACAGATTCACAAACATACTTGCATAAACCAACTGAGTCATATACAAAAATCTACACCCAAAACATTTCAAAAGATTGACTCTCAGAAAGAGGCCATCCTATCTAACCTACACCACAGGTTCCCTTAGCTCGGCTCCAGGTCCACCATTCTATGGTCCTACAAATTTAAGCCCACAACGGTGTGAGATACAAATCTTAGTAAGTTCACGCTCTAAACCCCGATTGGAAGGGAGATACGTCTAGAGACGTCCTAATCACACAATCATACAACCATAGGGCCTTACCTCGTCTTAAATCCACCCTGCAGGTCAGTATAATTTATATCACAGAGAGCCATAAAGATAAGAGCAGCAATTAAGCTCATTAATAAGAATGCCATACTCAAATATAACAAAGCACAAAGGTTATGATTATATGGCCAAATCATTATAACATGTCTCATACCGTGCCACACAATTTTGTTTCATAATTTGGCACGTTTAACTCAATTAATCACACGTTCCTAGTTTTGATCTCGACATATAGTATAACCTACTCTCTGTTCAGCGGTCTTTTGGCATTGCCAGGCTATGTCTCACACCATTGAGCACGGTTACGTCTTTCCTAAATGGCTTTCCCGAAGGAGCATGTGTCCAGAATCTATTGCAACCGGCTTTCCGTTATCTAAGGGCGTCCCATATAGGGGTTACTGTCCAATTTAATAGCCTAGGACGATTTCTCTTAACCAACACACGATTACCCAATTATGGCCTATGGCACCATGCATTGCACTCAAATATCTCCATTAAAAATGTGAACTTGGTTTTCTTTTTTTTTTTTTGGTAAAGTGAACCTAGCCTTCTTTTTCGTATTAGAAATACAAAGTAAAATAGTCGTGTGTGGGTACACAGTCAATTCACACCAAAAAAATTGATATCCTCCGATTTAAAATCCCATTGTTTTATATAGTATATAAAACCATTTTCAGCGTTAAAATCCAACACCCGGGATTTTTTAAATAAATTCACAAATTTTAGAATAAATGACCAAAAATCCAATCAGCACTCAATTTGCACAAATTAACACTCGATTGCATAAATTAACCACACCATTGCAATTAGTACGAAATTCCAGTCACTGGCTATCCCAATCTAATTTCTGGAAAATAATTAATAATTAAATAATTAAATAATTATCAAAATTAATTAAATAATTACAATTAATTACCATAAATACTAACCTTGGCCGAAATTGCTAAATTAACTGCTTAAATGGGTCGAGAAGATTCCCGAACCTGTCTAGATAATTAGTACACCATATCTAGGCCTTGATTAATTTAATCTAACCACCTAACATGTATAATTAACTAATTAAATCTCTAATCTAATCTAACTAACCACCTAGTTCCTAATTAAATTAAACTAAACACCCATTAAATATCATTAGCCTACTAAGAAGAGTTTAGTGCATAAACTCACCTGTTTAATGCAAAAACTGGTTCACCGTGACGGTGGCACGACGGCAGCCGAAACTTGAGATTGCGGCAGCGCCAATGAGCTCGGACTGGGCCTAAAATCGGCCCAACAAATCTCAGCCCAAACTAAAATTTGTTGCTGAGTTGGGCTGGGCTTACTTTGCAAGCTGTTGGGCTGACTTCAAGTGGGCCGAATGAGTCAATTAATGGGCTGGCTTCAATTCTGATTTGCAGGGGAGTTGGGTTGTAGAGAGTTGGGCCGAACAAATTGCGTGGACTGGACTGCAGGCTTCGCTAGGCTCGTGGGCGTGGAACCTGGGCTGCTACGGGGCCGAAACTTTGAGTGAAGATGGGTTGGAGCGATCGAGAAAAGAGGCCGCGACTACGAGCGACACGGACAAAGGGGTGGACTTCAACGGGGGCTTCTTGCGGACAAGTGGTCTTCGCTGGAGGTGCCACAGTTTCTGCTGGTCAGTTACTTCGATGGAGGCAGCAGCTGCTGACGTTGGCCACTTGCGGTCAATTGACCGCTGAAGAAATTGGTGGGATGGGCTTCGGTGGTTGATGGTGAAGACGCGTGGACGGCAGCGAAATGGAGGGCAATTCGATGCTGGAGCAGGGCGTTTCTACGGTCAACAACCGGCAGAGGAAATTGCAAGGTTGACTGAGGTGAGGAGGCTGCTGGACAAGTGGCTTCGTGTGGAAGGAACCAAGAACATGGGCTACGACAGAATTCTGAGGGAGGGCTGCTCGAAAGAAAAAGGAAAGAAAACAGAAAACAGCAGCAGGTGGTCGGCTGATCGAAGAAAAAAAAATGAAAGTAAAGCAAGAATAGAAGACTGAAGGAAATGAGGAAGAGGTAGAGACGGTGAAGGAGGGGAAGACAACAACGGGAGGGGCAGCTGGAATTTGCTTGCTCAAAAGGATTGGATCAAGGGCAAAGTCAACAATTTTATCCCCCATTAATTACTTTGTCTCCTATTTCTTTCTTGTAAATCAATTCACAATTGAACCAATTTAAATGTCAAAATTGTAGCCCTTGCTAAAATTCCGAATTTCGCTCAATTAGTTTTAATTTCCTCACTCGATTCCCAAAATCTACGTCCAAATTTTCCAAATCGAGGTCCAATTTCGATGAAGAAAAATCCTGTACAATTTTCTGTAAGTCCCAACATCCAAAGGCTCAGTAATGAGGCCAAAATTTCCTTCAATTTGGCTCATCCAAATTACCGTTCATTTTCCGAATTGTCCGAATTAATTTTCCCTAAAAATCTCGGAATCTTCAAAGGATGAGTCGACGTTTCTAAAATGAATCGTCACACGACAAAACTTTCAATTTCTGAAATCGAGTTCAATTTCATGGTTAATTTTAATCCAACGCGATTTTAGCTCATCCTAATCTACCGGGTAACTTTTAAGAATTTTTAATGCAATTAACCCGTAACTGATTATTTTCGAGCCACAACGTACATCTTCGACACATTGGCAACTCTCAGTTGTCGTGAAAATTTTGAGATTTCAAATACGGACACAAGGTACAAAAATGACAGAAAAATCGTCTAGTACCATTTGACAAAAATTTTGTAATTAGGTGAAATCACCCATGCACTAATCACATACCTCACTCGAAAATCAGGATGTTACAGACATAACCCGACGGAAACAAGGTGCTAAACAATCCATGCAAATCAAGCACATCTTCATGATCTTCAACACATATTGAGCCCATCATCTCAAACATAAGAATCTTACCCGCACACGTAAGACATAATCCTTCTCCCTAGAAAAATTCTTGGGACGAGAAAATCTGGAAAGACATGCTTGGAGTAGGTGGATAGAGAAAAAGAGAGATCATAATGACAACAACTTCATTAGTTATCTATTGGTGAAGAGATTCCACGCAATAATGTAATCTCCCCCTCCCTCCACAATTAGGCTTTGATCTGGCTACATGGGGATGGCGCGATGGGTACGTACGTGGTATACTTATCTTAGTCGGAGATGGGGTCGGCCACGATACTTTTCAGCCTATCATCATGGAAAAAACTAATCATATCATACCACCACCCTATTACCATTTCGTCTCTTTCCATCGCCCGCCGTGGGACCCGCCATCTCTCTCCTTTCGATTTTTCCGTCGAAGCATATTAGTTGTATAAGCTCTTGCCCTTCTGCGTGTCTATGCGTCGTGTACTCGTCTGCTTATTTCAATTTGAAGATGTCAATGAAGAGAAAAATAGGTCCGTAAGCCACGATCCGCCGCCATCGCCTTGTTATTTCATGCGTGAAATTTTGTGATATCAATGCTAATCAATCTAAAAATTTAAATTATTATATGAACGTGTGAATATTTAAGTATTTTAATGTTCCATCTTATGCATAATCTGAACTTTGGTTTGATACTAGAACATGAAAATATGTGATGGGAGTGGTAAATGGGGCTTGAAAAAAAATGAATTTAAGACCAATTATTCTAAAGATTTAAAATATTAAATAAATGTGTGATTTGATATATAATTATGCAAACATAATAAGAGCCATCGTAAATATACCATAAGCTAATGAACTCGAACTGGGTATGGTCCAAGATCGGGTACGAGCATGAGCTACTTTGAAGATTGGTCCAGGAATCATATCCTCGCCCATCTCTTCTTTGCATGAATTAACAAAAAACTTACGACTTCCATAGGTAGACTTCCAAAGGCCCAGATTTTCAAGCTCTCCACCAAAGCGAAAACTCATTGCAAAAGCATGAAGTCACGTGCAATCCATGCGCGATCTTTTTGCACTGCTTACATAAATTTTGCCGTGTTCTCTCATGTGATCTGACACAAGACGCCAGAACATAGATTTGGAACGTCAAACAACTTTCTCTTATGCGCGCTTCCAATACCTTGTAAAATTGAAGCATTTGACAATCGAATTCGGAAGAAGGGATGACCCTGAAAATAAGAAAACAAGATAAACAATCCGTTAAAATATTTACCCAATAATTTAATCAGCCAGAAGATCTTCACAAGTGTGGTCAAAGTATTTTAATGCTAATTTACAATCACAAACCGCGGGCACGCCCATACGGACGGTCCCCGTGGCGGTTAAGGTTCGTGATACGATTACGTGTGTGGATTTCAGTCGTAACATTTGCGCTTGATAACTACAACAAATTTCTATTTTAGGAATAGAAATGTGTTTGGTAAACTTATATAATTTTATTGTTTCTTTTAATTTTTCGATATTTTTATTATATTTTTCCTTTTTTCTTCTTTTTTTCTTTCTTTTCCTTCTTCCTCTTTTATATGGTCGTTGGCCACAGCGGCAGCCTACGACCCGCTGGGTGAGGTCTGGCGAGCTCTCTAGAGCCTCACCAAGCCACCATGAGGGCCAATGAGCTTGCCTGAGCCTCGCCAGTGGCCTCAATGGCAAGGTGAGCCTCGCCAAGTCACTGGCGAGGCTTAACCTCACCCAGGCAAAGCGAGGTCAGTCTCACCCTGGCTTGGCGAGGCCGAGCCTCGTGCCGACCGGTGAGGCTCGACCTTGCCTTGGTTGGGCGAGCTCTAGGCGAGATCAAGCTCACCCAGCTACAATGATGCTCCGACGAGGCCGATGACTGGCCAAAAGGAAAAAGAAGGAAAGAAAAGAGAAGAAAAAAGAAGTGAGAAAAATTATTTCTCGAAATTGTTCCCGGAAATAAGAAAATATTTTTTTCTACTTATGTTTATATTTCAAATCTATTCCCAGAAACACAAGAATAGATTTTTTGTTTCCGAGAATAAAAGTTTTACCAAACACGTTCCTAAACAAGCCCTTACTTGTTATCTACAAACAAATCCTCCCCATCGCGGCTAAAGTAACAATTTTGGGCATCTCAAGAGAAATGGATAAAATTAATTTCCATCCATAGTAGTATAAGCATAAGGCCCGCAACAAAATCAAATATATTGTCATTGTCTGAAAGGGTTGTAATTGGCAATTTCGTAGTTTTCAGTTTTCACTGATTTTTGCTCAATAATAATACATAGAAAAACCTTATCATGAGCATTCAAGCCATGGGCATCGAGATTTGGTGAAACTCTAGCCAAGCCTCAAGCTTGCTGGCTTCTACCGACCTTTGAGTTTGTGATCTAGCAAAACTCTAGCTAAGTCTCGAGCTCGCTTTGTGGCCATTGCCGGCCGATTGTGGTAAAGGAAGTAAGAAAATGAAAAGGAAATAAAAGCAAAAGGAGAAAACATAAAATTAAAATTTTAAACTATAAAATAAATTTAAAATTTTGAATTTTTTTCCTAAAATAAAGTCATGAGATTGAAAATATTTTTCAATGAATCCCAAACTTCAGAAAGCATTTTTCATTTTATATCACCGAATAAAACAAATAAAAACTAACCACATTCTTGAAAAACAAAAATTATTATTGAGTTTTTCGTGAAATAAATGCATGTTATATCTTTACTTTCCTCTCGGATCATTCGAGAATACCGAAATATATATTGTATTTCCGTATGGTTCTGTGCACTGACACATTCCACGTTAGGCATTTTTTCATGACGTGGCATTTAAAAAGAAAATTCTATTTAATTATATATAGAGCTATTCGGCCTTGAGAGTCAACCACGTTTCAGTCTTTCAGTCCAAGAGGCGACGGAAGGAGGTTGCTCTTGGTCCTGCCGTCTCTCATCCCTCGTTCGGACGTTGTGCAACCGCTTAGCCGGCCGTCGGTCAACCCGTTTCAGTCCAGCAGGCGAGGCAACTCCCGATTCAGATGCTTTTCGGATAAGAGGAAGTCCCCCCCTCCAATCTCAAGGCAATTCCCAGTGTCGTTGTTATGTTGAAGAGAGAAGATTCCTTCTATTGCGACACCTTAAGGTTTGAGAATCGTGAGAATTATGAGAAAAAAGATTTTCTGCAATTGATGCATTTTTCATGAGCTCAGTACATGTATTTATATAATAGATAACAAAGTTTTAAAATTAATCGAATTGAATTTATGATCCCTAGATCTTAGCACTTGCTTGTTATGTGAGATTCTTCTTTTGACTTTAGCAATTATGTGATCTGATTTGATCTTGATTCCTTAATTTGTGCCATTATCCTTAGTTCCTTAGACCCTTGGGCTGGCGATCCAGATGCGAACGAACTGCTTCTGGACTCCTTTGGTAAGAACAGCGAGCGAGGGAACGAGGCATTCATGGAAGACGAGGTGCTCCGGAAGGGCGAGGAGATGTGGCAGGATACTTGGGGAGCCGACACGAAGTCCAGCCGTCCGTACAGATACAACGTGTTCCTGAGCTTCCGTGGTGAGGACACGCGCAACAGCTTTTGATGGTTTTATTAATTAAAGGGCTTAAGGCCTGTCCGCCCAAGTTGGGCCCAAAAAGCCCGGCCCACGGGAATAGGGCCCGTGGATGGTGGAAGGTATAAAAGGGAGGAGAGAGAGAGAGAAGACAACGTTTTGCAATTCAACGTACGTAAGTTTTCCCTTCTCCCGCGCGCTCTCTCTCTCCAACAAGAAAAAGAAAAACAGTAAGCATTTTTCTTCCCTTCAAGGCGTCATCGAATCGAATAGGGCCAAATATCTTCCTCTTGTCAGCGTTGGTGCTTAATCTGTGGCTAATAAGGTATGCTCGAATCCGTGGTGTGCTTTACGATCGGTGATACGTGATTTCCCGGGCTTCGTCTTCCGCATTGATTTAGGGGTTCGATTTAGTGTCGAATCCGCTTTTCGGGAATCCGTTATTCCCAACATTGGTATCAGAGCCCTAGTTCACGTTTTTCCCGACCTGTTTGACGTTTTTTGATTGATTTTTCGCAAAAGCAATTCGGCCGTACGGATCGGCCGAGAAATCCCGACACCCGAGCGCTGTTCGGCCATTTTTCCGAGTTTTCGTAAGTCGAAATCGAATTAAAATGGTATAGGAAGAAAGACGACGTCGAAACGAGTCCAGCGACAGGTCGTGTGCCGTCGGGAGACGCCACATGGGCCCACACGCGCGGCCAGAAGGCGTTGCATGTGGGCGCGACACGCCCGAAGCGCTGGTATTGGCCAGCGCGTGCGCCACACGTGCCAGTCGCACGAACCGGCACATGCTGACGTCAGCATGACGTCACCCAACGGTCAGTAACCGTTGGGATGACGTCATCGATGACGTCGGTTGGCCGTGCGACGATCCGACCCGACCCGAACCATGGAGACCCGGCACGCGCTTGGCATGTGCCGGCTGACATCTGCGTGACGTCAGCCCGTGCACGCTCGCGGCACATGCCGTTGGTTCGCCCAAGCCGTCTCCTCCGGCTCGACCAGTCCAACCGGTCCGTCTGATCCGACCGTCCGACCGGTCCAATGACTGACGACCGTTGACCGACAACCGTTGACCGTTGACCGACGTCCGTTGACCTGAAAAAAAAATGTGTTTCTTTTTCAATTAAGTCTATATGGATTATAATGTGATCCCTTATTTGTTCTGCATTTGTTGCAGGAACTATGCCTCCCCTAAGGTTGCGCACACCTATTCGCACAGTTACCGATGAACAAAAGGATAGGCTGTCTAAGTTGATAGCTGAGCTGTCTGATCACCGATGGGAGAGAGGTGACTTAATTGATCACGTCCTTGAAGTCAACGGGAAAATTCAACAGGTCATGTGGAACGGTCGTCCTATGTCACAGTCAGAGATGGTGCAATTTTTCATAAACACTCTCCACTTGAATGGCAAGATGTGTTGAATCGCATATGGGATGTCAACGGAGCTGCTTCATATAAGCAAATTGTGATGGATTTTGTAAATGAATATTACTGCATTGTTACAAGGGAAAAGATCAAGAAATTGAATAAAAGAGGATCTTTCCCAGTTCGTGTGCTGACTTGGTGTTAGTTATATTGGCTGATTTTAGTTAAGTGTGCTTTGTGGACATCTTATGTATTATTTACTACCTAATTATTGTTGATGTAACAACCTATATATTGGTTGTATTATATGAAAGCATTATTATATTGTATGTCAATTATCTGTTGCTTTCTGTTGTTGCTGGTTGCTGTGGGTAATTAGCTGTGGGTAGTTTTAGAAGTTTTTGTAGCTTCATAGAATTGATTTTGCATGAGACAATCATATTAATGATAGTTCTAAGTTCGGATTTTTTGGAGGATGATTGGAAACGTAGTGACCTTTTGATTCTGAAGCCTTACTTGAAATTATTCATTAATATGATGGGTCTATGCAAATAGGGATGCATAAATGATAGGCATTAATAATTCGTGCATATTTGTCCGATGTGTTCAGATCAATGGCTTCAGCCACAAAGAGCATAGTTGCCAAGCTGAACAAAGGTGAAAAGCTCAATGGAGACAATTATGAAATTTGGCAAATGAAAATCCAGTATGTGCTGGAAGAGCAAGAAGCACTTGAGGCTCTTAACCTGACCATGGTAGAACCTGAAGAAGGAAACACTGCACAGCACATAAGAGATAAGGAAGCTTTTGCTGCGTGAAAACGAAAGAATTCTCTTACTCGCATTACGTTGCTGAGCAGCATGGATAATGACGTCATGCGAGAGTTTAGACGTTTTGACAATGCCAAAAAAATGTGGGAAGCATTGGTGGCAAGATTTGGTCATACTTCGGTGACCAGACTGAGGCAGCTCACTATCAGGTTTGACTCTTATAAGAAGCCTCATGGTCAAACCATGAAGCAACATCTTAGAAAGATGTCAAAATATGATAAATGAGCTGAAAGATGCTGGCCATGTCCTCACAAATGAGCAGCAAGTGCAGTGATTCGTTCCTTGCCTCAGAGTTGGGAGCATATGAAGGTGCACCTGACCCATAATGATAATATCAAAACCTGCGGGGATGCAATGCGTCATCTTGAGCTGGAAGAGGACCGCCTCTTGGCGGCTAAGCCGGATGCTGAACTTTATCATGCTAGTTCTAGCTCACATGGAGCTTCGAGCTCCAAGCGCAAGCGTCCTAACTGGTTTGATAAAGGAAAAGGCAAGGAAGAAGCAGGTCCTTCAGGGAAGAAACCCAAGTTTAACCAACATGATAGAGGAAAGCGTCCTCGCATGAAGAAGCTTACAAGGGTGAAATGCTACAACTGTGACAAGAAGGGTCACTATGCTCGCAACTGTCGTGAGCCAAAGAAGGTATGCACCCCTTGTACTTTTCAGAATTTTGCTTTTGTGTCAAGTTCTGTGTTCTTAACTGAGTCTAATCCTTTGTGGATTGTGGATTCAGGAGCGACGGACCATGTAGCGAAGGATAGAGGATCATTCGTGGAATTCCGACGAATACCTACTGGAACTAAGTGGATCTATGTGGGAAACAACTCCAGAGCTGAAGTGAAAGGAATTGGCACATGCCAACTGAATATGCGTGGTGGACGCACTTTGTTCCTACACGATGTGTTGTATGCTCCGAAGATTCGTCAAAATTTAGTGTCTGTTTTACTGTTGGTTAGACTAGGTTTTAATATGAACTTCTATAATAGAGGTGTAGATTTGTTTTTGGATACAAATTACTATGGTTGTGGTTATTTTCTGGATGGTTTCATTGTATTAGATGTTGAGTATGTTAATACAAATGTTTGTTATTCCCTTATCACATCTCCTAATACCTATGATAATGATGTGAATGTGTGGCATGCTAGACTTAGTCACATTGACCAACAACGTATGAATAGACTAGCCAAAAAGGGCTTGTTGGGCAATATTGAAAAAGTCGATTTGTCCATATGTAAGCATTGCCTAGGAGGGAAAACGACAAGGAAACCATTTGGGAAAGGTAAAAGAGCTGAATTTCCTCTGCATTTAGTCCATTCTGATGTCTGTGGTCCAATGAATGTGAGAGGAAGGCATGGGGCTGTTTATTTCATCACATTTATTGATGATTATACTCGATTCGGATATGTCTATTTGATTTCTCATAAGTCTGAAGCAATAAGTTGTTTCAAAAGGTTTATGAACCTAGTAGAAAATCAATTAGACAAGAAAATAAAAACATTGAGATCTGATCGAGGTCGAGAATATGTATCTGATGAGTTCAGAAAATTGTGTAATGAAAAGGAATAGAAAGACAGTTGTCTATTCCATATACTCCTCAACAAAATGGTGTTGCGGAGAGAAGAAACAGAACCTTACTGGAAATGGTTAGGTCCATGATGGCGCATGCTAACTTACCTATCACCTTTTGGAGTGATGCATTGTTAACTGCTGCGTATATACTTAACCGGGTGCCTTCCAAATCAGTTACTTCCACTCCATATGAGTTATGGACAGGTAGAAAACCGAACTTAAGTTTTCTTAAGCCATGGGGTTGTGCCGCTTATACACATGAGTCCTCTCACAAATTTGGGAAATTGGGTCCCAGAGGAAAGAAGAGTATTTTCATAAGGTACTCAGAACACTCGAAAGGATATGTGTTCATAGGTGAGCAGGAAAGTGGGAGTATAACTGAGTTTGAATCACGAGATGTCACATTCTTAGAGGATGAATTTCCTAAGAAGGGTCAAATAGGGGAAGATTGTTCCCTATTTGAAACTTTGGATCAGGATAATGATGTTAGTGGAGTTCGTCCAAGTGGGAGTAATATGAGAAGTGATGAATTCAATTCAATTCATTCTCAATTGCAACCACATGATGAAACGACATCATCATTACCTAATCCAAGTGAGAGCATGATGGGGAATGATGTGCAAAGTGTACAATCTCCCATACGGCGAACAAGTCGCCAAAGCATTCCCCGTCGACGTTTTGACATTGAAGGGGAAACTTTTATGGTTGCTTCACAAGATGAGGATGAGCCAAGAAATATTAATGAGGCTCTGAATTGCCCTAGTAAGGAAAAATGGATTAATGCAATGGAAGAGGAAATGGAGTCAATGAAATCAAACCAAGTCTAGGAACTGGTTGATCTTCCAAAAGGACGCAGAGCTATTGGGAACAAATGGGTTCTCAAAATAAAGCGAAAGGCTAATGGCTCGATTGAAAGGTATAAGGCTCGCCTTGTGGCAAAGGGGTATAATCAACAGGAAGAAATTGATTATGAAGATACGTTTTCTCCTGTGGTGAGATTTACCTCGATTCGCATTATTTTGGCAATAGTGGCAAGTCTGAATCTTGAGTTACATCAAATGGATGTAAAGACTGCTTTCCTCAATGGAGAATTAGAGGAAGAAATATATATGGAACAACCTGCTGGTTTCATAGTGAAAGGCCAAGAAGAAAAAGTATGTCGACTTTTGAGGTCGATATATGGTCTTAAGCAGTCATCAAGACAATGGTATATACGTTTTCATAATGCCATAATGGCATATGATTTTACGATGATTGATGATGATCATTGTGTATATATCAAAAGATCCAAGGATCAATTTGTGATCATATCATTATATGTTGATGATATACTAATTGCCGGAAGCAATATGGAGTTTGTTAAGACTGTCAAGAGTTGGTTGTCTTCCAACTTTGAGATGAAGGATATGGGTGAGGCTGCATACATTCTTGGAGTTAAGATTTCAAGAGATCATTCGAAGAGATCGTTGTCTCTTTCGCAAGAAACATATATAAATAAGGTTTTTGAACGATTTCGTATGCAAGACTGTAAACCCATAGATACTCCTATTGCAAAAGGTGAAGGATTGAGCCATAGACTGTGTCCAGGGACTCCACAAGAGAAGGAACAAATTAAACATGTTCCTTATGATAGTGCTATTGGGAGCTTGATGTACGCTATGATGTGTACAAGACCCGACATATGTTTTGCAGTTGGAATGGTTAGTAGATACCAATCTAATCCAGGTCCAGCACAGTGGAAAGTCGTCAAGAGAATACTGAGGTATCTGAAGGGAACTGCTGATTTCAAGTTGAATTACCAAGGAAAGGATCTGCGACTTAAAGGCTATTCAGATGCTGATTGGGGAGGAGATTTAGATGAAAGGAAATCTACCTCTGGATTTGCTTTCTTACTGAACAATGGCGCCATATCATGGAGCAGTAAGAAGCAAATGTGTATAGCCTTGTCCACGATGGAAGCTGAGTTCGTGGCATTATCAGCAGCGGTACAAGAAGGAGTTTGGTTTAAGAGATTTTTGGATTATTTAAGTGTTAATGAGAAAGCTGCAAATTCATTGTTGGTTAACTGTAATAGCCAAGCAGTTATAGCGTACACCAAAGATCCAAAATATCATGGTAAGACCAAACATATAGATACCAAGTATAACTTTGTGAAAGATATGGTTGCATGAAAGGATGTGAACTTACAGTACATATCTACGTATAGAATGGTAGCAAATCCTATGACAAAGCTAATACCTAGAGATTGCGTAAAGTCTGATGTACTGGATTGTAATTTCCCTGAGTTGTTCACAATTATGAACTAGTGTTGTTTCATTATTAATGCCTATGAATCTTTGTATGATCTTTATGCATCTTAATGCTCAGTGTATTATTTTAAGTTGAGAAGTATGTCGGACAGATATAAGATTAACCCACTCACACGGGTAATTGCCTCTATTTACTATGTGATAAATAGAGATGAGACTGTTTTTAAGCTTATTATTTAGGTGATAATCAAGAGCTCAAGTTTAAAATACGTATGTCACATTAACTGAGTGTTAAGATGAGGGCATAATACTAAAGATGTCCGAAAGTAAAATAACCCACATATTTTACTTTATTTGTCTATGATGCCAGATGTGAGTTCTGATGAATTTTGTGATTGAGTAGATACGTGAACTCAAGTTAGACATTAGGTATGTATGAAATATCATATGTACGGTATTGAAAGGTGTAGACATATGCTCCATGGGAAAGGAGTTAATACAGTAATACATATTTCATACTACGTATGCATGAGACGACCAATAAAAATGGTAAAAAGTTTGATCTCAACTTTTATGACGTGTGAGACTCTTGAGGAAAATAGTTCCTCAATTTTTAGTCCCCTCAGGACTCTTACTTATTCTCAAGATTTCTATTTAGTGTTTACTATCTTAGGGTGTTGCTAATGGTCATGAGATGATTCAATCTAATGGGACATTTCTAGAAAAGCAAGCTGGACTGAAATTGAGAATTTGAAGGAAATAGGAAGATCGATTTTGGAGAATCACATTGTGGTTTTATATTCACTGGTCGACCAATTATGACTATCTTTGTGATAATTATAATTGTGAATACAATATATACATCATTGTTTAAAAGAGATCAAAAAAGATATAAATGTGATCGATCGATCTAGGGTATTGCATACTGAATCTACTCAGAGTGAGACGCCCATTATGAGCTGCTATATATTCCTAATAGATGTATAGCAACGAGCTCTCAAAGTATGCTGGTTGCACGGATTATTCACCAATATGAATGTTGAAGAGAGGTAAAGAGAATACTGTTCAGCCCACCATGTGCGAGTGGGAGATGATGGTTTTATTAATTAAAAGGCTTAAGGCTCGTCCGCCCAAGTTGGGCCCAAAAAGCCCGGCCCACGGAAATAGGGCCCGTGGATGGGGGAAGGTATAAAAGGGAGGAGAGAGAGAGAGAAGACAACATTTTGCAATTCAACGTACGTAAGTTTTCCCTTCTCTCGCGCGCTCTCTCTCTCCAACAAGAAAAAGAAAAATAGTAAGCGTTTTTCTTCCCTTCAAGGCGTCGTCGGATCGAACAGGGCCAAATCTCTTCCTTTTGTCAGCGTCGGTGCTTAATCTGTGGCTAACAAGGTACGCTCGAATCCGTGGTGTGCTTTACGATCGGTGATAGGTGTGATATTGCTAGTATGAGTACCTAGAGGGGGTGAATAGGTATATAAAAGATTTTTCTTGATAATTGCACAATACTAGACAGTTGATGGATTTACGACAAATAATAATCAACGTAAGACTGAGTAAAGGAAAGAGAGAATTGAACACGCGGTTTATAGTGGTTCGGCTTAATTCAAGCCTACGTCCACTCTTCTGCACTGACAGCCTATTGGCTGGATTCCACTATGAACAAAGAGATGTTACAGCATTGACCTTCCTTGATTTCTCAGTGTAGATGATCTACCACACTCGCTCAAGGTATCACCAAGTATAGACACTCTTTTTGTATACAATTTCGCTCAAAATGTATCGACTAATAATCAAGGTGTTTTAGACTCTGGAATTTCTCTATCGATCACGCACTAAAGCAACTAGAACGTCTTCCTTTTATACTCCTTTATGCCATCATACCCGTTGTCACTTACCAAAGGAATTCCTCCAATCTACCCGTTGGACGGAATCAATTAAGAAGATCATTCGAGCTATTAAAGAAACCTGACGATAGCCCATCAATCATGTTCGCCCATACAATCAGGATCTTGGTTTCCAAGAATAAAACCTTCCAAGAATATTTCATCGACCATCGGATCTTCAAACGATCTAAATACGAATAAAAGAATCCATTATATTTATCCAGCTAAGAGATCTTCTCCAAAGGATAGGATTAAATCCTCAACCAAATACTTCGGCTCTGGATTTCCTTCGTTACTGGATTAGAAAGACTGTCAATGAGAATAGTCTTGAGTCTTGAGTCTTGAGTCTTGAGTGCTGAGTCTGGTGATCAGAAAGTCTTCAGACTCTAAACAGAAGGTCTGCAAATATCCAGACTAGACTGATAAAAACGTTTTGCCAACTTCAAAATATTCTGGAAAGATTTCTCCAACAATCTCCCCATTTTTTATGGTGACAAAACTTTCCTGTAGATTTGAACAACTTTGACCTGCAAAAACATTTCTCAAGTAATATGGCTATCTCATAAATATTAATAAATCAACCAGACTCTGCATCCACCGAAAATTGGTTAGTCTTTCATGAGTAATACCATACAACAACACTTGATATAAATGCAAACAGTCAAGCATCAAAATCTACACCCAATTCAGTCAAATTTAAGTTCAAGTTCACACCCAAGTTCACTCAAGTCATACTCAAAAACAAACATATTCAACCATAAAAAGAAATTTAAAGTCAAAGTTTAAAGTTCAAATTGCAATTCTCTCCCTTTTTGTCATCATTAAAAAAGTGAGAAAAGAGTCAGGTCTGCTTGGGAATGTGCACGATCTGGAAATCTCCCATCGACTGGACTATGCCTTCCAGCCTCTTCAAGTCTTCCCTTAGATGAGCTACCTCTTCTCCTTTGGCATTGGCTTGAATTTGTAGAGTGAGATCTTTCATTTTATCCTCCAGGGTAACCGAAGATGCTTGTCCAGCATTCTTCATGACTTGAATTTCACAGTCCAGAGCATAGATTTGACCCCGCATTTCCAGAAGAACATCAAGAATACGACGAAAATCTGCTGAATTGTCCGTCTATGTACTTGCATGTGCTTTCTCGGAAGGAGTGAATGCAGACGATGGAGCTTTTGTATAATCTTGCAGATTTGGTGTTGACGTATCATGTTCTTCTTCAGGCATTTGAGAAGCCTGAAAATCTTCTGGATCTGCTGGTAAGCGTCTTAGGCCTTCACTATTGGCAGCACATGTGTGGACCTTCCTTGCTCGCCATCTCCCCCTATCTCTAGGACCTCAAATGGGGATGAGTGATGATCATGCTCTTCTGCATCTTGATTCCCCTTCTCTCCAGCTTCAGCTGCAGACTTTTCTTTCTCTTCTTCTCCTTCTTCTTCAGCTTCTTTCTCCTTCTCTCGCTGCTCTTCTTCTTCTCTGTTCTTGGCTTGCTCCTCTTCTTCTCTCTATTCTTCTGCTTCTTTCCCTTTCTTCTGATGTTCTGTTGATTCAGGTACAGAACGTCTGGTCCTTATCAAGGCTAAGATTGTGAGATCTTCCTCTTCATCTTCATCCTCCAAGATGAGAGTTCTTTTCTTTGTGGATGGGGCACCAATGGGCTCCTTCCCTTTTCTCTTTAAAGCATAAGGTACTGGAGTCTTCACTCTGAACTTCTCCATTGCCTTGGAAAGCTCTTTCAGACGCATCTTTGTCAGCATTTTCAAACCTACCACCATTTTATCGCATGATCGAACACAAAGAGTATGTGGAGGTTCAATATTTAAGTGTCTGAAGATCTTGTCACAAGACCAGGATAAGGCAATTGGCCTTTGTCCTTCGCCATTGCTCTGTACATGTGAAAGAGAATGGTGTGAGGGAGAGAGAACTTCGTCCCTAAGTTAATCGCATACATCAATTTTGCCTCGGAATTGGACACGTCAGTCTTGGATGTAGACTTGGGCCTGATACAATTAATCACAATTTTGTGAAGCACGATATTGATGGCACGCATCCTTGAGTAGATAATTCTTCCCTCTGTATCACTATCTTTGACAAGCTCCAATGAGGCACGAGCAATTGAAACTTTGATCAGTTGATAGCGTCCTCATTCAACTCCAATTATGTCAGCCAACATGTCCACATCTACCACATAGTCTTGGTCTCGAACACTGAATGATATTCTATTTGCATCTAAAAAGCTAAGATTCGAATAGAAGTACGATGTCAATTGCGCATAGCCGTCTATGGTATCGGTGCAAAATTGCTCAAGTTGAAGCAGATTGAACTTCTCCCTTAAGTTCACATTAATGGCATCCAAGAAATCGAAATCAACACTCCTAGGGTTTATCACCCCTCGTTTCAACAGTCTAAAGAACAGATTCTCCTATTCCTTTGATTTAAACAACTCCATTCTTTTTCCCTTCACCCTCACAGCAACACCCATTCTAGGTTGAAAATCACTGAACATTTTATCATCATCGTTCCCGTCAGTCGAATTCGATCCCGATATACGAGGGTCACTTGGAATGTTCGCAAGTGCTTCCTCAGCCTTTCCTTTGGGAGCAATTCCCAAATCCTCCATTCGTCGCAAAAAGATATACTCATTCCCATAATTCTTATCTTTAAGAAAATCATCCATGTAGTTCAACGGAGTTCCAATGCTCTTCATCGCACAATAGAGTTTGTAAATAAAAGAGGGTTTTTGGACTCTTACAGGGTCTGCTTCCTCGATTATTTCTTCTTCTGGATGATGACCCACACCTTGTGGGGTAGATGGTGTTGAGTGACGTGGTGGAGAGTAAATCGGGCTCTGTTGCTGACTCGATAAATCTTCTTCTTCGGTGAGATCGAAATGGGTAGGTCCCTCCCTCATTCTCTGTGGTCCCCTGTTCGCGATTATTGAAGACTTCCTCGAAGAAGACATCCTTCCTTGTCGTTGAAAGATTCCTTTACTTGCTTTCCCAAGAAAAGATGACAACTTTCTCGAAGATGAACACGAAGTAGAGACAGGATTGGGAGGAGAATGCCTTTTAGGGTTTTGAAGATTGGGCGAAAAAGAAAACTGTATATATATAACTCAATTTTAAAAAGGAAGGTTCAATCGGCACAAGGAAAGTAAATGGTCACCTTCTTTTTAAAATCATTAACTGCCAAATAGAAGTTAATCCTTTTGAAAAGACAAGATTCTGTTTTTCACGGAGACTATAAATTAACTGAACTAAAGATTGTACCTTTTTGAGTTTGAATATAATAACAACTTACAGTCTATAGCCATGAATGTCTAAGTCTGAGGGTTGGAGAGTCTCTAGACTTTAACTTCTTCAAGCTTCAAAATGTTGAGTCTGGAACGGATAAAATCGAATTGATTTTTCTCCAAAGGCTTTGTGAATATTTCCGCTAGTTGACTTTTTGAATCAACAAATTGAATCGAGATTTCTCCATTTTGAACATGATCTCTAATGAAGTGATGTCGAATCTCTATATGCTTTGCTCTTGAATGAAGGATTGGATTTTTGGTGAGATTGATTGCGCTGGTGTTATCACGTCCGATCTCTGTACATGAGTCTTCAATCCCAAAGTCTTGTAGCTGTTATTTTATCCATAGAATTTGCGAACAGCAGCTTCCAAAAGCTAGATACTCTGCTTCTATTGTTGAGAGAGCCACAGTGCTTTGTTTCCTTGAAAACCAAGACACTGTCCTGCTTCCAAGCAACTAGCAAGTTCCTGAAGTACTCTTTCTATCGACTCTGCAACCGGCCAAATCTACGTCTGAATATCCCAGCAGATTAAAGTCTCCCTTTTTAGGAATACCAAAGACCGATGCTTGAAGATGAAGCAACGTATTTAATAATACTTTTCGCAACACTGAGATGGAATTCTCTAGGATCTGATTGAAACCTAGCACAGATGCAAACACTCAACAAAATGTCAGGTCTAGAAGCAGTAAGATAAAGAAGTGAACCAATGATGCTCCTGTACAGCTTTTGATCAACTTTCTTCCATTCTTCATCTTTGTCTATCTTCAAAGAACATGACATCGGTATGTCGGTCTTTTTGCACTTTTCTAGTCCAAACATTTTGACAAGATCATTTGCATACTTTTCTTGATGAATGAAAGTTCATTTCTCTAGTTGTTTCACTTGAAGCCCGAGAAAGAATGTTAACTCTCCCATCATACTCATTTCAAACTCATCCTGCATAGACTTTGAAAATTTCTTGCATAGACTTTCATTAGGGGATCCAAAAATAATATCATCCACATATATTTGAACAAGTAAAAAGCTTTTGTTTTCCTTTTTGATAAATAAAGTAGTATCTACCTTACCTTTGACAAAATCATTCTGTATTAAGAACTTACTTAGTCTGTCATACCAAGCTCGAGGTGCTTGCTTTAAACCATACAAGGCCTTTTTCAGTCTGAAGACTGAGTCTAGCCTCTTTGGGTCTTCAAACCCTGGTGGTTGTTCCACGTAAACTTCATCGTGGATAAATCCATTTAGGAAGGTACTTTTGACGTCTATTTGGAATAACCTGAAATTTTTATAACAAGCAAACGCAAGTAATAATCGAATAACTTCTAACCTTGCTACTGGTGCGTAAGTCTCATCATAGTCTATTCCTTCTTCTTGCGTGTATCCTTTAGCCACGAGTCTTGCTTTGTTTCGTACGACTTTTCCTTTCCCATTCATCTTGTTTCTGAACACCCACTTAGCTCCAATAACAGTTTTACCTTTTGGTTTGGATGTCAATTCCCAGACATCATTAATGTTGAACTATCTGAGCTCTTCTTGCATAGCTTCAATCTAGCTTTCATCAGATAAAGCTTCTTCTACGCTCTTTGGCTCAATTTCGGAAATAAGAGCTACAACACTAGACTCTTCACGCCTTTTAGATCTGGTGCGAATTCCTTCATTAATTTCACCGATAATGAGATCTTTGGGATGACGGGATTTATGCTTCCAATTACTGGTTGATTTGTCTGATTGATGATCTCTTTCTTTATTTGAATCTTCATAAATAGCTTGGTGCTGATCTTCCAGAGTCTGAGATGCTTCTTGAGTTGTAAGCTTTGGAGGGTCTAGAGTAGGTTCAGACTCTTCATGATGAGTCAAACTGGATTCATCTTGCGTAGAGTCTTGAAATTTGACATTCATTGACTCCTCCACAGACTGGCTCTTCTTGTTATAGACTATGTAGGCTTTGCTTGATGTAGAATATCCAAGGAAGATGCCTTCATCTGATCTTTCTTCAAACTTATCAACGTAATCTTTTGCATTTTTCAAAATAAAGCATTTGCAACCGAACACATGAAAGTATGAAACAATAGGCTTCTGACCTTTGAATAACTCATAAGGGGTTTTCTCTAGAATAGATCTTAAGAAGACTCTATTAATGATATAGCACGCTGTTGAAACAGCTTCAGCCCAAAATCGTGAAAAAATCTTACTTAAATCGTGAAAAAAAATCTTACTTTAGGAAAATCAATCAAGGGAATTGTTTCTGCTGTCATACTTAGACCGGACTTATTGAAATAAGGTCTTTGAGCTGAAAGAATTTTTTCAAGTTTTTCGGACCCTATTGAAAATTTCTTTGAAATATTTGATAAGTCAGTTTTTAAAAGAGCATTTTCTTTCAAAAGATTATCTTCCTTTTCTTTAAGAGTGGAAACATTCAAATCTAAATTTTTAATTCTTTCTTCTAAGACATTTTCCTTTTGTTTTAGAGCTGAGTTTTCCTTTTTAAGTTCGGAAATTCTTTTGAGAGAAGTCTTAAGACTAAAACACAGTTCATCAATGTATTTAGAAATTTTGACAGGAATTTTAAAATTACTTGCCTCAAATTTTGTCCGAGTCGATCCAAAGTATGAGTCCGAGTCCGATTGTGCCATCGGACACAAAGTTGGCATATTCTTCATCACTTTCTTCACACTCGTATCACTCCATGTTTCAGCTTTGAGAGCTTTACGAAACTTTTCAGCTTTTCCTTTCTTCTTCTTTAGAAGAGGACGGTTTGGGTACGATATGTCACTTTTTCTTACATTCGAAGCAAACTACATCTTTGTTTGGTTCATCATCATCTACAGACTTGGTCTGCTGTCTTTGGAAACTTTGTTTCTTTGAGTTGAACCTTCTTCCTTTTCTATTCAGCTTTCTGAATCTTCTTATCATAAGAGCAAGCTCCTCATCGTCCAGATCATCTTCAGAATCTGTATCATCATAATCATCATTTGATTTTAATGCAATGGATTTCTTACCTTTTGGATCTTCGTTTTCATTAACTCGTTCCACTTCATAAGACTGAAGAGTTCCAATCAGCTCGTCAACAGATAGTGGCATAATTCTTTGCGTCTCTCTTATTGAGGTCTTTATATGATTCCAATCCTTAGAGAGTCCACGTAGTAGCTTGTTTACCTTCATGGGATCAAAAAAAATTTGTTCTTGATTCTCAAGACCATTGACAATATCTGTAAAACGACTAAACATGTCAGTTATAGATTCTCCTGGTTTCATTTTGAAGGCTTCATATTGACCGAGGAGAATGTTAATTCTGGTCTCCTTCATTCGATTTGTTCCTTCATAGGTGATATGTAATATGTCCCATACTTCTTTTGCTGTAACACAATAAGATATTATGTTATATTCAGTTGGTGACAAAGCACAATATAAAGAGTAAATTGCTTTTGCATTGAGTGCTTGTCTCTTGATTATCTCTTCTTGAGTCATTCCACTGGTCTCAATAGTTTCTTTCCCTCTTTCAGAGACTGATGCAGCTGGAGGAGTAATTCATCTTTCCACAACGTCCCATTCCAGAGGATCCTTTGATCGTAGGAAAGCTTTCATCTTGTTCTTCCAGATGTTGTAATCCTTTCCATCAAAGTAGGGTGGTCTGGTATTGCTTTGCCCTTCCACCAGCCTGGTGCTAGCATACTAGCCATGGATCTTTTACTCTTAAGTAAAACACTTCAAATAAAGTAAGAACACGAGCTCTGATACCAATTGATATTGCTAGTATGAGTACCTAGAAGGGGGTGAATATGTATATAAAAGATTTTTCTTGATAATGCACAATACTAAACAGTTGATGGATTTGCGACAAATAATAATCAACGTTAGACTGAGTAAAGGAAAGAGAGAATTGAACACGCGGTTTATAGTGGTTCGGCTTAATTCAAGCCTATGTCCACTCTTCTGCACTGACAGCCTATTGGCTAGATTTCACTATGAACAAAAAGATGTTACAGCGTTGATCTTCCTTGATTTCTCGGTGTAGATGATCTACCACAATCACTCAAGGTATCACCAAGTATAGACACTCTTTGTGTATACAATTTCGCTCAAAATGTATCGACTAATAATCAAGGTGCTTCAGACTCTGGAATTTCTCTATCGATCACGCACTAAAGCAACTAGAACGTCTTCCTATTATACTCCTTTATGCCATCATACCCGTTGGCACTTACCAAAGGAATTCCTCCAATCTACCCGTTGGACGGAATCAATTAAGAAGATCATTCAAGCTATTAAAGGAACTTGACGATAACCCATCAATCATGTTCGCCCATACAATCAAGATCTTGGTTTCCAAGAATAGAACCTTCCAAGAATATTTCGTCGACCATCGGATCTTCAAACGATCTAGATACGAATAAAAGAATCCGTTATATTTATCCAGCCAAGAGATCTTCTCTAGAGGATAGGATTAAATCCTCAACCAAATACTTCGGCTCTGGATTTCCTTCGTTACTGGATTAGAAAGACTGTCAATGAGAATAGTCTTGAGTCTTGAGTCTTGAGTCTTGAGTCTAGTGATCAGAAAGTATTCAGACTCTAAACAGAAGGTCTGCAAATATCCAGACTAAACTGATAGAAACGTTTTGTCAGCTTCAAAATATTCTGGAAAGATTTCTCTAACAACGTGATTTCCCGGGCTTCGTCTTCCGCATTGATTTAGGGGTTCGATTTATTGTCGAATCCGCTTTTCGAGGATCCGTTATTCCCAACAGCTTTGCCGGCCACCTCCACACGGCACTAGATCAGCGAGGGATCAACGCGTTCATGGACGAGGAGGAGCTCCGGAAGGTTGAGGAGATCGCGCCAGCAATTCTCGAAGAACTACGCGCCCTCTAACTGGTGCTTGGACAAACTGGTGAGAATCGTCAAGTGCAGGGATATGATGGGGTAGATCATGTGCCCGGTGTTCTACAAGGTGGATCCCTTGGATGTGAGGAAGCAGAGGCAGAGGTACGGACGAGCACTAATCGATCACGAGGAGAGGTTGAAGTCGAACGGCGGTGATCCGGAGAAGGTGAAGAGGTGGAGAAAAGCACTGACTGCAGCAGCTAACATCTCCGGCTGGCATTTGGTTGACGAGTAAGGCTCTCTCATTTACTCCTTTCTCAGTTTGCTTACCGTTTGTTATGTGGCAAAACAAAATGCAAAAACTGTTGATTAAGGAATTTCTCTAATTTCCATGGCCCTATTCATGGGAATGCTTATGCATAAAATGGAAAAAAAAGAAAAAAAAACAATTCACGCTAATCAAAGCAGGAAAGCTTATGTATTAGTTTTCTTGACAAACAACTAAGTAATTCGTGAGTTGAGTATATAAACAAGCAGGTGGACCGCGTCCCTCTACAAGCCAATTTTTGCATTAGATGTCGATTTGCTATAAACTGAATTTAATCTTGCCTGTTGTGCTTGAGATATTGACTGCGGTTTACTAGAGATCAGCTTAGTACTTATTTATCCAATGTGTTTGAATCTACCAAGCGTGAGTCTTATGTCATTAAGAACATTGTCAAGAGAGTATACGCTCAGCTGAATTATAGAGTGCAAAGATGACTTTATACTAGGTGGCAAGCTCTAATACAAAGAATCTCTCAAACTGGACGGCATAGAGCTGGATCAAGCTACCTGATTGGATCAAAATATGCTATATAAATAGACTTAATATGCAATCTACACTTATCATAGTTCATTTGATACTTTCAAAGAATCGTGCATCTTTCTCAACCGATACCCTAGATCAATATAGTTTAAGGCAAACCTAGCAATTTTATGAACTTTTTTTCCAAAGACAATGAGATTATAGAGCTTAAAAGACCTGCTCTATTGACTCACATATAAGCTATAAAAACCTGGCGGCAAGGGATTCTTCATCTATGAAATGAAATTCATCTACGTTTCACTTCAATAAACAGAAAAGCACATTATAACAGAAGTTAAAACTCTATTGAGCAGAATCCATAGAAACCCTAACCTTTGAGAAGCAGAGGACGTATCGGAGCCGCCAATGGGGCTTTGACAAGTGATGGCGGGGTCGGTGGCGTTGGCGCTCACGAGCAGGGGCGCTTAGAGAAGAAAAGAAAGAGAGAACAATGCGGAGGTCACGAGGATGAGGGAAAAACACAATGGCGGGTCGGGGAGGCAACGGCGGAGGCAGAGGCACGTCGGCGTCGGCATCCTCTAGCAGATTTAGCACTTTGCAGAGGGGTGAGAGAGCAAATTGATTCGGCGCTGTGGCACGACAGCTCGGGAGGCGACTGCAGAGGCGAAGGCGCATGGGCGTCGTGGTTCGCTGGCTGATTGCCTTGAAACGGTGTCTCGAGAGGCAACGACGGAGGCAACCGACGAAGGTGCGTCAGCGTCATGGTTTACCAGCAGATTCAGCACTTCACGGAGGAGAGAGATTGAGCAGATTGCTTCAGTGCGGAGCCAGAGGCAGAGCCGTCAGCGCGGCAGCTGGGGACGGCGAAGGCGCTGGGGACAGCGAAGGCGGAGGCATGGTGGTTCGCTAGCAGTTTCAAAGAGTGGGAGAGCGGATTGATTAAGCGCAGAGTGGGAGGAGAGAGAGAGAGAGAGCGCCGAATCATTTTGAATGAAGGGAAATTTTTTTCACACCACACCGTAGAACGGAGTTTAACGGGAGAGGGGAGAGAGAGGACAGAGAGGGTTTGTAGAGGAGAGAGGGCGTCAAGTCAGAGCAGCTGGACTTTTGAAGAGAGAGAGAGAGAGAGAGGAGAGAGACGTGGCTTTGAACTGAGACGATGTGCACCCGATGTGGACCGTCGAGATAGGTGTCTATCGTAACTAGGGATGCTGTGGAGCTATTAAGGTACTCAATATTTTCTTTCATGTTAGGTATTTTTTTATGACGTGACATTTAAAAAGAAAATTCTATTTAACTATATATAGAGCTATTCGGCCTTGAGAGTCAAACCCCGTTTCAGTCTTTCAATCCAAGAGGCGATGGAAGGAGGTTGCTGTTGCTGTTGCTCTTGCTCCTGCCGTCTCTCATCCCTCATTCGGAGGTTGTGCAACCGCTTGGCCGGTTGTCGGTCAAACTGTTTCCGTTTCCGTTTCAGTCGAGCAAGCGGGGGAGGCGGGGGAGGCTGGGGAGTCAGGCAAGATGGGGCAAGTTTCGGGTACGAGAATCGAGAGAATTATGCGAAAAAGATTTTCTGCAATTGATGCATGTTTTATGAGTTCAGTATATATATTTATATAAGAGATTACAAGCCATTAAAATTAATTGAATTGAATTTACGATCCTTGATCTTAGCACTTGCTTGTTATGTGAGATTCTTCTTTTGACTTTAGCAATTATGTGATTTAATTTGATGTTAATTCCTTAATTTGTGCCATTATCTTGACGTGGCAGTGCCCCAGACCTTTGGGCTGGCGATCCAGATGGAAACGAACTGCGTCTGGACTCCTTTGGTGAGAGCAGCCAGAGAGGGAACGGGGCATTCGTGGAAGACGAGGTGCTCCGGAAGGGCAAGGAGATGAGGCAGGATTCTGGGGGAGCCATCGGGGAGTCTGGCCGTCCGTACAGATACGACGTGTTCCTAAGCTTCCGTGGCGAGGACACGCGCAACGGCTTCACCGGCCACCTCCACGCGGCGCTCGACCAGCGAGGGATCGACGCGTTCATGGACGAGGAGGAGCTCCGGCAGGGCGAGGAGATCGCGCCGGCAATCCTCGGAGCCATCGGGGAGTCGAGGATCTCGATCGTCGTGTTCTCGGAGAACTACGCGTCCTCTAGCTGGTGCTTGGACGAGCTGGTGAGAATCGTGGAGTGCGGGGATACGATGGGCCAGATGGTGTGCCCGGTGTTCTACAAGGTGGATCCCTCGGATGTGAGGAACCAGAGGGGGAGGTACGGAGAAGCCCTAATCCATCACGAGGAGAGATTGAAGTCGAACAGCAGCGATCCGGAGAAGGTGAAGAGGTGGAGAGAAGCACTGACTGCAGCAGCTAACATCTCCGGCTGGCCTTTGGTTGACGAGTAAGGCTCTCTCATTTACTCCTTTCTCAGTTTGCTTACCGTTTGTTCTGTGGCAAAACGAAATGCAAAAACTGTTGATTACGGAATTTCACTAATTTCCATGGCAATAGATTCATGGGAATGCTTATGCATAAAATGGGAAAAAAGAAAGAAAAAAAAAACAATTCACGCTAATCGAAGCAGGAAAGCTTATGTATTCGTTTTCTTCACAAGCAACTAAGCAATTCTTGAGTTGAGTACATAAACAAGCAGGTGGACCGCGTCCCTCCACAAGCCCATTTTTGCATTAGATGTCAATTTGCTAGAAACTGAATTTAATCTGGCCTGTTGTGCTTGAGATATTAACCGCAGTTTATTGGAGATCAGCTTAGTACCTTTTTATCCAATGTGTTTGAATCTACCAGGCGTGAGTCTTATGTCATTAAGGACATTGTCGAGAGAGTATGCGCTCAGCTAAAGAATCGCAAGCAGTTACACGTTCCTGAAAACGTGGTTGCCGTGGACTCACATGTGCACCGTATGCGTACTTTGCTTGACATGGAATCGAATGAGGTTCGCATGGTTGGAATTTGCGGATTTGGAGGAATAGGGAAGACAACTATCGCCAAAGCTACTTACAATGCCTTTGAGCATAAATTTGAGTATTGCAGCTTTCTTTCCAACGTTAGAGAAACTTGCGAGAAATCGACAGACAGTGGCCTACTTAAGCTTCAAGAGGCACTTATTCCTGAGGTAAGGTGGTACGATGGTCTGAAGCTTGGCAGTGTCGACGAAGGTATGAGCATCACAAAGAGTAGACTTTGCAAAAAAAAAGTCCTCATTGTCCTTGATGATGTGAACCAATCGATCCAATTGGAAACACTAGTTGGAGGACATGATTGGTTTGGTGATGGAAGTAGAATCATCATAACGACTAGAGATGAACATTTACTGGCTGCTCATCACATAAAAAGTAGTATGTACAAGGTTCAACCATTAGATCGTTTATCGGCTCATACGCTTTTCAGGACAATTGTTTTCCCGAATTCTTCTTCTTGTCTAGATTATGAAGAGCTTTCATATAACATAGTGGAATACACCAAAGGACTTCCATTAGCCGTTAAAGTTTTAGGTTCTTTTCTTCGAGGTAAAAAATTACTTGTATGGAAAAGCACATTAGATAAACTGAAGGAAGTTTTCAATGGAGACATCTTCAGTGTGCTGAGAATGAGCTTTGATGGTCTAGATGATTATGAGAAGGGTATTTTTCTTGACATTGCATGTTTCTTCAAGGGAGAGAATGAAAGTTATGTGAGAAATGTTTTGAAGAGTTGTGATCTCTACCCAGATGTTGGAATTGAGGTTCTATTAGATAAGTCACTCATCACTATTGACCATGGCAAGCTGGAAATGCATGATATGATTCAAGAAATGGGAAGAGAAATCATTCGGCAGGAATCTCCCACAGAGCCGGGGGAGCGCAGCAGATTGTGGTTCTATAAGGATGTGCTTCATGTTCTAACAGAAGGCACGGTAATGCACTAAATCATGATATTTTGTTTTTGACAATATGTATGCCTGTTTGGTAGGGTTAAAGCCTCTTAAAAAGTACCTTGGACATTATAATGAAGAAGCGTGTGAATATATTTCTGCTAAGTAAGATAATGGCCTGACAATCTCATAAGAATCATTTTTTTCCACATCCCAACCTGAAATGTAAGGTTTGCACTATTGACCTCTCCCCAAAACTTAAAATATGAAAAATACCAGGAACTTATATGATATGTTTCTTCAATGATTTGAGGTGCTTATAAAACTAACGTGTCAAATGTGGAAGTAAAAGCAAATTCTGAAAGCTAAGAGCAAAAGGCGCCTAAAGCACACCAATTCTTATTTATTATTACTAGTTAAGTCCTTGTATAACCTAGACACCTTTGCACTTAATTTGCCTATTCATAAATGTGCTACCAGGGAACAAAGAAAGTAGAAGCAATAATGGTCAAGTTGGCTGCTCCTGAAGAAGTACACTTTAGTGCTCAAGCCTTCACAAACATGAGGAGGCTCAGAATTTTCTTAGCTCGCAATGTATACCATACGGGTGATCCCGTATGCTTTCCCACTGAATTGAGATGGCTAGAATGGCCTGATTATTATCCAACATCGGTGCCATTCAATACAGGCCACGGGAAACTTGTAGGTCTAGACCTAAGTAAAAGCACCATCCGCCTATTGGGGAAGACATTGGAGGTACATACTTGCAATATTCTCTTCCGTCAAAATAAAAGATGAATATGTGAAGGTCTTGAAAAACTACTTACATATGTTATCCGTTTACTATGCAGCTTTGTAGAAATTTAAAGTTTGTTAATTTTAGCCACTGTGCTTTGCTGAGTGAAATTCCCGATGTATCATCACTACCAAATCTTGAGAGTTTGATTCTACAAGAGTGCATCAATCTTGTTGAGGTTCATCAGTCTCTCTGGCATCTTGACAAACTTGAAGATTTGAACTTTTTGAACTGCTACAATCTTAGCCGTTTCCCAAGAAATCTAAAGTCAAGATCACTTCAAAATCTAATTCTTAGCGGTTGCTCAAAGCTTTCAAGGTTTCCAGATATTCTTGTACAAATGAAACATTTGACAGAACTGGCGCTTCATGGGACTGCCATCAGAGAACTACCATCTTCTGTCGCGAATCTCGTTGAACTGAAAGGGTTATATCTAGAAGACTGCACGGACCTTAAAAGCCTTCCTTGTAGCACCTATACACTGCAGCATCTCGAGCGTATTTTGGTTGATGGTTGCTCACAAGTTAGCAAGCTCCCAGAATGTTTGTGTGAATCAAGTGATTGCACCAATTTCTCTCTCCCATTAGCCCTTCCGAGTGTTATTAACTTGAATGTGCAAAGATGCAGCTTATCAGAGCTTAGTTTCTTGAAAAATCTTCATTGCATGTCCTCGTTGACAATTTTAGATTTGTCGGAGAACAAATTTGTGAGCCTTCCTACCTGCATCAGTCAATTTACAAAGTTGCAGCAGCTTTTTTTGATGCATTGCAAGCAGCTGCAAGAGATTCTAGCTCTCCCACCAAACATAACATCTTTACATGCAAAAGGTTGTGAATCGCTGGAAATATGTGCGGACTTATCGAACATGTTGCAATATAATTCAGATGAATCACCTTGGCTCAGAAGATTTGACTTCTCTGATTGTCATAAGCTAATTCAGGATCAATGCTCCAGCAATTGCAATATGCTATCAATTGAGGTCTCTCTCTCTCTCTCTCTCTCTCTCTCTCCTTCTCTCCCTCCCTTTGCACGTGTTTGTGTGTTTGTGTCTCAAATGTAAAATGTTCCAAATGGCAGGGATTGCTTGGAGAGACTCGAGTTGACATTTTTCATCCAGGAAGTAAGATCCCAACATGGTTTGTCCATCAAAGCATCAAAGGACTCATAAAGTTTCCTGTATCTTCAGAATTATACTGTGACATAGCCGGCTTGGCGTTTTGTGCTATTGTTGGTTCAACCAATCGGAAGGAAGCCAGTATCTCATGTGAGATCCAGTTGTTTGTCAATAAGGAAGCAACTTATGGTTGCGTCGATTGTTTTTCCGCGTTGGAGTTAGACCACGTATGGGTTCTATATGTTCCACGGCGAATGATGTGGGGATTGGATACGAAATTGGTGAATCACCGCAGTCAATTTGCAGTACTGTTTC
Organism: Eucalyptus polyanthemos subsp. polyanthemos; assembly: GCA_017140185.1. NCBI lineage: Eukaryota > Viridiplantae > Streptophyta > Magnoliopsida > Myrtales > Myrtaceae > Eucalyptus > Eucalyptus polyanthemos. The sequence continues at coordinate 62,104,081 of CM029459.1, read as the reverse complement.
AAGCGTCGGAGGGGACTCTAAGAAGTTGCGGGGTGCATCTGGTTTACAAACAAGGTAAGTAACCAAATGACGTGAAGAGTGACGAAAGCATCGATCCTCAGAATTCTAACGCAAACCTCACAAGTTCCTATGTTGAAACCCGCAAAAGGAAGGAAAGATTTTCAGACTCCTAATCAACAAAACTATGATTCCAGCTTAGCTTCTTGTAATTTAGTGTGGGGAGTTATATTAATACCCTTTCGAGCGGCTTTGATAGTGTGTTTCCTCGTGGCAAAAATAAACTAGCTGATGTGCTTTTCTTTACCCTCATTGATGATCTTCGATCTTTCCCTCACTGACAAAGTGCAATGATGTTTATGAGGAGTCAGTATTTCTCAATTTTCTTGTCCACCCGTTCACGGTCAAGCTCAAAAAGAGAACCCCAAAAAACGAAGAAGGGCTCTAAACAAAGAACTAGAATTTCCAAATTGGCTCAAATCTTTCTGCAAGAAATTGCATGAATTTGGTTCTGTGAGGTTATGAATATGTCAGTGACTATCTTTTGCCCTGTTCTGATCTTGGCTTTCAACATAGATCAGCAGCTACTGAAGTCACGAGAATGAAGGATGGGCCGTGCAGTCAGTTCACGCCATCTTCAGCTACATAGTCCATGTTTCCTTCGGCCTTGTTTCCGATTCACTTTGAGTATGATCGCTCGTATGTTTTAAGTGTAATGTATGGCCAATTAATTCCGTCCATATTTTGTTTGCCAAGCCCAAAGTCCAAGCCCTTAGCCAAACCCATTTTCCTTTCTTCCTTCAACGGATTTGTGCACGAGCGTGCGAAGCGGCGGATAAACAAGAAAAGGAAAAAGAAAAAGAAGATGAGAGATTGAGCTCGTTCATGAAGAGAAAAAGGGAAAAGAGAAAAAGTTTCGAGTGTTGGCGATTCGGACGTCCTAACAAGCCTAATCAACTGCATATTGCAACACCTTATAATTATTTGAGCCTATTATTCATTTAATTGCAGTAATTTTCAAAGTTAGGTCTTAAATCTAGAGTTATGTGAAAGTTGAACTGTAAGGTTCAGTTGAGGAGCTATTGAGCTTAAGATTTATGTGGAAATAGTAGATAAAGGCATTGTGGAGTTGCGAGGTTTGAGAAAATCAATTACAAGTTATAGTTTTATTGGAACGAAATTCTAAACTTTCGCGTTCAAGTTTTGTGGAGTGAATAATATGCATAACAAATAAAGATGAACATTCATTAACAAATTTCTTAATTGGCGTGTAGAAATCATGTTATCAACATATAAGTATAGTTTAATCGTATCATTCATTAGAGTAGCATTTTTTTTTTTTTTGAATAATTGATGGGAATACAAGTGCATTAACTTGAGTAATCTCCATAAGTCACTTTTTAAATTTCTTATGTGAGTGATACCATCTCTTTTTCGTATTTGTAAACTCACTTTTTGAAAACGATATGGATTAGATATACTACGAGTTACACAAAATGGTATGTTTATTGCATAAAATCTAGATCGAGCATTTACTATCATGTTTTTTGAAATAGAAAAGCATTACTTATTACCGTTTGAGCTGATTACTCGTGAATAATTTGCGAAGTCTATAATGAAAGAATCAAAAAAATTTCATGATTTATAACTTTTTTTATAAAGGGTGTTTTGGTATATATCAAATCGTGAAATTATATGGTTTACTTTGTGAATCAGAGTTGATATGGTTTCTAATTTTTGTTGTAACTTATTGAAGATTGAGGTTGATGGATTTGGATTATGCTCAGTGTTTCTGTGTACCCATTGAGAAGTTTGTGTATATACATACTAGTTTTAAGATGCTTTATGAGCTAGCCACCAACAATATAGGTGGAGACCTAAACGGGAGATGAATCTTGACCATCTTTTCATCAGACCTTATGCATGATCTTGTTGGATATTTAAGCGCAGAATTAGTCAATGGAATGGATTATATTACTTGGCTTGTTTCGCACGTGCAATGTCTGATGGTAATAATACCTTCGCATGCGAAACACCATTATCATGATGAAGTGAATTTTTGCAACGGAAAATGAATTATATCCAAAAGAAATTTGTCATTCTTCTAGAAATTTAACATATAATCGTAAATATTACAAATGATGTGGGAATGATCCTTGAATCTTGAGGGTAGCAAATTCCGCATTGTTTGCACTTCCAATGAACTCTCTTTTACACTTTTTCGATACAAAAGGAAAAAGACAAACACCAACACAGAATCCTTGTAATCCTTTTTTTTTTAATTCTAAATCCCTGTAATCGACCCAACTTAGTTACACGGGGCTCCCGACATGTTTTTTGTTGCAGTAGTCCCTGTCAAATGATAATAAATGTATAGAAAACTCTAATGATGACGATAAAATATTACTCATGAGTGCTCCAAACGTACTTTTTTTTTTTTTTTGAAAATATAATGTAAAGCATTGATTTCAACTTCATTTGATCATGCTGTCATGATCAAATGTGCAGTCTCCCCGAAGCAATAGGATGTATGGTATAGGGCCCTTTTTCTCTCCCTTAAATTCTTTTGTGGATTTTGAGTCCGAAATATAACAATGACTTACTTGGTATTATATCACAATCCATCTATTCTTACGCATAGTTATTCATGAAACATGACATAGGTTATCTTTCGATGGCAGGAGTCAACCATCCAAGCAAAAAGTTGAACCAATCTCATTCATTCTAATCCTATCAAAACGGATCTTGTTAAATGAATTAATCAATCACGCCATACTTCTTATTCTTAGTGCATTTTGAGAAAAATTTGAAAATTGTTTTTTTACGGTGCATGTGATAACTATTTTGTGAACGTTTTAACATGAACTCGAATGATTTATATTTTTACCAATTATTAAATGTTGCACGTCGAGCTCAATATTAGGGCCAAGAAAAGTGATGAAAGTATCCGCTATGCCCACGGTTTCAACGCGCCGGCGACTGCATGAATTGCATGATTATACGATGAAAAACGGCCTCCCGCACGTGCCAACTGGATTGCTTAGTTGGACAAGCGCATCGACAAGTGGCGCTCATGCATAGGATTCGCCAACAAGGCGAAAGAGCCCCCACCGCAGCGGGTTATCCCGAACCAGATCCGACGGTCCACGATCGCCGCCGCCCTATCGGGCCCCCACCGCGGCGAGGAACCCGACAAACACCTCCTCCCCTTCCTGAGGAAGGAGAAAATATTCAGTGGTTCGTGCGTGCCACGTCATCCGCTGACGTGGCGCGCACATACCACTCAGGTACAGACACCTGTCCCGAGCGGGACCCCCTGGAAAATGAGAAAAGGGCTGGTATTCGGCTGGCTCGGCTCGGCTCCACCTGTAGAAAAGAAAGGACAGTCAGCGTATTCCTCCCGCTCAAAATTTCTCTCTCTCTCCTCACTTGAATAGGCCGGTTCTCTCTCTCCTCGTAAAAGAACCGAGAACGCTCAGAGCCTTCCTCTGTTTCCTTCTCCGCGCATCCCACCTCCTCCGGCTCCGGCTCCGGCTCCGTCTCCGGCTCCGACTCCGGCTCCGCCTCCGCCTGCCCAAAAGCCTCGCTGGTCATCTCGGTCTCGTTCCCGAGCGGCACCAGGCTCCCCGCCGCTGACCGGGCGTTGTCCCTGACGCTAGCCCGCTCGGTCGCGAGGGAGATCTCGGCGGAATTGGGCGGGGTCGACGGCGCGGCGAAGAAGGAGAGGCCTGCTGCATTTTCTCTCTCTTCTTTTCAACGGAGCGCGCGCTATTTCTTCCCGCTTCTGCCTCTCTCGTCCTCAAGCACTCCTCTCCTCTCTGTCTCGAGTCCTCTCACTCACCCCAAGCGCCCCCCTCCTCTCTGTCTCGAGCCCTCTCACTCACCCTAAGCGCTTCCCTCCTCGCCTCGTTCTTGGTCGATGATGGCGGAGCTCTGCTTGATGGCTTCGCATGGTTATCCGCCGAGCCTTGTTCTTGGTCAGGAGCAAGGGCGCGAGCAGAGTCGTTAGGGTGAGTCTCGACTTCTCTCGGTTCCTCTCGATTCCGTCCGTCGCGGATTCGGATCGGAACGAACTGGGTTTCGTGCCTAGGGATTGCCGAAGCGCTTTGGATAGCTTCCGTCGGTTGATTCTTGTGCAGTGTTGTCGATTTTGTTCTGTTGTCGTGGCAGCTCCGTGCTTGCTGCTTGGCGTTCAGTCCTTGATTGGGTCATGTGGTGTTTTAGCTCTGTAGCTCGTCGTTAGCTGCGGCTTTTGTGAGTTTCGATGCTGACTTTGTGCACGTCGTTGATGGGCCTCGATGTGTTGCGTAACTCGGTTCTCTAGGAGATTCATCTATGTAAGATCTCTTGATCACAAGTTTTTTGTTTTCTTACCACTCTGTCTAAAAGATTGAAATTTTACAACTCCATCTTGACCTCCGTGGCTTGATGCTCCAAGCTTGGTGATTTCGGGTTTAAAGAGTGCTGCGAAGTTGCAATTAAATTTTGCTTTTCATTGGTGCTTGCACGTTGCGAAGCTTTGTCTTTGTTGATTCTGACCTCCTCAATTGTTTAGGGTGGTTTAGATCTATGTGCAGTGATGTTTGCTAGGGATTTTCTTTTGTTCTATGTTAGATTATAGAAATGGCTAATGTTGGTCAGGTGTCGGTTCCTTGTTATTTTGCATCCTGCATTCGGGAAATCTAATTATGGAAAGTGCAGGATCTTCAGCCAATTTTGCCTGCTGCTAGGACAAGACAAGACATTATAAGATTGGGATCCATGACCCTCAATCCTAATCAATTCAAGGAGGCAGTGGAACCCCTATATGTACTGTTAGCAGCAAAGCAGTGTGTGCAGATTGATTCTGTGGAGAAAGATCCCATGATTCTAGATTTGCAAGGTATGCACGTAATACTCAGTTGAAGATCTCTCTCTCTTTTATTTATTATTTATTTTTAAATCAATTCACGTTATATGTCAGCTTGTCCAAAAGGAGAGACCTTGAAATAAAGTGCTCGTGTTCCTTCCGGGTATAATTTATTTCTCATGTAAATTTGTTAATTACAAGCTTCAAGTCATTGATTTCATTTGATGAAAATCTCACCCTTCATGCCACAGAGATAATGAAATTTTTGGGGCCATTATTATTTATCACCCTTACAGTTTTAAATCATCTTACCACAAAACTACTTAAGAATATGAATTTGTATCCTTTTGCAAGTGCTTGATTGCTGAGGTTGGTAGAACTGGCTAAAGTGCTGAACCATCTATATAGGTTTAGGAGATCACTGAAACCAAGATCTGCTTCTAAAGAAAACAATATAGCTTTTGTAGGACATGTGTTGCAGTGCTCTTTGCTGTTAAACAGGTTACTTGTCGTGAGAGGGGATGGTCAAGTGTCCACTCAACTACTGGGCCCCTAGGCACTGGAATTGCTAAACAATCCACCATGCAGAGAGAAGTCTTTGAGTTTAGTATGTCTGGATTGAGTTCTGCTGAAAAGGCTGGACTAGATATGTCTCTAGTATCTAATTTAATGGGTCTTCACTCAGTGGAAACTGACATGCATCGCCTACCCATCATTCCTTCTCTCGTCTACCCTAACTTTCAATTTTCCACTCAGAGCGCTCTCTCAGATTTCATGGGAGATTTGGTCCGAAATTCAAAAATAACCATTAACTCCGATGGTAGTCTTGATCGCAGCTAGTGGGGCTGAGATGAAGGATCTCCTCTCAATTGTAGCGGAGTTTTACCTATTATGGAACTTAACTCAAGGGAGAAAGCTTTCGATGCCAGTTCCTTATGACAACAACCACCTCATATGCTTAGTGGGTCATCGCCTTAAACCGTTGTTAAATTGAGCGTATCTGTTTGTAGATGAACATGCAATTGAGAAATGCCAAATTGTTGCCCTGTTATATTTGTGTATGCGCTAGGCCAGTCTTTAGCACTTTATGGAACTGTATATCTACTCAATAAACTTATTTGCATTCTTAACAGATCTAACTGAGTGAGAACCTTAGTTGTAAGTATAACATGTGGGAAGTAAACACAAAACCACCCCATGTGCATCAACTTAGTTGCTTGACATTAGAGAAGCATGACCCTTGGAAGGAAATTAAGCTTAAAGGCTACAATAAGGGTGGGTTGAGCCGACATCGGCATTTCGCCATACCATTTGGGGATGTTTGTGCTCAGAAATTTGCATGCTTTTGATGAACTTCAAATAGTGTTATTACATGGCTTCGCCTTATGTATGTGAGAGCCTCGACCCAAGCGTTATAGAATCTTCGTTCAACAGTATATTAAGTCAATTGTTTCGTTTTATATGTTCCTGTTTATATTCTTCTTCTTATTTATATTACTGCTGCAAATGTGTACTTTTGGAAATAGACTGCTCATATCCTTATGTCACACTAATTTTCTGCATTATGGTTCTTGATCATTTCCAGGAAACCGCAAAAGAGGAGGTAGACAAAATTGTGGTTACCGATGCACCACTTCTCTTTCCTCCCGGACAGGTACTTCTTGCATTTTCCTTTTCTTACAGTTCTACTTTTACTTGGTTCATGAGCAAATTTTTAGGCCCGGCAACTTGCTTTCAATTTTTGGATAATTTCCCATTAGGTTTATATACTCTATATGAGGAGTATAGATTTGTTTGAATAAAAAAGAGTTGAACTCATGTCAGATGCTTCAACGTGTTAAATGGGTATATGGGCAACAGAGAAATATGGTGCAGGAGCAATTTTGTAACCTTTAGAAATGTTGGCTGCAATACCGGTAATAGTTGATGTGTTTGGAAATTATAACTCTTGAGCGCTTCCAAGATCTTGGTCTCTACCTCACTGAATAAATCCTTTAGAATTTCTCCTTAGTTTGATGGTGTAGTGAACTCCCATGTTATATTCTTAAAGGCTTTTTTATGATTTCGGTGCACTGGCATTGGCGGCTTTGCATCATGCTAATGAGGTGCATAGAGTTCTGGACTATGAAAGGTTAAAAGCAACTCAAATTTTTTTTTTTTTTTTATGAAACCAACAATAAGAATTACTTGCCATAGACATCTCTACATTGGGGCAGCCAGTTGGGTCTGATTCTCTTGGTACCTTAGTTGTAATGATGATTGGGTCAATTGAAATTTATGCTTCTTTTCAGATACCTAGAGAACATGCTCATACGCCAAAATTCCATTCACAGCAAAGACGAGCTCATTCAGTTTCTAAATGCGATAGATTCCTCGGTAAATCCTCAAGTTTTCTCGCATTTATCTCAAAATATAAAAGCATAACTGGTCTTGCGATCTCAATTCTACTTGAAAATGCATGTCATGTGAACCAAGTTCTAGGTATTGATAAAAGTTTCTAATTTGTTCTTCATGCGATTTGAATACAAGTTAGGACATATAAATTCCCTTCGAGAAAGATATGAAACACATCAACAGGAAGCCGAGGTCTTGTTGGGGCCTTAGTTCACATGATGAGTAATTCCTTCAAACCCCGTCCTCCGATTTCTTTTATTCTTGATAACAATTGGCATGTGAAACCTATGAGATTGATGCTTTGCGTAGTAAGAAACGAGACAAGAAATCGAAGCATAAATCCAAGCGGAGTGCGGTGCTAGATGCAAGAGGGGTCATCTCTTGCTTGACAGTATGTCATATGTGTCCCTTATGTACTGCTCTCATTATTTCCTTACAAACCGTTCGATTGCTTGGTTTGTCCTGTTTTAGACTTCTCCTCGAAATGCTTCAAGTTCTTAAGAAACTAGTCATTGATATATGGCAGGTGTATGCACGGTGATGCATCATCATTAGTGCCACACTCATCCAAATATGCATCTACTGCGACCATGGTTGCTGAACTTACTCTTCAAAGCTTGTCTTGTATCACGAAAATATTCCACAAAGTATGGAAGTGACAGAAAAAAGTGGGCATCTAGCAGCTTGAAAGAGCTCTTGAAATGCAATTGATTTAGGAGCATCGCTGACCAGGGAAGTTGAGAATTTACATAAACTACTTTGTGTATTTTGTGTTCATCGGTGGAGTAAATCAACAGTGTCGAGACAGTCATGTATGCGATAATTACTGTTGTGAAAGTTGGTATGATGGTAACCTACAATATTGGAACAGGCCTTGTGGTTGCTCGTAGGGAAGACAGCTCATGGTCTCCACCTTCTCGCAATTTCTTCATGTGGAATAGGGTGGGGAGCACAGGTAGGCTTGTTTTATCGTATACCTGGATTTTGATTTCATCAACCTTAAGGGCCAAGCGTCGGAACCAACAAGTGTTTTTGGCTTTCATGCAATCTGCAGATTAACCACATGAATCAACGTGTTCAAAATGATTGTTTAGATAATAAACACCAATTTGATTTTTTACTCCATCCGGAATGCTTGACGTATTGTCTGCTTCATTTCCATGGTCTTTGTGAGAATTTTCCTTTGTAAATGTCTGGTCTGTCATCCTTCTATTTCATGGAATGTGCCATTTTTTCTCCTTTCTCGGAACTCTATCTAAGAACAGTATTTCTCGGGATGAGATTTGGACTTTTTGTTTGATTACCATGTTGCCATTGAGTTTTCAAGTTCCTTTTCGCATCTCTGTTCCCTTTCTCTGAATTTTTGTTTTGCTTTTTATGGAAGTGGGAGAAGTCCCTGAGCCAGTAGATTGCCCTTGTGTTACTTATAATCGTTCCCTTTCGTTAACATGTCTATCGCATTAATAGCTTCTGCTTGTGTGGCTTAAGCTCGAGCAAAGACGTCTTGCATAAAACATAAAAATCAAGTAAAGAAATCTTTAGTCGATTCCCCTTCCTCCCGAAATGATAACAACAATAATAGTAAAAATCAAATACATAAATGAAAAGATTATCCCTGCAAGAAATGTTTAATTTTGTGTTATATTTTTATGTAGAGATATCCTTATTCCGATCAATAGTAACCAGTCAAGGGTGATTGCAGGCCGGAGGAGAATTGACAGACTTTGTTATAGTGTTGAGATCAACCGAGGTTTGTGAAGACATTTGATGGTACTGCTCATTTTTCAGTTGGGGCTGGTTTGAGTGCAGCAGTTTGTGCCATTGGAAGGGCTGCTGAAGCGATGTACGAGTGGGGGATGGTGGCTGTGCTGCTTGTTATACGTACAGCTGCAGTAAAGGTACTCATCTATATAGCTATTTTTCCTTTTAAACTGTGGAGTTGTCCTCTGGACTGATTTTTGGGGTATGTATACATTGCTATGCAAAAAAACATGGATAGTATCCTATGATATTAACCGTTTTAATGGCCATTGTCATACTGAGAGTGAAATGAAGTGAAGCTACTTACAATCCTCTTGAAGTTAGAAAAGATTAAATCTAGAAACAAGACAGGAGCAAATATCCTAAAATCTCTTCGGTTTCATCAATCATAGATACGTTGATTCACAGTAAGTACTTATTCACATCTTCATTTCATAATGTAAACCCTTAATTCCTACATTCGCTTTGTTGATTATATTGGATTAGTGTTTTGTTTCCCAATGCAGAAAACAAGTCTTTGGAGCACAAAGTTGGGAGAAAATGCTCTAGTAGTTGCTGTAGAAGGTTTGAAAGATCACGAGGATCATCCTGCAGAGCAAACTGCGGAATTCAAGAAAGCACAAATTAATTTTTAAACAAGTCTCCGTTGAAAACCAAAGAAGACGGGGGAGCTGTCCTCACTATGTCAGAATACTCACATGCTATGGAACATGAAGGAACAGACACACCAGACGACCATGGCATTGACTGCCAAAACTGTAAATGAGCTTACAATCAAGAACAAGAAAGAGTCAATGGAGCGGGAAGTCTCTGCCATGATTGCAGAGTATATCGATCTTGAGAAGTTGGAAGATGGGAGTGCCCGAGGAAATGTTAGTGCCTTATGCAAGTGAGAACGAACGTGCTAAAGTTTATGCAAGTGATAGTGCTCCTTCAGATGTATTGCAATGTCATCCGAGTTATCAAGGTGATGGCAATGAAAATATTGAATTAGGAATTGACATGAAGAAAGAGACGTGTTACAAGACCACGGTGAACTCGTGTATTTCCATTTTATCGAGTCGATCTTCTCTTGTAAGAGAAGCTTATCGGGAAAATAGCCAATTGTGTGAACTACGAAAATTCTGAGTCGCTGAACGTCCTAAAAGTGCGCTTGTGTTGGATTCTTGGCACGACACCCTTCACTAAAGTAAAACACCACGAGCTTCAATTGTTGTCATCTTTGTTTTTGCGTGAGGATACTAATGCAAGAACACAGAATACAAAATCCTAATTCTCAATCTAAATTATTAAAATGGGGAAAAATCATCATAGCTTAACTAACAAAGTTAATCCTCTAATCACGCTGCACAGTGCATGCGGCTTTCTGAAAATAGATTTGACATCCGCATGCAAATTTTAATGACCAGTGCAATAATCGCTTCCGTCTCCGCATCCAAGTCCATCCACCCAGCAAGTGTACCATGTTCACATGAATGGGGTGCCTAACAAGTTTTAAGTACTGATATAAAACAAATGCAGAAGCTCGCATATGCAACAAGAATATTTCCAGAAACATCCCGCTTGTCCCATTGGAGTATGAAAACAACGGAAAATGCGGAAACGGTATGATTCAGCAGCCCCTGCTAGGATTGATAAAAAGATAGATCATCACTTGAAAAAAGTGCTACATTTCTCGAGTAGCACTATGAGCTTTTTACTTTTCCGGAGTTACAAACTATCTTGTTTCATCCACCTCATTGCAACACTAAACACGCGGAAACAATCGAGAGGATTTTGCACAACTCAAGGCCCACATCGCCAAAAATCATACTTTTCCTTTCTTCTTTTCAATTTTCCTTTTTTTGTACATATACCCTTCAAGGAGCCTTCTCATTGATGAATCCCACCGCCAATTGCAAAAGGGTGCCCTCCTCTTCGAGTCTTCAACCAACGAACAAAATCAAGTGCAAAATACAGCAACAAAATTTCTACAAGTAAATTTTTTAGTGACTACAACATTCCAGCTCACCTAATCCTAGTTGCAATCCAATCCACACACCTCTAGTACAATGCCGTCCTTGGAAATGAAAGGGTTTATTCGGACCCATAAAAGAGTTAAAATCGAGGCGAGGAGAATTGCCCAAACAATTATGATTGTAGGTAACCGATCTTGTTTTCCCATGAATCCCTTGAGGAAGGGATACAGATGAACAATGACCCACAAAGCAAAGAAAAGTTTACCAAACAGGTGGACCCCAAGATTCGTAGCCATTAGTGATGGCATCGAAACGCCGACAATGACTCCAATTATGTTTAGGATGAGCAGAGTCAAGGGAGGGATTAACGATGATGTCCACTTAAAGAGGTATAGCTCGAGAATTCTCCATCATCTCCGGCTTTGGACGTGACCGTGAAATTTGTGCCGACTCCGGCCAAAACTTTTAGTAGACCCCGGAAGAGAGCAAACAGTGACGGGAGACCCCACCAATTACCCGAACCGCTCATTTCTCCACCGTCGTGGATGCCGACACCACCCCACCGCATCTCAAGGATGCCCGTAGCCGCAATAGATATAAAGAGTGCCATGAAAATGAGACTAGCATAGTTGCTCATACGCAACAATGTTGAAAAGGTAAAGTCAGCAATGGTCTTGTTGCAATCAAGCAAAATCAATTGCTCGAGCAAGCACGTAACTCCCGGAAGTGTGGTGGAACTTACCGGGGACAATAAACTTTCCCGTTAGAAGACAAACGGCCGGAAGAGTACAATATGCGATCAAGGGAATGGAAGTCAAAGGATAGATGACCGAGTTGATGTAAGATAACCGCTCTAACCATTTTAAGCCACAGCCATACCCATACCATATCGGACAATGCCTGCTCAAAAGGATCTCAACCTTTCCAAGAGCCTAACGGAGAACCTGATGCAGGCGATCTGATAGGTTTATTGGAGCTGAACCCTTGAAAGCGGGCCGCTTAGGCACGCAAGATACGATCGCCAGCCATGACAATGCATCTTGAAGCCCGTTAGAATATCCTCTCGTAACGGAGCCATATATCCAGCCCACCTAAGGGATAGTTACAAGTAGACAATAAGCGCAATGCAAAGTAGACAATCTCGATAAGTATCAAAAGCGGTGACTTCTACTGAAATTGTAAGATCTTTACCTCTTTTCCCCATTCCGTTTTGTCCTCATAACCACAGCTAATGACATGAATGGCTTCTTTCAATAGTGATGCAGTAGTGGCTCCCTTTGGGGCACCACCTTCTTCCATCGTGGTTGTAGCTATAAAACCGGGGATTGACCAAATTTCTTCTCGAACTTTACTCGGGACATTAGTGATGATTTTTCATTGTCTATACCTGAAATATAGTTCCAAAAAGTACGTATCATTTTGAATCTATCCATTTCTATTATAAGAAATAACAAGCAAGCGCCATAAGACTACTATGTGAAATCACAATCGTAGAAATGAATGCAGCGTAAAAAAGAAGATTTCAGATAAAGCATATATTTGGAAAATCAACTACTTGATACAAGTGGAACAACATGCAAGTCCAAAGATTAATTTAGATAGAAAATGGGCACCTTCAATTCCCTCTTCAATATTTTCCAAAGTGCATGAATCTGCTTTGAAGCCTCCTTGTTCCTCCCTGTCTTCTTTTGCTCATCGGACTTCATTTTCCTACCTCTTTTTCTAGTTCCACAACACAAGCAGCACCATTTTGGCCAACAGTTACATGTTTTCCCGGGAGGTTTCTTTTTTATTGGGGCATCATATCCATACAAAGCCCGCCTCCGGAAGACACAACCAGCTCCGACATAAATTGGTCCTTATTTACCATCCAAACCCTTCATATTTATCTCGGATTCAACAAGTATAGACATAAGTATATATGAATAATTTGCTTTTTTCTGAAAAAAGGAAAGGAAGAACATTACGATATTAATGAGGCCTATATATATGTTTACTTACATCAAAAAATACTACATTACGATTTGAGTATCTATCATGACGATCTATCCCGTCAAATCTCTGTGGAAATTGCACATAACATATCTTCTTGCCCGAAATTGGATCCATCATGAAGCACATGGCTTCTCGAAGAGCCTTGCTGTTGTTTATATAATGATCACAATCCACGCTCAGCAAATAAGGGGCATTTGTGATGACTGCTGAGACCCGCACCTTGATTAACGACTCACAAAATAGCAGGTAATTCAGCAACTTGAGAGAGATGATATAAACAGTGAGAAGTAAGTCCGACTTTGAAAGGTACTTCGGGTAGACAGGATTCATACAGAGCATTCATGGCACCAGCTTTCTTGTGATGATCAAAACCAGGTCTCTTCTCGCGAGAGACATAAACTAGCCAAGGTAATTCATTTCCTTCAACATCACAAATCACCATTTTGGCCAAGGAAAACCTGCATAAAGATGATTAAATGAAAGACGACTTTAAATTCTCCGAATGTAAGCCAACTTCATAAATCTTATGCCACAAATAATAGAAAAATTCCCGAAAGCAGCATCCACCGGATCATTCCAGGATGATCTCCGACATTGTTCCTGTGCCACGGAGTGCCATCCCGCATTGTCCAACCCTCTTCGGGGAACTTTCGTGCCATTGCCACCAACCCATTTATCCGAACTTTGAACTCTTCATATTCTCTCGCAACAATAAAGGTGAGAGAGCCAATATAAGACATCTAGAAACAAGCAGTCTCCTTGATTATGTAAAAGGCAAAGACGCCACATTGGCTTTCACACACAAGAGTAGATAACAGTCCCACAACAAACTTGAAAAAGTTCAAAGCTGAAGACCTTCATGGCGCGGCGTTCTCTCACAAATTCAGGATTCACTTTGTCCTTCAAATAGTCAACCTTCGAGAAAAATACCATTCTCGGGGCCCTAGGCTCAATATTGAATCTCTTACAGAATGGGACCCACTTCATTGCAAACTCGATGTCTCGGAAAGGGCTTCAAAGGTGAGCATCGCTGCCCCGTCATCCGAGACATAGCATGCTACTTTGTCGACTGGGTAATCTACGGCAAGTATGGACGAACAAAGTGTTTGCGGTTATAAGAGGAGGTTCTTTCATGGGATCCGCTGTACTCACAAATATCCACTTGAGGTGCTTTTGAAGTCGCCACATTGGGTGCCCGCCTGTGCAACTCCGGTGCTTTTGAGAACACTAGTGACACCTAAACGAGAACAATCAATCTCACTTCAACTCATAAACGAGACCTAGCACTTAGTGGCTTAATGTGGCAGAAGATGCTTGAAGGCCTAGATTATTTTCTCTATGCAAATTGAACCTAATGCATCGATCAACCCCCAAATAACTCAAGGTTGCAATATTAATGACTTAAGTGGCAATGGTTGAATCAAAACTAAGTCAACATGTCATTACATTTAAGTGGTTATTTATTATTTTCCCTTAACATCAATATACACACTTCATATTTATACATGGAACTCACATTACAAAGAAGAGTGTATGAAGAAACCAAGATACCTCTTTGAATCATAGATAACAGGGAACACAGGCGAGTTCTCTATTATGTGCAAGAACTTCTTCAATTTCAAATCTGACTGCAACAAAGTAGCGAAAAACGGGTAAAACAACATGGCAAAAATGAGGAACTATTACATAATTCTTCATTTACAGGAAGATATCAACTAGCACACTGAATAACCAAGTTCCAAGCATAAGATATATGTAACAAAACAAATATGACAGTTATAAAAAAGACCATTAAAAGGAGCAGCTATTGAGGACCCACCTTCTAAAATTCCATTAGTTCATCACCAAGTTCTTCACCCGATATCATAACGAAACTAAGGCGCGATCAGCCAACACATCAATCACGGTTGGTAGAGAAAACAAAACAAATATATAAATGAAAGCAATCTCATGAACTCAAAAGTGGCATTGACATGTTAAGCATACTTAATTTGGAATAATTCACTTTGCAAAATATTAATTAGAAATAACATGCTAATGCATTGGAAACTACAAAATTTCCTTTTTAGTTACTTAGTAAGTCTCCTTAGAGCACCGTTAACAAAAGGGCACTTGTTAAGCATACTTATTTAATATGATTCACTTTCCAAAGAAAAAATTACAAACACCGCAAGAACAATCTGTGCATCCAATTGAAAACCATAAAAATTTCTTAATCAACTACTTAAGAATTGCCCCTAGAGAACAGCTTAACAAAATCCTTACAAATACATAGATCTTCACTACAGATCGGACTCATGGCACATGCATGAACAGAAAAATACAATCTTTATCATGAAACTACCTGCTTCAAGGGGACGAAACTTATATTGGAAGGCGGCAAAGCCTGAGACCAAAGGAAAAGGAACATGAGTCGGTGATACGCTACACTTCTCGTAACATTTTATCATACTTTGCTCTAAGAAACATTTAGCCGTAGCAGATATATAACTTGACATATTAAGAAGAAACATTTAGCTGTAGCAAATATATGACTCATACATATTAAGCTAAACCAAATGTGCAATTCCTTGTCATGTCTCGTTTACGTCTATGCTTTATCTAGTAGATGAGCACTCCGATAGGGAAACATAATACTATGAATTTTTGGGATCAAAATAGAGTATCTCGGATATATATAGTAATACCATCCTCGGGACAAGCTCGAGGATGACAAAACTTGAACTGGTCAAAGCTTGTCTAGCTAGCCGCAACTCCTCGAAAACATGTAATAGATGCTTGAGGCAAAGTGTGGGGTAGAAAGAAGCTTCAAGAGGGAATCCTTCGGGCATTTAAATATATAGAGAGAAAAAAAGGAAAGAATAGGTGAGCACAAGCTTCCAGCCCGGATAACACTCTATCATGACAAGATCCATTATGCCAAAGCAATCTGAAAATCTTCCATTTAAGTTCTAGCTGGGCCTTAGCTTCAAGCGAGGATAGTAGGACATGTGCAGAATTCTTCATTTTAGATTCTAGTTTAGGCGATTAGTTCAAACACACACCTCATAGCTGAAGGGGCCTTCTAGCATATCCAAGTCATGAGTCCCAATTGCAACCAGTGTTCTTCGCCTAAAATATCGAGAGAATCCAAGCATGTCAATCCAAGCAGAACATTTTGAGGATCTAGCATAAGCACAAGCATCTGCTGTACTAAGTGGAGGGATTGAGGGGCTGGGCATCTATTACATGCAAATAAAATATCAAATTGAATATAGATCTCGAGAATGAAAACTAGTTCAAGCAACATATCTATCATCACCACTTCACCAAATTATTCAAAACAACTCAGCGGAGTCCTCTCTTCACATCCAGGCATTTCTCACAATTTAAAGCCCTCCTAAGGGTAATAATAAATATGGCCCCTACTGAGCACATAGAGCATAAGCAACAGTGAAGCCATGACTTATTAAAAAAAAAAAAAAAAATGCTTCCCTCACATCTTTAATTTATAAAGTAACATTATTGTATCACACTAAAATGCGCGCTTGCAAAGACAATTGGCTGCATGCTGGAAATTTTTAAAACCATTGCTGGACAAGCCATATAGGACGTTGCATCTCAATGTAAGATCACGGTCGCTCTTCTTTACATTTAAGGTTCAAATGAACACAGTAAAAGCTTCCCAAAAATGTGTTGTCCTCCCGCCACTCCCTCTCAAACTTGAAATCTTGAAATAGAGAAGGAAAACAGGTATTATGCTGCATGTTAAAGATCCAAAAATTAATACCGCCAAATGTTCTGATGGAGCTTGTCTTGAAGATCAATGAAGCTGTTATAACTGGCTTCATCAAATGTTATCCCTCTTAAGACAGCAGGAACAACATATGGACGGATTTGTGAGGTCTGCAACACATAAATGGTCACTCAAGTAATAAATGATTCCAGCATAGATCAATCTAGACAGATCAATCCTCACATATCAGTACCTCTGGTTTTACATGCATCTTAAGCATTGATCCCCTGCTGATGTTACGAAGACTGTATTGAGGTGTCTCCTTCTGCTTATTGAATACACGTAGGGCTTGAGCAAGCCCTTCGAGGCAAAGCAAGTCATATCTGTGCATTTCCTAGAGGATACCTTATTATTATACTAGTATAGTCATTTCTACACTACATGCAGGAATTTATCAAGAAGAATAATCATTAATTACCAATACAGACTACAATGATGATAAACCCATCATCTCTTTGAAAAACTTGACTTATAACTAAATAATGAAGTTTCTAGATGACATGATTCAAAATAAAGCCAATAGCATTAAGGAGTCAATATCGCAACCTGCTGACCAAATCTAAAAAGGCTTGTTACGTTTCTTGCCATAATACCTATAAAATTTGGGGATTGACCCATCTAGCATGACAAAATGTTGAACATAAACTAAATTCAAGATCAACCCTTTTTAGGACCATTATCATGAACCGGGAATCCCAAGGGTCAGAATATCAACCCGCTTCCCTATACAACTAGAATTCTTCACAAAGTGGTGAAAAGATGTCCTAACTTGTACCAATCTTTCGAGACTATTAAAAGAAACTATTAACACATAAGTAAGAAAAGCCTCGAAGCACACTATAAATGCTACATCACATGGACTACTCAAAATCTGAGCCTTTTTCAGGTGGTAATGTGTTTATGAAGTCTCTAATTACATGCAATTAGTCCTTCACATTGATCGACCGAAAAGATAACAAAAAAAACCTTCAGCAACATCATAACATCAAAGAAAAGATCGAACCACACAGCATCTCGATAGCCATTACGAGCAACATGGTCCGCGAAAGACTTTAACCCATCCGAAGTCGGACACTAGCATCTTAAACCCCCGAACCAAAATTTACCCACGACACGCGAAACAGCTCCAAACCCATTCGAAACACACAACATCTAACCGAATGCCGAATAAACTTCGTAGTCACCTGTTCGCCGGAACTTCGATTTTGTAGATGACTTCCTTGTCCTCATCAGTCTCCTCTTCCAGATGCTTCTCCTTTCTGATGATCGCCTTCTCCGTCGTCTGGCCAACACAAACAAAGAAGCCCAACCCCTCAGCCTTTAAAAAAAAAAAAATCCCCCCCCCCCCCAAAAAAATACCCAGGTCTGATTTGCTTGGGGTGGTTCGCCGGTAGGAAAGAGGGAGGTCGCGGTCCTCTCGCCAGTCCCGTGCAGTGGTTCGTCGATTGCTCGCGGTCCTCTCGCCGGTCCCGTGCGGTGGTTCGCCGGTCGGAAAGAGGGAGGGCGAGAGAGAGAGAGGGAGGTCGCGGTCCTCTCGCCGGTCCGGTGCGGTAGTTCGTCGGTTGCTGGTGGTGGTTTGCCGGTCGGAAAGAGGGAGGGCACAGAGAGACTGGGAGGTCGCGTCTGTTCGTCGGAGAGAGAAAGAGAGAGGGAGGGAAGAGTGAGAGAGGCGAGAGAGGAGAGAGAGAAAAACCTAGCAAATTCGAGTGAAGAGAGAGAAAGCGGGAGGAATACGATGACCGTCCTTTCTTCGCGGCGGAGCCGAGCTGAGCCGACCAAAAATCAGCGCCTTCCTTTTCTAGCGGGTCTCGCTCGGGGACACGTGCCGGTATTTCATTGGTTTGTGCGCACCACGTCAGCGGATGACCTGGCGCGCACGAACCACTGAATATTTTCTCCTGAGGAAGCCCCCAAAAGGGAGAGGAACGTGGCGACTCTGTGGACACTTTCCCGCGTGTATAAAGCCAACCATTCCTTCTTGTCGCTCTTACAAGTCCACTTTTCAGCTCGAGTTCTCGGTCTGACAGTCTCGCCCTCCACTGTGTCGAGGCCTTTGACCTCCAACTCCGGCTCAAGATGACGACGGCGTCTCACGGCGGCGCCGGCGGGACGCCTCGCTCGTCGTTTTGCGACACCCTCTTTCCTGAACCGGACCTCGAGCTAGGAAAGGCGAGACCTTCGGCAAGTTCACTAGAAGAGATCGCGTCCCTTGCTGTTCTTGACGGCGGTGATGCCGGAGAGATGGGGTCGCCTGCCCATTCGGTTGCCTCTCCAAGAGTAGCCGTCGACGGTGGCAGGATTGACGGCGTGTTGCCTTCGCGCTTGTGCCTGTCCTGGCCTGAACCCCATTCAGCTCTGGCCGTGCAGGTGGTGAAGATCAAAGAGGAAGAAGTGGAAGAGGAGGAGGCGGCGATGGTTGCTGATCCCGGAGATGCCACCACCATTTCGCCCTCATGCTCGTGGGGGGCAGCAGCAGAGGAAGTGGTGAGGCCGATGGAGGGGCTGGGGGAGGTGAGGCCGACGCCGTTCCTGAGGAAGACGCATGAGATGGTGTCGGACCCCGGATCGGACCCGGTGGTGTCGTGGGGTTCAGGCCGGGACAGCTTCGTGGTGTGGGATCAGCACGAGTTCTCGAAGCAGGTCCTGCCTCGATATTTCAAGCACTCCAACTTCTCCAGCTTCATCAGGCAGCTCAACACTTACGTGGGTACTCCCCTTCAACGGGATTGTGTTTTCTTGTCCATGTCTTTTGCTTGAAACTTTCTCCATAGGTAAGAGCAAACTACTTGTGTAGATGTGTCCTTTGGTTTAACTCTGTTTCGGTGCTTTTTTTTTTCTTTTTGATGTCGTCCGGAGTGTGATCCTCTTGGAGCATCCAGCTACTCTTCACCGTCCCAACAGATAGTACCCGGGGCGAAGAGGCTAGGATCCAAGGGCTTCCACTCTCGACGTTTTGCTCAGGTTGTTGAGATTCAATTTGACCCACTTGGTCGGTTGTTAGTTGTGCTTTCCCCTAGTTTAGGGCACGAGGAACGAAGGAATCTGAAATGGCGGGAGAGATACGCAGATTCTATATGAAATCTCATGAATCGGTGGCTAGAGAACAATGGCCTGTCATCATATTCTAGTGATGACGCTTTAGATGGTAATTTGCAGAAACTATCACGTCAACCCTGACATCAGAACACCCATTAAGATTATCTTCTCACTGATTTGTATTTGAGTTCTTTTCTTAAATGGTAAATTTGGATTTGGATTCAGAAATGCACTGCAGCAGTTCCTTTAAAGTTGTTAGTACTGTGCATTTTGCTGTTTCGATTCTTAATTCTGCACTTTCTAGCTGAAGATGAGTTTCCTTGGCCATCGCTTCGTGTCTATGCAATGTTTTGGTAAAGCCTTACGGCACCTCTCTTCTTTTGGGGCAAGACCATTAGTATAATTCAGCACTTTTGTGTTCATATATATGGAGTTGACGGATTGATTTTTGAGTCATTTCAATGTCCATACACTCTTTGTACTGGTTTTTGAATCATGGCAAACAATCTCTCCTTGACGTGCAATGTGCTCTGCATATATTGGCCTAATGATACCCCCTTGTGCGCATCTTCCATTGAAACTTCGTTAGCCTTCGTCATTCTGCTTATTCTCTACACTTTAGCCTTTTTTTTCAATATGAACTCCCAGGCCCAGCTTCCTCCTGTCTTCAATTCTTCATGCATCCTGATGCAAGATGTGTCGCAGGGTTTTAGGAAGATTGATATGGAACGATGGGAGTTTGCAAACGAAGGTTTTCAGGCAGGGAAGAAGCACTTGCTGAAGAACATAAAGAGGAGAGGCAAATTCAGCAAGCACAGGAAGACATCAAGTCGTAGTTTTACCTCGGGGTACCCACAAGCTGGAAAGGAAGCCGTACTCGAAACGCTTAAGAAGGACCAGGAAGCATTGAAGGCCGAGATCCTGAAACTAAGAGAAGAGCGGGAGAATTCACAGCATGAGATTGACCAGGTCGCAGAGCAGGTTCGTTGTGCCGAGTGCAGGCACCAGCAGATGTTCCTCTTCCTCTACAAAGCTGCCAAAAGCCCGAACTTTGTCCAGCAGTTAATCCAGAAGAGGAGGCGCAAGAGAGAATTAGACACTCGTGAATCAAGCAAGAAGAGCAAACTGCTTGATCCCGATGGCGCCACCCAATGCTTGCTTGAAGCAATGGATCCCAAGATTCAAAGCCCAAACGTTGATTGCCTGACAATCAGTGACGAGTCGGCTCAGATGGAGTCTCAGCCAAATAGTGTCGTGCTGGAGGACTTTGAGACCATTCAGATGCACAATCCGTGGCCTTCTCCACTGGGTGGCAGAGATTTCAGGGTTGTGCAGGGTCAGACGCCGGATCAGATGGCCGGAGCTAGTCCATCGCATTTGTCTTCAGTTTTCCACGAGATGTCTGAGAGACTCCTCGAAGACAATATGGTCGTTGGTGACAAGGTCGCTGATGTCGAAGAAGTAGAAGACCTGGTGGTGAATGACTCGAGAATCTATCTTGAATTGGAGGGTCTGATTGAGAAGCCGTGTGGTTGGAGTGAGTACCCGAGTGGGCTGATGGAGCAAGCAGCGGGACTGATGCCCTAAATTTCCATGTACTCCTGCTCTGTTCCATCTGTTATTTTCTTGCCCATTTGGGTTCTTCTTTCTGTATTTAAGCTGACACCAGAATCATTGTTGCTACTTCGTTCTTTTTGTGGACCAGATCGCATGATGCAGCTTTTGCCATAATTGGAGAGAATTTCTTGAGTGAAGTCTCTCTGCTTGACCGAATGAAGATATGCTGGAAACAGGAGGGGAGAGGGAATCCAACCATTAAACTAGGATCTTACGGCAAATGCCCATACTTGTCCAGATGTTGGAAGTTTTTTCCTTTGTATTGTATGAGAGTCCTCTGGATGTTCTTTTCTCTAGTATGCACTATTTTTTTTCCTTTCTTGGTGCGTTGTGACCAGCTACGTATAAAGAGAAGCTGTGTATATAGCGAAAAGTTCAATTTCAGTATTTTCCAAATGTTCTGCATGACCAAATTCTAATCAGGAGTTACCGGTTCTCCATGTATTCTTACAGAGACGATATTTCTTTTTTTCTTGATCGTGCTCCATGTGGTTCTCGTTGAAAGCTTCAAGAGAAGGAAAAGTTGATTGATGGTACACCGTGATTGGACCCTTTTTCATGAGAACGCTGCTTTAGTCGATGGTAGTAATCATTCAACTGGTCGAAAGTAATGGAAATATGATCAAGCTCATCTTTCCAACACGGGAGTGCACGGTATCTCAAAATCCAAATATCTACCTTTTTTTTTTTTTTTTTTTTCTGATGATTCAGGAAATTCCGTGCACCGTATCAACACGGACAATCCGATGGACCCGGGGTAATGGAGGATAAATCCTGGGGCGACGCTAGCAGAGGATCTACCATCCCAACATTGCATTTAAGATCTCGTGCGACCAGATGAATTTGAACTCCTCTCTTCTCGCAAAAGATCATGGAAGCACTTATCCTCCAGTTTTAATACCTCTTACTTGTTACCTATAAACAAATCCTCCCCACTACAGCTAAAGTAACGATTCCGGACATCTCAATAGAAATGGATAAAATTAATTTCCATCCGTAGTAGTATAAGCATAAGGCCCGCAACAAAATCAATTATATTGTCATTGTCCGAAATGGTCATGATTGGCCAGTTCGTAGTTTTCAATTTCTACTGATTTTTGCTCAATCATCGGTTATAATAATACACAGAAAAACCTTATTATGAGCATTCAAGTCATGGGCATCGAGATTTGGTGAAACTTTGGCCGAGCCTCAAGCTTGCTGGCCTCTACCAAGCTTTGAGTTTGTGATCTAGCAAAACTCTAGCTAAGCCTTGAGCTCGACTATGGCCATCATGAGCTGGTTGTGGCGAAGGAAGTAGGAAAATGAAAAGTAAAAAAAAAAAAAAAAAAAGAGATTACATAAAATTAAATTTTTGAATTTTAAATTTTTAAACTATAAAATAAATTTTGAATTTTGAATTTTTTTTCCTAAAATAAAGTCATGAGATTGAAAATACTTTTCAATGAAACCCAATTATATATCACCCAATAAAACAAATAAAAACTAACCATATTCTTGAAAAAAAAATATTATTGAGTTTTTTCGAAATAAATGCAAGCTATATCTTTACTTTGCTCGATCATTCAAGAATACCGAAATATATATTGTATTTCCGTATGGTTCCGCGCACCAACACGTTCATGTTAGGCATTTTTTTATGACGTGGCATTTAAAAAGAAAATTCTATTTAACTATATATAGAGCTATTCGGCGTTGAGAGTTGACCCCGTTTCAGTCTTTCAGTCCAAGAGGCGATGGAAGGAGGTTGCTCTTGCTCTTGCTCTTGCTCCTGCCGTCTCTCATCCCTCATTCGGAGGTTGTGCAACCGCTTGGCCGGTCGTCGGTCAACCCGTTTTGGTCAGCAGGCGAGGCAACTCCCAATTCAGATGCTTTTCGGATAAGAGGAAGTCCCCCCTCCAATCTCAAGGCAATTCCCGGTGTCGTTGTTATGTCGAAGAGAGGAGATTCCCCCCGTGGTGAATACTAGTACGAGAATCGTGAGAATTATGAGAAAAAGATTTTGTGCAATTGATGCATTTTTCATGAGCTCAGTAAATGTATTTATATAATAGATTACAAACCGTTAAATTAATCGAATTGAATTTACAATCCCTTCATCTTACCACTTGCTTGTTATGTGAGATTCTTCTTTTGACTTTAGCAATTATGTGATCTGATTTGATCTTGATTCCTTAATCTGTGCCATTATCCTTAACACGTCAGTTCCGCGAAGCGTTGGGCTGGTGATCCAGATGGAAACAAACTGCGTCTGGACTCCTTTGGTGAGAGCAGCCAGGGAGGGAACGGGGCATTCATGGAAGACGAGAAGGGCGAGGTGATCAGGCAGGATTCTCGGGGAGCCATCGGGGAGTCTGGCCGTCCGTACAGATACGACGTGTTCCTGAGCTTCCGTGGCGAGGACACACGCAACGGCTTCACCGACCACCTCCACGCGGCGCTCGACCAGCGAGGAATCGACGCGTTCCTGGATGAGGAGGAGCTCCGGCAGGGCGAGGAGATCGCGCCAGCAATCCTCGGAGCCATTGGGGAGTCGAGGATCTCCATCATCGTCTTCTCGGAGAACTACGCGTCCTCTAGCTGGTGCTTGGACGAGCTGGTGAGAATCGTGGAGTGCAGGGATACGATGGGGCAGATGGTGTGCCCGGTGTTCTACAAGGTGGATCCCTCGGATGTGAGGAAGCACAGGGGGAGGTACGGGCAAGCCCTAATCGATCACGAGGAGAGATTGAAGTCGAACAGCAGCGATCCGGAGAAGGTGAAGAGGTGGAGAGAAGCACTGACTGCAGCAGCTAACATCTCCGGCTGGCATTTGGTTGACCAGTAAGGCTCTCTCATTTACTCCTTTCTCAGTTTGCTTACCGTTTGTTCTGTGGCAAAACAAAATGAAAAAAACTGTTGATTACGGAATTTCACCAATTTCCATGGCAATAGATTCATGGGAATGCTTATGCATAAAATGGGGAAAAAAAAAACAATTCACGCTAATCGAAGCAGGAAAGCTTATGTATTAGTTTTCTTGACAAGCAACTAAGTATTTCGTGAGTTGAGTATATAAACAAGCAAGTGGACGGCGTCCCTCTACGAGCCCATTTTTGCATTAGATGTCAATTTGCTAGAAACTGAATTTAATCTTGCCTGTTGTGCTTGAGATATTGACCGCTGTTTACTGGAGATCAGCCTCTTACTTCTTTATCCAATGTTTTTTAATCTACCAGGCGTGAGTCTTATGTCATTAAGAACATTGTCAAGAGAGTATGCGCTCAGCTGAAGAATCGCAAGAAGTTATCTGTGCCTGAAAACGTGGTTGCCATGGACTCACATGTGCACTGTATGCGTACTTTGCTTGACATGGAATCAAATGAGGTTCGCATGGTTGGAATTTACGGAGCTGGAGGAATAGGGAAGACAACTATCGCCAAAGCTACTTACAATGCCTTTGCGCACAAATTTGAGTATTGCAGCTTTCTTTCCAACGTTAGAGAAACTTACGAACAAAACGCACACAGTGGCCTACTTAAGCTTCAAGAGGCACTTATTCCTGAGGTAAGGTGGGATGATGGTCTGAAGCTTGGCAGTGTCGACGAAGGTATGAGCATGACGAAGAGTAGACTTTGCAAAAGAAAGGTCCTCATTGTCCTTGATGATGTGAACCGATCGATCCAATTGGAAACACTAGTTGGAGGACATGATTGGTTTGGTGATGGAAGTAGAATCATCATAACGACTAGAGATGAACGTTTACTAGATGTTCATCACATAAAATTTATGTACAAGGTTCAACCATTAGATATGGACAAGGTTCAACCATTAGATATGTACAAGGTTCAACCATTAGATCGTTTAACGGCTCGTATGCTTTTTAGGACAATTGTTTTCCCGAATTCTTCTTCATGTCCAGATCATGAAGAGCTTTCGTATGACATAGTGGAATACACCAAAGGACTTCCATTAGCCGTTAAAGTTTTGGGTTCTTTTCTTCAAGGTAAAAAATTACCTGTATGGAAAAGCACATTAGATAAATTGAAGGAAGTTTTCAATGGAGACATCTTCAGTGTGCTGAGAATGAGCTTTGATGGTCTAGATGATTATGAGAAGGATATTTTTCTTGACATTGCATGTTTCTTCAAGGGAGAGAGTGAAAGTTATGTGAGAGATATTTTGGAGAGCTGTGATCTCTACCCAGATGCTGGAATTAATGTTCTATTAGAGAAGTCACTCGTCACTATTGAGTGTGGCAAGCTGGAGATGCATGATATGATTCAAGAAATGGGAAGAGAAATCGTGCGGAGGGAATCTCCCAAAGAACCAGGGGAGCGCAGCAGATTGTGGTCCTATAAGGATGTGCTTCATATTCTAGCAGAAGGCACGGTAATAAACTGAATCGTGATCTTTTGTTTTTGACAATATGTATGCCTGTTGGGTAGGGTTAAAGCCTCTTAAAAAGTACTTTTGGTAGGGTTAAAGCCTCTTAAAAGGTACTTTTGCCTTCTACCGAAAAAGCGTGTGAATATGTCTCTGCTAAGTAAGATAATAGCCTGGCGGTCTCATGAGAATCTTTGATTTTCACATCCCACCCTGAAATGTAAGATTTGCACTATTGACCTCTCCCCAGAAAGTAAATTATGAAAAAATCCCCAGGAACTTAAATGATATGTTTCTTCAATGATTTGACTTGCTTATAAAACTAGTGTGTCAAATGCAGAAGTAAAAGCAAATTCTGAAAGCTAAAAGCAAAAGGCACCTGGAGCACACCAAATCTTATTTTTTTATTACTAGTTAAGTCCTTGCATAACCTAGACACCTTTGCACTTAATTTATCTGTTCATATAATGTGCTCCCAGGGAACAAGTAAAGTAGAAGCAATAATGATCAAGTTGGCTACTCCTGAAGAAGTACGCTTTAGTGCTCAAGCTTTCACAAATATGAGAAGGCTCAGAATTTTCTTAGCTCGCAATGTGTACTATACCGGCGATCCCGTATACTTTCCCACTAACTTGAGATGGCTGGAATGGCCTGATTATTATCCAACATCGGCGCCATTCAATACGGACCACAGGAAACTTGTAGGTCTAGACCTAAGCAAAAGCAGCATGCGCATATTGGGGAAGACATTCGAGGTACATCCTTGCAATATTCTCTTCCGTCAAAATAAATGATGAATCTGTGAAGATCTTGAAAAGGTACTTACATACGTTATCCATTTACTATGCAGCTTTGTAGAAATTTGAAGTCTGTTAATTTTAGCCACTGTGCTTTGCTGACTGAAATTCCTGATGTATCATCACTGCCAAGTCTTGAGCGTTTGGATCTAGGAGAGTGCACCAATCTTGTTGAGGTTCATCAGTCTCTTGGGCATCTTGACAAGCTCGTATATTTGAACTTTTTGAACTGCTGCAATCTGAGCCGTTTCCCAAGAAATCTGAAGTTAAGATCACTTCAAAATCTAATTCTTAGAGGTTGCTCAAAACTTTCAAGGTTTCCAGATATTCTTGTACAAATGAAACATTTGACAGAACTAGCGCTTCATGGGACTGCCATCAGAGAGCTACCCTCTTCCGTCGCAAATCTTGTTGAACTGACAGGGTTGTATCTACAAGATTGCACGGACCTTAAAAGCCTTCCTTGTAGCATCTATACACTGCAGCATCTTGAGCGTATCTTGGTTGATGGTTGCTCACAACTTAGCAAGCTCCCAGAATGTTTGTGTGAATCAAGTGATTGCACCAATTTCTCTCTCCCGTTAGCCCTTCCGAGCGTTGTTAACTTGAATATGCAAAGATGCAGCTTATCAGAGCTTGGTTTCTTGAAAAATCTTCATTGCATGTCCTCATTGACAATTTTAGATTTGTCGGAGAACAAATTTGTGAGCCTTCCTACCTGCATCAGTCAATTTACAAAGTTGCAGCAGCTTTTTTTGATGCATTGCAAGCAGCTGCAAGAGATTCTAGCTCTCCCGCCAAACATAACATCTTTACATGCAAAAGGTTGTGAATTGCTGGAAACATGTGCAGACTTGTCAAATGTGTTACCATATAATTCAGATGAATCACCTTGGCTTAGAAGAATTGATTTCTCTAGCTGTCATAAGCTGATTCAGAATCAATGCTCCAGCAATTGCAAAATGCTGTCAATTGAGGTCTCTCTCCCTCCCTCTCTCCCTCCCTTTGCATGTGTTTGTGTGTTTGTGTCTCAAATGTAAAATGTTCCAAATGGCAGGGATTGCTTGGAGAGACTCGAGTTGACATTTTTCATCCAGGAAGTAAGATCCCAACGTGGTTTGTCCATCAAAGCATCGAAGGACTCATAAAGTTTCCTGTATCTTCAGAATTATACTGTGACATAGCTGGCTTGGCGTTTTGTGCTGTTGTTGGTTCAACCAATAGGAAGGAAGCCAAGATCTCATGTGAGATCCAATTGTTTGTCAACAAGGAAGAAACTTATGGTCGTGTAGAATGTTTTTCCTCGTTGGAGTTAGACCATGTATGGGTTCTATATGTTCCACGGCGAAGGATGCGGGGATTGGATGCAAAATTGGTGAATCGCCGCAGTCAATTTGCAGTATTGTTTCAAGCGTCGGAGGGGACTCTAAGAAGTTGCGGGGTGCATCTGGTTTACAAACAAGATAAGCAACCAAATGACATGAAGATTGCCAAAAGCATCGGTCCTCATAATTCTAACGCAAACCTCACAAGTTCCTATGTTGAAACCCGCAAAAGGAAGGAAAGATTTTCAGATTCCTAATCAACAAAACTATGATTCGAGCTTAGCTTCTTGTAATTTAGTGCGGGGAGTTATATTAATACCCTTTCGAGCGGCTTTTGATCGTGTGTTTCCTCGTAGCAAAAATAAACTAGCTGCTGTGCTTTTCTTTACCCTCATTGATCATCTTCCATCTTTCCCTTACCGACAAAGTGCAATGATGTTTATGAGGAGTTAATATTCCTCAATTTTCTTGTCGACCCGTATCACGGTCGAGCTCAAAAAAAAGAACCCCAAAAAACGAAGAAGGGCTCTGAACAAAGAACTAGAACTTCCAAATTGGCCCAAATCTTTCTGCAAGAAATTGCATGAATTTGGTTCTGTGAGGTTATGAATATGTCAGTCACTATCTTTTGCCCTGTTCTGATCTTGGCTTCAACATAGATCAGCAGCTACTGAAGTCACGAGAATGAAGGATGGGCTGTGCAGTTAGTTCACGCCATGTTCAGCTACATAGTCTGTGTTCCCTTCGGCCTTGTTTCCGATTCACTTTGAGTATGATCGCTCGTATGTTTTAAGTGTAGTGCATGGCCAATTAATTCCGTCCATATTTTGTTTGCCAACCCCAAAGTCCAAGCCCTTAGCCCAACCCATTTTCCTTTCTTCCTTCAACGAATTTGTGCATGAGCGTGCGAAGCGGCGGATAAACAAGAAAAAGAAAAAGAAAAAGAAGAGGAGAGATTAAGCTCGTTTATGAAGAGAAAAAGGGGGAAAAAGAGAGTTTCGAGAGTAGGCGATTCGGATGTCCCAACAAGCCTAATCAATTGCAAATTGCAACACCTTATAATTATTCAAGCCTATTATTCATTTAATTGGAGTAATTTTCAAAGTTAGGTCTTAGATCTAGAGTTATATGAAAGTTGAACTGTGAGGTTCAATTGAGGAGCTTTTGAGCTTAAGATTTATGTGGAAATAGTAGATAAAGGCATTGTGGAGCTATGAGGTTTGACAAAAATCAATTACAAGTTACAGTTTTATGGGAATGAAATTCTGAACTTTCGAGTTCAAATTTTGTGGAGTGAATAATATGCGTAACAAATAAAGATGAACATTCATTATTGAATGTCTTAATTAGGGTGTAGAAATCATTTTATCAACAGATAAGTATAGTTTAACCATATCATTCGTTAGAGTAGCATATGTTTTTTGAATAATTGATGGGAATACGAGTACACTGACTTGAGTAATCTCCACATGTCACTTTTTAAATTTCTTAACTGAGTGATACTATCTCTTTTTCAAGTTTGTAAACTCATATTTTGAAAATGATATGGATTAGATATACTATGAGTTATACAAAATGGTATGTTTATTGCATAAAATCTAGATCGAGCATTTACTATAATTCAGTTTATTTGAAATGAAAAAGCATTATTGATTACCATTTGAGCGATTTACTTGTGAATGATTTGCGAAGCCTATAACGAAAGAATCACAAAAATTTTATGATTTATAACTATGTTTTATAAAAGGTGTTTTGATATAAACTGAATAATGAAATTATAATTTAATTCGTAAATCATAGTTGATTCTTGATTTTGGTTGTAAATTATCGAAGATTGAGGTTGGTGGATTTGGATTATGCTCAGTGTCTCTGTGTACCCATTGAGAAGTTTGTGAATATATATACTAGTTTTAAGATATCCTTATGAGCTAGCGACTGATAATATAAGTGAAGATCTAAACAGGGGATGAATCTTGACCATCCATTCATGAGGCCTTATGTGTGATCTTGTTGGATATTTAAGCGTGGAATTAGTCAATGGAATGGATCATATTACTTGACTTGTTTCGCACATGCAACGTCTGACGGTAATAACACCTTCGGCATGCGAAACACCATTATCATCGATGAAGTGAATTTTTGCAACAGAAAATGAATTATATCCAAAAGGAATTTATCATTCTTCTGGAAATTTAATATAGAATCGTAAATATTACAAGTGATGTGGGAATGATTCTTGAATCCCGAGGATAGCAAATTCCGCGCTGTTTACACTTCTAATGAAACCCTCTTTTACATTTTTCCGATACAAAAGGAAAAGGACAAGCACCCAGCACAGAATCCACGTACTTCTTTTTTTTTTTTTTTTTAAATCCCTGTAATAGACCCAAATTAGTTACATGGGGCTCCCAACATGTTTTTCCTTGCAGTAGTCCCTATCAAATGATAATAAATGTACAGAAAACTCTAATGATGATGATAAAAGAATATTATTCATGAGTGCTCCAAAGGTAGTTTTATTTTTTCTTGAAAATATAATTTAAGGCGTTGGTTACTACGAGGGCTTTTCAACTTCATTTGATTGTGTTGCCATAATATAACGTGCAGTCATCCCAAGACAGCGGGATATATGGTCTAGGGCCCCTTTTTCTCTCCCTTAAATTTCTTTATGGATTTTGAGTCCGAAATACAATGGTGGCTAATTTGGTATTGTATCGCAATATATTCATTCTCAAGTGTGGTTATTCACGAAACATCACATAGGTCATTTGTCGACAGCAGGAGTCAACCATTCAAGCAACAAGTCAGACCAATCCCATTTAATCTAATCCTATCAAAATGGATCTTGTTAAATGAATTGATCCATCATGCCCTACTTCTTATTCTTAGCACATTTTAGGAAAAGTTTGAAAATTGCTTTTTTACACTGTATGTGATGACTATTTTGTGATTAAATATATTCGAAAACGTCTTAACATGAACTTGAATAATATATTTCTACCAATTATTAAATATTACACATCGAGCTCAATATAAGGGCCAGGAAAAGTGATGAAAGTATATGCTATGCCCACGGTTTCAACACGCCGGCGATTGCATGAATTGCATGATTGTACAATGAAAAAGGGCCGCCCGCACGAGCCAACTGGATTGCTTAGTTGGACAAGTGCATCGACAAGTGGCGCTCATGCATAGGATTCGCCGACCAGGCGAAAGAGCCCCCACCGCAGCGGGCTTATCCCGAACCAGATCCGACGGCCCACAATCGCCGTCGCCCTCTCGGCCCTCACCGCGGCGAGGAACCCGACAAACACCTCCTCCTCTTCCTGAGAAAGCCCCCAAAAGGGAGAGGAACGTGGCGACTCTTTGGACACTTTCCCGCGTGTATAAAGCCAACCATTCCTCCTTTGTCCCTCTTACAAGTCCACTTTTCAGCTCGAGTTCTCGGTCTGACAGTCTCGCCCTCCACTGTGTCGAGGCCTTTGACCTCGAACTCCGGCTCAAGATGACGACGGCGTCTCACGGCTGCGCCGGCGGAACACCTCGCTCGTCGTTTTCTGACACCCTCTTTCCTGAACCGGGCCTCGAGCTAGGAAAGGCGAGACCTTCGGCAAGTTCACTAGAAGAGATCGCGTCCCCTGCTGTTCTTGACGGCGGTGACGCCGGAGAGACGGGGTCGCCTGCTCATTCGGTTGCCTCTCCAAGAGTAGCCGTCGACGGCGGCAGGATTGACGGCGTGTTGCCTTCGCGCTCGTGCCTGTCCTGGCCTGAACCCCATTCAGCTCCGGCCCTGCAGGTGGTGAAGATCAAAGAGGAAGAAGTGGAAGAGGAGGAGGCGGCGATGTTTGCTGATCCCGGAGATGCCACCACCATGTCGCCCTCATGCTCGTGGGGGACAGCAGCAGAGGAAGTGGTGAGGCCGATGGAGGGGCTGGGGGAGGTGGGGCCGACGCCATTCCTGAGGAAGACGTATGAGATGGTGTCGGACCCCCGATCGGACCCGGTGGTGTCGTGGCGTTCAGGCCGGGACAGCTTCGTGGTGTGGGATCAGCACGAGTTCTCGAAGCAGGTCCTGCCTCGATATTTCAAGCACTCCAACTTCTCCAGCTTCATCAGGCAGCTCAACACTTACGTGGGTACTCCCCTTGAACGGGATTGCGTTTTCTTGTCCATGTCTTTTGCTTGAAACTTTCTCCATAGGTAAGAGCAAACTACTTGTGTAGATGTGTCCTTTGGTTTAACTCTGTTTCGGTGCTTTTTTTTTTTTTTTTTTTTTTTTGATGTCGTCCAGAGTGTGATCCTCTTGGAGCATCCAACTACTCTTCACCGTCCCAACAGATAGTCCCCGGGGCGAAGAGGCTAGGATCCAAGGGCTTTCACTCTCGACGTTTTGCTTAGGTTGTTGAGATTCAATTCGACCCACTTGGTCGGTTGTTAGTTGTGCTTTGCCCTAGTTTAGGGCACCAGGAACGAAGGAATCTGAAATGGCGCGAGAGATATGCAGATTCTATATGAAATCTCATGAATCAGTGGCTAGAGAACAATGGCCTGTCATCATATTCTAGTGATGACGCTTTAGACGGTAATTTGCAGAAATTATCATGTCAACCCTGACAGAACACCCATTAAGATTATCTTCTCACTGATTTGTATTTGAGTTCTTTTCCTAAATGGTAAATTTGAATTTGGATTCAGAAATGCACTGCAGCAGTTCCTTTAAAGCTGTTAGTACTGTGCATTTTGCTGTTTCGATGCTCAATTCTGCACTTTCTAGCTGAAGATGAGTTTTCTTGGCCATCGCTTCGTGTCTATCCGATGTTTTGGTAAAGCCTTACGGCACCTCTCTTCTTTTGGGGCGAGACCATTAGTATAATTCAGCACTTTTGTGTTCATATATATGGAGTTGACGGATTGATTTTTGAGTCATTTCATTGTCCATACACTCTTTGTACTGGTTTTTGAATCATGGCAAAGGATCTCTCCTTGACGTGCAATGTGCTCTGCGTATATTGGCCTAATGATACCCCCTTGTGCGCATCTTCCATTGAAACTTCGTTAGCCTTCGTTCTGCTTATTCTCTACTCTTTAGCCTTTTTTTTTCAATATGAACTCCCAGGCCCAGCTTCCTCCTGTCTTCAATTCTTCATGCATCCTGATGCAAGATGTGTCGCAGGGTTTTAGGAAGATTGATACGGAACGATGGGAGTTTGCGAACGAAGGTTTTCAGGCAGGGAAGAAGCACTTGCTGAAGAACATAAAGAGGAGAGGCAAATTCAGCAAGCACAGGAAGACATCGAGTAGTAGTTTTACCTCGGGGTACCCGAAAGCTGGAAAGGAAGCCGTACTCAAAACGCTTAAGAAGGACCAGGAAGCATTGAAGGCCGAGATCCTGAAACTAAGAGAAGAGCGGGAGAATTCACAGCATGAGATTGACCAGGTCGCAGAGCAGGTTCGTTGTGCCGAGTGCAGGCACCAGCAGATGTTCCTCTTCCTCTACAAAGCTGCCAAAAGTCCGAACTTTGTCCAGCAGTTAATCCAGAAGAGGAGGCGCAAGAGAGAATTAGACACTCGTGAATCAAGCAAGAAGAGCAAACTGCTTGATCCCGATGGCACCACCCAATGCTTGCTTGAAGCAATGGATCCCAAGATTCAAAGCCCAAACGTTGATTGCCTGACAATCAGTGACGAATCGGCTCAGATGGGGTCTCAACCAAATAGTGTCGTGCTGGAGGACTTTGAGACCATTCAGATGCACAATCCGTGGCCTTCTCCACTGGGTGGCAGAGATTTCAGGGTTGTGCAGGGTCAGACGCGGGATCAGATGGCCGGAGCTAGTCCGCCTCATTTGTCTTCAGTTTTCCACGAGATGTCTGAGAGACTCCTCGAAGACAATATGGTCGTTGGTGACAACGTCGCTGATGTCGAAGAAGTAGAAGACCTGGTGGTGAATGACTCGAGAATCTATCTTGAATTGGAGGGTCTGATTGAGAAGCCGTGCGGTCGGAGTAAGTACCCAAGTGGGCTGATGGAGCAAGCAGCGGGACTGATGCCCTAAATTTCCATGTACTCCTGCTCTGTTCCATCTGTTATTTTCTTGCCCATTTGGGTTCTTCTTTCTGTATTTAAGCTGACACCAGAATCATTGTTGCTACTTTGTTTTTTTTTGTGGACCAGATCGCACGATGCAGCTTTTGCCATAATTGGAGAGAATTTCTTGAGTGAAGTCGCTTTGCTTGACCGAATGAAGATACGCTGGAAACAGGAGGGGAGAGGGAATCCAACCATTAAACTAGGATCTTACGGCAAATGCCCATACTTGTCCAGATGTCGGAAGCTTTTCCCTTTGTCCACCATTGTAACAGAGTCCCCTGGATGTTCTTTTCTCTAATATGCACTTTTTTTTCTCCTTTTTTGGTGTGTGTTGTGACCAGCTACGTATAAAGAGAAGCTGTGTATATAGCGAAATGTTCAATTTCAGTATTTTCCAAATGTTCTGCATGACCAAATTCTAATTAGGAGTTACCGGTTCTCCATGTATTCTTACAGAGACGATACTTCTTTTTTCTTGATCGTGCTCCATGTGGTTCTCGTTGAAAGCTTCAACATGTCGAGAAGGAAAAGTTGATTGATGGTACACCATGATTGGACCCTTTTTCACGAGAACGCTGCTTTAGTCTATGGTATCATTCAACTGGTCGAAAGTAATGGAGATCAGATCAAAGGCATCTTTCCAACACTGGAGTTTCAATCCCTGAAAACACTGCCTGCTTCATAAAACGACGAGGATGGCTTAATGTAAAGTTTTTCTGCTGATTAAGAATTTGTGACTTTTAGCTCTCTACTGAATCTCTGGAGAATTACTTGTCAAAAAAAAAAAAAAGAATCTCTGGAGAATTAATCTGCTCCCTAATCTCTGACAAAGCGAACCAATTTCGAAGTCCCCCATCTCATCATTTGAGAAGATGTGCAGATTAGATGGGAATGGGGACCTATTCTCTCACTCAAATGAGAACCTTGACGACAGAAGTTAGGCCAGGTGTCCTAAAGTCTGCCTCAAGAAATTTTATCTACATTGGGAGTATCTTTTAGGACATCAATCACTCAAAGATGTGGGCCATGCTAAATTTAGATAAGATCTTACTAGATAGAACGGATAAACACAAAATTATGGTCCAAGACAATACATACACCAACACCATGATGTTCCCAAAAGATCACTCCCTAACGTCTGTCTTAGTCTAAGCATAGAGTCCTGAGTCAACATCACACGTTTCCAGCTGACTTCTCTGCCCCTCTTTACCGTTCTTAAGAGATCATCAGTATGTGATCCCACAAATTTTCACATTCTTATAGACTCCACATGCACAAGAAATACTACTGAGTTTTGAGAGAATGAAAGTACATATGACTTAGGCGTATCTACATACTTGTGCTGCTACACGTTCGAACACATGCTTTTCTGTGCATCCTAACAAAGTTTTGATCTGAGACCTTCTAGGCTTCTACCGTGAATTGTGATATTCTATGTCCACAGTACTTGGGATACAACTCCTTGATTCCATATGCACTTGATTATTTACTCACAAAGTTTCCTGTTGAGATAACAAAACCAGCACTGGTTCACAGAAATGTCAAGAAAAATGGCCCTTGCATTTCTCAGCCGATTGAACTTAACAGACTCCTATATGCCCTATTAAAAAACCCTGACACAGATATAAAGCAGTAGGTGCAAACCAAGAGAAACATAGAAGGTTATGATAAAACAGTATGCACATTTCTGAAATCTTACACTGATCGATAGTTGATGTGGAGCTTTCCCTTAGGCCTCGTTGCTCCTGAAGATGAAGATGATGAAAAGGAAGAAACGTTTGATTTGTCTAACTCCTTCTTATCCTCGTTGAAAGCCTTGCTAAAAGCTTCTTGAAGTTCTGTGAACCTTCTCCTCTTTAGAAGTCGTTCTTCTGGAGTGCCATTGTCAAGGCATGCTAGCCGAGTACAATCATCGGCATCCATAATATTACTAAGTACATTCGAGCATCTAGGGAAGAAGCGTTTGCCAAGTTCCACTGTTCAAATGGTGGTAACAATCAGACAAACATAATCCTCAGCTTCATACATATAAGAGGCACGTTATTTGTCCTTATCAGAGAAACTAAGCTGATTGAAGTGAGTTACATGCAAGTCAAAGTGTCTTGCTCCCAAAACCTTAAGAATCCTTTTTTGTGTCATAATGGGGAAACGCTGAAAGTGCAAATTCCTCGAGCTGGTCTTACATTTACCCTATAAGGAATGTTCTATCATAATTTTCTGCCATGTATATCTGCTTTCAGTAATAGAAATTGACAGCATGGCAGCGTGAATAAGTGTAGTTGCTGCTGGTTATGGCGACTAAATCATTAAGACCAACTCCAACAAAGATTTGAACTCCTAAAATTACCCTTTCTAGATAAAGCAACCCCTGGATAAGCAAGAGAAAATCTGATGCTAAAAGAAGACAAGTTCACAATCTTACAGTCCAGATATTAATTACCAGTTCGGAAGAGTCTATTCCTTCTGAGATGCTGCTCTTGAAAAGGTGCCTCATCCAAGTCCACATGCATCCCCAGCGAGCCAGCCAAGTTCTTACAATTCCTGTTACTCAATGGGACCTCACGAGTGCCGTCCACTTGAGCAATAGCCATCGC
Source organism: Eucalyptus polyanthemos subsp. polyanthemos (assembly GCA_017140185.1). Lineage (NCBI taxonomy): Eukaryota > Viridiplantae > Streptophyta > Magnoliopsida > Myrtales > Myrtaceae > Eucalyptus > Eucalyptus polyanthemos. The sequence continues at coordinate 62,067,528 of CM029459.1, read as the reverse complement.
AACTTTCGCTTCCATAGGAAACAGGAGTCTTGCTAGTGCAACTGGAAATTTTTATAAAATTAAGCATCAAGCACAGCCAAATAACAGGGGGCGTATATTCATGCAACACCATGCTTGATGCAACTTGAAGAGTAAGAGGGAGTGCCTTGTGAATCCATCATCAAAGATGCTCGATAATATCATTGCACTGAGTTCTTGGAAACTTTAAGAAGACGAAGCCAAAAGTTTCTAGCAAATTAATTAACTAGTCAATATAAATAAAATCTTCTTCCTTTTTGCAAGAAAATCTTGTCACACCTTGCAACAAACTGGTCTGGTTCTGGCCAATGTTTTCAACTGAGAATCTCTTATATGCTAGACAAACATACTTTATCTTGAACTCAATCTAACCCATGATCTGCACTGATGCTTTCTACTTTGAGAATTTTTTATTTATTTATTTATTTGGCTTTGCACCCATATAACAGCATATGCCTGCAAGCAGGATCAGTTTTAGGAGCCAAGAGGGGCCATGAACAATACCGAAACAGGTAAGTGCATACAAACATATACAATAAGAGCAAATTTTGTGTGCACTATGCATGAATGTTACAATTAACTGTTTGAAGATTTTAGGCATCTTGCTTGGAAATCAAGCAACTTGCCAAAATCCTATTTGTCTTCTCAATTTTGAGATTAGCAGCATCATATGAATCATTCTTCAAATGCCGATTAAATGACCAATTCATCTGAAAGAATTTATGTTGCAAAAGGTGGAGGCCCTAACATAAATTAGCAGATGCCTTTATATATAACAGTTCCTGCTAACTGATCCATTTGCCCCAAGCTTAGAGAATATAACAAGGAAAACAATGAAGATTGACCTAGGAACCAAACTAAAAAGGCTAATCCAATAAAGATGAAAACAGGAAACACCTAAATAAAAAAAATTATAAGTGGGATATCACGAGTCTTCTTCCTTGTCATACTAATCTGATCAAAGGGATCCTTATCATACTAGACATTGGAAATTTTCAGTGAGAAAGTTTTAAGTAGCAAAGGAAGAAATAGTCTCAACCAGACTAGTGGCCATATAACGGGGACTATTTCAAAAAAATATGCTTCAAGAATGCTCGTCTTAGAAATCACTCTGTCTCTCTCTTGCTCACAGGTATGCACACCCCACAAATTTGTACAATGTTGGCCATTGACAGCATATGAAAGTGGGAAATAAGTACCCAGCACCGTAGCTCTGTCGCTGTGTACATCTGAGACCGATGCAAATGCACCGTCCACCTGTGAATCCATAAGGAACACTAAGAACGCCCAATAAATAACACGTTGGAGCTTGCGAAGAGCATTTTGTAAACAAATAATTCCTACACCAAGCAGACTATGTACATGCAGGTTCTTCACATGCACGTGTCAAATGCACTTTTGTTACTAACTATCAATATTTCAAGGAACAGAAACAGGGCTTTCTCAATCTGTATCTTAAAAGAGGACCACTGAAGTGGAGGAGGAAAAAATTGAACCCAAATAATCTTACCTCTGTTTTCAAGATACAACAATTCCATGCGCAGATCATCATCCGCCACAGCAAGAGAAAAGGATGCTTCTCCAAGTAAGGGCTCTATTTGTTCGGCTTGTTCCAAGATCTCAACGCATAATTTGTCCTTCGGTGAAGACTTTCCTTCCTCGGTAGACTCCATGTAGTCTGCAACTTTTGTGCACCTCTTACATAGTTGAAGAGCTTTTCTACCATCAGGAGTGAGATCAAAAGGCTGAGCTCCCTTCATTAGGAGAGACATAATAACATTTGGCTCTTTCCTCAACGCAGCAACATGCAAAACTGTGAAGCCTCTTGCATTTCTACAATTCACGTCAGCAATTCCAAGATCAAGAAGCTCAGTCAAGGTCTTTGCATCACAGTATGCTACAGCATAGTGAAGTGCACGTGCATCATCCAGACTGGTATGGCCCTCCTTCAGCAGCATTTTGACTAAATCAACATCATCCAAGTCCAAGGCTTGATGAATCCTCTTCACATGCTTATCAGGGAAGTTTATACATTCAGGAATGTTCACACCAACTTCCAAACGGGCACTGATGATTCGTTCAATGATAGCGTGAGGCAAGCCTTTCTCTAGGGTAACAGTATCGAGATCAGACCTCACGACATATTCTTCACATTGTGCCAGCAATCCGTGACATTCATCACCACATATATTTGCAGCTGATAGCACAAGCAAAATGTCATCTGGGGCAACCTTGTCGAGAATGTCCAGTAGGCGCCTCTGCAAATGAACAAGTCTGATTCGGTTATACTGAACAATGCAACCATGTTCTGGCAATTAAAACTTCAAGAAAAATAATCTAGCATTTCTAGCCGTAACTCCAAATCTAGATTTCTTTATCGTAGTTTTATCTGCCAATTTCTTTTTCCAACGACTGCAGCATTACTGAGCAGTTTGACGATAGAAAAGGTCACTTCAGGCACATCGCCATATTGAAGGGGGCGTCGAAATAAACATTTGACCCCATGCAAGACATCAAAGTAGGAAGGGAACTAATCAACCATGAAGTTGAAACGACTGACCCATTAAGTCAATTTAAATGCAAAAGGCTAAAATGAAAGAGCTCCAAATTGTCAGATGCTCTTCACTAAGCAGGTCATAGGTCTAGTCAAAGTTATCCCAGTTTCTAGAGGCCCTCAGCATACCAATCTTGTCTGAGGCTGAGCTCATAGAACAACCACTCTTGAGAGCTTTTCAAAAACCCAAAAAAGAAAAAGGAAAAGAAGTAGACTGCTATCCTCCTTTGCCACTTCTTTGCAGTCTGAGGATTTAAACCTCGACGCAAAAAGAAGAAGAAGAAAGGTCCTCCTTTTAAGCTACCAGCCGTTAAGGCTGATGCTCAAAGGCCATTGATAGTGGAAGCAGATAGATAAGCCTCAGCTGACTCGAGCAACTACACAACAAAAGGCACAGATCGGTCTCCTAATTCCTTTCTTTGACTACTGGACCACGAGAGAACTCAACTTTTTCAGTTATTTCGCTTCAAATGCATGATGAAATCTCTTCAGACGCACATTCAAAATCTGAACTTTCCGAGAACGTCCTCTTTGCCATTGAATGAGCAAAAAGTCGGCAACTTGTCGCCATCAATCATCCGAAAAAAGCAACATGACAGGAACAAGCAGACGACGCGAGTAATTTGCTGATATACCTGATACAGAGCCACCAGTTCAGGAATCTGAAACCTGGACGAAGCATAGAGCACCTGCACCAGGAACTCCAAGGCTGGCCTACAAGCCACGTGCGGGCACTCCTCGTCCACGCAGTGGCACACCCCTTTCGGAAACGCCTTCACCTTGCCGCTGTACAGATACCCCAAGACAACCACCAGCGCTTCCGCCCCGACCCCGACCCCGAAATCCTCGGCCAGCTCCTTGAATTCGAGCCTCACCCCGCTCTGGCTCCCCGAGAACTTGGCCCCGAAGAACGGGCTCCGCACGGCGAGGACGCACCGGTGGACGGGGACCTCGCGGCCGTCGGCGGCGACGATCGTGGCGTCGGAGAACGAGAAGCCGGAGCCGGCGCGGGGGAGCTCGAAGATCGACTCGAGGCTGTCGGAGAGCTTCCTCAGGGCCTGCGCCTCCGCCTCCGCCCGCCGCCGCCGCCGCCGCGGCGTCGGGGGAGTAAGAGGAGGAAGGACCCTCCGCGCAGGTCAGCGTGGAGTACACGCCGCTGCTGTAGCTGACGTCGTTCGAATCCGAGAGCGCGGCCGGTCCGTAGTCCATGCCAGCCACCCCGCCACGAAACGCGAGCACGCACGCACGCACGGCGGCGCGAGAAGAGTCGGTCGCGCGGAAGAAGAAACAGAGCCGGCTAGCGCCGCTTCCAATGGCGACGCTCCAAGTGTTCTTCTCGGAGAGAGAAAGAGAGAGAGAGTCGCTGGATTGTAGAGAGAGAAAGCTAAGACGCCATTTTTTCCACAGAAGAGGGAGAGATAGTCAACAGCAGGGAAGGAGATCTAGGGGGACAGAGCAGGAGAAATGCGTGGCAGGGACGGGACGACAGGAGCTGTTCTGTCGTTACGGGGGGCAACGATTTTTTTCTCGTACCTTTTAGTTTTTTGTCCGCACGTGCGCCGGGGCCCGAGCCTTCCCCTTCCCTCTTTCTCGGTGTCCGTACACCGGGGACGGGGACGGGGGGCCCGACGGGATGTTCGGTCCGAAACGGGAAGGGGACCGCCGTCGCGGCTCGTGCGCGCGCCCTCGTCTTTGTCGATGAACGACGGCCGTTGGATCGCGTGCAAGATCCGACCGCGGGGGGGGGGGGTCGGGCGTGGTGAGGACGCTAGGGGGTGGGTCCCGCGCTTTCCTTGTCGAAGAAGGTAGCCGCCGCCATGTCCATTCAGCACCAACCGACCATGGAGACCCTGTGGATCACCCAGTTCCATCGCACATTGAATCCATCCATGATCCATCTGGAACATAAAAAAAATAAAAATATATATATATAAAGAGAAAGCTAAGTGGAGAGGATCCTCGCTCCTGTGCTGACTAGGCATAATGCACCCGGTTTAATTTCCGATTCCACACTTTTTGAACCAACGAAAACTGTTTCGATTTTAGATTCTAACTTAAAAATCATCTGAAAATCAGATTGAAACGATAACTCATTCAAGCAAATTCTATTTCTCTTTTGCATGTTTTCTTCCCTCTTCCAAGTTGTTTGCAGGCTCTAAGTTAAAAATCATCGAAAATTTGAAACGAGAATCATTTTGCATGTTTTACTCCATCCCTCCCCTCTCGAGTTAGCAACACGCTTCACTCACATTCCTACTCTCAAATTGCGACTCTCTCTTGCTTGATGCTTACTTTCTCATTCTTTTGGTCTCTCTTGAATTGCGACTCTTAATACACCTTGCTTGATGCTCACTTTCGTTGAGGATCATTCTTTTGGTCTCTCTTGTTCCACTCTTATTAGATCAATAATTAATTATAATCATAATCTCAAACATTGATTGTTTTAATACGTGGATAAATTATGTTTCACATCTAGAGTTATTTACTAAAATTACATTAGATTCTTAAAAAAGAAAAATTACATATTATTTGTAACATAGCATTTGTATGGATATTTTAGTTTTCTGTTAATGTACAAATTTATTTCTATTGAAAACATATCATTCAATTCAAGACATTAATATCCCCCCATAAAATAATAAAAAAGATGGAACGGAAATGTCATCAAATAATACGTTAATAAGAAATTTCTTTTTCTCAAAATTAACTTGCATGCCTATCTAACTAAATTTTAAGGTTAAATGTTCATGCAACCTTCTTCAAAATTCAACTTGACAAATTGTTTCCTTGATACTTTCCACACTCAATAGACAAACAGCCGTAAACACCGCACATGTAAAAAGTATTGATAGTCAAAAAGAGAGGAATGAAAAAGTGTAAAATTATGTCTGCCAACATAAGCCTGTGGGCATGTGGGTAATGTAATTGAGTCAGATGTGTTAATAATTTAGTGTGAACGCATGACTAATTTTTCGAGAAAAGTCAAGTTATGATGCGTTCAATGGGGTCAGAAATCAAGTACTCAACGTGTTCAAATTTCAAATGGCTAAGTGACTTCAAAAGCATGATCCTAAAAAAGCATCCACACGTAGAAGTTATAACATCACTAATTCAACTCTAAAGCATTTACAGGTAAAAAGCTTGAACATCGATTAATCAAAGCTAATCATGCTCAATCAATAAAACGAATTACATGTATAATCTTTCGTCGCTAGAAAGTCAAACTCAGTCAAACATTCACACATAAAAACTCGAGTGTGAGTAATGGGATGAAAAGTAATAGAATATATCTCTTGTTTGATCTCCAAACCAATAACATAAGTTATGTCCTATTTAAGATGTCCGGCTTTTATTCGAAGGTCATTTGAAATTAAAAATTAAAATAAAATCCAAGCTGTACTTACTTTCTTAACAAAGCAAGGAATATTTTTCTCCTTGAATATAGAAGTTGACCGCAAGTTTTCCAACCCTAAAGCATTTACACGTAAAAAGCTTGAACATCAATTAATCAAAGTTAATTAAGCTTGGTCAATAAAACGAATGAGACGCATGATCTTTGTCACCAAAAAACCAAACTCAGTCAAGCATTCACATATAAAAACTCAATTAGGAGTAATAGGATGAAATATTATTAGAATATATATCGTGTTTAAGCCCCAAACGAATCACATAGAAGATATCATATTTAAGATGTCCAGCTCTTATCTAAAGGACATCCAGATGTAGAAATTAAAAGAAAGTCCAAATTGGACTGGGTTTTGTGTATCAAATTGATCCAAAGTTTTTCTAATTTTGTTGGAAATAAATATGGTTTGTATCCAACCACGAGTTTCAGTCCTTAGGCACTTGATGTAGAGTGGCGTCTCTCGCACGTCCAAATAGCTGGGCGTGAATTCAACGTGCGACTTTTTTCGTGAATTGCATGCAAGATTCGAGCCACTAATCATAGTAACATTTATGAGTTTCTTAGTATCTTAATGAGTACTACATACATACAAGTAAGTTCTTCAAATTATGGTATTCTGATTTCAAATTTTAACTTTTGCACTTGCTATAGATTCCCAAAACTCATACCCTAAATTCATTTAACTCACAAATAATAATTTTTTTTTTGGTTCGGAAACCCAAAATATTTGAATCCTTTCAAAATTGCACAAATTGATAGAAAATGAACCCCACCGACTTTGGTTTGGGGGTTTATTAAAAGTATATCTGCTTTCAGAAAACCCTATTTTCTCTGGGATCCGACCAGATTTCCCCACCACTTCTTGCCGAATCGCGGTTGCAGATAGGATTACCGCGAGAACCGCCGCCCTCCGTAGCCGGAGAGCTCCGTCGGCGACCGAGCTCTCGGGCGGTTTCCGTTCGCCGGCCGGCGACCCGGGACGGGGAGGGGAAGAGGACGGAAGCGGCCGCTGCAGCATCGGTCGCGAGGCCTTCTGCCCTCGCGGCTTCGGCGTCGTCGTCGATTCGGTGATCGATTCGGAGGAGAGACATTCGTCGGGGAAGGTTCGATTGAATCATCAGTTGGAGCAGTCCTCGGCCCGCATCACTCCACCTGTTCGACGAATTGTCTGAAAGTCGGAGTGTCGTTTTTCCTTGGATAGCGGGCTAAAGGTTAGGTCTTTGCTGCCGTGTGTGGTATTTTTGTGGCTTTGAGCCGTGTGGGTTTCTCATTTCGTGCTTTCTCCTGCTCAGGGCTTTGAATTTTTCCCGGGTTATGTCAATTGGGTGCGTTTCTTTAACGAATCTAGGTCATTTTGATGTTTGTGGGCTTTCATGTCCGACCGGACAGTGGGTAATGGCTGGTTGCGATGTTGAATCCTGAATTGCACTTGTCTTTTGGCGCGGTAATTGGCGTGCAATTTCTGTTGTCGAGCAGCATTATCTGTAGATTATGCCCTCCTGCTTCCATTCTCTTGTTGCTGTTTTTTGGTGTCGTAGTTTGTTTCCAGTAGGCTGCTTCGATCGTAGTGGAACTGGCAGATGGTATGAACTTTGTCCTTTTTGTGCATGTGCGCGAATTGGGTTCTCAGATGGAGGTTTTGCCTTCCTTTAGTCATTTTCTTAGACATGTCTGTCATTGCTGCTTTAAAGGTTTACTTTTCAGCGTACTTTGTCACCGTTGTGCTCAATGTACCTGATTTGCACATTCTGGCTTGTGTGATTACAGGATTGAAGTCTCAAATAAGTCACTTGGGCCTTCCCAAGGACATTCTCTCTGATTGATTGATTTATAGATGAATTAGATTTTGGCGATTCTTTTTCCATGGACTCGCCAGATATAAGCCAGAGCTACGGTAGAAAAGATAGAGAAGATGATATCGATAGGAAAAGTGACAGGGCCGGGGATGATGCTGAATGGGAAGGAAGTGACAGGAGGAAACAACGGTCAAGCAAGTCCAGAAAACCTGGTAGTGGAGATGATGTTGATGGTTTCGATAGCAGTGGAAGGAGGAGAAATTCTGGAGATAAATATGAAAGCCGAAAGAGATCAACTGGTTCCAGCAGAGCCGGGAGCGATGAAGAAGACTTTGACACTAGAAAAGACTCTCGCTCGAAGCAGGTGAAGAGAAAGCAAGAGGAAAGTTCTTTGGAAAAGTTGAGTTCATGGTATCAGGATGGAGAAGTAGAAAATAGGCAGGATGGTGGAGACAAGCTGGGGAGTAAACATGGCAGGGTTGATGAAAGTGACAGAAGAAAACTGACCCCAAAGTCATCTGAGTATGAAAGTTCCCAGGGGAAAAGTAGAAGCAAACATGATAGGTCTCATGAGGGGGATACACCTGATAAAGATTTGAAGTACTCAGAAAGGAAGGAAAGCAGCCATGAGAAGGGCCATGGGTCTCTTGAGTATGTAAAGAGCTCAAAGAAAAGGTGGGATGATGTGGATGTTAAAGAAAGTACTAGTGAAAAAAATGATGGCAGAAGTAGCAGGACATCTGACAACAAGTATGAGAGTGTCAGGGACAAAAGTATGGCAGCTAGACATGAATTTGGTGAGAGTAAGGGTAGGGTCACAGATTCAATGGTTGACAAAGGTATGAGATCTGACCGAAAGGATGAACGGAGACATGATGGGAAGAGTAGAAGCATGTCGGAAGCCGTAGAAGAGGATAATAAGGCAAGTCCGGCTAATTATGAGGACAGAACAGGCAAGGAGAAAAATGAAAAACACAGACAGCAGAGGACTCCTACAAATAGGGATGTTACTGAAAGCCGGGATGGGTCTCGCCATACAGATGAAGATGGAAGCTTTTGGTCAAGAGAGAGAAGTGTGAGAAGCCACCGCTCCAGGACCCCTGATAGAAGTAGCAGATATGCTCGTGAGAGGCCTGATAATGAAAGGTCTCATGGTCGGTCTGGCAATAGGAAAGATGGAAGTAGAGGTGAAGCTGTGAAAACTTCGTCAAATTTTGGGATTTCAAATGATAATTACGATGTTATAGAGATTCAGACCAGACCTATTGATTATGCTAGTGCTGATGCCGGATCTAGTTTTGCTAGAAGATTTGAAGTTGGTCAGCAAGCCGACATGAAAGGACCTTCAGCTGAGGAAGAATGGGGGCATGCACGGGAAGAAAGGGCAAGGTCTAGTATTTATGGGTCCGCTCCATCTGGTGAAGATACAAAGGAAAGATATGTTGAGGATGATTTATCAATGAGAGATCAGAATATGTGGAGAGATGATGGTGACTTCCAGGGAGGGAAAGGGAGAGGACAGAAGGGCCCTATGCCTGCCCGTACTCCTGGTGGCCAGGTGTCTAGCAGTGGTTCACAGCCCCCATTTGCTAACCAGGAGTCTGGATCCTTTAGTAGAGGGCCTAATCAAGGGGCAAAAGGCAATAGACCAGGCAGGATTGGACGTGGTCGGCCAACCGGAAGAGACAACCAACCAGTGGCAATCCCAATACCTATGATTGGAGCATCTTTTGGACCACTTGGGATGCCGCCTCCTGGGCCTATGACTCCCGGTATGTCACCTGCCCCGGGTCCGCCTATTTCTCCGAGTGTCTTTATGCCGCCATATTCTCCAATGTGGGCTGGAGCTCGAGGAGTTGATATGAATATGTTAGGGGTTCCAGCTGGCCTCTCTCCTGTTCCTCAGGGCCCATCAGTCCCTAGGTTTGCTCCCAATTTGGGGACACCACCCAATCCTGCAATGTACTATAATCAATCTGGGCCTGGAAGAGGTGGGCCTGCCAACATACCTGGCCCTGGTTTTAATGTTTCAGGACCAATGGGACGAGGAACGCCACCTGATAAAGCTTCAGGGGGTTGGGTTCCCCCTAGATCAGGTGGACCTTCACATAAAGCTCCTTCAAGAGGGGAGCAAAATGATTACTCTCAGAATTTTGTTGACACTGGAATGCGACCACAGAATTTTATTCGGGAGCTTGAGCTCACCAATGTTGTGGAGGATTATCCCAAGCTTAGGGAGCTTATACAGAAGAAGGATGAGATTGTGTCTAAAGCTGCTTCTCCTCCTATGTATTACAAGTGTGATCTCCGTGAATTCGAGCTTACTCCTGAGTTCTTTGGAACTAAGTTCGATGTCATTCTTGTGGATCCTCCTTGGGAAGAATATGTTCATCGTGCTCCTGGTGTTGCTGATCATACCGAATACTGGACATTTGAGGAAATACTTAATTTGAAGATTGAGGTACTAAGACTACCGCTTGTTTATAGATTTGAACTTTTCAATTTTCTGCTGGGGTTGTTAATGGCTTAAAGTTACGGAAATAGACAATAGTAGGCATTAGTGTTTACTTTAAGGAAGGACCCAAACCCTGAGGGATGGAAGATATTGCCGCCCCACTTCTGCTTTCATGCATAAATATAGTTTTGGCTGAAACAGGAAAGAAGAAAATGTTTGCAAGGGACTATGTTAATGAGATTATGCTTAATTTCTTTAGATTCTGGGTTTATCATAAATGAAATATTTTCTTGGTTGGGAATATTTTTTTTTTTTTTTTTTTTTTGGTGAACGGTAATTGTATTAAGCTAAGCCAATATGTACAAGCAACAGCACTGGCTTACACTCAATACGAACAAAGCATAATGAGTGGAAGGGTGCCGAAATAAAAGAAAAGCCAACAAGCATAATGGTTGGGAATATCTTGTTGAACTGTATATCCAATTTCCTTGATTATATAATGAAACATCCCAAACAATGTGGGGAAATGCTCAGTTCTATTTTTTGACTCGTGGAAATGAATTGTCTTTTCATGTTCGTAGGCAATTGCTGATACCCCGTCATTTATTTTCCTTTGGGTGGGAGATGGAGTGGGTTTGGAACAAGGCCGTCAATGTTTGAAGAAGGTACGGATCAAGCCTAACGCTTCCTTTTAGGTGTTTATTTAATTGGTATTTTTAGGTTTCAGTGCTCGATGGTTAATTTGATTTATTGTTTGTAACAGTGGGGATTTCGAAGATGTGAGGATATCTGTTGGGTCAAGACGAATAAAACTAATGCAACTCCGGGGTTACGACATGATTCTCACACATTGTTTCAGCACTCTAAAGTGGGTTTTCTCCTTAGATTCTATGCTTGTTCTGCCACTTTGTCTTAGTTTTTCTCATGTGTCATTTTCTACTGTATGCCCCTTGAATGTCTTCATCTGCTAATATGCTGTTGCTTGTCATTGTGATGAAGGAACATTGCTTGATGGGCATTAAAGGAACAGTTCGCCGCAGTACTGATGGTCACATAATTCATGCAAACATAGATACCGATGTAATAATTGCTGAGGAACCCCCTTATGGTCAGTAATTCATACTGGGAGCTTGCTGTTTATATCTATTCTAGCATACTAAGTGAAATACAAATTTTGAACTCATTAGTGGCTGGTTCTGGTCTACTCCCCTCAATTTTGTGCTAGGCTGCTTAAACATGATGTAGCATATAAGTAGTATTTTGCATTTTCAACTGGTACGTGTCTCTCCTCTGGTACAGTCCAGTACTTCTTAGCGTTGGAAGTCTAGAACTAGTCAAATCTATAGTTCACCTGGTTCAACTGGTTAAACTGGTGAACGAGTCACCTCCTTGTGACTGCATCTTGGGTTTTTGCAAAAGATTATTAGTGGCATGGGTGGCAGAAGAGGAATTGACCCCCTGCCATTTTAGTTCTGACACACATGCTCAGCAAACTGAGCTGCTTTTTTCTTTAGATGTAAACAGGCGGTTAGATTATCGAAGGTGATTTTCTTTACTCTTTTCCAAAAGCATAATGCAATTACTCTGTGAAGGAAATACATGATCTCAAGGCTCCTCCCAGATGTCCCTGCCTGCCATCTCGATCGGCAAAGTTTGAGTCAGCTAGTGTATTATTTAAGTGATTTAATCAATGGGCTGGACCTTTCTTGACCTTTCTTGCAAATCTTCTACTCTGGAGCCAAATTTTTAACATGAAAGAATGAGGGGTTTCCTCAAGCAGTTTGGACTTTCTGACAAAATGTACCATTCTGCCAAAGCACAATTGAAAATTGATTTTTGGTTTCACATGGTGCCCACCCTTCTAAAGAAAAAACGGAAAATCAAAGAGTAGATGCAAAGCTGCATTGAAGTGTTAGCAAACTTATTACCGGTCTTCATAATGCACCATCAGTGTACCATAACCTTCTGAAGCATACAATTAAGGAAAGCATCTTACTTTCTGTATGCATTTCCATAGAAGTCACAAATGGACTCTCCAATCAAAGCTTTGCAATGGGTCTTTGAGCAACTGGTTTTCCTTGTCTCAGCAGTTCTTTTACTGGCTGCTTGTGTGTTGACATCATTTCCTGTCATGTCAGGGGGTTCTGATGTTTGTATGTTTCTTGATTTTAATGGAGATGCAGGTTCAACCCAGAAACCTGAAGATATGTATCGCATAATCGAGCACTTCGCTCTTGGCCGCAGGAGGCTGGAACTGTTCGGTGAAGACCATAATATTCGAACTGGTTGGTTGACAGTGGGCAAGGAACTATCCTCTTCCAACTTTAATGCTGAGGTACAGTATTTGGTTTGCTGAATTTGTTTTACAAATGTTGCCATCTTCTTTGAAGAAGCTTGCCACTTTGTCATCAGCTTCTTGATCTGCCTAGTAAGCCTGGCCTTGGTCTAACAGAATAATAGTGCCACTGAATGACTATATAATTTACTCAGTGTAGACAGAAATTAGCCTAGATTTTGATGGACAAGAAGTGAACAATAAACTTGATGATATTTCAAATTGACTGTGCAAGAATAGTTAAAGACTATTAACATGTTCTTCCGAACAATTTATTTATGTCTTAAGTTGGTGCTTGTTCCTTCTTTTGATGAATAACATGACATTCCAACCGGATCTTAAAGTGTGCTCTCACGCTGGGCTTTTTGCTGTGTTGGTCATGATCAGTTCAGTTGTCTGTTGTATTCTTAACTTTTCTTCTGGAAGTTGCTAGGAATCCCAAAGCTTTTCTGGTTCTTTTTGCCAGTGTACCGATCATGCTTGTATGTCCACTCGCTTTCTGATGGTCCGTGAATTTCTTTCCTATTTTCTTTTGTTTACTTTTCAGAACGGTTTTCAACCTCACAAAAAAAAACTGCTATTTTACCAAACATTAGACAAACCCAGTCATTGCACCTCACTGCCCACCTCATTGAAATGACTAAATCCTTGCCATGATATGGAACCTAAAGACTGAATTTGTAACCAAAAGTTCTGGTGGCATATCAGAATTTTGATACTTTCTGCTAGCTTAACTCTTCAAGTGACGATTGAAAATTGGATGTTGATGCTTTTCAGGCATACATTAAGAACTTTGCGGACAAGGACGGGAAGGTATGGCAAGGTGGGGGAGGGCGAAACCCACCCCCGGATGCTCCTCATCTCGTGGTGACCACTCCCGAAATAGAGGCTCTCCGACCCAAATCTCCGATGAAGAATCAGCAGCAGATGCAGCAAAACCAATCGGTCTCCATTTCTCTCACTGCATCCAACCGAAGACCCCCAGCAAATCCACCCGAAAACCCCGCAGCTCTCGGCATGAGCCAAGAAGTCTCGGGCTCCAATATCCCGGCCCCTCTTCCTTGGCCTTCGCCGATGGAGGGCTTCAAGGCACCCGAGAGCGGGAACCTTCCCTATGGAGGACAAGGTTTTCGACGTCTACAATTACGCCGGGCAGCCGAATGCAGAGTACTTAGATTTTGAATCTCAGAGAGCTATGAACATGTTGTAACGGAAAGGTTCTTTTTTTTGCGGTAATTGAACGTCCGATGAGATACAATTGATTCTTTCCTTTCTATGGCGCTACAGATGGATAGGGAAAAAAGCGAAAAGCTCCTCTGCCCTTTTCGGAGTGTGGGCTCCGATTCATCTCTCGAGAAAACATTTTCCGACATCGTGACATCGCCACGTGGCGCGACTTTTGTTGTAATAATGTTGGACCATATCAACAGCTACATAGAAGTAGTCTCAGAAGTTTTGCTCAAGCCTTCGAGATGTTGGAATTGGCTCATTGGGCGAACGTCATCAATCAAAAACGATTCGGCGGTTGAGCTTGATCTTGACGCGTTCTCGCGGTCAATGGTTCCGAGGCCGCGAGAAAATATCAAAGCTTGAAAAACCTTTCTTTCTAATTTAATAATAGAACGGAAAAAAAAAATGAAGAAGGGGACCCAAAACAAGGAAAAGAGGAGGAAAAAAATCTGGTCCCCCTGAAGTATCTGAACGCCGCGCTCCTTTTCATGCAAAGCGAAAAAGCGGAAAAATAAGAATAACGAAATCATAAAAGGGGCAAATGTTACAAATAATCGTTAAATTATGACTAAATAAGCAATACACTCTTTAAATTTTTAATTTATTTAATGTAATTCATAAATTTTAGCTCAATGTGTAATGTTATTTTTACGTTGCACATTAAATTGAATTTTAAAAATTACATTGAAAAATTTGACAGTTCAAAAATCATGAAACTATCTATATCATTATCTCTTATAAAAAAATGGGTAAAATCTCAAATAGAGATTCAAAGTGTCATCGTTTTCTCAAAAGATAACTTAAAGTGAAGTCCATCTCAAATAAAAACTCAAAATAATTATTTAGTAGATTTGAGAGTGGTGGTGGAAGGAAGGGACGAAGAAGGCAATTTTGGCGTCCTAGTCGTAGTCTTAGTAGAAGACGAGGTTGTTGATGGAATGACGAGCAAAGGCAGGAGATGTCGTCCCTTTCTGCCATAAGCGAGGTCACCCCTCAATGGCCCTTACCAGTGACTGATGCTCTTCGGCCCTTCCCAAGTTCAATGTTCTTGATCTTGATCTAGGCAAGAAGAAGCCAAATGGGGATGGAGAAGATGATGAATAACACACCCATTACCCCCCCCCCCCGCAAAAAAAAAAGAATAGGACAATCGAAAAAAAAATTGGACAAAAATACCCATGATCGGCCCACTAGAATATGCATTGAAGATGCATTTGTTCATCGACCGGCAAATAAGGTTCTCATTTAAGATTAAATGATCATTTTAAGTTTTTATTTGGGACGGATTTCACTTAACGTCATTTTTTTGAAAAAAGGAAAGATTTTTTGGGTTTCTATTTGGGATTTTTCAAAAAAAAAAGGAAAAATGAGAAGAGGGAAATAAAAGGGCGAAAAATCAAAAAGAGAAAAAGGGCCACACGGGAGCCACCGGGCAACATCGTTCGCTGTCCTTCTCCCCACCCTCTCCTCTCCCCCCGAGTCGTGTTTTCCTTTTCCTTTTCGGATTCGGATCGTACCTTTTTTTGCGCGCAATGCGAGCGCGGCGGAGCAGCGTCGACGAGATGGGAGCCACCGAGAGATGACGGCGACGGCGACGGCGACGGGGACGAAGAGCGTGGCGGCGGCGGCGGCGGTGTTTGCTTCGTCGATCGATTCGGCATTTTCCGACTTCTTCCTTTTTTATTTTTCCTCATCGATTCGTGCCTCGAGAAGCCCAGGAAACCCTAGATCTTAGGAGAGCCTTTGACTCCGGCGTCCGGCTTCGCTTCGCCGGTTTCGCTTGCGGTTGGTTTCCTTCGTTCGCCCGTCGCGCGTGCGCGGGTCGGCGCGGGTCGGCGCTTTGATTGCGCGGCCGCTTCCGGCGTGGATTTTGGGGGGGCCGGAAGTTAGGGTTTTTGGGATCGGTGGTTTCTCGGGGCGTGGCGGCGATGGAGCCTCGCGTGGGGAACAAGTTCCGGCTGGGCAGGAAGATCGGCGGTGGTTCCTTCGGAGAGATCTACCTCGGTCCGTCGTTGACTTGATTTTGCCGATTAACTTTTTTCTCTCTTTCTCTCTCTCTCTCTCTCTCTCTCTCTCTCTGCCTTTCTTGGGATTTTGGCTGTATTTGGCTGATGTTGGGTGGTTGTGCAGGGACCAATATACAGACAAATGAAGAGGTCGCCATTAAGCTTGTGAGTGGCCTTTAGAGTCTTCTTCTTCGTGCTTGTTTTGATGAATTTGTTTTGAGAGACCTTACAGCATAGTTTGGTTGATTTGGAATGCATCAGAGCATGTTGTATAGCTATTTGTAGTCATATAACCAGTTTTGGAGGAAGAAATTGTACTATTGGATCTAACTTTTATGGATGGGGAAGGTGGTGCTTCTTATCTTGTCTCTGGTGGAGCTAGAATTTGCATTTGTGCTTTTTCTCTCTGGTATGCATGCTGATAGAGTGATTACTATAATGGGTTACTGGTCTGGTGATTTTCAGGAGAACATCAAGACAAAGCATCCTCAATTGCTATATGAATCGAAATTGTATCGGATCCTGCAAGGAGGAAGTAATGTTCCTTCTCCACGGCTTTGAATTTTGAACTTGTTCTGTCAATGCTGTTACATTAACTACTCGTTCTGTGTCTTTGCAGCTGGGATTCCGAATGTAAGATGGTTTGGCGTCGAGGGAGAATACAATGTACTTGTGATGGATTTGCTCGGACCCAGCCTTGAAGATTTGTTTAACTTCTGTAGTAGGAAACTTTCCTTGAAGACTGTTTTGATGCTTGCAGATCAAATGGTTTGATTCGTTTACTTGTGATATTTTAATGGTTATAATTGTGGTGTCTTTGATCCCTGCTGACACTTATGTTTTTATTAGATTAACCGTGTCGAGTTTGTTCACTCGAAGTCATTTTTGCATAGAGATATCAAGCCAGATAATTTTGTGATGGGCTTGGGAAGACGGGCCAATCAGGTTTTTTATGACTTTGACATATTGGATTTACTTTGTGATTTCTTTTTGGACCTAGTAAGATGTAATGTGGTTCTCTCCATACCTGTCCTCAGGTTTACGTTATCGACTTTGGTCTGGCCAAGAAATACAGAGATAGCTCAACTCATCAACACATTCCTTACAGGTGAGTTAAGCTTTTGAAGTAATTCTCTTTTTGTTTGTTGCTTACATGCTTGTTTTATTATTCGTACTTTTCTTCTTGCCATTGGCATTGGGTTATGTATCAGTATGATTATCGAAATGAAGGTCATGCATCAATCCTTGTCTGAGTTTATAAAGATGATGTTACTTGCAGTCATGTTGAGCTTAACCCTGCATTGTTGAGGCAGTATTATTGTGATGATTGCATTCATTATCTTTTTTGAACCGAGATATTTTGTTAGTGAAAATCTGTTCTAGTACACGTGGATCATACAAGAACAATGAACAAAAATAACAAAAAACTATGAAAAACTTGTCACACCACCCAATCTTTATGAGGGTGTAGAGTGTGGAGTGTCAAATAAATTTAAACTGGAAAGTGAGTTGCTTTTTCCATGTTTGAAGTCAATTATGGCCTTCTCCAACTCTCTCTGTCCTCCAGTTAACTGGTGGAGGCTACAGCAGCAGTTATTATGTTTTAGAGTGGCCACTCAAGACCATATGGACTGTGGAGTCTGGTGTCTGTTGCCATTGTTGTCACCTCAAAGAAATCAACTGTTTTTTTTGCTCTGATTTCAACTTTTTGATATATTGGTGTTTGTCTCAACAAATTCTACCATTCGAGGCTTTGGTTATCATGGCAAGCAGTTGCTTATTGTGTTTGTTGATTGAACATTCAGGGAAAACAAGAATTTGACTGGAACTGCAAGATATGCGAGCATGAACACTCATCTTGGCATTGGTGGGGCGACTTATTCTTTTTTTTGGTGTTGGTTTCTTGTTTGTTTTTTTTTTCCTTTCATTACTGATTTTTTCCCTTCTTTTGTTGGTCTATATAGAGCAAAGTCGGAGGGATGATCTAGAGTCTCTTGGTTATGTTCTTATGTATTTCCTAAGAGGAAGGTGACTGTCGCTGTCTATATCATATATTGTAGATTAGGTGATAGGTTTCAGTTTGTTTCAGTAATTAAAGCTGCTACTTCCTTCGCAGTCTCCCTTGGCAGGGATTGAAAGCCGGAACCAAGAAACAAAAGTATGAGAAGATTAGTGAGAAAAAGGTTTCTACTTCAATCGAGGTATGTTGTCTCTTCATGAGCATATGAGGTCATTTCTGGCTTTATGGACTCATGGATGTTGATGCTTTACAGGCTCTATGTCGTGGTTATCCGACAGAATTTGCATCCTATTTTCATTATTGCCGTTCACTGCGATTTGATGATAAGCCAGATTATTCTTACTTAAAGAGACTATTTCGTGACCTCTTCATACGTGAAGGTTTTGTATACATTTCTACCAATGAATTCTCAGAATATTTTATGTATTTACTGCCAATGTAGATCATTTCATTATCTGTAAGTGAGCCACAGCATAAATTCCGCCTTCTCATTCTGCAAGTTGATTGCCTATCCAGGTTTCCAGTTTGATTATGTGTTTGATTGGACTATACTGAAATACCAGCAATCTCAAATGGCAACACCCCCATCTCGTGCACTGGTGAGTTCCATTTATGATCTGCTCAGGAAAGTGGAAAAAATGGAGAAAATGCAAGTTTGAGTGAGACTTTGGAAGTTTTGTGGCAAGGAGGGGAGAATATATATGATGTGATGTATTTCCGTTCCCATTTTCTTTACTGTTGGCTCCTTTACTTTAGCTAAAAATGATTAGTCCTTGTTTCTACTGTCAGGGTCTTGGTGCTGGACCCAGTTCTGGGATTCCCCCTGTTGCTGGCCATGTGGATAAGCAGACAGGTAGGAGCTAAATTTTGAATGTTTGTCCTAATTGTCAGTGCTTGCTACCTGTTGACTTTTCCCTGGTATACTTTCCCAATTAATATGCATTAAGACTGGAATTTTCCAGGTGGAGAAGACAGTCGTCCAGTTGGTTTATCATCTATGGATCCTTCTAGAAGAAGGCTATCTGGGGCAACTGCAACTGCTGGAAGTTTCTCAAAGCAGAAGAGTCCAGTTACAAATGATGGTGCCATTTCCAAGGAAGCAATGGTAATTCTTTTGTCTTACCTTGATGTTTCTCTGTGTTATACTAAATGCATAGTATGAAAAATATATTTATGCTAAGTTTTGTTGAAATATAGTCCAAGAGCCTCTTGGATGTTCTATTATATTTGCTTAACAACTGATGGTGCAATTTCTGAGGAAACATTGGTAAACAGCTGGTAACACTATTTGGAATTATAGTGGAAGGATAGAATTGCTAGGCAAACTATTGGAAAGGAAAGCTATCTTCAATTTTTCAGAATGGAAAAAGGGAAAAAGGCGTTAAGTTTTGGAGTGGAAAAACCCTTCCTGGGTCAACATATTTTGTTCTTTTTGTTTTTGGAGTATTGGGGAGAAAGACGTATATTTTCATGGGCTTTCTGAATGTGTCTTTAATGGTCACTCAGAAAGGCAAAATTGTGCAGGATTATTGGTGAATTAATGTCATTTTCCTTCCTTTTAGACAGGCAAAAGAAATCATTGTTTCTTTTCCTACATTCAACTCCAGTTCTGCCTTTCTTTTCTGCCCTTTTTTACCAAACATATCAAGAAATTAGTTTTTTTTTATAAACAGAGGTTCCTGTCTGAAGCACTGGTAATTACTCGTCTTTTGGATGAGTTGGGAATCTTCATGTATTGAAGAGAAACAAGCATATTTTCGAGTATGTGTGTAGGAGCAGTTTGGGTGGGGTCAGATTAAGTTGGTGAAGTTGCTGCATTATACTGATCTTCATATGGATCCTCAGTTGAGGATGGAGAACCACATGTGGTTTCAGTGAATTGTTGCTAGGGTGTCGGGCATTGTTATCAGATGGTGTGTAATATTACCCGTCATTGTATCATTGCTAGGGTGTCAAGCATCTATATTGGGATTGCTACTTACCTTATGTGAGTATTTGTTATTTGAATGTATGGGGCTGCGAAGGGCATGGTTTTCACTTTTCAGCACTGGGACTTTTGTTGCTAGTTTTGCTGTTAGTTTCATAATAATTTACATTTTAATTTGGCGAAGCATGGGAAAATGGAGATTTTGCAACACTTTTTTGGCAGACACTCAGGCAGAACGACTCTGGTTGTAGAATTATCCTAGTAAAGTGTTTTTTTGCAGGCACACTGTATTTTTGTGACTTTGTCCATTGTAACTTTTACTTAATGGTCAATTAAGTGAGTGTTTCATGTATTTTAGTTGGTGTAACTATTTTGAAAAGTATTATATCACCTCTTAAATATACATGAAACATTTATGTGGTGGTATAGATAATAGTCCACATTTCTTTGTTCACATAGCTCACAATGTGCCTTTGGAATGCATAGATATCAAGTTCAGCATTTTTGGGCGCTCAGGTGGATCGTCAAGGCGGGCAGCAATTTCCAGCAGCCGTGAAGCGTTTATGGGTGGTGAGTCTGATTCCCATCGTGCTCGCACGACAGAAGCCAGTCCCGGAGCAGTCCGCAAGATTTCAAGTGGCCAAAGAAGTTCGCCAGTCGGTTCATCGGACCCTAGGCAATCATCCTCTGGGAGAAATGCGGTGCACCTTAAGAACTATGAAAACGCCCTAAAGGGCATTGAGAGGCTCCACTTTGACAGTGACGAGAGGGTTCATTTTTAATGGCCAGTTTCGTGGATCGTTGTAAATCAAGAACCCTTCCATGCAGACTTTGTGGTAGAATAGGCTACTCTCCGGGGGAATTGACCAAGTTAAGCATCCAACTCCAGGTATCTAATGGTATGCTTCGCTGTGCTGCTATATATTGCTGGAATCTCAAATCCTTGGATTCAACGAGCGGAATCATGCGAAGCGCGATGCGTCATCTTTGGGAGATGGATATCCTTGGCCCCTTTTTTTCCTTTTAACCTTTTTAGTCATTTTTCCATGTGACTTCCTCCGGCAATCGCTGTCTCTGTGTGCTTCCCTCTTTAAGTTCTACTTTAGCAGTATGACACGAATATTGATTTTCAGAATTTTCTTTTGGCCCTGTAAATTGGCCCTTGTATTTGTTTATTGAATCATACTCGGTACACAGTCCCAACAGTCGCTGAATGTTCCATTCATTTCCATTTGGCTCGATTAACGGAGGACTTCCAAATCGACATGTTTGATTGTTCGTGCAACTAGATTGTGGCAAAGAGGTGCGAAATGTTATTTTGTGGACATCCAAACTGTTAGGCGAAAATGTGGATTGTCGGGCCACTCGATTGGGACGGTGCGTGCTGTGCAAATGCTGATGGGAGTTCGTTTCTTCGATCGTGGAGTCGGTGGTAACGGTGAAGTAGATTCGAACATGAGTCAGGTTTAAATGATTGCTCGCAGAGAAACCTCAATGAAAAAGATGATACGGGAGGAGAAAGGATAAATTCCTCGAGAGATCGGACATGCAGGTGAGAGGTCAGTTTCGAAGTGTTATAGCTCGGTTCTTCCGCATGTTAGAATCACTAAAGTGAAGGTAAATTGAGAAGTAGATCAAAAATCTCGCTTGAACATTACAGAGCTGAACACAGATGAGAAGCGCCATAACCGAAGACAAGATGCGATACTGAATCAGCGCCCATTCTCTGCTTTTTAGTTATTACGATAGTCGCCTTGTTGCTTCCGACTGTGGCACTAGTCATCGCCACACTAGTCATCGTGCTTAAAGAAACTGCTTTCTCCCCCTCTTTCTTTACAAGTAACCCGAAACTTGTGATGAATACATACAGAGTGAAGATACAGCGGGGAGCCTGAAATCGCAGTCTGGGACTAACCAGCTCCATTTTCCGGCGAGAGGAGTTGCAAGAGCTCAAGCGATATTCCCTTTTCGGTTCATCAAGTCATGATAGTACAAGAGGAGGCACGTTGGTTGGCCGAGAATGCAGAATATGAACCAGAAGACCATATTCCCCACCTGAAATATGAACTCAGGAATATGGATTCAGGACACGAGATGAAGCGGGCAAATGAGTCGACATAATAAAGGAAAACGATGCCATACCATTGAGTTGTTGAACTTATCTTGAAGGTAATTGGTGAACAGCACCAGAGGAACCTGTCCAAAGAATATTTACCAAGCTGAAACATGCTCTTGATAAATGACTATCCGAAACCCATCCCCATATGAAAGAGATGCTACGAAGTGCGTAATTCAGTTCTCTCCGCACATGTTCGATAGGTACATACAGAAATAGAATGAGGTGGGTCAAGCTCTAAATCATCTTACCTGGAACATAATGCCAATAAATGCCCAAAACTTGAATATGTGGCAAGGGACAGCGATGCACAACTGCTCAAGTCAGAATAAAAGAAATTCAGTATATCTTGCTCACGTCCTGAGAATATTCTAGTCATGAAGTATGAACCAGCAACAGACTTAGGTTGGGGAAAATTGCCACCGAACTATTACCTTACATT
This sequence comes from Eucalyptus polyanthemos subsp. polyanthemos, assembly GCA_017140185.1. Taxonomy (NCBI): domain Eukaryota; kingdom Viridiplantae; phylum Streptophyta; class Magnoliopsida; order Myrtales; family Myrtaceae; genus Eucalyptus; species Eucalyptus polyanthemos. The sequence continues at coordinate 62,045,223 of CM029459.1, read as the reverse complement.
CGTGTTAATCTCAAAACCCAAAATCAAAAGAGAAATTAGAAACACATTATTTCTTGCTTTAGGTCAGAAGAGCATTTTATCCATTAAGTATTCTAGACAAATAGAAAAAGCCAGATACCTTATTTGGTGAAATACAAATGGAATAAACACGATGATCCCAAAAGGCCTACCTCATGGAAGATAGCAGACACTAAAAAGACAATCAAAACAGCAACCATCTGAAATTGAAGAGAACCAAACAAGAAAAAAAGATTAGTCTTGGTCAAGAAATTGCAATGTATTTCAGAGACCCTAAAATTAAAGTAGCAGAAGAATTCACACCCAACTGATTGAAAAGAAAGATGAGGTGGAAAATACATGAACATACTGCCATATGCATATTATCAACCACTTCTAGCTGTAGAGCACATTGACAGACAGATTGCTTATCAAGAAAAACTAAAGAGATAAGAGCCTATAACCCGTATACTCACTAAATCTGGATAAACAAAGACCAACAGGATAGATTGGCCACCTGATGGGTCTGGTTTTCACGGTCTTATGAGTTCATTGTAGCATTCATATTGAGAATGTGAAGATCACCCAATTAGGAGAGTGATCTCTGAACAGAGAGTATCATCCATATAAGAAATCTTGACAAATAAGATAAATAATTTTGCAGACAATTCTTGAGCAACGTGATGCAGAGATAATTGAATCCTGGAAATTGGAATCCCTGAGGGGATCAAACATGCGCTAGAGTGGCAAGGTAATTTAAGATTATTATGTCTCCAAGAAAGCCCGTCGAATAGTTGGAATTTTATGCTCTTTGTTGCAGAGACTAATATATAACTGATATTTAAGAAGTACTAAGGTAAAGAAAGAACAATTCTTTTTCATCTAATATCCCAAAGTAATGCAGCTTCAGATGCTTCAGTTTTTTATTCTAGTATTCAGCAAAAGGTCAAGTTTATGTGTCAGGCATTGAAGGTCAACTTACTCCACTAGTATCAATAGGTGGTGTAGGAGAAGTACACCACCTGGACATAACACTGAAGTATGCAAACATTCTAAAGCAAAGAGAGGGATCAACTACCTTTGGTATCCCATTTCTCAAACAAGGAAAATATATGTGGCGAATCATCCATTTGTGAACAGGCTGCAACAAACAAGAAATTCAATAACTAACAATCTTCATATGTCAAGTTCTTCAAAAAGATTAGAGGCTTTATTATGCAATCAGGGAGCATGTGAGCAGCATTTCCTTTTCTTCTTTTGGACGAGTGTAATTTTACAATCTAGAGCAACAAAGTTTCAGAAATAGGAATAGAAGAAAATAATAATAATTTTGCACAAACTTACCAAAAAAAATAATAATAATAATAATTTTGCACAAAAAGTATTGGCTGAAAAATATAAGGATCATACTTTTTATTGCTGATGACCTGAAGCTAAATCTTGTCCCATGATACGGAACTCAAGAAAAATTAGACACGTGTTGACAAGCAGAAAACTAGGCAGCAGGCTCCTTCCTCTCTTTTCTTGTAAATTTTACCACCTTGTTAAGTTGCTATTTGACCACAAGTTTAAAGGTGCCAGGCACACAATACTACCATCTCATTTTGAGATGAGAAAAGAAGAAGATTTGTGCACCATGACTTTTGTAACCAGAACTTCCTCAGTTCAGTCAACAAATAAAGGTTTTCCAAGTAATGGGAAGTTTCTATTCCCCAATAAAACTCATGGAGAGTTTCTGAGATCTTGTAAGAAATCCAAGCAAAGGCCTCATTGAACTAAAACCATGCGTCGCTAATATTATTGCAGGTGGTGATAAATTACACATTAAAGATTTTATATTTCGAGAAAGAACTAGGAAACGGCCACAGCATTAGAGCCAAAAACATGACCAGTTTTGCATGAGACAAATACAAGCAGAGGAACATACCATATTCCACAGTCTCCAGTACTGATAATATCCCCAAGTTCAAGAGCATGGAAGGACCACAAATGACAAATAATTGAAATCAGCAAGGCACCAAGAAAAAACCAAGAAACCTAAATATAGTATTGTGACATTACCTCGTCCACTGTTTTTGCATTCCACCAGTCTTTATAGAATTCACGGTCACCAAAACGAAGAAGTTCTGCAAGTATATTTAACCTGGAGAAACCCTTAGATATGTCTTGAAATCCTTTAGTACAATAATCAAAGAAATGAGAAAATCCTAAAACTATTGTGCATAAAAGTTCTTTTCCTTTTCGCTAGCATGTACAAAGAGTTCATACTACACCCATGAGAGACAAGCTTCACATGTTTCATAAAGATTTTGAGACAAATTTTTGCTTCTAATTTATTTGATGGATCTTGGAAATGGAAAAGCTTCTTTGAGGAATGAAGATAATACCAGAGGTGGAAGAAACAGTAGAACATGCAGAGCCACACATATAGATTTGGAACTGAAAGCTTCAAAATCCTCTCAATGGCATATAAAAGGTTTCCTTTCAAAGGGTGTTGTGAGTTCTGGACAATAGGATTTATATACTGCAAAAATTGCCAGCAAGAACAGGTCAGATCTGCAAATATATGGACTACTCATCAAATGATATAGGAGCTCACCTGTTCAATGATAAACCCCATGACTCCAGTGAATATTACTAACTTGACAAGTTGGCGAGCCACCCAAGCTTTTCGGACGCATGGAGTGCGAGGATAGCTGAGCTGCATAGAGGTGCATCATCATTAGTAAAGTGCTTTCCAACCTCATCATTTATGTAAGAATTCTACCTATGTATTTGTGCCACAAAAGAAAGAGGACACAGCATGACCAATTCAAGAGCTCTTAAAGACTACCATATAGCATTACCGAAAAAAAAAAAAAAAAAGAAAGTAAGTGCCAATGCAATCCCAATACAAAGCTAAATGGGCATGAACAAACGATGAAATATTTGGGCTCCACCAATTAGTTACAGTGAGCAATAAAAAGCATACTTCTGCAATGGAAAAGCAATACACCAACCATATTTGACAGCTAAACCATCATCAGAGAAGGCAGCAGAAGAAATAGATGAAAACAAGACCTTTCCATCTCAACATTGGTATGAAGAACAGCTAGATTTCTCTTGCGCTTCCCTCATGCTTTTCTTTCTATGTTTTCCCAGTATTGCATAAGACATATTAAACCCATTACCAAAATGAAAAACAAGAAAATGTTATCTGGTGAGAAAATTAAAGAGAAACCTTGCCAGCGGCCACATTTTGCTCTTAAGAAGTGCAGGGCTATGGCATCTAGAAACTCAACAATACTTGATGCCGTGCACACAGGCCTGGGAGTCAAGATAGGTCTCAATATCAGAAGAGGGCCTGCTATGGCACCTCACCTATGAGGGAAGGACTAAGAACCAGCCAAGGACCACTCGGCACCCTATAATCAGCTTTCCACCCAAAAATTACTTCACAAACTCAATTGAGAAACCCCTGAGTGTCATTAAAATAGGGGAAACACGCCAGTCTGCAATTGACTGTGTTACCAGTACATTCTAGACAAGCAATTCTTGACAATAAAATGCTCTACAGAGAGAAAACAAACACTCAATGTTCCATTACCTGGTAACACAATGTAGGAGCGACCATGAAGTAGACCAACTTCTTGAAGTTAACATCGTACAAGTACTCCAAATTCAAAGAATTAGGAACAACGTCACCCTGGCATAAAAAAGAGCATCATTGACAAGTAGCAGAGGCTTCATGAAAGATGCACTTGTCAATCGACAGATTGACATAACAACAAAAGAAGGAGAGCACCACAGAGATAAAATGGCATCTAGAGTGAATGCCAACACAAAATATTATAAAGCAGCTTCTCAACATTGTAGCAGATTTGGTAAGTACAAGTTCTATCAAATTTAAGTCAACTTTATTCACACGAATCAGTTTTACAGAAAGTAGTAGTAACTTCATATAATAAACTGTCACCTTCTCAGCTGACTTGGCAAGAGACCGCATGTCATAGCTTGTGTGAGCATATGATACCAATTTTAGCCACACAATGCAGGCAAAAAGCATCAGCGTGACACCTGATAGAACAGCGGAATCACATCTGCACAAATTGAAGTCACTTTGACATCAGGCTCCTCATGTTATACCGGACCTGAAGGGGATGCTGCCAAATTGTTGATCTACCCTGATGTTATGCTGATGAAATGATGCCAATGCGAGCACCTCGATTGTTGAAGCACTGAGATACTCCTACCAACAACCTTTTCTAATAGAATATAAAAACAACTTCTCAAGTGCTAACTAATTTTAACCTCCCTAGAGATGTCAACTTCAAAGAGATACAAGATATTAGACACGTCTGAATAAATTTAGAGGAAGCATCCATTCTGTAAAGGTGCTTTGCCCAGTTTCAGCTGCATTAACATAATAAGAAAATAATAGCAAAAGAGAGAGGGGTTCCTGACATCCAGTGAAAATTGATATCAATTTGGAACATGGATGCTGACAAATCAAGTTCAAAGGAAAATTAAGAAACCTAGCTCAATGTTCATACTACCAAACTTGCAGACAAGAGCACACTAGAAGGAAGTTAATAAGGATGCAAAACCAACCTGAGGATCACAAGAACTGGATAAAGAACGGAGGCTGTTGTAATAATAATGTGGAGACAGACAATAACCTGCAAGCATAAGCCAGAGTCAAAGATGAGACAAATGTCCTGTACTTTGCTTTCCTGGATTTAGCCCCAGAAGCAACCTGAAGTACTGTTGTGCCAAGCATCAGAAGGACAAATACTGGCTAATAAAGCTAATCTCCGATAAATATCTAACATTCGAACTTCTATGAATATAGTTTCAACTTAAAAAATCTAGATAAGAACGGATAGGTGGAAACAGAAGCTTAGGAACTAACAGGTTAAAGTGACCATGGCCATAAGAACAAGCGCTGCTCAAAGTGGCCTCTTGAAATAATTGCTAATACTTTTTACGATTGCTTTGAATTCTAGTAAAATCACCCAGAAATCAGATCTATCAATGGACAAGGGGCACTGAGCCTAGCATTTTTACTTCTTCAACATAAAAACTAAATCTGGCATGACTCAAGAATACCCTTTGCCTTTTTGAAGTCCCTACTCTTATTCTGATCAGTCTGCCAAGCGCTAAATGAGATGCAATTTAGTAGCAAATACAAGCCCGTCATTTCAACACCATATGTTCACATGAAGAAAGGAAGGGGTTTGTCTGCTGGAGATTTATGTACATTTCTGAAGTTTCAAGATGTTGATTTTAAGTTGCTTCCAATCTGTATTCTAAGTAGTTATTCTTTCCTTAAAACAGCATAGCAACTTGACCTGACGAACAGAATATTTGTCAAATGGTGCTATTAACTTACTGGCTCTGGAAGATACTTATGTTGTGCCAACTTCTCCACAAGAAAGGCAGAAAGGGGGAAAATCGGTAGTGAGAGGCTGTGGAAGAGCAGAATAAGGAGCTAATCAGTTCATAGGAATTTCAAGGTCAAGTCGTTAGCATTAATAGAAAAAAGCAGCAGCCAGCACACATTACCAACACATGAGAAGCGGCCAATCTCGTAATGATCTTGAACTAAACCAGAAACCCGATTTAATTAACCATCCATACTGCAAGAGAAATTAAAAAGTAAACATCCAAAATTTGGGTCCTGATAGAAAAACCTCGAGGATCAAAAGAAGAGGGATGAGCATTAGGGAAACTCAGCATGAGCTAAAAGAATCAAACAAGTATTCATCTGATTTTTTGGGCCGATTGTAACAGCTAAAAGACAAAAAAATTCAATTGATTGCATGAGTCAAACCTTCATTAGGTTCTCAATGATAAGTCTGCTGTTAACCGCAACAAGCACTACTATACAGAGGTTGAAGAGACCAGCATGGCTCTGTCATAAAAAAAGGAAGTGGATATTAGCCGTGCACATTCTAAGTTCAGGCTATACATATGGCTAAAGGCTCTACTGACAGCATGACGCATCATGACCAATAGGATTTAAAATCTCAAATAGTTTCTATATTTATGACTGGATAACTGATATAGAAACCATTACTCTGTTGAAAAGAGAACCACACTTATGCATTCTAGCAGGAAAATTACAGTGCAGCGTCCCCAGACCCAACTGGAAATGAAAAAAATCATCTGCATATGAGCTGATTTAGAAGTCAAATGCAACCAGGGACCTCCCCTGAATCGCGGACAGTGGGAACGCAGTGAAGCGGAATGAAACCATTTCCTCAACCTTCACACCTCAACCGGAAAAGAGAAAAAAAAAAAAAGAGAAGAATTACAGAATGGTGCAGCATTGCAAATTACAGCTCGCAGGAGAAAAGGCCTATCTCCCCCACTAAAAAGAACTGATAGCAAGCAAGTGTCGATATGAGACACCAATAATCAATACTTGCAGACAGTTCTAATCAACAGAATCTCTCCAAGCTCTAACGAAGAACTTCGAATAATACCCGATCTAGCAACAATTCAGATTTCCATTGTAGCAAAACTTAAGCTAGAAATTTGAGTTACAAAGAGCTGCCAAATCCTGCAAGTAAACTAAAATTCAGAAGCAAAGCCACTCCCCGATGCTTCTGCACAGGCACTCACGACGTAAAATTACAGGCGCATCTGCAGTCAACCCATTCCAACTGAATTACTAAAGCACGAGCTAAGCTGACCTGCTTGAATATATTATCAGAGCTAAGAGGACTCTCTCTCACTGTCCGGTGCGCCGGAGCCGACGGCCGGTACGCGAACTTCGCCACCGCATCCCGCCCTCCGCCTTCCCCTGCCCCGGCCTTCTCGTTGCTCGCGGAATTCGCCGACTCCGCCGGGCTTTCGCCGCCGCCGCCGCCGTGATCCCCGTCGTCGCAGCGAGCCGATTTGGCCGAGGAGTCGCCGCCGCGCGAATCCTCGGCCGCGTCCTCGGCACCGGTCGCGGCCGGCTCCGATCCTTCGCCGGCGCGTCGCCTGCGGAGGGAGATGCTCGGATCCGCCGCGCCGGCGGCGGCGACGGTCTCTACGGTGCCGACGGTCTCGACAGTGCCGACGCTCTCGAGCGAGTCCATAATCGCCATTGAAGCAGCGGCCGGGGGGGGCGATCACGGCGGCAGCCGCGGGATGGTGCGGGCACGTACGGAAGCTTCGAGAGATATGGCGGTGCGCGTTGGCGTTGCTGTATGTGCTAGAGAGAGAAAGAGTCCATGCAGAGGAGAGAGAAAGTGGCGAGGAATGTGCGGGGAAGCGAGGCGGTGGTGTGCAATCTGGAAGGTAGAGAGAGAGAGAGATGAAGGTTAGACGCCAAGCGAAGGTGGTGATGACGATGAGGTAAAGAGGTGAAGTTATAGAGAGAGAGAGAGAGAGAGAGAGAGAGAGAGGGAAAGTTATTTTCGAGACCTGGTTCATCGATGCTTGGGCCTTTTTATCCATTCGTCGTACCTCGAGATCCGCCGGCCGTCTGACCGGAAAATTCTCCCGCCGGAAGCCGGCCGGCGGCTTGGCTGGACACTTTTTTTTTTTTTTTGTTGGTTGATTATTTCGACCGATACAAATGATTGTTCTCTTTTCTTTTTCGTAACGGAAGTAAGTTTTCGAAAGCATTCGTCTCTTGCAAAAACAATCCAAGCAAGATGTCGCCTAGGATCGAGCGATAAAAGCACTGTGAAATGAAAAAAATCACATGAAACAACCAATTGCGTCGGTTTGGGTACATGCACCGCGAATCCCGATCTAAACCGGGAAATGCTCTACGAGAATGAGTAAATTGCGCAATTAGGTGCGTGTCCAATGTATGCAATGACGCAAGGTGTAGCCATTGTGTTGGTTCGGGTATATGCATTGCGAATTCTAATATGAACCGTGAAATGTTATATGATGATAAGTAAATTGAGTGTGGTTAGGTGCATGTCCAATGCATGCAATAATGCACGATGCAGCCACTTACGTCGGTTCGAGTATATGCACCGTGAATTTTGATTAGAATCGTGAAATGCTCTATGAGAACGAGTGTATGAAATGATTTTCTTAGCAGTGAAATTAGCCGCTATAATTGATTTTATGTGATTCCATTCACATAATATGTAGTGCTACTTATCGACCATAAGATTTTAGGTGCGTGTCTAATGTATGAAATGGTTTTCTTAGTAGTGAAATTAGCCGCTATAATTGATTTTATGTGATTCCATTCACACAATATGTAGTGCTACTTATCGAATATAAGCGATTTCGGACGCTATAATTGACTTTATGTGATTCCATTCACACAATATGAAGTGTTACTTATTGAACATAAGAGGTTTTAGACAATTCCATGCTAGGAACAAAATGTTGAAAGAGAATTCATCTATTTACTCTTGAATCGACCCGATCTGTCGACATCCATCGATTCATTATTCATTACATTTTACCAATCAAGTGAAGCAGTTCTTGTCGCATTTCATGCCACTTTTTACTCTTAGACCGATTTCGACACGCGATAGATCGCTTCCGCGTGCTTTCCCGACGGGAAAGAGAACTTACCTTTCGAGGATGGCGAAATGTTCCAAAGCGAACGGATGAGGCATAAAGATTTCCCAAACTTGTACGTCGGTATACTTTAAAAAAAAAAGAAAGAAAGTTTCGATTTTCACGAAACCGATCATGCAACATCCCAGGGGGAAAAAATAAGTCTTTTGAGAACGACTCCCAAGTTGCCCATTGGTACAAACCGAGAGATCCCGACACGCCTAAGTAAACTGCCCTTCCTTAGAATCTCGGATGCTTGGAAACCGTCATTAACAGATCGCACCCTCATTAACAAAAAAGATTAAATTGTCCCTTTTAGAAGACCGAAAGAAACGTGGACGGGAGATCCGTGCACCCAGCTAGTAGAAATGTCAACGTAAAGATGTTACGTCACGTCAGCCCCGACGTCGGATTTTGAAAACGATAACAACCCAATGTCGTTCCCTTCGATGGTCAGACACTGCCAAAGCCCCAAAACAAGAAATGAACCATGTTTTTGCCATTATTGGAATTGACAAAAGCTGCTGAGTACCATCCCCATCCCCATGATAAAATCATCGACCCCCTTAGGCTATGATTGAACAGAGGGTGGGGCCATAATGTCGTAAGGAGGCTGACATGTTTAGGAGTTGACCGTATCTAGGATGTAGGTACTTTGACCCAACAACGGCCGACCATTGAAGGCCTAAACCGAAGTTCAAGTAAATGCAGGCGTAGAACAAACAGTGGGTAGGCAATGATTCGCTGAAACTACTCAGTCTGAAGTTTCCTTCCACGAGAAGGAAAGAGATGCGGCACATGCCTATCCTTCCTACCAGTCAAACCTTGGCTGGACGGCCCTGGACGCAACGCAATTTCTCAGACGTCGGCTCCACGAAGTACCGGGGAAGGTAGACTTGTCAGCGTCCGGCCGTTCCTGCTGGATAGAGATTGAATATGACCCACAAAAGATCAGTAAAGAGACGTGGAGTGGAAGTTTCTGCGGCTCTCCTAAACGTGCCATAAGGACCCGAAAAAGGTCTCTTGCTTCAGCTCTAATCTGACGGTAGTCCGGCAGTACAGATTGACATGTGCTTAAACATTTGACAAGGTCACAAGTGAAACACAGCAAAGTGGCCGAAAACCCGAGCAACTACAGATCACCTTGATACAAAGTATGGCAGAACAAAAATTCGAGCAACACATGAACACCAAAAGCATAGGCAGAATAAGTTTTGCAGCAAGCTCAAATAGAAGACTTACTACTGCAAACGCAAGCTTTCATGTCATATCACTCAAATATCATAGTTCCAGTTTCAAAATTATGATGAAGACTGCCTATAAGACAAAGAGAAGTAAAAACCAAAGCATAGCACATCAAGTTACTCTTTCACAAGATGGGTTTCTCATGCTCCCTACCACAGCAACGCAAATTCCTACTACAGGAGATCTGCAACATTTGCCGGCAGCTCCTCAATGACCACGTTGTAGAACCTCTGGATATCAGACAGCATCCTCTCATCATCCCTCGTAACAAAGTTGATGGCCACACCTTTCCTTCCGAACCTCCCACCACGCCCTATGCGATGGAGATAGTTCTCAGGCTGTGTCGGCAGGTCAAAATTAATGACGAGCGACACTTGCTGAACATCAATACCACGGGCCAAAAGATCTGTGGTGATTAGCACGCGGGATGATCCCGAGCGAAATTCACGCATGATGATATCTCTGGTATTCTGGTCCATATCTCCATGGGTGGCTGATACAGTGTGGTCTCTGCTCCTCATTTTGTCCGTCAGCCAGTCAACTTTGCGCCTGGTGTTTACAAAGATGACACTTTGGGTAATAGCTAGAGTTTCATACAGATCACAAAGAGTCTCGAGCTTCCATTCCTCCTTGTCAACATTGACATAGAACTGCTTGATACCTTCCAGAGTGAGCTCATCACGCTTCACAAGAATCCTAACAGGTTTGTTCATAAACTTCCTCGTGATCTCCAGGGCTTCAGGTGGCATTGTGGCAGAGAATACACCAACCTGAATTTTTGATGGAAGAAGCTGGAAAATGTCGTAGATCTGAAGAACAAGATACTAATTAGAATTCTCTCAGATATGATCCAAAAGAGAAAAGCAACCAACCTCTGCATCTACATCTTTATTTTTGTAAATCAAAGTTAAGCTTGGAAGAGGGAGCATGACCAAGCACACCATGATATTCCACCTTCCAATTTCCCTTTTTTTTACATAACAAACGCAGAATAAAAAGCTGACCAAAACAACTGCAAAACACTTGACATGCAATAATCACATCTGACCAAGTGAAACATCACCCTGATGATCAATAATAAATTATGTACCTCTTTCTATGGGAGTTCAACGAAAAAAGAAAATATGGAGATCGTCACAGAAAAGATTTGGCATTGCAGGCAAAAATGGTTAACAAGGAAGAGAGGTAAAGGAGGGCAAGAGAGGGAAGGGGGACAGGGTCAACACCACAATATTACAGGCTCAAAATGCACCTGATCCTTGAAACCACGTGAAAGCATTTCATCAGCCTCATCCAGAACAAAAATCTTGATGTGATCAGGACGCAGGGATTGTCTTCGGAGCATGTCGAAAACACGTCCAGGAGTACCAACTACAACATGAACTCCACTAGAAAGGATTCGCTGGTCTTCACGAACACTGGTTCCACCAACACAAGCATGTACTTTGACACCAAGATAATCTCCAAGAGCACGCATGACCTTCTCAATCTGCTGTGCAAGTTCCCTAGTGGGTGCCAGAACCAAAGCCTGGCAATCCACAAGACCATAGTCAAGTTGTTGCAAAATGCCAGAGCAGAAAGTGGCCGTTTTTCCAGTTCCTGATTGAGCCTGTTGAATAACATCTAAACCTTTGCAGAATGGTACAATTCCCCTCTGCTGAATTGCTGAGGGTTTCTCAAACCCTGCAAGGAAAATTTAAAAAAAAATGTCAGCATTCCTCTAAATATTATGTGTGTTATGTGGAACTTGTGGCTGGAAAGATGCTGTCGCTAAATTTTTTAGTTTGATGCTGGAATATGCTTTTTTCTTACTTTTTTAAGGCAACTTTTTTTCTCCTCAGTATCTCAATTTGTGCATTGCCTGTGTACACATCTACTGCTACTCATCACTCATTAATTGTCACTTATCAAAAGCCAAATAAACAAGCAATATAGGGCACATTGAAGGGGATGTTTCCTCAACGGAAAAACTTGATTGCTTAAGAAGCATGAGTCCTGCTTTCTAACTCACAAAAACTCTTCTTCTCCCTTTTAGAAAAGAAAAAGAAAAAAACACATCAGCGTGACACTTAATAAAAAGGTAAAGACCTTAGCTTTAACTCTCCCATGTTGTTCAGTTCACACTTTCTACGCTCTACAACACTCTACAACACATTGCCCATCCGTTGTCAAGGAGAATAATTAGGTGAAAAGAAAACAGGAGCCGAAAGTCATATATACCATATGCGTAAATGCCCCTCAGGAGATTCTCTTGCAAGCCCATAGCATCAAAGCTCTCATACACCTCATCATAAGATGTAAAGAAATCCTCCCCATCAGCCGAAAGTCTGCAAGGCATGATATTCAAAGTACGTGAGATTCCACGATCAATAAATATTATAAGCGACTCTGAACTATCAAGGCAAGTGTTCCTTACAGCTCACTCATCTTAGCATCGAACTGACGAGAGTCGAACGCCGAACCTTCCGGGTTAATCCTGCCATTGCTGCAAAATACCCAAAAGGAGTCGATTTACAAAAGACACAGCGATCACAAACACAAAGAAAACAAGATACTGATAGGAACTCGCAGAAATTATCAAAAGACGTAGCCATCATAAACACAAAGAAAACACGATACTGATAGGAACTCGCAGAAATTATCAGGGAACCACGGCAACAGGAGAAATTCCTCGCAGAAAAGCAGCCAAAGCTCGAAACTTGACCGCCGGGATCCAACTATAAATCCACACCAAAATCGAACCGAAACACAGAAAAAGGAACCGAACCCATCCGACTCCCCTAGAAAACCAAGCGCATCCACCAAAACCTAAAACCTGAACCCGCCAGAAAGCAAAGCAATCGACAGCCGCGGAAAAAGCTCCGAGAACCGCGCAGATCGACGACGCCGGAGCTGCGGACCACGGGCCCCGCGAGCTCGGGGACCCAACACGGCCGCCGGAGATCGGAGACCGGAACCCTCGCGGGGCCGGCCCGAAGGTCGATCGACCGAGGGGGGGGGGGGGAAGGGCGAGAGAGAGGAACCTGATGTCGACGACGGTTGCTTCGACGGACGGACGGAAGGAAGGACGGGAGGGATCGATCGATCGGTCGGCGGGCGGAGGCGGGGAAGGCGACCGGAGAAGCGGCGGCGATCGGGCGGCGGCTGGGGGAGCTTCTCCTCAGATCTAGAGCGAGATGCCAAGTGAGACGCGAGGAGAGAGAGAGAGAGAGATAACGAAGGGAATTAGGGACGGCGGAGGAGAGAGAACGAGTGGAGAGTGAGAGAGAGAGGAGGGAGGGATTGGGGGAGAGACTAGGTTGTAATTTTTTTATTTTTTTATTTTTTCCTATTCCCAATTCCTTTTCCGTTTTCTTTATTTATTTTTTTTTTATTTCTATCGGGCGTGGGAATTGGGAAAATAGCATGCGATCTCGTCGCGTTTCTCCCTTCTTTTTCTTTTTTTTTTTAGATTTTTTCTTTCCATTTTGCCTTTTTTTTCCAGGTTGGAGGGGCCCACTCCAACTCAAATGATTGAGCCCACCAAGCTGAAAAGCCCACGATTTTGTTGTAACTCCACCGTAGCCCCCCTTGGTTTGCAAGAAATTAAACGCCAGCTCGTGCCGCTTATTAAGAGAAATAAACGAAAGGATATTTTTCTCGTCTCCAAATATATTTAAAAAAATATTATTATCGATAATAAAATTATTTTCGTTGGTTAATTATTATAAGCGATATAAAGATAATATCTTTTAAAAAAATAAATCTCCAAATCACTTATTCTTCTGCCAAATAAATGAAGCGAATTTGGAGGGCGATTGAGAGAAGAGGGAGAGATATTCTATCAACATGAGGATTGCATGTGGCCAAAGAAGAAAGGAATACAAGCATTGCAAGCTGTACTATGTTTGGAAAGCTTTTTGTGGACGTACACACAACGGCATTTTTAGAGGCCTACGTTGATTTTTTTTTTTTTTTTTTTATTTGGGATAGTTTTATATTCTAGCGTTGAGAATCTTAAGTGCACAAATATTAGATTTTAAAGGCTGAAAATGGAAACTAAATATTTTTTAATAATTGCTGAATAACGAATATGGAACAAGATTAACCCGTTGCCGAATATTGAAAGGCGAATATTTGTAGTACAAGAAAAGGCAAGATTTTAGACTCCATTTATTTTATGAAAATGTGGAATTTGAAAAACACCTTCCTTAATAAAGTCATTTGTATCATTAAAAAATTAAATAAATAAAAAACATTTTCTTCATCTATAAAAATATTCAGATATAAATTGTTATCAATAATTGCAAATGGACCTTGACTACACTTGTTTCCTGCATGTCAAGAAGTTCTCAATCCGATTCAAATGCCACAGAAAATTAGATAACTCGATGTTACTCCTTTTCAGCACATACTAGATATGGTATCTATTTTAAGAAAAGACTCGAACCAATTAAGCTTCTAAACGCTGAAATCACCAAATCTTTTACAAAATACAAAATCTTAGAAGGAAAAATCTAACAAAAGGAGTATAATGGTCCACAAAAAAGTCTCCTGCGATAACGAAGTTAACCCCTCCTTTTTCTCTACGCTACTACATTTCATGGCATGTTCGGGCTGCAAGCAAGCACCCTCTTCCTCAAACTCGGTGAAAGAAAAGAGCAGCCCACAGATCAAAAACCTCAGATTTTAGCAAAAGTCAGGTCAACTCCTTGCCAGATAAGGTTTAACTAGGGCAAATGCACAAGGTTCTTTGGAGCAACCATATTTCCTCCGAGGCATGGGCTTAGCACTGCAGGTTCGTTACAAGAATATCATGTCGATGCAGTTTTTCATTCATATGCATTTGCAGCGAAATGTGCAGAGGTGGCTTCCGAACTGGGAGATTACGTCGACTAAGCCTCCATAACCCCCGACTGCAGTTACCTGAACAAGATGTTAAGCCCGATAGGATTTAAATGCTTAAATTTCAGGACATGCAGGGAGATATTTTCATCATTGACGTGCTAGGAAGAGATAAATGTGTCATCAGTCAGATGTTGAGTTTTTGCAGTAGAAGCAATCAGATGATGAGGGCCAGTTAAGAGGAACTTACACCAGATTGATGCAGAGAAACAGAAAACACCGACTGAGGTGCACAATGTATTTGAGAAAGAACCGCCCCATTCATGTCTAAACGACTGATCAAAGGTTCAGCTCCAACCAGTAATATCTGCAATTGGGAAAAATTATTTCAGTGCAATTGGGCAGGCAACTACCAGAAGACTAAACGCATAAGACAGACATGGGATAAGGATTCTGCAAAAGTATTACCGATTACAGAGCCCTGAGAAAGATCCATAACAGTGAAATTCATGACAATTCTACATATCTGCAACCTATTAATATATTTTAAGTTCCTAACAAATAATGGGATTTACCAATATGTTATTACTAACACGTATGACAAATCAACATCACCTGCAAAAATATTACCAATTACAGAAAATTTTTGTCATTTCAGCTCACTTTGATGTAGAATTTTCGTGAAATTGGAAGTCAGAAACTGAAAAACATTCGTAGGAACTACTTAGCCCTAAATATTACTGTTTATTCATCCAAATTTTTATTATTTCATCTGTTTCATTACGTTCTTTGTCAGAAATTTGAACCCTTTCAAATCCAATTGCAACAGTAGTCTTCCTTTCAGACAGGATGCTCAAGTAAACTCATGGTAGCAAGGTCAGGCAAGAGACTGACTCAAGTCCAAATGCGACAATGGTCATCCTTTTGGAGAGGATGCTTGAGTAAGCCCAGGATAGCAAGGTCATGCAAAAGAGTGAAGCATTGAGGCAACAAAACCTTGTAATGCTGACTTGTAAACAAAGTTCATATAATGAGCAAGACGTTGATACAACTGTATGTAAGAAATTCAGGAAATAAAATTACAATGGACTTACTTGATTATCATCAAATAAGACATCCTGTGCAGGAGCATTGGTTGAGATTTTTGCTATGCAATCAGAAGCAGATATACTCCAGATAGATAAATCCTGACCCCGACCACAGACCTGCATGGAAAATGAAAAGATTAGAGGGGCATAACATCAATAATGAAAATGCTACATGCCAAACACTAATTCATTACACCAATATAACTCCTCATAATTTGACTGAGCTAAAGGTCAACCTCCCAGAGAAGTACTTTACCAGTCAAAAAGGATCACATACATAAATTAATCTCTATCATCAAAATTTTGATGCTTTTGAAATTAAATAATAGACGGGAGGAAGTAAAGTAAGCAAAAAACCTCCAAAGGCTATAATTTTAATTGCAACAACCATTGCCAAATATGAAGGTATTTAAAGGTACTAAGAAAACTTGCAAATATGAATGCTTACCAGCCAACTCTCACTTGCATCAAGAGCAAGACAACTAACACTTGCGAAGAAACCTTTCTTATGGTCTTTGTCTGGATCAATCACTTGGACACACTTACCACTTCTGCAATCTAGCAGAAAGACTATATGTTAGACCTGTCAAGAAGGGGGGAAAAAGGAAAGAAGAAGACAATCGACCAAAAGTAACCCAATAGAGTGCAACAACAATTCAAAAATGCCAAACAGAAGCATCGCAGCATAATACAGAAAAAAGGAAGGGGAAGGAAGGTTTTTTTTTTTTATTTTTTTTATTTTTTTTTGGGGGGGGGGGGTGGTTCCTACCCCATATTCTTGCTGTCCCATCCTCAGAACCTGTTATAATCTGCAAGAGAAGATACTTTTATTATGCAAGCAACAACTCAGGATAGGAGATAAACGAAATTGAAAATCTAGACCATTAACAACCCTGCCAACAAAAAAGAGGAGGAAGAGAAAGGAGAAAGGAGGAGAAAAGGGGGGGGGGGGGGGGGGGGGGGGGACTGCAATAGAAATGAAGAGCATCAAATAAACAAACATATCCAACCTGACTAGAAGAGTTCCGTGCAGCTATACAGTGCAGGTAGTCAGAATGCCCTTTGAAAACGGTTTTTATTTTACCACATTCCTGAGAAATTCAGATGAAAAGGGGACATAAAATTTGCAACAAAAATGCAAAGTTAAATGTTATACACCAAAGATTATGCATACCACATCCCAACAATATGCACAAGAATCACCAGCTGCAGCATAAATGGATCCCCGCTATTCAAAAGAGAGTTATAAACATCAGTAGAGGGACATGTGAGGAAAATATATCAGCACATGAGCACAAATAGCATGAAGCTAAATATTCTCACACCTTAACATCTACAGCCAGGGCATTGTTCTCAGGGATTGGTGAAAGGGCGCCCCAAGGACCTCTACAAGGCAGTAAGGATGCCAAAAAGAAGTTAAAGAGGATATTAGAGAAGATGTAAGGCATATTTGATCTTTAGAAGAAGAAATATAATTCACAAACAATAAAAGTCAAATCCTAGCACAGTTGAAATGGATAACTATGCTTTAGAATTTAGGATATAATGATTTTTCACATATGTACAATTATGAATCCGACAGGGAACCAAGAGATGTCTAGAGTGTTTCGAGAAGTGTAGTTCAACTTAAATGGCTATCTGACAGATCATACCAAGTTAATCTGGCGTCAGAGAAGATTTCTCCCTGATAACTTTACCATAGATATCTACATTGGAACGAGACTGGATTATATAATGACACTATGCCCAAAATTTTTATTCTCACCAATTTCAATCATCATCAAGATAAAACTTTATGTCAGCACGCTAATAAGCCATTTTCACAGGTAGCTAATAGGTAGATGACTACAAATAGTTATAGCAAATAAATTAAGTATGAAGTACACACCTACTTTGGGGATTCACCAAATCAAGTACTGGTTTTGCACTGTTTCCTGTGACATGCAAAATAAATAAAGAGTAATGTTTACATCACTGAGGATACTTAAACCTTAATTAGTAGTATTCATTTGTTGACTCATCAAATTATCTTGTGGGACAAAGATATCCATCACGAAACAAGGATAAGAGGGCATTCCGAGAATTTGAGCAAGCAAATAGCAATGCCAAAAATTAACGAGAATATAATGCTGGGAAAAAGGCACTTTTGCAGTGACCTAACAAGGCTAGACGTCAGGCAAAAAGTACACATTGCCATGGAATACAAACTAATGGGGCAAAACTTCCAAAAAAGGAATGAAGAAGGTGTGGAGATAATTGCCATATTTCATGGCTTTTTTCCTTGAATCTAGCAACAAGGAGGTGATCAAAAAAGTGGCAAGCGTGAAACCTATTGCACAGGACTAAAATTGAAGCTTCCCAAGTTCAGTTTGGTTCCAATTTTTCTTCTTTTTATCTGCCATTCCGAAGTACCTTGCCAGAGGATATCTTAAATGATGCACACTTCCCCACTAAGATGCTTATTCCTAACATATATAGAAAGAAAGAAAAACCATAATCCAATATTCCTACTGATCAAGAGTATCAAGCTCAACAAATGTGCCATTGCCACCCGACTTAGAAATGCCAAGTGGTCAAATCTCCAAACAAAAACAAGTAAATAAGATTGCTAAATGATTATGCGGCTCCTTCGTTTGCAATTAAGCTTAGTGAAGCAGAAAAAGTCACACAACTGCTACCTTGTGAACGATCATGCGCCTCTGAGCTCGTAATGTCTCTCCACATCCACCCCCGAATCCGTCCATCATCACCACAACTACACAATTACATGATATCATCAGATTCTTTCTTTAATTTACTAAGAATGCTACTCAAGTATAATGCACAGAGCTTATCCATATACGATGAAAAGACTAGCTCTATCAAAAAACAAAGCAACCTCGTTCATTATGCTAAACCTGTAAGGCCTAAAGAATACCCACATCTACACGCCTTCCTATAGTCACATGGCCTCAACTTTGCTTACAACATCCATCCAAGATTGGAGTTACCATGGCCATATTGGCAGTGCAGACAAATTGGATAAAATCACAGTATCTATAAGCTTCTTTAACAATGAAGAGAAGAAAGAAGATCAAGTGAAATTAATGAGATGTATTAGATGGCATGTACCTCAGTAGAAGAGAATCTTCACCCTCGCCATAAAATTTGACATCATAGGCAGGTCCATCATGCCCTTGAAGGAAACAAGTGGGTTCCGCCTCTAGAACGCTGCCACAGTTTAGACCGCCACCGCAGATTGTGAAAAGGAGTCCAGTCAGTCTTGCCTTTTCAAATCGAAACTAGTAAAGCAGTACCTATCCACTAGTAATCGACGCATACTCACTTTTGAGACTTGTCAGCAAACCGCAACGACTGCAATCTCTGAAGTACACAAAAAATCACATTACATTTCGCAATTCAAAACCCGCGACGAATGCATAGAACAACAATAGAGACCTCAAGACTTCAACGAACTGATTGCCTGCCGAAAAAATCAAAACTTGGCCGGCATTTCCCATTAAAGGAGCAGAGCAGAGCAGACTACAGCTCCGAATCCGACGATTTTTACGCGAAATTGGAAAATCCGAAGCCAACATTAAGAATCTCGGACATGCAAAACCCCCGCATTCAAACATCACGCGCGCGTCGCATCTTCGAAAAACGCTATCGTACAAAGCAATTAGCTCGGAAATAAACGGAAAACACGCCACGGCGAGAGAACTCCGCGGCGGACTTACGTGGTCGGACAGGCAGGAGGAGATGGAGTAGGAGGCGACGGAGCCGTCGCTGGAGGCGACGACGACGGCGTCGGGGCTGGGGCTAGGGCTCGGCGAGGGGGCGAAGGCGGCGCGGAACACGGTCCGGGTCTGGACTTCCCTCTCCTTCAGGACGCTCTCCCGGTAGGCGTCCTCGTCCCAGCCCGTCGCGTCGCCGCCGCCGCCGCCGCCGCCGCCGCGCATTGCCGATCTGCTGATTTCTCGAATCCGCGGGAAGCGCTGGCCACTTGAGCTTCTGGTTTTTAGTGTTGACCGCAGCTTAGCGCAATTCAAAGGAAAATGAAGGCAAATATAAAGATAAAAAAGCATAACTCTATTAAAAGTTCTACAACTTTTTATAAAAATATAATTAAATCCTAAAATTTCCAAAAAATATAATTAATTCCTAAAAATTATCATGAATATATAATAGAATTTTAAAAATTTCAAAAAATATAATTAAGTCCTAAAAGTTATCAAAAAAGTGTAATTGAGTCCTAAAATATAAGAAAAAAAGTAATCAACAGAATGACT
The DNA here is from genome assembly GCA_017140185.1 of Eucalyptus polyanthemos subsp. polyanthemos. NCBI lineage: Eukaryota > Viridiplantae > Streptophyta > Magnoliopsida > Myrtales > Myrtaceae > Eucalyptus > Eucalyptus polyanthemos. Next base: position 62,025,296 of record CM029459.1, on the reverse strand, counting down.
CGTTTAATTAATTTGATAAGTTTGAGCACTTGATTGTACTTTTTAAAAGTTTTAGGACTCGATTGTAATTTCTTAACAAATTTTATGACTTAATTCTTTATTTTGAAAGTTTTAAGACTTAATTGTACTTTCTCAATAAGTTTTAAAACTTTTAATACACTTATCACAAGAAAAAAAAAATGAAAGAAATGGTCATCAATTTTGAATTAACATACAATATATGTTTGAGTTTTTAATTTATTAATATGTAATGTGATCATTAAACTTTTAATTTTTTTAATATGCTCGTAAACTTTTGGTATATAGTTAATTTAGTCATTAAACTCCATGAAAATATTTACTACCATCTAATGTTCTAGGACAACATTTGATATTTTCATACAATTAAGAGAATAGATTGTACATTTGTCAAAAATTTTGAAGATCACATTAAACAGAATAAAAGTTTGGAAACCACATTATGTATTTAATCATAATCAAAGTTTAAGGATCATATATAATTATCTCAAAATAATAAGAGAAAAAGGAAGAAAGAGGGATACTTTACTCTCAGACTTCATCTAACTCCTAGATCTCAAAAAATCGCAGCTATTAATTTCATGAATTTTCCATTAAACTTCACATTACGATGATGATCGATGATTATGATTATATGTAATTCATGATTCATGAGTGGTGCGAACAATTTTCTCCCTTATGACTGGGACAAAATTGAAGCGGATTAGGTCATCAAATGGGTCTTAAGTTGAAGCTCTTATGTATCTTGCAGGCTAATTAAGATCATTTAGGCTAATTGACAAGGAGATGCGTATGCAATATGGGAATAGCGTTTTGGGAGGAAAATAAAAAAAAAACAATGCTCTATTGCTTCCTTCTCATGTTGCAGCATTTGGCTGCTACTGAGGGGAGGGCCTAATATCACAATTCCTCATCTATCAATTGCCTTCATTTAATAATTATGAAGCTGCTCTAGAATACAAACATACATTCCCATGTTGCTATTCCAGAGCACTCTAGAAAATCCTAGACCCCTAGAAGCTTCGTCCCAATCATTTTCTCTGGTATCATCCGCTGTTTTAGAAGAGATATAAGAGAGTAAATGGAAACGTGAGAAGCACTTGAATTGTCGTAGAATCGTCATTGCTCCCTTGGAAAGTCATGGCTTTGCTGCTTTTGTGGGTTGTCTTTGTAAATTACTAATCTTAACTAGATTCTTAGTTAGAAAGTTGTGTGAATTTAGAAATACTGGCAATGCGAAACGAGCGCGATTGACCCATCACCTTATATTTTAGCGGTCATCATATCTTAAATATAATAAATAAAAATAGAATGTGAAACTGAGTAAGATCACAGATTAGTTGATAAAATGTCGTAACCAAAATGTTATTGTCCTTAAACTTTTCCTCCATTGATAATTGAAGAACTTTAGCACGTAGCGCGAACTCACGTATGAGAAGGAGAGGTTGTTCCCACATTTCTTGTTCATTCTTCGTAAGCAAGTGAAAGAAATCTTTTTTTTTTCCTCTCTTTCACCGTCCATATGGCTTGGAGGACTCCAAAAGCGATGGCTAGAAAGCTGATTTGATTCTTCAGGTTGAATGCCCGAGGTTCAAGTTCACCGTTACGTTTTGGCGGCGCATCGCACTGAATAGAAAGCCCGGCACCTATAGACCCACGTGTCTTGGACCAAAGGTTCTCAACGGCACAAAAGACCGAAAAGGTTACATTTGTCAACGGAATCCGATTGACACATGATGTTCGTTGAACTGAATTTGGCTGGGGTTTCATGCCACTTTGCATGTTCCTTCAAGAAGTACGATGAAGGGTTTTGCAGCAAATCAAATGGGCGGCAGGAGAGCTCGAGAGCAGCCGTTATAACATTTAACAGATTTGAGTTCTAGTACAAACACCGGACCAGATCGTCAGATCAAAATTGGATGCAGCGTAGCATCGGGCAACGTAAACAGACGAGGTACCCCAACAGTCCCGAAGGCCCAAAAGAGATGCAGGAAGAACAACTGAACTTGATGCTTGCAGGAGCTGTGATTTAGTTGGTAGCAGGCCATTGACAAAAACTTGCAGAGCATAGCTTGGCTTGTCCTGCTGGTCTTTAGGGTTAGAAGGATTGTCCATGTCTTTAGAAACCAATAATTTTTGTGAATTATAAATATTTATGTTAAGAAGGAAAAATATTTCCTATTTATCACTAATTACAATAATTGAATAAATAAGGTTTTTCGATTGGCATGTATCTAAGACAAGTATGAAGCAATAACAAACATTTGAAAAGCCAAAAATGTGAGAACAGCCATGCTTTAACATGAAATAGAAGAAATTGGCCAGAAGCTTTAGGAATTTCGCGTCTGTGCATGTGTATGGTGATATGTTTATTTGTCAAATATATAATCATCCCAAATTATAATAACATAAAGACTTTATGTTGTGTAAATATATATAAGGCATAATCAAAATAATGATCTGTAAAGAGCTAAATGACGCGATGGAAATATTTCTTACTATATTAGAATCATGTACCTGTGATTTTTTCTGGAACATCAGCGATCTCAAATGTAATAAAAAAAAAAAATAACGGAGACTTTATGTTGATATTAGACTAGGTAAAAACCTAGTGAGACAACAATATGTTTTGAACAAATACATAAGATGCTGAAACAAGTTTTGCAAATGAATGATTATAAATTCAAAAAAAAAAAAATCATCATAACAATTTTATAGAAGAAAAAGTAAAATGTTAATCGGTTTATGATGCATTTGGTAACCATTTTGTTTTCGAGATAATTTTTTATTAGAAATGGATTTTTTCTGAATGAGTTTTTGAGTATTTGAAAACATTTCGTAATTATCTAAAATTTATTTCTCAAGATAAAAATGCGTTTGATGCAACTCTTAATTTTTTTTTGTTTCTTTTAATTTTTAACGCTTTTATTATATTTTTATTATTTTTTTTTTTTTTTCTTTTTCTTCTTCCTCATTCTTTGTGGCCAATGATTAGCTAAGCAAGATTCGACGAGTTTGTCGAAAGTTTGCTTGGCCACCACTACCCTCGACCTCATTTGGGCGAGGCTTGACCTCACCCTGGCCTGGCAAGGTCTAGTCTCATGCCAACTAGTGAGGTCGACCTTGCATCGCCTGGGTGAGATTGGTGAGGCTCGCCCTCACTTAGATTTGTTAGGTCGAGACTTGCAGTGGTCAGGTGAGCTTTTGACGAACTTGTGGGATCTCACCCAATTGATTGCCGATGACTGTTGATGGCCATAGTGATGGTCGGTAGTGGCCAATGACCGGTTAAGAAGAAGAAGAAGAGAGAAGAGAAAAAAAAAAAGTTAAGCTTTATTCTGAAATTATTTTCCGAAAAAAAAAAAGTTACTTTTTTTCTACTTTTGATTTTATTCTAAATCAATTCTTGGGAATAAGAATTTTTTTTAGTCTCGAAAACAAAAAATTTATCAAACAGATTTATATTCTTTTTATGATTCGAATAATAAAAGAACATAATCAAACAAACAGTGTTACCAAAGGGCCTTAGTTTCGCGATGGTTCTCGTAAGGAGAGAAAACGACCGCGTTTCTCTTGACGAGACACAATCGTCGACAGTCTTCCAACGCCTCAGGCCCCGTCAATGCGCCCCTCCACGTGTCACCACGACAGCAACCGCTCAACTGAGCGACATTTAAAGGGCCACGAGAGACAGCTCCCTCACCACCCAGACGCTAAACTCTATCCAGTATCCTCAACACTCCCTCCTCTGATACACGCAGAGAAAAACACGGAGAAGAACGACGGAGAGAGACGCTCGAGCCGCCAGCATTCGGCTCCGGCGACCTCCGAGCGGCGGTGATGGCGTGAGCGGCGCCGGGGGGGAAGCGCATTCCCGAAGAAGAAGAAGAAGAAGAAGAAGAAGAAGCCGTCGAGGCGCGGAGCGGGGGAGGGAGGGAGGGAGGGGGATGGAGTGCGTCACCGGAGGCGCGCGGCACTTCGCGGCAATGGCGGTGCCTCCTCGCTCGCGGCGGAGGGCTCGGGCCCGGGCCGCGGCGTCGTTCGCGCGGTGCAGAGCGTGCGGAGTCAGGGCCGGTGGCGCCGGGAGCGAGAGCTGCGTCGTCGTCCGAGAAGGCTTCGCCGACGAGGAGGACTACGTCAAGGCCGGGGGATCGGAGCTGTGCTTCGTGCGAATGCAGCGGGGCAAGGCGATGGACAGCCAGTCTAGAATCGCGGATAAGGTCGGTGAGCGTAGTAGCGCTTGTTGGAATTCTGGTGTTTTTTCTCGTGTTACGGAGGCAGAGCATGCGGATGGCGCTTATACTAGACGCTCAAAGTGAAAGAAGTAGGAGTAGTCATCGTCCTGATCCTTGATGTAGATGTTGGCATCCCTTGTACTGATAAGTTTTCGTGGTGAATTGGTGTCGTGAGCGAGCACTATCCCTCGATATGCGTTTGAATGTTCGTTTATGCTTTGAAGGTTTCGTAACATGTAGTCCCTTCGTGGTAATATCTTCAAGTAATGCATTTAAAAGAACGTTTGCTATTATCATGGATTGCATGGGCAGCCACCTTTATTTAAGCGGTTTTGGAAGATATCACCTTTAGATCAGATTCTCATTTGAGATGCTTATATTTAATCGATTAGATTCTATTGACTACTGCGACTACTGTGATCTCTGTTCTGTTGGTGCCATTACACGTTCTGTTTCATGCCTGATGTTTATGTTGAAGGTGTCCCCTGTTATTGGCTACTTTTGCAGTTACCACCGATCTCGCTAGGAAATGATCCACTGGATTTAGTTGTGATTGGTTGTGGTCCTGCTGGTCTAGCTCTGGCTGCAGAGTCTGCGACGCTAGGATTGAGCGTCGGGCTCATTGGCCCAGATCTTCCTTTCACGAATAACTATGGTGTATGGGAAGATGAATTTAAAGGTACAAGCAATCTCTCAAAGTTTAAGTTTTCTATTGTAAAATGCCATCATTGTAATAGAGCTCTTCATCTCCAATTAGGAAGCCAGTAGTCAGGCATAATAGATGTCAGCAGTGAGGATCAAGATGGAATAAAAGGTTCTTGAGCATAAGCCTATTCTGTCAGCGTTCCTCCATCTATAACTTTAGAGAAGTTTACATAAATGACGATGCCTCGGTTAATAATCTATCTTTTCATTTTTTTAGTATTTGAAGAAACAAGTTCCCTCCCCATGGAAAGAAGGAAATAATTTCAGCTCACTTAGGTCTCATTTTTGCTGAAATTGCATTCTTCTAAAAGCAACAGTATATCAGCTTATCCAAGTTTCCCCTTATGTTGTCACCTTCATTTGGCTTTTATAAGCTGGTGCCAGCTTCTCTAAGTAATTGCTATTATCCTAAAGTTATTGCCCAATGGAAGTGTTGTTGAAACTGTCATGATCAGTAAAATGTTTTTCAACGTTTCATGAAATTAGTGCTTGTGCTGTATGAGTTTAACTGGAAACTAAGACTACATTTTCAGATCTTGGACTAGCAAATTGTATCGAGCATGTCTGGAAGGACACAATAGTATACCTTGATGATAGCGAGCCAATTATGATTGGTCGTGCATATGGACGAGTTAGTAGACATCTTCTTCATGAGGAGTTGCTAGACAGGTTAGCATGGCTATGATTTTTGGCTGTTATTTGTCCATCTCATAGAACACTCTCCATATATACATAATCCTTATTAATTGTCCTTAGGTGTGTCAAGTCAGGTGTTTCATTCCTGAGCTCTAAAGTGGAAAATATATTTGAAGCTGCTGATGGGTATAGTCATGTTGTTTGTGAACATAACGTTGTCATCCCATGCCGGTAACAGAGGAAAACTCCACAATTTTTACATTCTTGTCAGCATAGCTTTACTCATTTCCTTTACCTGAAGTTTTTAGCATAGTATTATAGGCTTGCTACGGTTGCATCTGGAGCGGCTTCAGGGAAACTTTTGCAGTATGAGGTGGGTGGTCCAAGGGTTTCTCTCCAGACAGCTTATGGAGTGGAGGTTGAGGTATTATATCGTGTAAATGTTCATGTACAGTTCCTATGTAGGTTTAATGTCACTCAGAAGTGAACTTCACTTTTTGAGCTTTTGGGTCATCAAATAATCTCCAATTATCCATACCAGAGAAATATGCCAATGGTGGTATCTTCCTAGTTTGTCTCACTGTAGCTCAATGTAAATGCACTAATATTCAGACTGAAATGACTTTTACAGTGAAAGAATGGTTTGTAATCTGATGTGACAACTGGGTGTTTACTTTTTTGTTCTATTAGAAGTATTTTATTTTTAACTGAACTGAGTATGGTCCAACTGCATTAATGCTCATCTGACTTTTAAAATGGAGCAGGAGGTTGAAATATCTATAATTTGCAAAACCCTTCTGAGCATAATTATTACTACTTTTATGATATAATGAAAGTAGGAAAGTTCATTTCATGGTGCTTGAATATTGTGTTTTTAACCCTTGCTTATGGATTTTTCCTTTCCAATTTCAGGTGGAAAATAATCCATATGATCCCGATCTGATGGTTTTTATGGATTATAGAGATTATAGCAAGCAAGAAATTCCCTGTTCAGAAGTTCATTCTCCAACTTTTCTGTATGCCATGCCTATGTCATCCACCAGAGTCTTCTTCGAGGTTTCCTCTGATAAATATTTTACAGCATGAATGACATTACATATCCAAATGCTTGTGATACTAACAGAGACGTCCTATAGGAAACTTGTTTGGCTTCAAAAGAGGCTATGCCATTTGACGTACTAAAAGAAAGGCTGATGTTTAGGTTACAAACGATGGGTGTCAGAATTACAAAAACTTATGAAGAGGTAATATATGAATCCATAGTATGATTGCTTAATATATTTTTGCAGTCTACAATGTCATTAAGCACTTTCTTATGTGTGAATTTTGGAATTATTATGGTGCTTAACAAGTTAACTTGGACATTTGTAACCAACTCCAATAACTAAGCAAAGGCATAACAGGTTGTTGATGATGGTGTTGATGTTGATGATTTATGTGAGAAATGTCTGAGTCCATTGTATCCTTAAATGTACTCTTGAGGAAATAACCTTTTCACAATGCCTTGGTCTTGCACTATAATATTCTTTATTATAAGAATTCATCAAGAAAACATGATGCTATGTTTATCTTTAGATGTACTCTAATTGACAGTCTACCTGTGTATGTGTTTTAATGTTTCTTTAGACATGAGGAAATTTATTATACGGAGATGTCTGGATAATACCACGAGTTGGTTTATGCTCCTTGAGGAAGTGTAAAGTGTGTACATATTAACCCTTCCATGACAAAACTTGACAATTTCACATGAAGTGCATGCACCTTTCAGCTTCTCTGGAAATGTGCAATTTTGCACTGTTGCTAATGTTGCACATTTGTGCATCATTTTGCAGTTGTGATAACATAATATATCTATTCTTGATATACTTGTGAAATTTCATGTAAATAGTCATCTGATATTTTCGATACCCTATACAGGAATGGTCTTATATCCCAGTTGGTGGATCCTTGCCAAATACAGAACAGAAAAATCTTGCGTTTGGTGCTGCTGCCTGCATGGTGCATCCAGCTACAGGTGAAGAAAAAACAAGCTGATCTAACATTTTTCTCTTTTGCCTAAATTACATGTGCGTGTTTTTGAACAGGCTATTCTGTGGTGAGATCCTTGTCTGAAGCTCCTAATTATGCATCTGCAATTGCAAATGTTTTGAAGGCTGGTCAAGTTAAGGGGGCTCAAGCTTATGAACGAAGTAATGGAAACATCTCAATGCAGGGTACATGCTCTCTCTCTCTCTCTCTCTCTCTGTCTAGCATTTCTTCACAATCAGTTTCCTAGTAGTGCCAATAATTTTACACAATTTTATCAAATGCAATGTGCACAAACTTTCTGCTGAATATAGACTGCAATTGTGGGAGTTGGTGCATGCTGCTTCAATTTTTATTTGATTGAGGCTGTAGAATTTTGACTCTTGGATTCAGATAGGCACTACAAGTCAATCAAATTGGTGTGAGTCTCTTTGGACGTTTTTTGAATATAAATTTATGCTTTTATTCGTGTGTCCTTTTGCAAATGGAAACCCTTATTCTAGAATCAGTGGGAGCTTGGAACCAAAGCTTTTCCCAGTACAGATAATATGTTGACAGCACCAAGTCAGTCATGCATTAAAGCATTTGCTTGCCCTCTGTACACCAATACATGCACAGCCACTAATAACTTAGAGAGCTCACTTCCCATGGACAAGTAGCAGCAAGTTTCCTTTGTAGTCTAATGACCTGATGGCTGATGTTGAATGAGCTCAACCTTCTGATGATGATAAGAACATTGCCCTGTCATTCTCTACCATGTATCTTGTTCATCATATTATTGTTATCGTTGCTTATTTTCTTTGAATTTCTTTGAGGGGTGTTCCTTCTATTTCTCCATCTTCATCTTTACCCTACTCTGTTCTTTTATCACACATCATGTAGATTTCTCGTATACAATACCCTTTTTCATCATTAAGCTGGGAAAATTGGTGATGCCTATCTGAATAGAGAAAATACTCATAAGCAGAATTATCTACCAGGGGAAAGAGTCAAAAAACAAGTTTTCTTACAAATATATAACAGTTTCCCATAAAAGATGGGCATTAATTCAAAAACAAGTGTTGATTATAAGAAACGTCACAATGCCTTCAGCTAAAGTTGCATTTGCTTAGTGAGGTTTGATTCATTTTATTTGCTCGCTGGTTCTAGCAATATAATCTTTTGGCAAATCATATTTATTATATATTAACGCATATCTGTCTTATTCAAATGGTTTTGTCTTATACCCAAACCCCACTTTCCTCTCTCAAACCAAGGTTGGCAGTATGGAGAAGTAGCCTTCTTAATAGCCTACACATGGGTGAAATTGAAATTCTTTTTTCCATCACGTTAAATACAGGAGACCCAATAAATGAATGAAAGAGGGATTAAAGGAATCAAACTCAAGCTCTTTCATGGTGATATCGTGTTATATTTGAATAAGAAACTGTCTTCTCAGACAAGTTGAAGCTATTTGAGGATGGGGTGGAATATATTTCACATCTTAACAATACTTTGTTGAATGGATTCTAAGAATACATTCATGAGATTCAGTTGGTTTACAGTTATCTTACTGTGGACTATCTTTTATCAGCTTGGAACACCCTGTGGCCACTTGAAAGGAAACGGCAAAGGGCGTTTTTCCTCTTTGGACTGGCTCTTATCTTGCAGCTGGATATCGAGGGAATCAGGACATTTTTTCATACGTTCTTCCGTTTGCCTAGATGGTAATTCCTCAGTGCCCAACTGTTGTTTCGCATAAGAGAACTTAGACATTCCATCAGAGTTTACAGAGCTAAAAACGCTTGGATATATGTCAGTGAACATAAAATAGAAGTTTCTATACTTTTAAGCATTAGGTAGCCTGCATCTAAAGAATTGAACTCGTTATTGACAAAAAAGTAAGCACCTTGCTCAATTCATGCTATATATCTCAGAATTAACCAAGAATATTAGTACCAAATGGCATCTTCTTTATCAGGAGTTCTTGTCAAGTAATAGGCTTTTGTGATTTAGCTTACACATTTGTCAAGACTTTTGAGGAATAGACCACGTAGGTTTGTAGCTTTTCTTTATTCTTCATGCCGTGGAAAATACAAGATGACTATTCGGTTGCTTTTAAGGATTTTTTCTTTATTCTACTGTTGAGCTCCGTAGGAATGACACGCAAATTGAGCCAAGGGCGGGAATCATATAAGGATTTTTTTCTCCATATAATAATAGCAGAGGCAATACACAAGAAACTATGTGACTTCTACAAAAACATACACATTGAACGAGAATTGGACCTTCTTTTTTTGTAAGGAGAACTGGGCTTTCAAATTTCGATTTTTTTGAAAATACCAGATTTGCAAAGCTTACTATCACGTGTGATGGAAAGCTTAAGCAATGGGACCTGCCTTTGTGTCTCCTGAAGAAATAATTCACATGGGAATGTGCATGTCTTTTTGCAGGATGTGGCAAGGCTTCCTGGGCTCAACTCTTTCTTCGGCTGACCTTGTACTCTTTGCTTTCTATATGTTTGTCATAGCACCAAATGACATGAGAAAGGGCCTTGTCAGGCATCTCCTTTCTGATCCCACGGGAGCAACTATGATAAGAACTTATCTTACAATCTAGTGCTTTTGTATGTTTCCTCGTTAAGGCAGCATCCCAGGTTAGCCACGACTATCCCGCCCTTCACTACTAAGTATTCACATGTATATACACTTGTTCGTCATGTTTATCTTCCTTGTGAATGTAGCAACCGTATATGTTTTCTTAGACCCCATAGAGTCGAGGGTGGGATATCGGTTAAAGCATCATTAGAGCTAGTCAATTTTGGAGGACGAATCTGGATATCAATTGTACGCGTAATATGACCCATTTGCAGAGATTATAATGATGCTTCGAGATTGATAGTTCCAAGATGTCTAGCGGAGCAAGGCAGCGTCGCTTGCTAATCGGTCTCATCTCTTTTCAGTTGTCAACTTGCCATTGGTTTGGAAAATATTGAACTTCTCCAAGTAAAGTGGGGGTAATCAGTTAGATTTAGCCTCATCATCCATGCCCATGCCCTTTTCTCCACTGACATTGCATCGGACTAAATGACCATGTAAACCCCCGTTGACTTTCGTGATCATACAATCTATTATCTCAGAGGTAGGAATGGTTCCACTTTGGCCTTTAAGATATATTCTTCCGTCTGCAATCTCTAGGATTCTCTTCTCGAAGGCCATCATCATGAAACAACAAAAGAGGTGCTAACGAATATCATCTAGGGGGAATGCTATGATGTTAACTCGATTGATCAAAATCTGCTCGAGGGTCATGAATCATCTTAAGCTACGTGATGTGATTCTCCTTTGCTCGATATGCCTTACCCTTTTCGTTATTTAATCCGTTGTGGTTCCTCTTTTCAATTACTAAATCCAGTACGGTTGACACGCAAGAGAATCGGATGTAGTAAAAGGAGTTAAAGCAGAGGAGGAATTCACAATCTTGGTGGCCAGTGAAATATGCTCGGCATGGAATGTGCAAAAGGCGAGATATCGATCTAGCACTGCTTTATTGTTAATTGGTCAGAGCAACTTCAGTGGTTCCTGTTACAATTGCTTAAAGCATTTATACTTTTCTGCTGCTTTTCATCACGGCACATTCTTGTGAGGGCAGGACCTGTGCTTCTTGTAGAATATCATTTTCGTATGCTTTGAGCTGCCCTAGCTTGGCCTCCCCCGAAAGAAGTAATCCGTCGTGTTACGTTTTCTAGTGCTGATCTATTCTCTTATGTGGAGACAACCACACTACTAGAAATGATAGAGTCTTTGGTTCCAAGATAAGGAGGGAATGGAATTGGCAATGTTGCTTGTCATTTGACCAAGCGACTTGGGATAATATTTCAACACATCTCTCTCACATGCAAGTCGGATTAGGATACCATATTAGAAAGTCTAACCTAAAAACTTAAGATGATGCGTGGAAAGAGAACACATATACATAAAAAGCATGTAGGACTTGTTGAGTAATATGAGATAATATTTCAACACCTCATGATTTAATAATTTGGGTTGTCCAATTTTGGCTGTGGAACTTTGTTTCTATGCACTAGTTCGTTTTGAATCGGATCAAAGGGGTAATATGAAATCCTAAGGTTCTTGCATGGGCCCCTAATCATATTTCCTGCTCTTTTAGGAGCATCCAATTAGTAACTTACTTGAATTAGACCAAAGTAAAACCTGGGCTCTCTTGGGTAAGGACGTGAATGATAATTATTTAGTTCATGGAAATATTTTCTAGTTAAATATGGATTTTTATATTTTTATTCCTTGAATAAGCTTGTGAGCAAAGATATCCATTCGATAATAATACAAAATTTATATTCTTAGAAGAGAAATTCGCTTGTTAGGCCCTCTTAAATATCTCCCTTCCATACTCTTTTCCATTCATTATGCTCCACTCTTTCATAAGATAAAACATCTTTAATCAATTGAATTGAAAGCGTCAATATAGAAATTGTACATCGATAGGTAGTGGCTGATGATGGTGATCATGAGTGGCGATGGCAAGGGTGAGGGATAAGAAGATTTTTTTCTTTTTCGATTTTCTATTCTAGAAATAGAAAAATAGAAATTTTCTAGTCTTCATTCTTGTTTCAAACCCATTTCAAGGCTAAAAAATTGTCCCAAAAATAGAAAAATGAAATTGTATCATTATACGGAATTATGTTCCAAACTTGTTATTAGAAACAAAAAAATACAAAAATAGAAAAAGATAATAGTGATCTTGTGCGCCCTTAATATCTCTCCTTTCATGCCAAGGGTTCTTGTCCTCCCATGATGTCCTTCGCACCCAATGATCGAACCCAACACAAGATAGGATGGACATCGATGTCAGAATTCGGAAATTGTCCAAAAAGAGCAATGGTACCACGAGTGGATGGCAAAGAGGTTCTGTAGAATAGGAACTAAAGCGAGAATATGAGCTAAAGAGGACACACTCGACTGACTTTACCAGCATTTCGGTGGGGCTGCTTTTGATTATTAAACTCGTAAGGCGAGAACATTGGGACGATAAAGATCTCAACGATTATATTCCCAATACGTCATGTGACGACACCACCGCCTTCTATAAAAGGCCCCCCTTGAGACGACATCTGCAGATCCACAGTTCGATTCAGCTGTCTCATCTGTTTATATAACACGAGAGAATAAGCGATGTGAGATAATATTTCAGACAGAGACTCGAAAGAATACGTGCAAGCAATGGTGTATGCTGTCGCGATTTAGATGAGAGTAAGTCCATCTTTTTTCTGGGTGGAGGTGACAGAAGAGAGTGAGCACAGAGGGTTCTTTTCTTGCATGGTCTGTCCCCATGCTCGAAGCTCTATGTGCTCACCATCTCTCTGTCACCCCACGTCCTCTCTCTCTCTCTCTTTCTCATTCATTTTCAGGAACACCTTCAATGGAGAGAAGTCTGTTTGTGGAGAACATTTTCCCCGCCATCCGCGTCCGCAAACTGAACTCATCTTCTGGATCGGTGCATATGAAGAACGCTCACGAGCCATGCCCCTCTTGGAAGCCGACGGGATCGACGTTTTACATCGAAGGTGGCCAGATGAGTACCGCATTCTACTTCTCGACTCATACGTCTATATCTCGTCAACGTTAAAATAAATAAGCTCCTTCAAATTTCATAGGACAGTTTGAAATTATTTGAAAAATTGAAGTCCGACCGATATCGATCTTAAGGGTTCGGTTCTACAAATTCAAACTCGTTTTCATTAGAATCAAATAAGAAATTCGACAGATTGTGTTCATTTAGACAATGGCCAACGCTTCGATTGACTCCTTTACTTTTCTTCCCTAGCAACTCCATCTAGGCATCTTCCCTGCCCTCCTTCCTCCTTTCTTAACACCACGCGAAAATTTAATCCAACGCATCGAAATTGATATACGCTTTAGACTTTAAGCTAAACCTTAAGATTTTTTTTTTTTTAATTTGATTCTAACAATATTGTGTAATTATTTCAAGTCAAAAGTACGAGAAAGTAATCACCTACTATTCTTTGGATCTCAAAATGAATTTACCAATGTGTAATGGACCAAGCCTAACATTTAATTTGATGCCAGAAGATATATTCCATCGGTTAATGTCACCAGAAAAGAAGATTCCTAAAAAAATTATAAAACTATGGATTTTCAAAAGGATTTTGTCAGTATAATAGTTTTTAGGATACTGTGAAAATAGTAGCATAGTGTGAGTAACAAATTTTTGAAGAAATGAACCTTATAATAATATATATTGTTTGTTTGTTTGTTTTTGTTTTTTTTTTTTTGTGATTCGGAATAGGCGGTTAATTTCACAAAAATTTAAGGACGATCATTTAATCAGTTCTCTTTTCAAAATTATTTATGTGCAATTATGAAGTCAACCAATGAAAATTTTAAATGGTGCCCCATTTGAATCTCAAAAGATTAGGCTACTTTACTTATAGCAAAAATTGGTGAAATGGCATCGCAACTTTAACTGCTCGTCAAACATAAACATAATAATCTCAAAAACAAAAGCAATAATATTAGAATGGAATGGACATCCTATTCAGGTCATTTTTCTTTTTCGATGGTATGGCCACAAAATTAAGCCCTAGATTGATGTCTCCCTCTTTTCTATTTTACCGCCCGATGGCCTTGAACGTCACCTAGAAATAGAGGGTTTTCAATGATTGTTTGGACAATTACACGGATGACGAAACAAACTTTTCTTCCTCTTGATGACTTAGCCCACTAAAATAGGTGAACTTCAGTTGATTTATATAATGACATACCCAGTGACCTCATGGTCACGGAGCAAATACAATGCTTATGAAAATGATAAAAATTGATCGACAACCCATTTCTTTTTATATACTCAAATTGAACGATCAAGTGGTAAATAAGGTGCCCGAAATTTCCAAGAACGGGTTGATATATTGCGTTGGCGATGATGAAAGTTTACCTGCATGTGAATCTTAGTGGGGCTTGTACTTGCCCGTTTCAAACATCATTTCCGATTACAAGCATAATTACTTTTTGACTAGGTGTAGAGAGAGAGAGAGAGAGAGAGAGAGAGAGAGAGAGAGAGAGAGAGAGGCATTTTGAAAAAACTAATGCTCCATGACGTCTTAGAAACGTTGGTCCAGAAACGTTTGGCGGACCAGAGATGACGTCGTATCGATTTTTGAACTAATCCATTGACTAATCATCGAAGAGTGCTAATTGAGCCGTCACCGGAGAAACGACAAGCAGACAATCTCTGTCTTCCACTCCCATATAACCATAGACAAAATGTTTCACCACATTTGATCGTTGACTTCTCTTTATAGACTACGAATCTCCATTCTGACAACTCTTACAAATCGAAATGAAAGACTTAGTCATTCCACGTTAAATAATATCCCAGTTCGGTTTGCTTCCATTCTTTTGTCTAAAAAATATCCACAGTCACCCTAAACACCCTAGAAAAAGGGTTACGCAGTGCTTCAACTGTAATCCTCCTATTGATAACATTGGACTTTAGTCGATACTCAATACCCACTTCAGAACGTTGCCTCATGGATTGAATTCAAGTCTATCATGTTCACTTTTCTTTAAAAACATGAATAGCATAAGTTTGTATAATTTTTGTACAGTACTCACTTGAAAGTCATAACTTTTTCTATCATTTGAATGTCGCATTAGTTGAAAATCATTCATTTGAGTGTTATTGGCAATTTGTGTTGTTGAAAATTCAATGTGACATTAATTTAGTATAAATCATCCGACGTGGCTTACTGGCAAAATAAAATAAATGAAACATTCCTTAAAGTTTGACTCCACTTGTATTCCCCAAATCAACAAATAAGGCCTTAATTCTTTAAACCCTAATCCCAAAACGATGAATTGGGAGCAAAATTCTTCAAACTTTAACCTCAAATTGAAGTATTGGGGCAAAATTAGCTTCTGAAATTTGCAATCAAGAGAAGCGGTTCAGATCGAGCGAATGAAGAGTCAAGATGATTATGACGATTGCTTAGTGTCCAAATTCAAGAAGGGCAAGTCTCGACGTTCATGGACCAATTCAGTCCGAAATTTTTTTCAGCAAATGGCTGTGAAGAAAATCTCATGGAGTTCTACGTCTACGGTCACAAGCTGTTGTAAATAGCAGAAGAAACCAAGAAGTGCAAGCCCAAGAAGGAGGTGGCAAACTCAGAGGACCTCTCGACATCGCTTGGCGGATCATACCTCTGCAAGTTCACCCTTCAGGAGCTGAAGCTGATCAAGCAGAGCTTCACCTCGAGGCACAGCCGTGGCCATCATCAAGACGAAAGATTGAGAAAGAGAGAGGGAAAGTCAGTTTTTCCCCATTTCTTGTATTATACCGTCGTCGTTTTAGTCCCAATTGCTACATTTTCTTGTCCATTTTCCACTTTGTACCTGGTCACATATATAAAACCAACGTAGGACTGAAAATTTTCTTTAGAAAGCCATTTAGGACTAATCACCAGAAAGGCACTCAAGTGAATAATTTTTCATCCATGTAACACTCAAGTGATCGAAAAAAAAAATGTCCTAATGTGTTATCCGAAAGTCACGACACTTATGGTTGTCTTATCCTTTATGTCTTCCATTCATATAGAGACACACATGCATTACGATAAATTTGGTACAAATAATAGAGTAAAAAATCACCAAAAACCTAAATTATGTCAATTGTGATATATATTTATCCCAAATATTTTTTTTGTGATATCAAAAATCCTAAACTTTTATCTATATGACACATTTACTTCAAACTTGTACATAATGATACATTTACCTCAAACTTTTGTTTTGTAACATCAAAAACCTCAAAATTTTCTTTTATGTCACAAAAAATCTTAAAATTTTTTCTATGTTACCAAATTTTTAGGATAAATGTGTCACGTGAATATAAGTTTGGGGTTTTGATGTTATAATTTTTTTTTTTAGGTTTTTTAGTGTCACAAAAGTATAAATTTGGATTTTTTGATGTCACAAAAAAAAAGTTTAGGATAAATTTGTCATGCAAGATGAGTTTGAGGTTTTTTATGTCATAAAAAATGTTTGGGGTAAATGTATCATGATTGATAAAGTTTTGGGGTTTTGTGGCTTTTTTCCTGAATAATACAATAACAAAAAATGCCTATTGAAAATCGCAGAGCTTTCTTAAACGGTTGTTTTAATAATTGTCTTTGAGGTACTAGTCTTTAACAATATTTATATATCGATGCGGATGATGCGGTGATGCAATGAACAAATCCGAAGCGGAGTTCAATTGAAAGCAGAACGGCAAAGGAAAGACGGACAGTCTCATGTTGCTTTTTTACAGGGAACGTGCATGCATGGACGAGGAAAGTTGGCATGTAACTCAATTTCTGTAGTGAGTTTTCGTGACATGTTTGAGACACGGGGACAGGAGGGGCCAATCCTTGTAAGCTCAAAACCCATCTCTTCTCTTCCTCCTTATAATATTCTGTCCAAATTGTTTGAACATGAATGAATATCTAAAGAAAATAGAGCAAGAGGGCGCTCTTAATTATCCTAATCTTGCTAAAAATTCAAAACCGCACATTTACATTTATTAGTCTCAATATAGCACTCATAGCTTCCAAAAAGATTAAGTGGTCATCTTAATATGGCTGAATTTTGTCTATGTGGGTAACCCAGGGTTTTCAGTTAAGGAAAATATTCGAGCGGTCAGTGCGTACTCTTTTTTTCAAAGGGATTAGAAATACTGAAGTCCTTTTGCCAATTTGGCACCATATTAACCCTAAACATGGAACTAAGGTGACCATGCGTACTCCGTTTGTCTGAGTAGCCGATTACTGAGACAGATGAAGCTGCTAATGCTAGAATTTGTAAAAAAGGAATAAGGACCCGTGAATCAATGGAAATTCATACTTACCTAAATTCATCTCTATGAATGAAAAACTTCACCATATCTTGTATTCTTACATCATAAACACACAATTATTCAATCATTTTGTCAAACCAACAAGCTAAAAGGCCTCTTCACGTGTGCGTGCATAATAGCCGAATGTGTATAAAAAGTTAAGTACTCTCGCTGAAGAGTAGTCGACGTGCTCAAAGAGCTCCGAAAGATCACTCTCAATGGATATAAAAGAGAACAGAAGAAAACCAATGAAACCCTAAGCATAGGCAGGAAAGGAAAGAAGAAGCCGAAAAGGATGAAAACAAAGATGCAGTCCCCCAATGCGTCTGCCATGATCTTACTATATTATTTCCACCATTCACATCGGATTTCCCACATCATAAATCGAAGGTCTTCAATTCAAACTCAAAAACATTATTTTGACCTTGATTACTACTGTTATGGCGTGCTCCGGAATCCGATCCTGTCCATAAAGCCCTAGGAAATCTCCCGCCATCTTCAACACCGCACCAAATCAAGTCATCGTTGTCGACCTGCAATCCATAAAACCCTAGGAAATCTCCCACCATCTTCAACACCGCACCAAACCAAGTCATCGTCGTCGACCTGCAATCCTCGCTCTCTCTCTGTGCAGTCTTTCCATCATGGGCAGCGAGTCGAAGCGAAGCCTCCACATTGCGATGTTCCCGTGGCTCGCCCACGGCCACATCACCCCCTTCCTCGAGCTCTCCAAGTTCCTCTCCCTCCGCGGCCACGCCATCTCCTTCCTCTCCACCCCAACAACGTCGCTCGCCTCGCCCGCTCCCACCCCGAACTCCCTCCCTCCATCCGCCTCGTCTCCCTCCCCTTGCCCCGCGTCCCCAACCTCCCCAGGTCCGCTGAGTCGACCTCCGACTTGGACATCGACTTGGTCCCCTACCTCAAGAAGGCCTACGACCTGCTCGAGCCGGCCCTGACCCGCTTCCTCTCTGGCAGCCGCGTCGACTGGGTGATCCACGACTTCGCCAGCCACTGGCTCCCAGGGGCAGCGGCTCGGCTTGGGGTCACCTCGGTGTTTTTCAGCACGTTCAATGCGACAGCGCTAGCATTCCTCGGCCCACCATCAGAGCTCATCAGCGGGCGGTGCCAGAAGCCGGAGGACCTGACCTGCGTACCGGCGTGGATACCATATGAGTCCACAGCTTGCCTCAGGCTCCACGAGATATTGAAGCACCAGCGGTGCATGGATGAGGAGGTCTCCGATTTCTGCAGGTTTGGCCACACGATCGACGGCTGCGATTTCGTGATCGTGAGGAGCTGCCGCGAGTTCGAATCGGAGCCGTTGAGCTTGTTGCAACAGATTTACAAGAAGCCCGCGATTCCGGTCGGGCTATTGACGCCGGCAGTCCGACAGGATGAAGGAGATGACGATGAGAAATGGAAAGCCCTGAAAAGTTGGCTCGACACTAAGCGCGAGAAATCGGTGCTTTGTATCGCGCTTGGAACGGAAGTGATTTTGAGTCACGAGCTAACGAACGAGTTGGCGGCCGGGATTGAGAAGTCCGGGTTACCGTTTGTCTGGGTGGTTAGGAACGGCCTCGTCCCGCCTGGGTTCGAGCAGCGAGTCTCGGGCCGGGGATTCATCTGGGCGGGCTGGGCCCCGCAGACGCGGATCTTGGCCCACGAGGCGATCGGTGGGTTCTTGACGCACTGCGGCTGGAACTCCACGATCGAGGCACTGAGCCGCGGCCTGCCCCTGGTGCTGTTCTCCGGAGGGAGCTCGGACCAGGGCCTTATGGCCCGGTTCCTGCACGAGAAGCAGGTCGGGTTTGAAGTGCCCAGGGATGAGGCAGACGGGTCGTTCACGGGCGACGTGGTGGCCGGGTCGATCCGGCGAGTCATGGTGGAGCATGAGGGCGAGCCGATAAGGGCAACCGCACTGGCCATGAAGGAGGTGTTCGGCAACATAGAGTTGCAAAACGAATACTTGGAGGAATTCGCAGGGATCTTAGAGAAAGGTGTCACTAAGGACCAAAAGATGGTGAACTAAATTTGCAAGATAGAGAAATGTTATTGATTGTTATCGTACATTGAAAAGGACTCATTTAAGATTTGTTATATTTACCTTTCAGATTGAATAAGATCAAAAGATGATATCCTAAAAATGATTACTTATATTGTTTATAATAATTACTCGATAGAAAATATTTTCTTTCTCAACAGTAAATTGTGTCTAAGCATTTTCTTAAAAAATGAAAATATTTATAGTGATGTAAGTAATCATTTATAGAAAAAAAAAATTCAAATCATTTACTCCCTCTAATGAGCGAAGATTTGCCGGAAGTTAGGGTTTTCCTCCTCTTTCACTCTTATTTTAGTGAGTGTGTAATTGTAGAGATCAAAAAAAAAAAAAATGTTTACCTACATATGCAGAGTTGAATCAAAAAGAGGTTGAGTAGTGTCTCTCTGCTCAAAATTTGATATTATGTTGGATCAAAGGTCAAGTTATGATTTTTGAGGGTTTTCTAATTTGGTTTTTCTTGAGTTTTATTGGACTAAAAGCTCAATTAAATTCTTAGCCACGATTACTAGTTAACACAATTGTTAGATGAGGGCAATTTCTATTAATCCTTTGAGCAATTTTTAGAGAAAGAATTTCTCTAAGGTTTCATTTGTTTCATGAAAAATAACTTATTATAAAACATTTTAAGAATTTTCCAACATTTGTTTCATGAATGAACCGGTCGAGGAGAGCAGTTTCCATCAATACAAGATAATCTTCTAAAATAGGTGAAAACATTTTCCCTTTTTTTAAATGCGAGGACATTTTCCATCTTCTTTCTTTCACTTCCAAGCACATTTTTTCACCAAACACTTTTTTTTTTTTTTTTTTTTGAAAAAAATCAAAATTTAAAATTTTTATTTTTCTCCCTTCTTTTTTGATTAGTTGCCGGCCATAGTAGGCATGGCTCAAGCCTCACCGAGGTCACCCAACTCGTCACATCTAGCAAGGCTTGAGCCCCTAGGTGAGCTGGAGTCTCGCTAGCTTGTGGCGAGACTTGAGCTCGCTTGTGGTCGGTCACAAGCCATTGGTATGACTAATGATTGATCAAGGAAAAAAAAAAAAAAGAAATTTAAAATATAAATTTAAAAACTTATAAAAATATATTTTAAAAATAAAATAATAAAAAAATATTGAAAGGAAGGAGAATACCTTCCTTACCAAATGTCGGAAAATATTTTTTCACTTCATTTTTCAAGTTTTAGCAGAATCTCGGAAAAAAATGTTATTTTCCTACAAAGTAGCTTCCTAGAAAATATTTTCTAAAAACACCACATTTTCCACAAAATAAATGGAGCTTAAATCTAGCAAGGATTTCATATTATGCATATGAATGAACTCGGCTTGTGTGGTAATAAAAGATTTAAGTTCATTTTTATTTTATTTTATCTTATTTTTTTGGCTAAAGTAAGCAAATCAAAATGGTAAGCCTAAGCAATGCACAAGTGTTCCGCTAAGTTGTAACATGCATGGTTGCTTCAATACTCTCAAACCGTTATTCAAAACCATGTTAATAGTACTCTCACTTGGGGCGCCTATCCATGTCGTGTCATTTTGTCCGTATCTGTTATGCCTGTTGTCAACGAAATATTTTAACGAAATCAAAAAACAATTTCATTAAAATTAGTGAAAGAAAAATGTTTATTCATATTAATTTCAAATTGCCTCCATCACATTGAGTCGTGTTCGGACTTCTCTCAATAAATTGATAGAGTATTCTTGTGTCGCACCGAGAATTGTCGCTACTACATCTCTTTTTCGCTTTTGCTTTGGCATGTTAATGTGACGATTTTCACCACTTTCAGTGGTAATGGCCAATACCAACCAAAAGCATGACCAAACTAGACTCTCATGCTAATTAGGACATACATGATAATCATTCTATTTATCTAATTTTTTACTTTTATTTTTTTAGTAACAAGTTTGGAATAGAAATTTATCTAGCAATTTAATTTTTTTTTTTATTATTAGAACAAATTTTTACTCTAAAAATAGGTTTGAAACATAAATCAAAAATGAAAAAAAAAATCTTCATTTTTTTAAATTTTTTAGAACAAAAGTGAGAAATAAAAACTCTTCATAACGCTTGCTCTTATTACTAGTAGGTCAACCACTTGTCATCTGTTGACCGTCCGCCGCATCCTTGTTTGCCATCCACTACACATCCGCTGCCCGCTTTTTCGCCACCGCATTTGCCGATCGCCCACTGTTGACTACTCCTCAGTTGCCTCTAGTCGCCACCACCTAAGAGGGAGAAATTTGTATTGTTATCAAACAAATTTCTATTCTAGAAATATAAATTTTGTATCGTTATCAAATGCGTATTTTTTCTCAAAATTGTCTAAGGAATAAAAATAGAAAAATCAATTTTTGAAATGAAATGGTTATCATTTGCACCCTTAATTGCTCACTTCCCAATGTTCTGAAATTTCAAACCATCTAATTTAGATTAGTCCATACACTGCATTTAAGTGATACATTGTGAAGTCAACTCCATTAGTACTTTCTCTTCAGGTGACTTGTTGATTCCACCACCTCCCTTTTGTCATTCAGGACACATTTATGTCTAAATATTTTCTTGGATTATAAAAATATTTTTCATCTACTCATTTTTATAAATGATGGGATTCATATCCCCAAAAATCATCTCAAAAAGCCTAATAATTATATTCATCCATGCTCCTTTTTTCATAATCATTCATTTTTATGAAAAACCTTGTGCACACCCTTGTGCAAGCTTCTCTGATCCGAAAGAGTCGTCCGACTAGGCGACAGCATCCGAGAACAGATAAAGCTAAGGAAGAGAACACCAGAACGAAAAATCAACTAGCTACAATTGAAAAGGTTAATGACTGTGCGACGAACTCGTGCAATGCTTCTCGCTCTGCGACATATCCAAACCATATCCTTCTCAGGAGTGGGGAGTAGCCAATGCACCGGCAGCACAAGAAGGAAATGAGAACTCATAGCAGACAACTCGACTGTACCGTGAACATACATGTGCATGGTACTGAGAATACTACAGAACTAAAAGCATCTGCAAGTGCAGAGATGGAGATGCGAAGCAGCGAAAGCATGAGCTCTCAAAATGCTCGCGCATGCATGATTTTGTATCCCACAAATCAAGTTGCATAAGCTCGAATAGAGCACATGCATCTAGATCTCTTGTGTAAGGAATGTGCCATGGGTCGATTGATTTTGCGTTCTCTAACCCATGTGGTCTTATGATATCTTCCAAATCAGCTTTGCATACAAACTTGACTCGAGTCGTATAAAAAGTGAAGCTCGATAGAACTTAGCCATTCCTATCTTCTATGATTTAACGGTGGAGCTTGAATCTCTATAATCATTACATAGATGTCAAGAGACCCTAGAGCCTTGGGAAGCTTGAGGGTCACTGGTCCATGGATAGGTTCAAGATTGAGACACAGATGGGCCACGGCCGGCATTTGGGAAACTTTGGAACATTTCCATCTATTGGGTGGGCCTTGGCAACTGGGCCGTGTCAAATGCCTGCAGGTAGAAAGGGCCAAACAAATGCTCAATGAAACTAAAGGGCCTCCGCCGCGAGACACGCGATGATATTCGTCCTCCAGTGAAGGTGACGCAACCATCTCTTCGGTGGCCACTGCCACATCAACATCGTCCCATATCCATACTTGCACCACTTTCCAGTTTTAATTATATTAATGTGCCAATTTTTTTTTTAAAATTTACTTTTATTTTTTATTTGTTGAATCTTTTAGATGATTTTCTTTTTGCAGAAATTGACTAAATGTTTATTAGAGGCGATAAGGTGATGATGATATCGATTGTTGTGATGATGACGGTTTAATCAATGCACTTAAAATATAAGTTAAATGGGGGAGATGTTTATTGGTTTGGATCGCGTCACTTATTCGTCATTTATGTTATATTGCGTGAAATTCATAAAGGTCATTAATTAATTTGGTCCAAACTTCTATTTGACATTCTCTAGTTCGACTTGCTCTATCCATTTGCTACCTTTACTTACTAGTCAAAGCTTGATTTTGGGAACGACTTCAATATAATATTTGTTGAAGATATCATTAGATATACTAGGGGTATTATTTGATATTTCAGTGGCCCCATGTGGTTCGATTTTAGGGAATGTCATTGGAGAAATATAAAGGCCTTTAATCTAAAGAGATTTGGTTAAATGCAAATATTGTTTGATAAATTGTAATTGAAAAAAATGCCTTAGGAAGTAACTTGGGGGAAATATTGTTCGGTAAATACATACATTTAGAAAATCCTTTCATGTGCCAATTTTAAAGTTTTGCAACTTTAATTTGTTTTAAAAAAAAAAAAACCAATGATTGTAAATTTGATATATTTTTTTCAAGTTGAGATAATGTATAATAGATATATTAACAAATTTTTAAATAAAAATTCATATCAAACTCAATTAAAAAGAGAGCAATTTCATTACAGTAAATATGATATCTTATGTTCAAATGACAGAAATAAGTTATCGTCAAATATTACAAATCTCCTTAACTATTTATTAAGTTCATAGCTATTTCATCACGTAAATGTACCGTTATCATCTAAAGCATCATGGTCAATCGAATCCAAATCTACCGTTTCAAAATCCATATCAGTTATGGCATTTCTTCTTATAAAATTCAGCAAAGCCATTATAGTTATGACAATTTGCACTTACTTTTCATAAGGATAACTTGACATAGTAGTTAAAATCTTCCACTTCATTTTTGACGCGCGAAAGGCTCGCTCAATTTCTCAATTTATGAACAAAGCAAGGAATGGACATGATCGAACACTTCTCGATAACGAATAAGTGTAGGACCTTATCAAAACTTTGGCAAATGATATCTAACTTTTGTATATGGCCCCAAATAACCTGTGGGATTTGGATATCTAACAGCTACTAAATAATATTTACATACACAAATATAATGTAAATTTAATTGACATATGCCACATAAGCATAACCATTAATTAACGAACTTGGAGAATGATGGGGAAATTGTGCATTACATCTCCCAATAGCATCATAAAAGATACGAGTATCATGAGCTTGTCCTTTCCAATTGGTATAAATCTAAATAAATTCCATGTTCAAATTACATATGGCGAACACATTTTGAGTGGTCTTTCCTTTTTGACCAATAAAGAAAATTTGATTGTACATCGATACCATTGCTAGAATATGTGTACCATCCATAACTCCAATGCAATCCTAAAACAAATAATGCAAATGATTTACATTTAGTTTTTCGTTTTTATTGTACATTCATAACTTATCTTAAAATATGGATAAGATTGTTGATATTTCTTGATCTTCTCCAAAATTTCCCAAAATTTTCGATCAATTGGTTTGATCAAATTTTTCCCATATCACATACTTTACTTTATCTAAAAATAAACTAAAGTGTCTATTTATGATTTCCCTAGAGCGTTGAAAACACTTTTGTGTTATCCTGTTACTTATACCATGTCTCAAAAAATATGTAATATATAGATCTAGGGAATTTTAAAAGACTTTTAGAGCTCATGAAGTCATCAAAAAATATATAATATACCTTTAGTTTCATTCCCCTTTTTTTCTTATGGTCGAAACGTAACCCTTAGATGATTAACCGAGTTGTGTTGAACTCTCTAAGTACTAATGAAACCTCCTGTCGGCGGCTTGCTTTTGATATGTCACATATAATTAGAGGGTTTTCAATGATTGGTTGGACCATCATACGGATGACAAAACAAAATTTTCTTCATGAGATGAGTTAGCCCACAAAGATAGGTGAACTTCAGTTTATATAATGACGTACCCAGTGACCTCGTGGCCATGGCGAAAATAAGATGCTTATAAATATGGCAAAATCGATGGCCACCCTTTTTTAACTAAAATTTTACAATTGAGTGGTAAATGAGTTGTCTAAAATTTCAAAACGGGTTAAAAGATTGTGTTTTGCTAAGATGGAAACTTAACTACATGTGAACTTTAATGGGGTAGGTACTTGCCCGTTTCAAAACCCATTTTAATCACAACCATTGTCCGAAGCGCGGTGGTCTCTCTCTCTCTCTCTTCAAACTATTCAGATCTAATCGAAATGGTCCGTGACTGTTCAGTCAAAGCCTGGCCTTGATCGGCTTGTATGCATAATAAGACGGCTCATAATGGGTATTGAAAGTATTGGAAAGGTAGTTATGATATGCCTTTATTTAGGCTGTTTACTTAGGAAGATTTTTGTGCATACCCTTTTTTATTGTGTGGTCCTTGTATTTTTGGTAGTTTAGCCTAATTAGGAGTTTGTTTGATAGCTGTATCTTCTTGTATATATGTTGCATTTATGTGACAATGAATGACATAATTCTTGTTCCAAAATTCCTCAGTTTTTTTACAAAAAGTAGCCAAGCTTTCTTGATTGGTTGTTTTGATAAATGTCTTTGAAGCACTCTTTAACAATATCTATCGATGGATTTACATGGTGAAGCAAGAAAATGACAAATTCAAATTGAAGTTAAATTACAAGCAGAAAAGCGAAGGAAAGATGTTCCTACTTCAAACCCTAATAGGACGAACTTAATCATAACCGGAAATTTGGTCACATGAAGCATTTTGGTCAAGCTTCACTGGGAACGTGCACGCATGGACGAGATAAGTTGGCACGTAACTCAATTTCTGTAGGAGTTGCGTGATTGGGTCGGGGACAAGAGGGGCCAATCCTCGCTGTCTCTTTTGCTTAGAGCTCGAAACCCATTTCTCCTCATCTTCCTTAGAATATTCTATTCAAATTGTTTGGACATGAATGAATGTGTAAAGAAAATACAGCAAGACGGCAGTACTAATTATTCTAACCTTGCTCAAAATTCAAAATCGCACACCGACACTTATTAATCTCAATATAGACCTCATAGCTTTTAAAAAGATTTATGGGCCGTCTTTACATTACTGTATTTTGCTTACGTGGGTTCACATAATTTTTCAATGAAGCTGTGGTTTTCACTTAAGGAAAAAGGTTCGCATGGTCCGTTCATATGTAAATTAGGAATTGGCTGCAACTTCTAGACAAAAATATTGTTGAAATTGCATTCGCGCATTTGGAGCATTTTCATTTAATTAAGCCCACAAAAACTACATTGACATTGGATTGGCGCGTAGTGGATGTTGCTAGTAGGAGGAGATTTGAGATTAATTTATATCATCCCTTGAGTCTACAAAAATTTAAAATTTGGCCAATCCCGTCAGTTTATCACAATGGCTGAAAATATCATATGCTATGCACATGGTGAGCTTAATAGTCGATCGAATACACACACACACACACACATGTGTGTGCGCACTCAAAAATGGAAAGTCAGATCAGCATAGTATGCACTCAAAGGAAAGGCATTGTTGACCCGATGGAGAAGTTGTCACATCTCGCACAGCAATTATCATACTTAGCCGGCCAAAGTTTTTAAACAAAGGTTAATGACATCAATGATCTCAAAATTTTGGATCAATGTGTAATGTGATCCTGAACTTGAAATCTGTTCAATTTGGCTCTTGAATTTCAGCTCAATATATAATATCATCCTTGAACTTTTAATTTATTATATATGGTCATTAGACTTTTAGTGCATGTTCAATTTAGTCATTGAACTGTATGATTATGTTCAATTTTATCTTTTCATTGATCCAAGTTCATGGACAATATTAAATTTATTCATATAGTCTACCGACTAAATTTAATATGTATCAAAAGTTCAACAATCACATTAAATAAATTAAAAGTTAAAAAACGGCATTGCATATTAGGTTAAAATTCACGGACCAAATTGTATATTGGACCAAAGTTCAAGAACAATTTGTGTTATTTACATTTAAACAGAGAGGGGGCTGGTTTTTCTTTCTAGAGAGTATCCATATCACACCAAACTTTGTCATCGTGCTTTGCCTCTCCATCGCCGTTCGCTGCCGCCCCCAACGTCTCAACACCAAACACTGAAGAGCTCCCGCTACGTGTAGTAATCCGTCAGCTTTTCCTTTCGACGGTTCCCCCCTAGAAAGTTCGCGACTCAAAGACCTCAAATCGATCACTCCCCATGGATATAAAAATGAAAAACAAATGAGAAATGATGAAACCTAAACATAGCCAAGATAGAAAAGAAGAGGCCCGAGCCAAGGTGAGCAAAAGATGCAATCACGGCATACGTCAGCTACGATGATGTTATTTTATATCATATCCACCATTGCCATCGGATCCCCCATGTCGTAAATCGTGGATCTTCAGTTGTTCAAACCTCAAAAACATTATTTTAATCTTCGCTTCCTGCTCTAATGGCGTGACCTCGGTTCATAAAAACCCTAGAAATCTGCCGCCATCCTCCAAATCATCATCGTCTACAATCTCACTTCCTCTCTCTTTTCTCTCTCTCTGTCTGCAGTCTTTCTCTCCATCATGGGCAGCGAGTCGAAGCGAAGCCTCCACATCGCGATGTTCCCGTGGCTCGCCCACGGCCACATCACCCCCTTCCTCGAGCTCTCCATGTTCCTCTCCCTCCGCGGCCACGCCGTCTCCTTCCTCTCCACCCCCAACAACGTCGCTCGCCTCGCCCGCGCCCACCCCGAACTCCCTCCCTCCATTCGCCTCGTCTCCCTCCCCTTGCCACGCGTCCCCAACCTCCCCAGCTCCGCCGAGTCCACCTCCGACTTGGACATCGACTCGGTCCCTTACCTCAAGAAGGCCTACGACCTGCTCGAGCCAGCCCTGACCCGCTTCCTCTCGGGCAGCCGCGTCGACTGGGTGATCCACGACTTCGCCAGCCACTGGCTCCCCGGGGCTGCAGCTCAGCTTGGGGTTGGCTCCGTGTTCTTCAGCACCTTCAATGCGACCACGCTCACGCTCCTCGGTCCGCCGTCGGAGCTCATCGGAGGTCGGTTTCAGAAGCCAGAGGACCTGACCACCGCACCAGCATGGATACCGTACGAGACCACAGTTTGCCTCAGGCTCCATGAAGTATTGAGGCACCAGCGGTGCATGGACGACGAGGTCTCCGATTTCTGCAGGTTCGGCCACGTGATTGACGGCTGCGATTTCGTGATCGTGAGGAGCTGCCGTGAGTTTGAATTGGAGCCGTTGAACTTGTTGCCGGAGCTTTACCAGAAGCCGGCTATTCCGATCGGGCTATTGACGCCAGCTATTCGAGAGGAGGTTGGAGATGACGATGAGAAATGGAAAGCCCTAAAAAGTTGGCTCGACACCAAGCGCGAGAAATCGGTGCTTTATGTCGCGCTTGGAACAGAAGTGATTTTGAGTCACGAGCTAACAAACGAGTTGGCCGCCGGGATTGAGAAGTCCGGGTTACCATTTGTTTGGGTGTTTAGGAACCGCCTCGTCCCGGCCGGGTTCGAGGAGAGAGTCTCAGGCCGGGGATTCATCTGGGAGGGCTGGGCCCCGCAGACACGGATCTTGGCCCAAGAGGCGATCGGCGGGTTCCTGACACATTGCGGCTGGAACTCCACAATCGAGGCGCTGAGCCGCGGGCTGCCCCTGGTGCTGTTCTCCGGGGGGAGCTCGGACCAGGGCCTTATGGCCCGGTTCCTGCATGAGAAGCAGGTCGGGTTCGAAGTGCCCAGGGACGAGGCGGATGGGTCGTTCACGGGCGACATGGTGGCCGAGTCAATCCGACGGGTCATGGTGGAACATGAGGGCGAGCCAATAAGGGCAACCGCACGAGCCATGAAGGAGGTGTTTGGCAACATGGAGTTGCAAAACAAGTACTTGGAGGAATTCGTAGGGATCTTAGAGAAAGGTTTCACTAAGGACCAAAAGATGGTGAACTAAATTTGCAAGATGGAGTAAGTGATGACTCCACCAAGGATAATGTAGCAACAAGTAAATGATGGATTTGGATTTCTTTACGCATGTCGAGTTGGTATGCTTGCGTTTGATTGTATGTTTGTTGAGAAGTTGCCTCTCAAAAACTAAAGACTATATAATCACTAATATCACTTACAATAATTAGTCGATAGAAAATGTTTACATTCTTAATAGTAATTTATATCTCAATATTTGCGTGAAATTGCAGAATCGAAAAGAGGCAGAGTAGTGCCTCTCTGCTCAAAATTTGATACCGGCAAATTGAGGAAGAAGGAAAAAATAATTTATTTTGTTGGAAAAAATAATAATAAATTATTGGGAGGGAGGAAAAGATCTTCCATTTTCAAAATGATAGAAAATATTTGTCACTTCATTTTCAAATTTCAACCGAATATCCGAAAATATTGTTATTTTTCTAGAAAGTTGCTTCCTTTAAATATTTTTGAAGAAAAATAAAAATAAAAACATTATATTTTTTCATAGAAGGGACGGAGCTTTAAATATTTTTAAATCATAGCTTAAATCGAGCAAGAATTTCATATTATGCATATAAATGAACTCTGCTTGTATGGTAATAAAAGATATAAGTTCTCTTTTTTTATTTGCTAAAGTACGCAAATCAAAATGGTAACACTGCGCAAGTATTCCGCTACTTTGTAACATGCATGGTTGCTTCAATACTATCGAACTGTTGTTCAAAACCATGTTAATATTACTCTCACTTGGGACGGCTATCCATGTCGTGTCTTTTTGTCCGTATCTGTTATTCTTGTCATCACCGAAATATTTTAACGTAATTAGAAAATAATTTCGTTAAAAATTAGTGAAAGAAAAATGTTTATTCATATTAATTTCAAATTGCATCCATCACATCGAGTCATGTTCGGACTTCTCCCAATTAATTGATATAGTATTCTTGTGTCGCATCAAGAATTGTCGCTCCAACATCTCACTCTCACTTTCACATGTCAATGTGACGATTTTCACCACTTCCAGCGGCAATAGCCAATACCAACCGAAAGCATGACAAGACTATACTTCTTATGCTAATTACAGCGTGCAGAATAATGTGTTTGAAATAGAAATCCATTTGATAATATAATTCATTTTTCTATTTCCGTAACAAATCTTTTACTTCAGAAATAGGTTTGGAACAAAAATTAGAAGTATTTTTTTTTTACTATTTAGTTTCTAGAATAAAAATGAGAAATAAAAACCTTTTTCATGACTTGCCCTTACTACCAATTGACTGACCACCCTTCACCCACCGGTTGTCCACCACCCACCCGCCGTTCACTTCATGCCCGCCCGCCGTCCGCCACACATTCGCCGCATGCTTGTCCGTTGCCGCAAAATGCCAACCCCTATTTGCTAGCCGCTTGTTGGTTGCTTCCAATCGTCACCACTTAAGAGAGAGAAATTTTGTGTTATTATCAAATGAATTTCTATTATGAGAATACAAATTTTGTATCATTATAAAATACATATTTTTGCTCGGAAACTCATCCGAGAAATAAATAAAAAAACAATTTATGGCTATAAATTGATTTATGAAAAAAAATGGTTATTATTCGAATTCTTAATTGTTCACTACCCAATGAAATTCCAAACCATCTAATTTTTATTAGTCCATTACACCATGTTTTGGTGATAAGTTGTAGGCCGACTCCATTAGTTTTTTCTCATTCAGGTGACTTGATGATTTCACCACCCCATATTTGTCATTCAAAATGCATTTATGACTAAACATTTTCACAAAAATAAAAATATTTTTCATTCATTCATTTATTCATTCATTTTTATAAGCAGTAGGATTCATAGCCGGAAAAGTCTTCTCAAAAAGCCTAACTATTATATTCATTCATGCTCCTTTTACCAACTAGTCATAATCTCCAAAGGAGATTTATCCCTAAACCAAGAGGATTCATATCCCGGGAAACCTAGTGCACACTCTTACACAAATTTTTGCGATGTAGAGGTGTAGTGCGGCCGACGACAGCATCCGAGAACGGATAAAGCAAGCTAAGGAAGTGAGTACCAGAGCGAAAAACTAAATTGCTGCAGTTGACAAGGTTAATGACTATGCGACGAACTCGGGCAATGCTTCTCGCTCCGTGAACTATACAGAGCAAATCCTTCTCAGGGGCGGCGAATGGCCAACGCACCAATAACACAACAAGGGAAATTAGAACTCATCGCATAAAACTCTGCTGTGCCATGAACATACATGTGCATGGTACTGAGAATACCGCAGAACTAAGAGCGTCTGCAAGTGCATAGATGGAAATGCGAAGCAGCGAAAGGATGAGCTTCCAAAATGCTCGCGTGAGCATGATTTCATATCCCGTGAATCGAGTTGCGTAAGCTCAAGTACAACACTTGCATCCAAATCTCTTTTGTAAGGAATGTGTCATGGATGATTGATCTCGCGTTCCTTAACCCATGCAATCTCAGAATTTCTCCCAAATTAGCCTTATGCACACACTTGACTCATAAAAATCGTACAAGAGTGAAGCTCGATAACATTTATTTGCTTGTAAATGAGGTGATACAACTTAGGGGAGGGGCTCCTATTTATACAAGTGTGAGGCCAACCTTAACCATTGAGCTCCCCTTTTATCTAACGAGCTTGAATCTTCATAATCATTATATAACCATATAAAAACACTCAAGAGGCCCTAGGGCCTTGGGAAGCTTAGGTCTTGTTTGGTAACCGGCCAAATAATAAAAATTTCTATTCTTTTATTCCTGAGAGTAGTTATGGAACAGAATCGTGTTTTGTAAAATTTTTGTTCCCGAAAATAAATTTCTATTTTTTTATTCCTGAAAATAAATTTGGAATAGAATAAAAAATAAATAAATAAAAAGTTGTTATGAAATACATGAATGGATATAATACATGAATGAATATTCATTATATTCATATTATCCAATGTACTTATTATGGTACATTTGTATCAAATGTTCTAAGTACATCTCCCTATACAATGAACGTTCGTCTCCCTTATCCTGTACATGTATCATTCGAAACATTGATATTAATGGTAAGTACATTCTTGTTCTCCTATAAGTAGGAGTTTAGTTTTGATGTACAATATACAATCATAAAGAAACACGACAATGAGATACTAGAAATAAAGCTCTCTCATCTTGCTACTATCTCTAGTGTTCACTTACTTTCTCTTCTTTAATCTCTTCTCTATTATATATTCGCCACGCGATATTTTACAACACGTTATCAGCACGAGGATCTACCGATTAAGTAACTTTTGCAAGCACGAAGATCTACCAACTGAGTAAGTAATTTTTGCAAGGTGGATATTCTTTTTATTGATCAACTTATACTTCATCTTCTTCTATCAATTCTTCATTTTTATTTTTCTTGGCTCGAAGCCAAAATTTTAAATCTAAAAGTATCATTTTGCTCCTAAAATAGCGGTGGATATTTGGAAATCCTTTTAATTAATTTAAGGATTTATTTTTACAAGGATTATGACAAATATTGAAAAGCCCAAATTCCACATCCTGGAAGTGAGTGGAAAGAATTATCTATCCTGGTGCCTTGACATGGAAATGCACCTCCAAGGGCAAGATCTCGCTAATACAATTACAGAGGATGGAACCTCAAATGAAAAGGATAAAGCAAATGCGTTGATTTTTATTCGTCGTCATTTGCATGAGAGCCTGCAGACTCAATATTTATCCGTTCAAGACCCGCATATCTTGTGGAGGAGGTTGAATGATAGGTATGATCATACCAAAACTGTTATCTTCCCTCAAGCACAATATGATTGGCAAAATCTCAGACTGCAAGATTTTAAATCAGTGTCTGACTATAATTCTGCTTTATTTGATATCATTTATCGGCTAGAGTTATGCGGTATCAAACTCACTGATGCAGAAATGCTTGAGAAAACTTTTTCCACCTTTCATACTTCGAATATTGTATTGCAATAGCAATACCGGCAACGTCAATTTGCCACGTATTCTGAATTAATTTCTGTGCTTCTTACTACCGAGCAAACTAATGAATTGATGCTCAAAAATCATGATCTTAGACTTGCTGGCTCAAAAGCATTGCCTGAAGCACATGCTAACTTTGAGAAAAATACTTGCCATTTTAAGGGCTATAAGCGCGGGCAAGAACATAATCCTAGAAAGGATGGCAAGAAATTTAACCGCCCTAGGAAATCAAACTTTGGCCTGAGTCATGGCAAAGAAAAGAAGCAAAAGAAGGTGATTAATGAAAGTATTTGTTATCGCTGTGGCATGACTGGGCACTGGTCACGTACTTGTCGTACGTCAAAACATTTTGTTGACCTATACCAGGCATCTTTAAAGAATACGGGCAAGCGTGGTGAATCTCATGCTATTGAAATCATTCCTACTGCCATAACCACTGTTGAGGCCAACAATATCTCCATTAGTGGGACTCCTCTTGCTCCTGAAGTAGCAAATGCATCATTGGATATCTCAGATTTCTTTGAGGACCTCTGATTACTTTGATGAATTAGATTGGTGAATAATAATTTGAACTTTGAAATTTATGTTGTTTCGTTTTAAATGTATTACTTTTTGTTCTTTATGAAATACTTATATAATATTTATCTTTGAAATTTTATTCGACTATATAACTAATATGCAACTTTTATGATACTTGACACCTGAAGTTGTCAATATAATGCAAATGGAAAATACCAAAAAAAAGGAAGATGTTTGTTTGCTTGATAGTGCAATAACACATACTATATTTTGTAGTAGACACTTTTTCTTGAGTATGACATTACGTAAGGCACAAATCCATACAATATTAGGTCATGTTCCGATTATTGATGGTTTTGGGAATGCTGTAATTATTTTGCCAAATGGCATAATCCTGCATATTGAGAATGCGTTTCTAAGCATTCGATCAAAAAGGAATCTGCTTGGTTTCAAAAATGTACGCCGCAATTGGTACCATATTAAGACTATTTATGAGCAAGATAAGGAATATATTGGCATTTCCTCTTATAAGATGGGCCTGAAGACCATCCATGAGAAGCTAGAAGCTTTTTCTATGGGTTTGTATTATGTCATGATTAAAGTTGTTGAAACCTACGCTACCACATCCTAGAGATTGGTAAGCCCTGATAAGTTTGGACTGTGGCATAATCGCCTCGGTCATCCTGGCGCTTCAATGATGCGTAGGATAATTCAAAATACAAAAGGGCACCCTTTAAAAAATATAAAGGTATTGTTGTCCAAAGATTATAATTGTGAGGCTTGCTCACAAGGAAAGCTCATTATCAAACCTTCTATAACAAAGGTTAATTTTGAATCTCCTTTATTCTTGCAAAAAATTTAGGGTGATATTTGTGGACAAATACAACCACCAAGTGGACCATTTAAATATTTTATGGTATTAGTGAACGCATCCTGTAGATGGTCCCATGTTTGCCTATTATCTACGCGCAATGTCGCATTTGCACGTTTACATGCGCAGATTATAAAGCTCCGGGCACAATTCCCTGATTATCCAATTAAGAGCATAAGGATGGATAATGCTAGTGAATTTACATCAAAGAGTTTTGATACATATTGTGCTTCACTCGGAATCGAGGTTGAGCACCTGGTTGCATATGTTCATACTCAAAATGGATTGGCAGAATTCTTGATTAAACGTATCTAAATCATTACCCGCACTCTATTATTAAGAACGAATCTCAACGATACAGCATGGAGTCATGCAGTTTTGCATGCGGTAGCTCTAATAAGATTACGCCCCACTGCTAGTATTTTACAATCTCTCATTCAAATGGTTTTTGGTTATGAACCAAATATTTCACATCTACGCATCTTCGGTTGTGCTATACAGGTGCCTGTAGCACCGCCAAAAAGGACGAAAATGGGTCCCCAACGCCGTTTGAGCATTTATGTTGGGTTTAATTCACCATTTATCATTAGGTTCTTGGAACCAATTACTGGTGATCTTTTTACTGCCAGGTTTGCAGATTGTCATTTCAATGAGACTAGGTTTCCATCAATTGGGATACCTACAACTTCCATGACTGCAAAACAAAAACCAGTTAAGGTTTTCTCCTGGAATGAGAAAAATTTATCTCAATTAGACCCAAGGACTCATGAATGTGAAAACGAGGTGCATCGCATAATCCATTTACAGGCTATGGCCAATAGACTTCCTAACGCATTTAATGATGCTACTAAGGTAAAGAAGTCTCATATTCCAGCTGCAAATGCTCTAGCTAGGATAATTGTTCCCGAAGAATAGGCTAAAATGAATCAAAATCCCCCGCACTTGAAGCGTGGTAGACCGATAGGATCAAAAGATATTGCTCCTCAAGAACGAATGGGAAAGAATCAGGAATCCGCTCCAAAAGAGCATGGCGTTGTGCTTGCTCCCAAAGAGCTTATTATCCATAAAGAGGCGCAAACCCATGAAAGGAGCACTAGCCCCGGGAATACTGAGAATTCCATTACATATTGTAATAAAATTTGGGATCGAAATGAAATCATCATTGATGATGCTTTTGCATTCTCAGTTGCTCATCAAATTATGGATGATGATTGTGAACCACAATCTATTATCGAATGTCGTCAAAGGCAAGATTGGCATAAGTGGGAGGAAGCAATTAAAGCTGAA
Organism: Eucalyptus polyanthemos subsp. polyanthemos; assembly: GCA_017140185.1. NCBI lineage: Eukaryota > Viridiplantae > Streptophyta > Magnoliopsida > Myrtales > Myrtaceae > Eucalyptus > Eucalyptus polyanthemos. The sequence continues at coordinate 61,989,260 of CM029459.1, read as the reverse complement.
TTAGCTTCCTTAACTAAACAAGATGTTTTTGGACCTATAACTCGTATCCCCGATAATGTAAAGCCCGTTGGATATAAATGGGTATTTATCCAAAAATGAAATGAGAAAAACGAGGTTATCAAGTATAAAGCCCGACTCGTTGCTCAAGGCTTCTCCTAGAGACTTGGGATTGATTATAATGAGACATATTCACCTGTGATAGATATGATTACATTTCGTTTTCTCATTAGCCTAGCAATCTTTGAAAGATTGGAAATGCGTCTTATGGATGTTGTGACGGCATATCTATATGGCTCATTAGACTCTAATATTTATATGAAAATTCTTGAGGGATTCAAAATGCCTGAAGCATGCACTCCCCGCAAATTATTCTCAATAAAATTACAAAGATCCTTGTACGGGTTAAACCAATCCAGTCGCATGTGGTATCAACACCTAAGTGAGTACCTAATTAAGGAAAATACAAAAATGATCATATCTGTCCATGCGTGTTTATTAAGAAATCAGAAACCGGATTTGCTATTATAGCAGTTTATGTCGACGATATAAATTTAATTGGAACTCCAGAAGAGTTAGCTGAAACTGCTGAATATTTGAAAATGGAGTTTGAAGTTAAAGATTTGGGTAAAACCAAACTTTTTCTTGGTCTAGAGCTTGAGCATAAAGCAAATAGAATAATCGTCTATCAATTAGCATATGTTGAAAGATTGCTTAAACGTTTCAACATGGACAAAGCTCACCCATTGAGCACCCCTATGGTTGTAAGGTCTCTAGATCCCCAAAATGACCCATTTCGTCCTAGAGAATCTGATGAAGAGATACTTGGTCCTGAAGTACCATATCTCAATGCAATTGGGGCTTTAATGTACTTGGCACAATGTACGAGACCAGATATCACTTTTGCGGTAAATTTATTAGCACGTTTTAGTTCTGAGCCAACTCGGAGACATTGGAATGGAGTTAAACATATTTTCCGTTATCTCCGAGGAACCATAGATTTGGGATTATATTATTCCAAGGATTCCACTAACTCTGATTTAGTTGGATATGCTAATGCTAGATATAGATCCGATCCACATAAGACTCGCTCTCAAACCGGGTATTTATTTTGTTATAACGGCACCGCTATTTCTTTGTGTTGTACGAAGCAATCGCTAGTAGCTACATCTTCTAACCACTCTGAGATTATTGCTTTATATGAAGCTGGAAGAGAGTGTGTTTAGTTAAGATCCGTTATAACACATATTCATAATTCTTGTTGCTTAATACCGGTTACAAATTCTCCCACTATAATTTATGAAGATAATGCTGCTTGTGTTACACAAGTTAGGGGAGGATATATCAAAAGTGATAGGACCAAGCATATCTCGCCGAAATTTTTCTATACTCATGAACTCCAAGAAAGTCGACAAATTTATGTTAAACAAATTCGATCCATAAATAATCTTGCAGATCTTTTTACCAAATCATTGTCAACATCAAGTTTTGAGAAATTAGTATATGGCATTGGTATGAGGCGAGTTCATAAGATGTAAGCCCCATAAGTGGCTATATGGCCCTATTAAGGGGGAGATATTATAAACTATGCATTGCAACATTGATATGCAGCTAGTTCACAAGATGCAATAATGATTAGTCCTAGGAGTGGCTATATATACATTGCACTCTTTTTTCTTTATGTCCGGTTTTTTCTCATGGGGTTTTTTCCGGCTTAAAGTTTTTAACGAGGCAATTAATGCATCAATAAAAGGGAGAAATCATAACATGTGTGTGATATAACTAGTACAAGTACCTAGAGGGGGGTGAATAGGTATATAAAAGATTTTTCTCGATAATTGCACAATACTAGACAGTTGATAGATTTGAGACAAACAATAATTAAAGTAAGACTGAGAGAAGGGAAGAAAAAATTGAACACGCGGTTTATAGTGGTTCGGCTTATTTCAAGCCTACGTCCACTCTTCTGCACTGACAACCTATTGGCTGGATTCCACTATGAACAAAGAGATGTTACAGTGTTGTTCTTCCTTGATTTCTCGGTGTAGATGATCTACCACACTCACTCAAGGTATCACTAAGTATAGACACTCTTTGTGTATACAATTTCGCTCAAAATGTATCGACTAATAATCAAGGTGCTTCAGACTCTTGAATTTCTCTATCGATCATGCACTAAAGCAACTAGAACGTCTTCCTTTTATACTCCTTTATGCCATCATATCCGTTGGCACTTACCAAAGAAATTCCTCCAATCTACCCGTTGGATGGAATTAATCAAGAAGATCATTCGAGCTATTAAAGGAACCTGACGATAGCCCATCAATCATGTTCATCCATACAATCAAGATCTTGGTTTCCAAGAATAGAACCTTCCAAGAATATTTCGTCGACCATTGGATCTTCAAACGATCTTGATTACGAATAAAAGAATCCGTTATATTTATCCAGCCAAGAGATCTTTTCCAGAGGATAGGACTAAATCATCAACCAAATACTTCGGCTCTGGATTACCTTCGTCACTGGATTAGAAAAACTGTCAATGAGAATAGTCTTGAGTATTGAGTCTTGAGTGCTGAGTCTGGTGATCTGAAAGTCTTCAGACTCTAAACAGAAGGTCTGCAATTATCCAGACTAGACTGATAGAAACGTTTTGTCAGCTTTAAAATATTCTGGAAAGATTTCTCCAACAGTGTGCTCTGCACTCTTTTTCCCTTTTGTTTGGTTTTTATCTCACTGGGTTTTTCCGGCTTAAGGTTTTTAATGAGGCAGTATCATTCGATGCACATTTGTAATGAATATGATGAATATTCAAGGGAGAGTGTTATGAAATACATGAATGGATAGAATACATGAATGAATATTCATTATATTCATCTTATCCAATGTACTTATTATGGTACATTTATATCAAATGTTCTAAGTACATCTCCCTATACAATGAACGTTCATCTCTCTTATCCTGTACATGTATCATTCGATATATTGATATTAATAGTAAGTACATTCTTGTTCTCCTATAAATAGGAGTTTAGTTTTGATGTACAATATACAATCATAAAGAAACACAACAGTGAGATACTAGAAATAAAGCTATCTCATCTTGCTACTATCTCTAGTATTCACTTGCTTTCTTTTCTTTAATCTCTTCTCTATTATATATTCACCACGCGATATTTTACAACAAAAGTTGATTTTTGTTCCCGGGAACAATTCTAGAATCAAGCTCATAATTTCTTTTTCTTGTTCTTCTTCCCTTTTCTTCTTCTTCATCTATCACCACCGCCGCGATTGCTGTTCGCCATCTGCCATCCACCACCCACCGCCGCAGGTTGCCAGCAACCGATCCAATGAGCTCGCCGAAAGCAAGCCTAACCACCGGTGAAGCCGCTCACCCAGCCATGGCTCGGCCGAGCCTCGCCTAGCCTCACCAAGGGCCGGTGACACTCCGATAAGGTCGTCGGCTCTCATTTGGCCGGTCGCCAGTAGGCCAGCCACTTGAAAAAGAAGAATAGGTGAAAGAAAGGGAAAAAAAAAAAAAAAAGAAGGAAAAAAGTAATAAAATTATTTAAAAATTAAAAGAAAATGATTTGGAGTATAAATTTTGAATATGGTACCAAACACAATCTATCTCAGGAATTGAATTTTGGACAATTATCAAATGGCTTAAAATGCTTAGAAATTATCTCCGAAAACATAATAAAAAAGAATCATTTTTTATCAGAAATTGTTCCCAGGAACAGAAACGTTACCAAACGCACCATTAAGGATCGTTTAGTTTGGGAAGCTTGAGGATCACCCATCCAAGGATGGGCTCAAGCTTTAGGACACGGATGAGCCACGGCCTAGTGTTTGGGAAATCTTTTGGAATGCATTTGTCTATCGGGCCTTGTCAACCAAGCTGTGTCAAATGCCTACAAGTAGAAAGGGCCAAATAGATGCTCCATGAAACTAAAGGCCCCCCATTTCACGAGCTATGTAGCACCGACATGGATACACGATATGCGACGCAACACGACACAACATGACACGACATGACACGTCGACACGTCATTTCTTAAAACTAGAAAATTCCGACACGTTCCGACACGTTATATATTAAATGTATTTTTATATAATAATAATAATAATAATAATAATAATAATAATAATAGCCTATAATTAATTTACACTAAAAATATTAATTCAATATTTTTTAATATCTTTAATTATTTTAATTTGACAAATTTAACTGCATTTCATTACAATAATACATAAGATTTAGAGGGAAAAAACATTGTTTAAAGTTTAATGCTAAAATGGTAATATGAAATTTATTTATTTATTAGGCGTAGCATTTTTTTATTACTTCTTTCATAGTAAAAGACTTTTCAAAAAGCCAAAATAATTCTTAAAAAAAAAACTAAAAAAAAATAAAAATAGCCAAGGTTGTGGCTAGGCATGCTACTACCGCTGACCCTCTCAGTGGTGTGCCTAGCCACCGCTGAAGGAGGCTAGTGAGGCGGTAGAGGGAGGGCGACCCTCACCAGCCCTAGACAAGGCCCGGGCGAGGCTCACCTAGATTTGGGTGACGCCTACTGTCGCCTGTGGCCGGTGAACCTCCCCAACCCCAGGCAAGGGTTGGCAACCCTCGTTGGGCCCAAGCGAGGGGGTGGCGTCGCCTAGATCTAGGCGAGCCTCACCGGCCCTTGCCTAGCCGGCAAGGGCCACCCCCCCCCCCCATTTGTCGCCTATGGCCAGCAAGGTCGCCGGCCCCCTTTGACAATGGCAGCAACAACGATGCCCAGCCACCAGCCCTCCTCTTTTTTTTCTTTTTCATTTTGTTTTGTATATTTACATTTTGATCCATCAAGTATTGAAAGTTTTCAAAACTGAGTTCGTGCGTGTCGGAATTGCGTGTTAGAGAGTTGATCACATATCAATTTTTTCAACACTCGTTGACCGCATGTCAGAGCGTATCAAACACATGTCAGAGCGTGTCGGACACATGTCGAAGTGTCAAACAAGACACGAAAGCTCCTAAAAAGTGTCGGCGCTACATAGTTCACGAGACACATAACGATAGTTGTCCTTCGATGAAGGTGACGCAGCCATCTCTCCGGTGGCCACTGCCGTCATCGCAGATCAACATCGTCTCACATAAAAACTTGCAGTTTTTTTTTTCCTCTTCTATTTATAGTAATATGCAAATAATTTTTTTTTTTTTTTTTTTTTTTTGCTGAGGTTTTTAGGTTCATGTCTTTCTCCCTAGAAATTGGCTAGATGTTTTTAGAGGCAATAAGGTGATGATGGACCGACCTAAAAAAAAAAAAAAAAAGGTGATGAAGGTATCGATTGAGCGGTGATTGTGGCGGTTTAGTCGACGCACTTGAAATATGAGTTAAACGGAGGAGAATTTTATTGGTTCGGATCGTGTAGGTTTTATGCCGTTTAGACTATATTGCATAAATTTGACAAACATGATTAATTAATTTTGGTCCAAACTTTTAAGTGACCTGCTCTATTCATTTGCTACCTTCACTTACTACTCAAAGCTTGATTTTGCGTACGATTTCGATATAATATTTGTTGGAGATATCATTAGACATACTAATGACGTTATTTGATATTTCATTATTCGCTATGTAGTGCATAATATTTAATGTATACTTTTTTTTTACAATACAATATTATTTGGGGTCACGTCTACATATTCACATTCCTTGTACTTTTTCATATATTTCATATATTGAACAATATAAGGAGATTTTCCATATGTTGTAACTATATCATTTCTTTGAATTACTTGATCACATGAAAAATAAGTACCTCCTAATTTTTCTGTCTCAACATAAATTGTACGCATCCATATGAAAAAAAAAATCCCAGTACATGAAGTCGAAGTCGGTACACACTTTAGACCTCAAACTAAACTTAGAATTTTCAAACTTGATTTAAGCAATATCATGTAGTTATCTCAAGTCTCAGCACAAGAAAGTAATTGCATTCCATTGTCTCAATCATAAAATGAATTTACAAATCTTTAATTGAACAAGCCTAACACTTAATTTGATGCCAAAAAATAAAATCCATTGGGTAATGTCACTAGAAAAGAAGATTTCTCAAAAAAAAAAAAAAAAAAACTGAACCTATGGTTATCGACATTATGCATATGCATGAGTAAGGTTGACACATGGAAGCTTTATATGGCGCCCCCTTTGAATGTCAAAAAAATCAGGTGACTTGAGATTGGAGATTGAATCACGTTTTTAACCGCTCATCAAATACAAAGATTATAATTTAAAAAAAAAAAAAAAAGCAAATCAAAAGACATTTTACAGCATACAACCAATGAATTTCAGAAAGTGTAATTTATAGCGAGAAGTAGATGGTAACATTTTCAATTTTACCTAGAATGGAACATACGCCCTATTCGAGTAATTTTTCTTTTTGCTGTTGACCCCACAAAATTAAATCCTAGATTCGTGTCTTCCTCTTGTCAGAAAAATCATTCAATCGACTATAAACTTATTGCACAAATATTAATTTAGTCACAAAGTTGTTAATATAGTCCAAAAACCTTTGCACAAAATTTTAATGTAGTCCTTGCAGCCCAATTATAAATGAAATTATTTTTCTTTCCTTTAAGATAAAAGTGTTGGGCGGTCTTAGGCCTCTCTCATCTTAAAAGCAAGCTCAAAGGATAAGACTTTCATTCGCACTTATAAACCAAGCACCAGCCCCTTTCATAACCATAATCTCAACAATCTCTCCCTCACATATCTGGCCTAGATCGGCGGCGCAACAATCCGTAACCCTCCCATGTCACTTTATTTTTTGTCTAGATTTAATGGCAACCTAGGCTCTAATAAACAGAGAGTCTCTTTATATTTCAAATCTACTAAATAATGTGAAGTTTGGTTTAAGTGCCAGCTTATTTTGCCATATTTCAATATATAGATATGAGGAATTATAAAGACTTTTAGAGCACATGAAGTCATTTAAAAATATGTAATGTATCTTTGGTAGGACTTTAGTTTCCTACCTGTTAGTTTCCGTTTTTTTTTTTTTTTGGAATATAATGGTAACTGAAAGAAGCACAGCTTTCTTGATTAGTTATTTAGATAAGTGTCTTTGAAGCACTCTTTAACAAGATCGATCGATCGATTTGCATTGATGCAGCAATACTATGACAAATTCAAAGCGAAGGAAAGACGTTCCTACTTCAAACCCTAATAGAACCAACTTAATCATAACGGGAAATTCGGTCACATGAAGCATTTTGATCAAGCTTCACAGGGAACGTGCGTGCATGGACGAGATAAGTTGGCACGTAACTCAATTTCTGTGGGAGTTGTGTGAATGGGCAGTGAGTTTTCGTGACCTGTCGACACTCGGGGACAAGAAGGGCCAATCCTCGCTGTCTCTCTTAGAGCTCAAAACCCATTTCTTCTCTTCTCCCTTGGAATATTCTGTTCAAATTGTCTGGACATGAATGTATGTCTAAAAAAAAAAATAGAGTAAGAGGGCACTATTGATTATTCTACCCTTGCTCAAAATTAAAAACCGCACATCTACGCTTATTCGTCTCAATATAGACCTCAAAGCTTTTGAAAAGATTTATGAGTCGTTTTTACATTACTGCATTTTACTGACGTGGGCTGACATAATTTTTCCATGAAAATATGGTTTTCAGTCTACGAAAATTGTTCACTCGGCCCTTGCATATTAAAATTAGGAATTGACCCCAATCCCTAAGCAAAAGTATTGTTGAAATTGCAATTGTGTATTTGGAGCATTTTCATTTCATTAAACCCACAAAAACTACATTGAAATTGGATTGGCGCATAGTGGATGTTGCTAGTAGGAGGAGATTTGAGCTTAATTTAGATCGTCTCTTGAGCCTACAAAAACTTAGAATCTGGCAATCTGGCAATCCTGTCGGTTTGTCACTGTGGCTGAGAATATCATATGCTATGCACATGGGTGAGCTCAATAGTCGATAAAAACATATATATGTATGCGATCAAAAAAGAAAGTCGATCTACTCCATTCGAGCTCGATAGATATGTACTCAAAAATGGAAAGTCAGATCCACTCCTTTCCTTGAAAGCTTCACCTTCTCCCTTATAAAAAAGGACTGGAAGACTTGGCACCTTCACCAGATAGAAGTCCACATTCCACAAGAAGGCACGCCCAACAATAAACAAAGGAAAGGCATTGTTGGCTCGATAGGTGAGTGATCACATCTCGCACGGCAATCATACGTGCTTGGCCGGCCAAAGCTTTTAAAGAATGGTTAATGACATAAATCATCTTAAAATATTGGCCCAATGTGTAATGTGATCCCTGAATTTTAAATCTGTTCGATAAAGTCTCTAAACTTTAACTCAATTTTAAATCTCTTAATTTATTCAATATGATCCCTAAAATTTTGGCACTTATTTAATTTAATCCATGGACCATATAAACTATTCGATGTTGTCCTTGTTAGATATTTTTGAAATATTTATTAAAAATTATGACCGTCATTAAAGTCATCATTTTTGTAACGGTTTTACAATGGCCATATAACGGCTTTGTAATGACCATATAACGACTTTATAACGGCTGCATAACTTTTGACTTATTACTTCATAAACTCTTCATTATTTTATAATGGCCATCCTTTTAATTATCAATAGATTTATGACAGTACTCTCTCTTTCTCTTATTTAAACATAAATTAAACTTCAAACCACAATCTTTGAAGATGCCCCATCCTCTCATATATTTTTATTTCTTTTTGTTGGGTTATATATATAATGTTGTTCTGTTCCTTCTAATATTTAGTGGAAAGTAAAAAAAAAAAATTATTGTATCTTGGGAAAATAGCCGTTGAAGCCTTACACACTAAGTTTCATACTTCAAATGGCGAAATTATCCTTAAGGACAATACTTATATGCCTCGGACATTTATTTTTATTTTCTAATCTTTTGCAATGTACTTTCAATAGTTATTATTATTTTCATGTATTTTAATATTTTTCCAATAGTCCTTCCATTGATTCAAGTTCACGGATCGTCGAACATTTTCATACATTCTAGGGACTAAATTAACATGTACCTAAAGTCCAAAATCGCACTAAACAAATCAAAAGTTCTAGGACAACATTACACATTGGGTTAAAAATCATGAATCAAGTTGTATATTAGGTCAAAGTCCATAGATCATTTATGTCATTTACTATTTAAAGAAAGAGGAGGCCGGTTTTTCTTTCTAGAGAGTGTCCATCGTTAATGAAGAGAGGAGATTCATATTAGGGGTGAGCGGTTCCAGGTTCCGGTTCGGTTCCGTTTGGAACCTGGAACCTACCCTCGGGTACAGGTTCCTCAAAATGAGGAACCTGGAACCTACCCGTGGGAACCGAGAACCTGGAACCTACCCTGTCACAGGTTCCAGGGTCGGTTCCAGGTTCCAACAGGTTCCTTGTTTTTTTTTTTTTTTGTTATTTTCATATTTGAATTATAATATATGCGCACGTTACCCAAAAAAACTATAACGTACGCGCACGTTACCAAAAAAAAAAAAAAACTATAACATATGCGCACGTTACCAAAAAAAAACTATAATGAACGTGTATATTACATGGTAACTTCCCATTGACATGTTATCTTGATACATTAACTTCGCACTGCACAACAATAATAGAATATAATTAGAAATTTCAAAACAAATAGCAAACTAGAAAGTAGAAATAAAACACCACTAGAACAAGAATGTCTAGAGGTACAAGTTTTGAAAACAATTTCGATTAAACCCTTAAATGAACTCAGAAAATTCTGAAATTTGGACACGTTGTATTTAAGACCTAGAGGTACAAGTTTCATGAATAAATTGTAGTCCAATTCGTTCTGGATTAAAAGATAAAATCGATTTACTTTTCATATTCTCTACTTGCACAGTTTTTGAACAAATTTTGGTTAAATAGGCAAATGAACTACAAAAATTACGGAATTTAAATATGTTGTAGGGAAGACATGAAGAGATATATTTCATTCAGAACACATTTCCAAAAGAACCTCATACAAAATGATATAGTCCACGCATTGCAACTTACAAGATCCGAACACATCAGATTGCACAGTTTTAGAAACATTTCCGATTAAATACCCAAATGACCTTCAAAAATTATGAAATTCGACTATGTGATAGCCAAGACCATAAGGTAGATACTTCATGAAAACATCGAAGTCAAATTCGTCCTAGATAATTAAATATGGACGGTTAAAATCCCTGTTCGTAGTACCGTAATTCCATATCTAACCATCTCCAAAGGACCACGATTTCACCTACCTATTCTTGTTTGTTTTCTCTAAATTTTTTATATGTGGTACCTCAGGATGTCCTTTACAACTTTTGTTAAGAAACCGAAGTGAAATTTCGACAAAAGGTTGCCTTACAGTCCATGTATTCATCAAGGGTCGGTCCCAAAATCTCCAGATCCAGTCTTTCCAAAGAATAATGATTTCACCCACTTATACTTGTTTGTTTTGTCCCAAATTTGAGTATGTTATACTCCAAGAAATCCTTTACAACTTTCATTTAGAGGCCAAAGCCAAACTTCAACGAGAACATCACATACAAGTCACTAGAACATCCAAGGTTGAGTTTTTTCTGCCCTAAGTAACCGGTTCCGGTTCCGGTTCCGAAACAGGTTCCGGTTCCAAAATCGGTTCCGGTTCCGGTTCCTAGAAAAAAGGAACCGGAACCGGAACCGGTCCCCCTTGGAACCGGGAACCGAACCGGACCCTCCTCCGGTTCGGTTCCGGTTCCTGGGTAACCCGGGAACCGCGCTCAGCCCTAATCCATATCACAACAAGCCTTTTCTCCGTTTTGCACCGCTACCAACATAACCAACAATTTATCGCCGTGCTTTGCCTTCCCATCACCGTTCGCTGCAATGTCTTGTTTCCACGCCACTTTCGCTGCTGCTCCCGACGTCGCACCGCCAAATGCTGAAGAGCTCCCGCTAGGGATAGTCATTCATTAGCTTTTCCTTTCGGCGGTTCACTTCGAGAAAGGTTGCGACTCGAAGCCCTCAAATGGATCACTCCCCATGGATATAAAAACAAACAAAACAAAAAAAAAACAAAACAAAAAGGAAACGATAAAACCTAAGCATAACCAAGAAAGGAAAGAAGAGGCCCAAGCCAAGGAGAACAAAGATGCAATCACCCCATACGTCAGCTATGATGATCTTATTGGATTGTATAGTTTTTTTTTTTTTTGTAATCCAGGGAACCCCATCAGCCGTTTGTCACCTTACGGTACATAGCCGCCAAGTAAACCCTGGAGTGATGCTAGCGGAGGACCCACCACCCCGACATCACGCTTAAGACGCCGATGCTTCCACTGGGTTTTGACCCTTGCACCTTTCCCCCAAGGTTCAAGGTCTTATCTAACTTCGCCACCAAGGCCGGTGGTTTATTGGATTGTATGTTGATGCTTAGACTCAGAGAGAATAATGAATGATATGTATTTATAAAAGCGGTTAATTACAGAAAGGGTATAGATAGAGACATAATTATAGAAGTACCCTATAATATATATATATATACAGACACACAAAATACACATTAATATTATATTCACCATTGACGCCAGATTCCCTACTTCACGAATCGTAGATCTTCAGCTGTTCAATCCTCAAAAACATTATTTTAATCTTCGCTTACTGCTCTAATGGCGTGACCCGGTCCATAAAACCCCAAGAAATCTCCCACCATCGTCGTCAACAATCTCACCTCTCTCTCTCTCTCTCTCTCTCTGCATTGTTTCTCTCCATCATGGGCAGCGGGTCGAAGCAAAGCCTCCACATCGCCATGTTCCCGTGGCTCGCCCACGGCCACATCACTCCCTTCCTTGAGCTCTCCAAGTTCCTCTCCCTCCGCGGCCACGCCGTCTCCTTCCTCACCACCCCCGGCAACGTCGCTCGCCTCGCCGGCGCCCACCCCGAACTCCCTCCCTCCCTTCGCCTCGTCTCCCTCCCCTTGCCCAGCGTCCCCAACCTCCCGACCTCCGCCGAGTCAACCTCCGACTTGGACATCGACTCGGTCCCCTACCTCAAGAAGGCCTACGACCAGCTCGAGCCGGCCCTGGCCCTGTTCCTCTCGGACGGTCGTGTCGACTGGGTGATCCACGACTTCGCCAGCCACTGGCTCCCCCGGGCCGCCGCTCGGCTCGGGGTTCGCTCGGTGTTCTTCAGCACCGTCAACGCAACCTCGCTCGCCTTCCTCGGCCCGCCGTCGGAGCTCCTCGGAGGCCGGTGCCATAAGCCGGAGGACTTGACCTGCGTGCCAGCGTGGATCCCGTACGAGTCCACAGCTTGCTTGAGGCTTTATGAGGTACTGAAGCACCAGCGGTGCATGGACGACGAGGTCTCCGATTTCTCCAGGTTCGGTCACACGGTCGACGGCTGCGACTTCGTGATAGTGAGGAGCTGCCGCGAGTTCGAATCGGAGCCGTTGAGCTTGTTGCCGGAGATTTACCAGAAGCCCACGATCCCAATCGGGCTACTGACGCCAGCTATCCGAGACGAGGTTGGAGCCGACGATGAGAAATGGAAAGCCCTGGAAAGTTGGCTCAGCACCAAGCGCGAGAAAACGGTGCTTTATATCGCGCTTGGAACCGAAGTAATTTTGAGTGGCGAGTTGACGAACGAGTTGGCCGCCGGGATTGAGAAGTCCGGGTTACCGTTCGTTTGGGTGGTTAGGAACAGCCTCGTGCCGACCGGGTTCGAGGAGCGAGTCTCGGACCGAGGGTTCGTCTGGGCGGGCTGGGCCCCGCAGACTCGGATCTTGGCCCACGGGGCAATCGGCGGATTCCTGACACACTGCGGGTGGAACTCCACGATCGAGGCACTGAGCCACGGGCTACCCCTGGTGCTGTTCTCCGGGGGGAGCTCGGACCAGGGCGTGATGGCCCGGTTCCTGCACCAGAAGCGGGTCGGGTTTGAGGTGGCCCGGGATGAGGCGGATGGGTCATTCACGGGCGACGTGGTGGCCGAGTCGATCCGGCAGGTCATGGTGGAGCCCGAGGGCGAGCCGATTAGGGCAAATGCAGGGGCCATGAAGGAGGTGTTTGGGGACATGGAGTTGCAAAACAAATACATGGAGGAATTTGCAGGGATATTAGAGAAAAGTGCCACTAAGGACCAAGAGATGGCGAAGTAAATCTACAAGACGAGTATTGCTAAGTATATTGAATCGATATACCAAATTGATAAGTACGGTAATGCGATCGATTTTTATTGGATATTAAATATGACCTGATTTAAGATTTTATTGCATTTGCCTTTTACATAAAATTTAAATGATATTAACCTTAGTAAACCCATACATCATTCGTGTGAACTCACTATACACGGAGTATGCAAAAGTTATTAATAGAGTCGATCTTATATGATTTCAGTCAATCTAATCATTTCATGAATAGACAGAAGCTACACAAACGGCAAGATGTAACGTATTCAATTGATTAATTAAAGTCGGACGAAAGCAACCATTATAAGATATGCTAAAAGCCAAAAGCAATTTTTACACTCAAATGTATAAGAGGGAGGAGACGGGGTGAAAAAAGATAATCAAAACCCGACATTGCGGGTGACCCAATTTAAAAATTCGCCTCCATTAGCACAAGAAAATTAATCCAAGAAAAGTGAAATAAAATAATGTATTCGAAGAAGACTAATATAGATTGAAAGCCATTACGCGACAAGTACGTGCGCTCGGCCGTGGGGGCTGCTTCTGAATGAGAATCATAGAATTCAAATAATATAAATATAAGGCTAAGATTGGAATTTTTATATAAACTTAGAAATTTGGAGCTGATGATTAGAATCCACCACGAAGCTAAAACAGTACGACATATATATATAAACTTCAATGCGACCACGCTCACGCTCCTCGGCCCGCCGTTGGAGCTCATCGGCGGCCAGTTTCAGAAGCCAGAGGACCTGACCAGCGTACCGGCATGGATACCGTACGGCGTACGAGACCACAGTTTGCCTCAGGCTCCATGAAGTATTGAGGCACCAGCGGTGAATGGACGACAAGGTCTCAGATTTCTGCAGGTTCGGCCACGTGATTGACGGCTGCGATTTCGTGATCGTGAGGAGCTGCCGTGAGTTTGAATTGGAGTCCAGAAACCAGCTATTCCGATCGGGCTATTGACGCCAGCTATTCGAGAGAAGGTTGGAGATGACGATGAGAAATGGAAAGCCCTAAAAAGTTGGCTCGACACCAAGCGCGAGAAATCGGTGCTTTATGTCGCGCTTGGAACGGAAGTGATTTTGAGTCACGAGCTAACGAACGAGTTGGCCGCCGGGATTGACAAGTCCGGGTTACCATTTGTTTGGGTGGTTAGGAACCGCCTCGTCCCGGCCGGGTTCGAGGAGCGAGTCTCAGGTCATGGATTCATCTTGGCCCACGAGGCGATCGGTGGGTTCTTGACGCATTGTGGCTGGAACTCCACGATCGGTGAGCCGTGGGCTGCCCCTTGTGCTGTTCTCCAGGGGGAGCTCAGAGCAGGGCCTTATGGCCCGGTTCCTGAACGAGAAGCAGGTCGGGTTTGAAGTGCACAGGGACGAGGCGGACGGGTCGTTCACGGGCGGCATGGTGGCCAAGTCAATCCGGGGGGTCATGGTGGAGCATGAGGGCGAGCCAATAAGGGCAACCGCACGGCCCACAAAGGAGGTGTTTGGCAACATGGAGTTGCAGTAAGGACCAAAAGATGGTCAACTAAATTTGCAAGACAGAGTAAGTGATGACTCCACCAAGGATAATGTAGCAACAAGTAAATGATGGATTTGGATTTTTTTATGCATTTCGAGTTGGTATACTTGCGTTTGATTGTATGTTTGTGGAAGATGTCTCTCAAAAACTAAAGATTATATGATCACTAATATCACTTATAATAATTAGTTAATAGAAAATATTTCCATTCTTAACAGTATTTTATATCTCAATATTTCCATGAAAGATGAAAATAGTTATAGTGATACGTTTATAAGAAAATATTTTTCTAAATAATTTATTTTCGCAAAAGGAACGAAACCTTAATATCAAGCCCTTAACTCAAAGCTTATGAGCCAAAACCACATTAATTAGCGCTTGCTTTTCCTCGTATTTGCATTTAAAAGACAAAAACCTAAGTGAATATCTCCGAGAATATCCATCCCATGATTCATGTATAATTCAAGGCACGTCATGATAAAATTATAGTTTTCCAAAAAAAAATTATATTATTGCATGAGATGACGTAATGTGTCTCTCTCGTGCCATGCAGGCATTGGCTTTTGATCCTTTTCAACTACACTTTCTATTGCTTAATAAAGAATTTCATAATATTATTTTTTTTCCTAAGCCATTGTGGACGATTTGTCTTTTTTAATTAACTGCAAAATAAGTGGGTCACGTAGCATGAACCATCTATGGACTATCACTTCGATCGGGACCCAAGATTTACGTCGAAACTTTGGCGAGCTTAAGAGTTGACTAAGCTCCAATTTAGTACAACCTTTCATCCTCGCATCGACGGACAATTTGAAAGGGTAATCCAAATTTTGGAAGACATGCCTTTGTGTGTTGGATTTTCTGGGATGAAAAATTATTCTTGTTTGTTGATGCTGGAATTTCGTTACGGTAGATGCTGTTTTTAAAAAAAAAAAGAAAAGTTAAAAAGAAGAAGAAGAAAATTTGAAACGTTTTGATCTACCCACGAATTATACGAAAGAAGCAAATCTCGTTATGGGAAATGGGGGACATGGGGGGATTCATCTCATTAGTAGATTTCTCTCTCTCTCTCTCTCTCAAACGAACAAACCCATTCGTGTTTTCTCTACCGAAACACATCTCCTTCTTTTCCTCTCGCCTCTGTTTGTCTCCACGGAGCCAACCCATTTCAGCCCCTCTCGACCGGCGCCATCATCAAGTAGTAGATCGTTGCTGCTCATTCCGATCAAAGATTCGACGCCGGCTGTGAAGCTTAACCGCCCGACACCTCCCCTCCCTTCCGTTGTCAAAGGATACAGGCAAATGGGCTGTTCTTGTAGTCTCATGTCCCTGATTTGGGTCGTTGGGTGCTGCATGTGGGTTTAGGGTTAGGTAGCTGCGATTGGGGGTGCAGGGGACGGTTAGTAAAGCCCTGTTCTTGGTTGAAATCGGTAGATGAGAAGCTTTTTGTTGTTCGATGGGTAAAGCAGAGGGAGCCATCTACGCGTGCGTCCTCTATTCTTGTTTTGTTACACGATTTCTTCAACTTTTTTTTTTTTCTGGGTTCAACCTTCCTCGAGCAGCGAGTCGCTGTACCCAGAGAGTTGTGATGTTTCTGGAGCTGTTAATTTGTTAGCGTTGAAGGGTTTTGTGTAGTGCTGTTGCTGTCTTAGAAAGTGCATTGATAGGCTGGATTGTTGGATTTTGATGCTAAATGATGATTTATTGAGTGATTGAGACTGTTTTGAGGCTAAAGGATTGAGGAAATGTTCAGATTTTTCATATCTGGTTTTGATTTCTTTGGACTTCATCCAAAACAGACTTTATGATTATGAAATCTTGAAGAATTCGGCCATTGATTTGATTTGAGTAAGAAAAATCTCAATCCGTATTTGAAGTTTTACTTACTAAGGCACCGGCCTCATTTGTTTTAAGAAAATGTACGGTGCTTTCATATTTGAAATTCCGTATCAATTCTTTTAAAACCAATCTTTGAAAATCTTGAAGTTGGAAGTGTAGCTTCAAATTACTAATGCGCTGAATTCAATCTAATTAATATATAGGAGGAGTTTTGTGAACTAGTGAACTGTTTTTGTGAAAATCAGTGTGACCTCAATCGACATTTTAAATTTTCTGTAATTATCGGACCACAATTTGATTTCGAACTCTTGATGAAAGTTTTAGAGCACATCTTCATGAATAACATATCCAAAATTCAGAGAAAACGAACAAAGTATGACCCTCAAACTAATTTTCCTACAAAAATGTGAAATCTGGAATTTTCCAGAATGTTGGGTAGGAAGAAAATCAAAGTTTTACCCTCAGTGCCTATGGAATCTGACTTAGTGTTCTTCTTGAGATTTGTCCTCTAGGTCTTATTAATAGCGTGTCAAAATTTTGTAATATTCTGACAAGGATTGATGTACTTTTTATGTCTGCGAACAAAACTGCTCCTTTTGCTCATAAATTGCTTGATCCGAGTATATGTGTTTGTTGCTGTCTCTTGTATTGGATTCTTAATTGGCTGAGATTGCTGGTACTGCAACAAGGTGGAACTATGAATGTATGATTGGCTAATGAGCCAATGGGAGACCCCGAGTGTCGGGATGCCTGGAGAGGGATGAAAAGAAGTAATGGTGTTCTCTTCAGAGGTCTGAGAAGGGTTGAACAGCTTCTCAGGGGACCTCGTGATGCCAGGTTAGGTGCGAGGGGGTTCAGGGTGGAGTGTCGTCTTCCCTTGAGTGATTGTTGCAGCTAGGTTTCTGTGGATTCAATAACTTGATGATTTTGTTTACTTATTTGCACTGTTTTTGGCCAATCCAAGTTAGGACTAACCGCCCACTTGCTGAGTTTTTATTTTAAAAACTCAAACTTGTTATTATGTTGTTTCTTCAGAATAGAAGATGTCTACTACGCCGCCTACCCCGCCTGCTGCCACAATGACCATCCTTTACGGCTCCCCCGCCGACTTTGTTTGGCGGCAAAAGGACTTCCAGGACCGCCATTTCTCGGGAGTCGTATTTGTCAAATGCACCTCGTGTTTGACAATAGATACAGGGGCGCCTACGGACCGGCTTATATGGTCTTCGTGGCCCTTTACGCTCGGGTTGATGGACGGTTGGTGGGACCCTTGCAACTGTATGATGATGGGCCGGGGTAGGGTGGTAATCCTGCGGAGTAGGAGGTGCAGAGAGGTGCCGAACGTGTGGGAGGATTTTTGGTTTTAGTTGTCTAACAACATGTACATAACAAATGAGGGGCGGAATAGTTAGTGTTCGTGGTATATAGTGTTTTTTTGTAGAAATTCCCCTCTCAATCTCATCTTCCCCACGTGTAAATAAAGAAACCAAGTTTATGATAATAGAGCCAAGTAGCTCAGTTTTCTTATGAATCAATGTGGCAACCCTGGATCTCATATACATTGATTTCTCTCAACTCGTCTATAGTTCAAGAATTGTAAAAAAAAAAAAAAAATTAAGATAAACTGATTCATAAGAAAACTGAGCTACTTGGCTCTATTATCATAAACTTGGTTTCTTTATTTACACGTGGGGAAGATGAGATTGAGAGGGGAATTTCTACAAAAAACACTATATACCACGAACACTAACTATTCCGCCCCTCATTTGTTATGTACATGTTGTTAAACAACTAAAACCAAAAATCCTCCCACACGTTCGGCACCTCTCTGCACCTCCTACTCCGCAGGATTACCACCCTGCCCCGGCCCATCATCATACAGCTGCAAGGGTCCCACCAACCATCCATCAACCCGAGCGTAAAGGGCCACAAAGACCATATAAGCCGGTCCCGTAGGCGCCCCTGTATCTATTGTCAAACACGAGGTGCATTTGACAAATACGACTCCCGGGAAATGGCGGTCCTAGAAGTCCTCTTGCCGCCAAACAAAGTCAGCGAGGGAGCCGTAAAGGATGGTCGTCGTGGCAGCAGGCGGGGTAGGCGGCGCAGTAGACATCTTCTATTCTAAAGAAACAACATACTAACAAGTGTGAGTTTTTAAAATAAAAACTCAGCAAGTGGGCGGTTAGTCCTAACTTGGATTGGCCAAAAACAGTGCAAATAAGTAAACAAAATCATCAAGTTATTGAATTCACAGAAACCTAGCTACAACAATCACCCAGGGGAAGACGACACTCCACCCTGAACCCCCTCGCACCCAACCTGGCATCACGAGGTCCCTTGAGAAGCTGTTCAACCCTTCTCAGACCTATGGAGAGAACACCATTACTTCTTTTCATCCCTCTCCAGGCATCCCAACACCCGGGATCTCCCATTGGCTCATTAGCCAATCATACATTCATAGTTCCACCTTGTTGCAGCACCAGCAATCTCAGCCAATTAAGAATCCAATACAAGAGACAGCAACAAACACATATACTCGGATCAAGCAATTTATGAGCAAAAGGAGCAGTTTTGTTCTCAGACATAAAAAGTACATCAATCCTTGTCAGAATATTACGAAATTTTGACACGTTATTAATAAGACCTAGAGGAACAAATCTCAAGGAGAACACTAAGTCAGATTCCATAGGCACCGAGGATAAAACTTCGATTTTCTTCCTACCCAACATTCTGGAAAATTCCAGATTTCACATTTTTGTAGGAAAATTAGTTTGAGGGTCATACTTTGTTCGTTTTCTCTGAATTTTGGATATGTTATTCATGAAGATGTTCTCTAAAACTTTCATCAAGGGTTTGAAATCAAATTGTGGTCAGATAATTACAGAAAATTTAAAATGTCGATTGAGGTCACACTGATTTTCACAAAAACAGTTCACTAGTTCACAAAACTCCTCATATATATTAATTAGATTGAATTCAGCGCATTGGTAATTTGAAGCTACACTTCCGACTTCAAGATTTTCAAAGATTGGTTTTAAAAGAATTGATACAGAATTTCAAATATGAAAGCACCATACATTTTCTTAAAACAAATGAGGCCGGTGCCTTAGTAAGTAAATCTTTAAATACGGATTGAGATTTTTCTTACTCAAATCAAATCAATGGCCGAATTCTTCAAGATTTCATAATCATAAAGTCTGTTTTGGATGAAGTCCAAAGAAATCAAAACCAGATATGAAAAATCTGAACATTTCCTCAATCCTTTAGCCTCAAAACAGTCTCAATCACTCAATAAATCATCATTCAGCATCAAAATCCAACAATCTAGCCTATCAATGCACTTTCTAAGACAGCAACAGCACTACACAAAACCCTTCAACACTAACAAATTAACAGCTCCAGAAACATCACAACTCACAGCAACAGCACTACACAAAACTCCTCAACGCTAACAAATTAACAGCTCCAAAAACATCATAACTCTCTGGGTACAGCGACTTGCTGCTCAAGGAAGGTTGAACCCAGAAAAAAAAAAAAAAAAGTTAAAGAAATCGTGTAACAAAACAAGAATAGAGGACACGCGTAGATGGCTCCCTCTGCTTTACCCATCGAACAACAAAAAGCTTATCATCTACCGATTTCAACCAAGAACGGGGCTTTACTAACCATCCCATGCACCCCCAATCGCAGCTACCTAACCCTAAATCCACATGCAGCACCCAGCGACCCAAATCAGGGACATGAGACTACAAGAACAGCCCACTTGCCTATATCCTTCGACAATGGAAGGGAGGGGAGGCGTCGGGCGGTTAAGCTTCACAGCCGGCATCGAATCTTTGATCAGAACTGAGCAGCAACGATCTACTACTTGATGATGGCGCCGGTCGAGAGGGGCTGAAATGGGTTGGCTCGGTGGAGACGAACAGAGGCGAGAGGAAAAGAAGAAGATGTGTTTCGGTAGAGAAAACGCGGATGGGTTTGTTCGTTGAGAGAGAGAGAGAGAGAGAAAAGAGATGCGTGTAATCCCCCCCCCTTTTCTTCGACACACCTGGACGCTACGTGGGTAGAGCAAAACAAACGTTTCAAATTTTCTTCTTCTTCTTCTTCTTCTTCTTCTTCTTCTTCTTCTTCTTCTTTTTTTAAAAAAAATTAAAATATTTTTTTTTTAACTAACACGTGGGGAAGAAGTGGTGGGGTTTCGTACACTCTTGCTTTACGGAGGAAAGTCTTTTGACAAAATTTTCCTTCTTAAGTTTTGATTTATTTTTCTAGGTTATTACAATTTTATTTTATTATTTACTTATATACATATACATATACATATATATATATATATATATATATATATATATATAAATGTATAAAGTCTTTAATACGCTTAATCTACTAATGAAATTTTTTTTTGGGCGTCACAAATTCTTCTCCTCTTAGGAAATTTCGTCCTCAAAATTATATACTAACTAAATAAATGTGGGTATCGTTGACGGATTTCTTCTTCTCTTTCCCATGTCACTTCTTCGAGGCCATGATGTCGCCATAACACCTTAACTAATGGAATCACTTTTGTCCTCAACACTTGCTCTCTTCGTCTCAAAATTTGCACAAGTTCTTCTGTATAATTCACGTTTTGATCCACCTCAATGGTCTCATAGTCCAATACGTGAGTAGGGTCGGGATGATATTTTCTTAGCATGGAAACATGAAATACGTCATGTATGCCTGCTAACTTTGGGGGTAATGCTAATCTATAAGCTACTTCCCCAATCCTATCAAGTATTTCAAATGGTCCAATAAAACGGGGACTCAACTTGCCCTTTTTACCAAATATCGACACGCCTTTAACTGGTGAGACTTTGAGAAAAACTTTATCTCCCACAACAAATTCCAAAGGCCTTCTATGTTTGTCTGCATAACTTTTCTGCCGACTTTGGGCAGTCCTTAGTCGATATGTGAAATTTGAATGGAATGATAAGTGTGAACAAAGTTTTCAGGAACTTAAAAGAAGATTGACCTAGACACCAATTTTAACTCTACCTTCAGGATCTAGTGGATTCACGGTGTATAGTGATGCTTCCCACCAAGGACTCGGTTGTGTCTTGATGCAACATGGAAAGGTCATAGCTTATGCATCGAGACAACCGAAACCTTATGAAAAGAACTATCCTACTCATGATTTAGAGTTGGCTGCGATTATTCTCGCATTAAAAATCTGAGGACATTATTTATATGGGGAGAAATTTGAAATTTACACGGACCATAAAAGTTTGAAATATTTATTTTCGCAAAAGGAGTTAAATATGAGGCAAAGAAGATGGATGGAGTTATTTAAGGATTATGATTGCGAGATAGTGTACCATCCAGGGAAAGCTAATAAAGTGGCAGATGCCCTTAGTCGAAAGTCAGCTGTGAGTATGACACATTTAAGGATGAAAGAATGGAATCTTTTAGATACTATTGCCAACTCCGAATTTAGATTAGAAGTGGATCATCTTTCAAGTGTATTGGCAACTTTGAGAATCGAACCGCAGGTGATCCAAAGAATACAAATCCTACAACAGTCGGACCCGAGACTATTAAAAATTCGGGATGAAGTGCAAAGTGGAAGTAAGGAGGGATTTCAGTTGTCTAAGGACGGAATTGTCAAATATCGAGGACGTCTTTGTGTGCCAAAAGATAAGGAACTTAGGAGAGAGATATTGTCAGAGGCACATAAGAGTGCTTATAGCATCCACCCTAGAGGTACAAAAATGTACCGAAATTTGAGGCAACACTACTGGTGGAATGGTATGAAAAATGATATCGCTAGGTTTGTTTCTCAGCTCGCCTACCTCATTCCAGCATACTGGAGTTCTACAGGCTCTCCCATACAGTGCCTCAAATGGGGCAACTCCAATACTTTGCTGAAAACTATTATTATACGCAAATTCCGCCAAAACTAATTTTTCATCCCAGTTTCCTTTAAAATCCAACACACAGGCTCTTAGCATGTCTTCCAAAATTTGGATTACCCTTTCAGATTGTCCGTCAGTCTGAGGATGAAAGGCTGTACTAAACTGGAGCTTAGTCCCTAAAGCAACTTGTAAGCTCTGCCAAAGTTTCGAGGTAAATCTTGGGTCCCGATCAGAAGTGATGGTCACGGGAACACTGTGTAGACGGACAATTCGTCTCATATATATTTCTGCGTACTTATCAATCGAATAATCTGTTCAAACTTCTATAAAGTGAGCAGATTTGGTCAGACGATCCATTACTACCCATATCGAATCATATCCACTAGAGATCCTTGGGAGTCCTTGCACAAAGTCCATAGTAACATGCTCCCATTTCCATTCTGGAATATCTAGGGGTTTCAATAGCCCAGCAGGCTTTTGATGTTCAACTTTCACTTGTTGACAACAGCCACTTCTAGCGGAGCATCGCACCCAGGGATTGGTAGAGTAGTTCCTGAAATTAAAGCCACCAAAATTCTCGGGAATAAGACGTCCCAAGGAAGCGGAGCAGTGGATTGATAGTATGGAAAGAATTTTCAAATTGCTTGGTTGCAATGACCAAGACAAGATGACAATTGTTGAATATCAGTTGGAGGGAAACGCCATGTATTGGTGGAGAGCATCGAAGAATACCATATTTCCAACAGGTACGGAAATGGTATGGGATGAGTTCGTGAAAGCTTTCTACAAGAAATCATTTTTCTGAGTGTGCAAAGGATCGAAAGATAACTGAGTTTGTCCAACTGAGTCAAGAGGGACTAACTATGGATCAATATGAGGCAAAATTTTCAAAACTTTCTAGATATGCTCCCAAGTTGATTGAGGATCCCGAGGATAAAGCAAAGAGGTTTCTGAATGGTCTAAGGACTAATATTAGGAAGCAGTTAGTGCCTTTGGGTATAAGGGACTATAATGAAGGGTATGCTCGAGCCCAATGGGTTGAGCAAGAACTCATTAGAGAAGAGATGGAGGATAAGGAAAAGGTCAGATCGGGGCTGCAAGGAGCCACAAGGGATGTGCGTAGCGGCAAGCGACCTTTTCCATCTCAGGATACACCTTGGAGTTCCAAGAAGAGGCTCGCTTATGGAAGTTTTTGAGGGACAGGTAAGGGACAATACGTGAATCGGGCTATATTTCAGAACAACTTATGTCCACGATGTAACTGGCGACATGGACCAGGGCCTTGCCTCGATTCCTTGAGATGTTATAAGTGTGAACAGGAGGGACATTTCAAAAGAGAATGTCCCCAAGGGAGACAACAAGCCAACAATAATCAGTTCCATCATGCGCTGCCACGCCCGAGAGGAATACTTCCACCTGGAAAGACGCAAAGACCGCCAGCAAAAGGAAAAGTGTATGCAATGACTCAGGAGGAAGCGGAAGCTTCCGAGACTGTTATCACGGGTACGATTTCCTTGAATGATCAAAAGGCTTATGCATTATTTGATCCGGGCGCGACTCATTCCTTCATTGCTGAAAGATATAGGCGATTACATAATCTAGAAGTGACACCTCTTGTAACACCTCTCTGTGTTTCCACACCATTAAGGGATGAAGTATTGTCTACATTAGTTTGTGAAAATTGCGAAATCTCAATAGGGGGAAGGACACATTCTATCGATTTGGTAGAAATAGGTATGTATGACTATGACACCATTATAGGCATGGACTGGCTTAGTAAGTAGCGAGCCATTGTAGATTGTTATAGAAAAATGATTCAGTTTAACCCCTCTAATGAACCTCATTATGAGTTCCAGGGAAACAAACCAACTTTCTCTATGACTTTTATTTTGGCAATGGAAGCACATAGACTCTTAGATGGGGGATGTCAAGGATACTTAGCAATGGTTAAGGATCAAGAAAAGGAAGAGGCGAAATTAGAGGAAATTAGTGTAGTACGTGAATTTCCTGATGTCTTTCCAAAAGAACTCCCTGGATTACCCCCAGACAGAGAGGTTGAGTTTGCTATTGAAATACTTCCAGGGACGGAACCTGTATCAAAAGCTCCATATCGGATGTCTTTGACAGAATTGAAGGAGCTAAAAATCCAACTGCAAGAATTATTGGATAAGGGAGTTATAAAACCGAGTGTATCTCCGTGGGGGGCACCAATCCTGTTTGTGAAAAAGAAGGATGGATCAATGCGTCTTTGCATTGATTATAGGAAAATGAACCAAGTTACAGTTAAGAATAAATACCCCCTACCAAGGATTGATGATCTATTTGATCAACTAGCTGGTAGTTCGGTCTTTTCAAAAATTGATTTGAGGTCTGGGTACCATCAATTAAGAGTTAGAGAGGAAGACGTCCCCAAAATAGCTTTTAGGACTCGGTATGGACATTATGAATTTCTAGTTATGCCCTTTGGTCTAACCAATGCACCTGCTGCTTTCATGGATTTGATGAATATGATATTTATATCTTATCTGGATCAATTTGTGATTGCTTTTATAGATGACATTTTGGTATATTCAAAAGGGTCGAAGAGCACAAGGAACACCTACGAATTGTGCTACAAACCCTTAGAGAACACAAACTATATGCCAAATTTAGTAAATGTGAGTTCTGGTTAGACCAAGTAACATTTTTGGGTCATGTAGTGTCGGAAAAATGATTAACAGTGGACCCAGCAAAGATTGAGACCGTAGTTGAATGGCCAAGACCCACTACACCGACGGAGATTCGAAGTTTCTTAGGGCTTGCAGGGTATTATCGAAGGTTCATAGAAGGATTCGCACGACTTGCAAGTCCCTTGACCCACTTAACTAAGAAAAGTGTGAAATTTGAATGGAATGATAAGTGTGAACAAAGTTTTCAGGAACTTAAAAGAAGATTGACCTCGGCACCAATTTTAACTCTACCTTCAGGATCTGGTGGATTCACGGTGTATAGTGATGCTTCCCACCAAGGACTCAGTTGTGTCTTGATGCAACATGGAAAGGTCATAGCTTATTCATCGAGACAACTGAAACCTTATGAAAAGAACTATCCTACCCATGATTTAGAGTTGGTTGCGATTATTCTTGCATTAAAAATCTGGAGACATTATTTATATGGGGAGAAATTTGAAATTTACACAGACCATAAAAGTTTGAAATATTTATTTTCGCAAAAGGAGTTAAATATGAGGCAAAGAAGATGGATGGAGTTATTTAAGGATTATGATTGCGAGATAGTGTACCATCTAGGGAAAGCTAATAAAGTGGCAGATGCCCTTAGTCGAAAGTCAGCTGTGAGTATGACACATTTAAGGATGAAAGAATGGAATCTTTTAGATACTATTGCCAACTCCGAATTTAGATTAGAAGTGGATCATCTTTTAGGTGTATTGGCAACTTTGAGAATCGAACCATAGGTGATCCAAAGAATACAAATCCTACAACAGTCGGACCCGACCATTAAAGGATATTTTCACATACTCGGACTCCCTAGCCACGGGGATGCAACCAGCGGTGGTTGTTGTTGTGATAAACCAAACTCATCGCTATTCCATTTCTTTTATCTTTTCATTATGAACATGCAAAAGCGTTCATATAATAAACACCCAACATCAACAACAAGAAGTTAGGAAAACACTTTACAAACACACTACTACTATTATACAATGTTAGTGCCTTGTACAAACCCTTTACTATAGGTCTTTTTTCTTTCCACATACGATTACATATTTATCTGCACAAGTTGGGGTAACCTTAACTCCTCTAGTGAGGTTGCACTTCCAAAATCGATTCCTCTTCGTTGGGCCAGCCTCCTAGGTACTTAACGCAATCCCGGCAGACGCGGATGCGTCGCTTGGCCTTGGTGGTCCATTGAACCCATGAAAGGGTCCGACAAGGTCACCATCAAACCAAACGTACCATGCCATGTAATAGTGGGGAACCAAGTCATTGAGGCCCTCCTCGACCCAAATGGTAGTAGTGCATCTACGATAGGCGGTATTGGCTCCTGCTTCTATAATATCGGTGATGGTCACTTCCATTTCAACAAGCAAGCCAAAATGAACAGGAGGGAAATCCATACCTACAAATCCGAAGAAAACAAAGAGAGAGTCATGGACTTGGTAAGTATACTCAATAAACTTCAGTTAGGAGGATGTCTCGCCATCGAACAAAATATACAACTATCACTGTCACAAGTGTCGATGGGAAATTAATAGCAAACTGTTCCATTAATCTTGATCATATGCATAAGAATGGTTCAGCTTACCTTTGATGCACGAAGTATCCAAAAACATCAAACAAAACATAGAGAAAACCACACAAAAATTCATTTATTAACTTAACCGAAATCCATTGGTTTTTCCGAAATCCACCAGGCATTCGAAATCCATCAGGCAACGTCTTCAAAATTCATCGGCAACAGATATTTCCACCGTGTGACCATGCGACAACATCACGCAATCCGACTTCTTATCTTTGTATTCTTAGTCAATGCATCAACGCTCGAAGATGTGTCATGTAAGTGAGTGTCATGACCTACAAAACCACAACTATACAATATGTTAGGCAAGGCCCAAAGTTCGTGGCTTGACCCGTTACACCTAAGCACCAACCTAAAACCAAGCAACGTTTGGATTGACACACCTCAATATCGATTTAAGGCCAAGCGAGGTCCAATCCGTCTTGCCTTAATGTCCGTTCAAGACCAAGTGAGACCCCTTACGTGGCCTGGAGCATGTTTTGACTCATGGACAATAGAACGTAAGCAAACCATATATGAACAATCGTCGACATACTCATACAAGTGTAAGTGAGAAAACATCCAAGTCCGAGTAACGTAGCACAACGCCCTAACCAAGATTAAGGAATTCACTTACTACTAGACCAAGCAATGACCAAATGACAAGGGGCGAGCAGCAACAAGAGAGAACGTGGCCGAGAGAGAGGGAGGGGCGTGCAAGGAAAAGGAGAAGTGGGAGAAATGAGCCAAGGTTGGAAATGAGGATTGAGGCTTTTATTTATAGGCCAAACCCTCCATGATGGCCTTTCCAAATGGTCCGATAGCTTGTTCTTGGGTGGCAAGGCTAATTTAGGAGAGGTGGCGCCTTACCTTGGTTAAGTGGTGCCCAGGATTCTAGAGAAATAATTGGAGTCTTATTTGGGCCTGATAAACATTTTTTTCATGAAAAGAACAATACCAAAAGGGCATTAGATGTAATCAAGTCTTCGTACTCAAAATCTTTGGTTCGTAGAAGTAAAATAATTCTCTCATTATTTTACTTAGATGTATAATCGACCTACCATAAACTGATTAGTGGTAACTTCTAATTAAAAATCATTTATATGTTAAAAACTTAAACCTAAGTTGCGAAGTGGTATGGGTTTGAGAGAGCCCGATTTAAGTTTATGCTTAATAATACATTAGTCAAATCTTAGGTGATTCACCCGAAATTAGATTGCAATAGCTTAGCGATTCTGCTAAGGACCGAACCTACAATCTCTGGTTCTCAAAAAGCAACTTCTACGAGTTGACAAGCTGAGCAAGGGCAAGGGAGACAAGACTCACTACCTCCCAACATTTACTACTTATAAAGAGAAAGAGGTCTATATCGATAATATGATTGAGTTCAACAGGGGGCAATCCTCATTGTCTCTCTTTCTTATAGCTCAAAACCCATTTCTTCTCTTTTCCTCAGAGTATTCTGGCCAAATTGTTTGGATAGGAATGTATGTCTAAAGAAAATAGATTAAGAGGGCGCTCTTAATTATTCTACTCTTGCTCAAAATTCAAAACCGCACATTTACATTTATTAGTCTCAATATAGCCCTCACCGCCTTTAAAAGAATTAATCAGTTGTCTTTGTATGGCTGGATTTTGCTGATGCGAGTCAGTCAAGATTCTCAGTTGAAGAAAAGGTTCGAGTGGCTCGCGCATGTTCTTTTTCCCAAAGTGATTAGAAATATCCAATTTGGCACTGCGTTTAACCCTAAACATGAAACTGAGGTGACATATACATAATTACCCACATTCATCTCAATGAATGAAACTTCACCATATCTAGTATTATTACATCATAAACACAGTTATTCAATCATTTTGTCAAATCAACAAACTAAAAAGCCTTTTCATATGTGCGTGCATAATCACCGAATGTGTGTAAAAAGTAAAACTGTCACCGAAAAGTAGTCGACGTGCTCAAAGAGCTATAAAAGATCGCTCTCAATGGATATGAAAGAGAACAGAAGAAAACCGATGAAACCCTAAGCATAGCCAGGAAAGGAAAGAAGAAGCCGAAACCGATGAAAACAAAGATGCAATCACTGCATGCGTCAGCCATGATCTTACTATATTATTTCCATCATTAACATCGGATTTCCCACATCAAAAATCGTAGGTCTTCAATTCAAACCTTAAAAACATTATTTTAACCTTGATTACTACTGTACTGGCGTGGCCCGGAGTTCGATCCGGTCCATAAAGCCCCAAGAAATCTCCCACCATCTTCAATCACGCAACAACCCAAAATCATCGGTTGTCTACAATCTCACACTTTCACCTGCAACCTCTCTCTTTCTCTCTCTCTCCATCATGGGCAGTAAGTCGAAGCGAAGCCTCCTTTCCTCGAAAGCTTCACCTTCTCACATATAAAAAGGGACAGGAAGACTTGGCACATTCATCAGATAGAAGTCCACACCCCACAGGAAGACACGACCAAAAATAAACAAAGGAAAGGCAGTGTTGGCTCGATGAGTAAGTGATCACATCTCGCACGGCAATCATACATAAGCGGGCCAAAGCTTTTGAAGAAGGAATAATCACGTAAATTATCTCAAAATTTTGGCTTGATGTGTAATGTGGTCTCTGAATTTTAAATATGTTCAATAAGATCTCTAAACTTCAGCTCAATATGCAATGTCGTCCCTGAAATTTTAATTTATTTAATGTGGTCTATGAACTTTTGACACTTGTTCAATTTAATCCATAGATTGTATGAAATATTCAATGTTGTCTTTTCATTGATTCAAGTTCGAGTACAATATCAAACATGTTCATATAATTTAGGGATTGAATTAACATATATCTGAAGTTTAAGAACCGCATTGAACAAATTAAAGTTCAGGGATGACATTGCATATTAGATCAAATTTCATGGACCAAATTGCATATTGAATCAAAGTTAACGGATCATTTGTGTCATTTACTATTTAAAGAAAGAGGAGGCCAGTTTTTCTTTCGGCGGTTCACTTCGAGAATGGCCGCAACTCAAAGACCTCAAATAGGTCACTCCCCATGGATATAAAAATGAAAAATACAAAAGAGAAACGTTGAAACGTAGCCAAGAAAGGAAAGGAGAGGCCCAAGCCAAAGAGAGCAAACGATGCAATCATCCCATACGTCGGCTACGATGACGTTACTTTATATATTCAGCGTTTGCATCGGATCCCCCACATCACAAATCGTGGATCTTCAGTTGTTCAAACCTCGAAAACATTATTTTAATCTTCGCTTCCTGCTCTAAAGGCGTGACCCGGTTTATAAAACCCTAGAAATCTCCCTCCATCCTCCAAACCGTCGTCGTCTACAATCTCACTTCTCTCTCTCTCTCTCTCTCTCTCTCTCTCTGTGTTTCTGCAGTCTCTCTCCATCATGGGCAGCGAGTCGAAGCAAAGCCTTCACATCGCCATGTTCCCGTGGCTCGCCCACGGCCACATCACCCCCTTCCTCGAGCTCTCCAAGTTCCTCTCCCTCCGTGGCCACGCCGTCTCCTTCCTCACCACCCACGGCAACGTCGCTCGCCTCGCCGGCGCCCACCCTGAACTCCCTCCCTCCCTCCGCCTCGTCTCCCTCCCCTTGCCCCGCGTCCCCAACCTCCCCAGCTCCGCCGAGTCCACCTCCGACTTGGACATTGACTTGGTCCCCCACCTCAAGAAGGCCTACGACCTCCTCGAGCCGGCCCTGGCCCGGTTCCTCTCGGACGGTCGCATTGACTGGGTGATCCACGACTTCGCCAGCCACTGGCTTCCACAGGCCGCCGCTCGGCTCGGGGTCCGCTCGGTGTTCTTCAGCACCGTCAACGCCACCACGCTTGCTTTCCTCGGCCCGCCGTCGGAGCTCATCGGCGGCCGGTGCCATAAGCCAGAGGACCTGACCTGCGTGCCGAAGTGGATCCCGTACGAGTCCACAGCTTGCTTCAGGCTTTATGAGGTACTGAAGCACCAACGGTGCATGGACGAGGAGGTCTCCGATTTCTGCAGGTTCGGCCACGTGATCGACGGCTGCGATTTCGTGATCGTGAGGAGCTGCCGCGAGTTCGAATCGGAGCCGTTGAGCTTGTTGCCGGAGATCTACCAGAAGCCCGCGATTCCAATCGGGCTAGTGACGCCAGCTATCCGAGACGAGGTTGGAGCCGACGATGAGAAATGGAAAGCCCTGGAAAGTTGGCTCAGCACCAAGCGCGAGAAAACGGTGCTTTATATCGCGCTTGGAACCGAAGTGATTTTGAGTAGCGAGTTGACGAACGAGTTGGCCGCCGGGATTGAGAAGTCCGGGTTACCGTTCGTTTGGGTGGTTAGGAACAGCCTCGTGCCGGCCGGGTTCGAGGAACGAGTCTCGGACCGAGGGTTCGTGTGGGCGGGCTGGGCCCCGCAGACTCGGATCTTGGCCCACGGGGCAATCGGCGGGTTCCTGACGCACTGCGGCTGGAACTCCACGATCGAGGCGCTGAGCTGCGGGCTGCCCCTGGTGCTGTTCTCCGGGGGGAGCGCGGACCAGGGCGTGATGGCCCGGTTCCTGCACCAGAAGCGGGTCGGGTTCGAGGTGGCCCGGGATGAGGCGGACGGGTCATTCACGGGCGACGTGGTGGCCAAGTCAATCCGGCAGGTCATGGTGGAGCCCGAGGGCAAGCCGATTAGGGCAAATGCATGGGCCATGAAGGAGGTGTTTGGGGACATGGAGTTGCAGAACAAGTACATGGAGGAATTCGCAGGGATCTTAGAGAAAAGTGCCACAAAGGACCAAAAGATGGCGAAGTAAATCTGCACGATGAGTATTGTTAAGTATATCGAATCAATGTACCATTTTGATAAGTACAATAGTGCGATCGATTTTTATCGGGTATAGAATATGATTGAATATTGACCCATGATATTTAATATGACCCAATTTAAGATTCTATTGCATTTCATTTTACATAAAATTTAAATGATATTAACTTTAGTAAACCTATACATCATTTGTGTGAATTCACTATAAGCAAAGTTTGCAAAAGTTATTAATGGAGTCAATCTTATATGATTTCAATCAATCTATTCATTTCATGAATAGACAGAAGCTACACAAACGGCAAGATGTAACGTATTCAATTGATTAATTAAAAGTCGGACGAAAGCTACCATTATAAGATATGCTAAAAGCCAAAAGCACTTTGTACACTCAAATGTATGAGAGGGAGGAGACAGGGTGAAAAAAAATAATCAAAACCCGACATTGCGGGTGACCCAATTTAAAAATTCGCCTCGATTAGCATAAGAAAAACTAATCCTAAGAAAATGAAATAAAATAATGTATTCGAAGAAGACTAATATAGACTGAAAGCCATTACGCGACAAGTACGTGCGCCCGGCCGTGGGGGTTGCTTTTGAATGAGGATCATAGAATTCAAATAATATAAATATAAGGCTAAGATTGGAATTTTATATAAACTTAGAAATTTGGAGCTGATGATTAGAATCTATATGAAGCTGTGACATATGTATATGTAGTCTTGTCATATGGATGGACTGAGTCGGTTTGTGTTGGATCAAAAATAACCGACCCAAATTTACTCATTTAATTTATTTTAACCTGTTTTTATGTAATAAAATCTAATGATCAATATCCAATCACATACCAATCCAACTTATTTTATTAAAACAATAGAACTGGCAAAATGGGTCATAAACCCATATTATGATTTATGACTAATTTTTAGTTAAATTGATCATATATGGGTCAAGTGAAAATTAAATATAGGTCACAAATGATCTTATAATCCTAATTACAGCCACCGCCTACCCCGCCGTCATGCTGCCATCTTTGTCGTTGATCTCAAGCTCGTCAACCTCAAGCAAGCTGCGAGCTCGTCAGCCTTGGTCAAGCTCAAGCTCGCCTGGATCTGGCAAGCCGCAAGCTCGCCGACCTTGACAAAGCTCGGGCTAGCCTAGATCAGTCGAGCCGCGAGCTCACTAGCCATGATCGAGCTTGGGTTGCCTGGATCTAGTGAGCCGCAAGCTCGTCGACTACAACGGAGCTCAGGCTCACCTAGATCAGCCAAGCCCCGAGCTCACCAGCCGTGACAGAGCTCGGTAGCTTAGGCTCCCCTGGACGGGCAAAGCGTTGATCTCGCTAGACTGCGGCTTGGCCAGTCACCGTCGAGGAAGTAACAAGGAGAAGAAGGAGGAGGAAAAAGAAAGAAAAGATAAAAAGAAGAAAATAAAATAAATAATAATAATTTCAAAATAATCAAATAATCAATTTTTTAATGATATTTGGTAGATAGATATCCGTATACATATTGGATAAGTACTTTTAGACGAAGCTCGATGCTATTTAAATTGATAAATAGAAATTATAAACATCATAATGTAATTTTTAACTTGGTGAACTAAAATGAAGAAATCAACCAATATTAAAAACAATTACAATTAAGAAGTTATGCATTCTCGCATTCAAGAAGATTTGTTATAAGCATATATTATTTTCATGTCAATTATTAGCTCATCAAACTTTTTCTTATCAAGAGTTCTTCAAAAGTATTTCAATTTAAAGGTTTTTCACATTTATTATTTTATTTACTTTTAAATTTGGTGTGAAGTTTTTATTTAAGTAACTAAATTGAGTTAAATATAAATGTGTTTAGATAATAAGGGTCAGGTCAGGTATGGGTCATCAAATTTACATTATATGAAAATGGGTCAAAACAGGTTAAATGGGTCAATATGGATCGGATCATTTTCAACCCGACCCACCCATTTGATGGCCTTATAAAACACCCATATATTTAATCAAATTTAGGAAAACTTATACCCAAACTAAGCTGAGAGCAAAGTGAGCAAGCACGAGATCGAGTGAGGCGAGAGAGGGTCTTAGAGTTGAGTTGAGTCTAAGTTATGAACTCATTTAACACTTATATTGTTTTAGGTCTTACCATCTAAAACCCATATATAACCTATTTACTAAATAAAACTAGGTGATATAACTATCCAACCCATCAAATATGGGTTAAAATGAGTCTAATATATAAAGGCATGGTGTTACGTCCTATTTTGACAATCTAATTTATGGTAGCATGGTGCTATGTATAATCAAAATAGTCTAATGTAACAAAACACATATACAAAGAAGGCCACACCATCCATGTGCCTAGTGTAAAATTTTGCAAGTTCATTACTAACTATTCTAAAAGGTTCAATTGATAAATGAAGACGTAATTTAATATTTAATATACTAACACTCTGCATTACACCTAAGCTGGACTTTACTAGTATTTTAACACTTCTCCTCACATGTTAATTGAACTTACACTAGGGGGTGATATAACAAGGGAGACAAATAATGGTTTGAAAAGATCCGAACTTAGATTGTCCAACTCTAACACCTTGTAAAATTTTGTGAAATCAAAACCAACTATTCTAAAAATTTAAACCATTGAAAGAATGTAATTGCTTCAACTTCTTATATTATTATAGGAAAATAATATATTTAAGAAAATTCCACAAATTATGACTTTACTTGCCAATAAATTCTTCTCATATTAAAACAAGGAAATAGTTTCTTTTAAAATACTTTAATCTTATATTACCAATTGAAATGCTATTGACTAGAAAAAACTTGACGTGCGATTTTGGGATAAGATTATCGGTATGTTTTCGGTTTTGATAGCTGTAACCAACAGCCGATTAAATTATAATAGAATCAAGAAACAAGCTTTCTATAGAAAAGGAAAAGGTTACTTATGAAATAACATAAACTTTAGAATTTCGGAAATAATTTCTATAATTGACTTATATGGAATAGAAGATTATATTTCTATCATTTGCTAAAGTAAGAGACACGGTAAAGATAAAATAGTAGGCCTAAGCACTGCAGGAGCCTTCCACTAATCTGTTACATGGGTGTTTGTTTTATTAATAGTCAAACTGTCATTCAAAGCTGTGTTAGCATTTACTTTCATTTGGAGCAATTACACATTTGGCGACCCCTTCACGTCATCACCAGAATCTTTCAACGTGATTAGAGAAAAATCACTTTGCTAAAAATTTCATCAAAAAGTGTCGTGTTCATGTCAATTTCAAATTGAATTATATCAGATCGAGTCGAGTTCAGACCTCTCTAGATAAATTATTGTCAAGTCAATGAAGGGTCCGTTTGGTTTGGCTTTGGGAAAATGCTCTTAGGAGAATGCAAATATATTTGAGGTGAAAGGGTTTTCGGAAATGTTACACCCTTTGGCAAGACCCACATTTGTAATTGGTTTTTTCTTCTTCTTTTTTTAATATGAAAATCAAATTCGACAGTCGGCTAACCGCTAGCCAACCGCCAGACAGCCATATTTGGCTGCCTGAGGTCATGCCCTCAGGCAACGCCGCCTAGGGGCATGACCTTAGACAACGGCAACCTCAGGCGACGTCGTCGGCTAAGGTCGTAAAGGCCAAATTTGGAGGTCCGGACCGCCAAATCTGGCGACCTGAGGTCGCAACCTCAAGTAGCATCGCCTGGGTCTGCGACCTCGGGCAGCGTCACCTAGCGCGCGCGAGCTAGGTGATGCCACCTAACTCGTGCAGACCCAAGCAGTAGCGCCTGATCTATGCGCGCCAAGCAACACCGCTTGAGGTCGCACTACGCCACCCGAGTCGTGGGTCACACCACCCCAGACAATGGTCACCGGGGACGTGCGACCCCCAGGCGGCAGTGGCGGCTGTCGGAGAAGCCCAACTATCAGGCATGGAAGAAATGGGTGGAGAAGAAGATGATGAACAGTACGCGATGAACAGTGGAAATTGCATCTCCAAGCTCCTCCCTAACATTTAGCTTTCAACATTGAAAATGCTCATATTTAGCAAATGAACTTTCAAAAATATTTGTCAAACACAAAAAATTTTCCCTTTGGGGGCTTTGAAAAAGCGCCCGAGAAAAGTCGAACCAAACGGGGCCAAAATATTATAAACATCCTCATGCTTTTTTTATCTTTTTAGGGGGGTGGGGCGGGGGGGAGGCAGGCCCTTTGACTCAATATTCTTTAGTCGAGCGCTAGCACCACTTTAGAGTCAGGCTCTTCTGCTATCGATGAAACCGGTCTAGATGCAAAACGTTTCTTAAACTGCAATCCACTCATTTAGATGTGCATATCACGGCCACTGGCCATTACCAAATGAAAGCACGGCCCAAAGCATCCGCACCTCGATATTTTAGGCTTTGTTCATTCTCTAATATACACGACCGGCTTGCGCAACGTTCGCAAATTGCAAACGATCCAATTATCGATGCGATCGATAATTTACACGAGATCGATAATTTACCGTTCGGGCGACACGCTGATCCTTTCGCCTTCTCCTGGTCGTTCGGCACGCATTAGTTGTTCTCATAGTCAATTTGTCGGCAGTATGAATGATCTCAACAGAGCCTAAATCACGAAATCTCTCCTGGCCGAAACAGGATTGCGAAGCCATTTGGGCCTGCGATGCTTGCCCGATCCCATTCGCGACACCATTGGTCGTTGTCATAGATTTCGCCCATCAAATTTCTGGTTTCGGGTTCTCTCAAGTTCGAAACGTCATCCGAAAAAGCGGACGAGTTCTGATGATTCACGCCCCTTTTGCCAACCTGCCTTAAATCTTCGAGAGGCTTCATATCCTAAACGATCGCATGCATGCTCTTACGTAAAGTTCCCCGACTGAAGGAGTAGTCAGATCGATGACGGCATCGAAGAACGGATAAAGATTTGGTAAGAGAAGATCCGAGCGAAAAAATCGACTAGCTGCATAGGCGCGGGAATGGCCAAGGCGCTCCAACCAGGCTTATCACATAAAGCTCAGCGATATTATGTACATATCTGTGTATGGTACTGCAATACTACAGAATAAGAGTGTCTGTGAGTGCAGAGATATCGGATGCAAAGGAGCGAAAGTACGAACTCTTGAAATGCTGGTATGTATGATATCGTGTCTCATGAATCAAGTTGCACAAACTCGAGAGCATTTGTATCCGGATCTCTCGTGAAAATCGCCGGCCTCCCCGACTTGCTAAGCGTGTAAGGAATGCCTGCAAGTAGAATGGCCAAACAAGTACTCAACTTCATCGCTGCGCAGTTCTAAAACATAAATCCTGATGAATTAAATGCCCGTGCTTCATGAGATGCGTGTACTGCTTGCCAAAGAGTAAGGAAAGATTCACGTACCGGCTTTATCAAGGACGGCCTTCAGCTTAGACACGTCCTTAATAGAGATGCAGGTATGACGGTCTCGGCCCCCGTGTTCGGGTCTTCCGGTCAACGGGTCTGGATTTGGGAGCTCCATCAGGTGAATCATCTCAGAACCCACCCACAACCACGCACCACGATAGGGAAGTTTGTCATCCGGACGTGCTTCATTTATCTCGAGACCTAACTTAACAGAAAAGATCGACAAATCATGACAATTCTTTCGAAAAGTAGTATTCTTGTAGCTGAATGTTGACATGGGAAATAGGACTTACCAAGAAGGTTTTGATAAAAATCGAGCGACCTTTCAAGATTTTCACATAGGATTCCTACGTGATGAATGCTGAGGAAACCAATATCTGCATAAACGTTTGATGTTACCAAAGCTCAAAGGCTCGCAAAAGCAAAACAATGCCATCAAACAAGAACTTCTACAGCCTTGTGGACTCAGTATTACGACATGATCATTCTTTGACCAGACCAGACAAGCAAACGAGTGACAATCAGCGATTCTGCAAGTTATTTCTCCACCCACAGCACGGAAAAGAAATGGATAAGTTTTGTTCTGCTGGGCAAACTGATCTGATCAATTTACTCCTGAACTCCTAATTAACCATACAGAAGAGATGTGCTTTGCAGTTTGGAATTCGACATGAAATGGGAGGTTAACATTTCGACTCTATTCGTTGACTCCAATTCTCCATCTGATGTCAACCAGCAACTAAACAAAATTCAGTAAATCGCACACGGAAGTGACACGATCCATGAAGAAATACTCGGAACCAAACGATTTCCGTTGCTTAAGCAGATAGAATTTCGAAAGTGCCAGGATGCTAAAATACTCGGAACCAAAAGAAAAGTAGTAGCCAGATTACTTTGAACTGCCAGGATGCTAAGATGCTAGATATACGCGAGCACTAGTGCGAAATCAAAAGTGCCTCGAGAAAACAGAAGTTCCAAAACGACTGTCTAATCACCATTTCTGTTGGCCGCCGCATCTGCTTCTCTCGTTAGCATTGCCCCTTCAACGGTCGCTTGAGCTTTCACCGCAAGACGGCATCTGCCGCCACCTCGAACCGCACCATGTCGAATTGCCACTCGTGGTGCGCTCGTGCACAAGCCATTACCTTTACAATGGCTCACCTGAATGCAAAGGAGAAAATTCATCAAACAGTTTTCAGCCAACCAAGGAAGCTGGCATTGGAGAACAACTTTAACTTGTCCAACCGCAAGCATGTACAAGAAGCCGAAAATGCAGAGAGATTATATGAATCCGTATCTCCTTCCACAAAAATTTAAACTTTTCCCCCTCCTTCCATTCCCAGCCACGAACAACGCATACCCAATTAAAATTACTCATCACATGTATCGATTAACGACTCAATTCTTGAGCGCGAATAAACAAGAGCCACCAAAGCCTAAAAGGGCGACGAGAACGCAGCGGAGGCGACTTAAAACCAGAGACCCAGATCAAGAAACCGCGGGAATAATTCAAAGGAACCCACCGGAAGACGAATGAGATCGAGCAGACGGGCAAAAAAGAAGTGAATTTTCGGCACCGACCGACGAAGAAACGACCCAGATTCACGCGGACGAATCGAAAAACAGAGGATCCAAGGAGGAACTAGTCAACGGTAACTGTAGCAGCAGCAGTTATCTACCTACCTTGTTCTGCAGAGGTACGGCAGATGATGATGGGCTGAGCAGAGACGCCATGATCGAGCGGAGATGGATCCACGAACCTTGGAACGGGTTGTTTCTTCTGCTTTTGCTCTTTTTTTTTTGCCTTTGATAATTGTTATTATTATTTTAAGGCTGTGTGTATGCGCAGCATGAGTCACCACGGCCTCAGAATTCAGGAATGAATAGGAGCCACAGGTTCCCGGTCCTTCGTGGGAAGGTTCAGGGGATTTTGCAAAATTGGGGATGCTTTTTGAAGGTGTGTGTGAATGGAGTGATTAAAGGGATATTTCAGACAATTTAATTGATCGAGATGAGAGAGAAAAAGGGGAGGGGGTTGATAGACACGATGGGACAATCTGTCCCTTGGAAAATATCGAAGATTTCCCAAAAAAATAAACATTTTTTAAATTTTTTTTAAATAATTACTTGCAAAATTGAATAGATGATAAATATTTTCATGTCTACTTAAATATAAATTACTTAAATATAAAATTTTTATTGTTGCTAATATAAATATTTTTTTTTTTATTTTTATTTCACACGATCTGGGAAGACGTCATCGTTTTTAATATAACGTTTTTCAGATCATTAATTTTTCATAACACAAGCGGAACTTATTACCTACTTGTATGTTGTTTTTAAAAACGTTTTTAAGATAATTCATTTTCAGCAATATGAAGATTACCTACTCTAATTTGATAAAAAAATTGCCATCGATATGAAGAGTTAGGAAAGTTGAGAGGCGGAAAATTAATTTAGAGACTTCCCAATTTATCATACCTAAAAAAAAAAAAAACTGCCTTCTCAAGATGGTATTTTAAAAAGTTTAGGCATTTTTCATTTCATAAAAGTAAAATTTTAAAAGCCACGGATTTAAAAAACAAAAAATGGGCAAATTGTCAAAAATTTTCATTGAACCATTTTCTTCACAATATAGTCATTTCTCTCTGTGTTATTAGTCAAATATCAAAGTTGTCAGTATAGAAAGCACCTTAGCAAAAATTTAAAATAGCAATGTGAAAGCGCCTTTCTTAATCATAAACTTATGAAAATCCTAATTTTAGTAATGATCAGGTCAATCTACTATAGATTATGTCAAACTCCTATGTCGGATGCTCATTTAATTCTGTCGGATACTCATCTGGTTCTGACCTTCCATCAAAGAGCAATCAGAGTCATCGACTTTCGGTTCCTCCATACAACAAGAAATGGAAAAGGAAGAAGAAGAAAAAAACCAAAAGGAAAGATGACCCGTTTTGTTTTGACATTTGACTATTCCAGACGCTGGTTGACCTGTTGACTTTCGGGAGACGGGTCAACCGCAAATGGGAACGCCCGAAGGGTCGCGCCACTTTCCTCGTCATGTCCGAAAAGGGCTCGTACCTTATAAAAACTAATCGCCAAGCTGGCATTGAATTGAATTGAATGGAATGGCTCCTTGTATCGTACGAAAACATGGTTATTGACCTGCCCATGTTTTAATCCTAATGAACTTGTTGACTATTCCGATTTACAATCGTTATGCATGATCACGTGCTCGAAATAATCCCGTGTTGACAAGTGGGAATGGAATAAATGGCTGACATTTTCTCACTTGGAAAAGATCATACTAAAAA
This sequence comes from Eucalyptus polyanthemos subsp. polyanthemos, assembly GCA_017140185.1. Classification (NCBI taxonomy): domain Eukaryota; kingdom Viridiplantae; phylum Streptophyta; class Magnoliopsida; order Myrtales; family Myrtaceae; genus Eucalyptus; species Eucalyptus polyanthemos. Next base: position 61,948,983 of record CM029459.1, on the reverse strand, counting down.
GGAAAAGACGGGATTACAAGATTCAATTTTGGATTTGCATTTATTTTTATCATTCATTCTTCGTAAAAATAATCACATCCCAAAACAATTATAAGTTTGTAAAATTTATGATCGCATTGTAGTTGTCGTGATTTATACTTATGTTACAAAATGTTCAATTCGCATAATTGGCAATAGATAATTTAAAAGCCTCTTTGAACTTTAAATAACATGGCTTCCGTAAAAGTAGTTAAAGATGATGAAGTTACGAGCGCATTGGTAGATTACATTTGACGATTGTGGCCATTAAATCAGGAAAATCCGGGTTTTTAACCTGAAAAGTCCATGCGATATGAGGAATTTTCATGTTGTTATGCCGTAAGCGGTGACCTGGGATTTGAGCGGGACGGCCGGAAGTGTGCTGATGACGTGTCGAGAACATGTTGGGCTGTTCCACAACACACGGTGTCAAACAGTTTCGGTAGGATTTACCAAATACAAAAAATGATGGGGGCGAAAATAGAAACAATTTTCAAGAGTGTGAATGCATGCGATTACACTTGGTGCGGAAGTCAAAAGGGATTAATTATCTTTTGACTTGCTTTGGAGAGTCAATTAGACTCCCACCGGTTGATTTTTGAAAAGCTATGACATATTTTACTTCCACTTGTCTATTGATTGACGTGGGAAATATAAAGTACCGGATCGACTAGACCTGTAAATTGAATTATTAATTTCTTTGTGCATCCATAAAGTTTCAAGAGATTGTTCCATAGCAATATAGTAATATGATTGGTTAGGACTTGTAGCATCGACCTTTCTCCATGCTCTAAAGTATCACTTAACATACCTCTAAGGTAAATGTACAATATTTGATAATTTACAATTTCTCTTTTCTCTTTATGAATTATTATATTTAGACGTGCAAAAGCCGTAACCAATGATTGATCTCCGACTCGTCGATAGAAGAATTGCTCTCATGCATAAAAAATATGTTTAGATTTAACATTGTATAGGCTATCAATGCCCCCCATTGCCAAGATAAATTCTCATATAAACTAGTAAATTTAAATAATAAGTGTGAATTGATATAGATCTTTTCGCAAAGTTTTCACATTATTACTATTCTAGGACTCATCGCCCAACATCAATATATACCGTGGAAATCTATTAAAGTCTTATACCGAATATTCAGTGCGTTAAAAGTTACTTTAGAATCCGGTAGAACCGGTGGGTTTCATAGTTTTTCCGGCGGTTCCGATAGCTTACGGAAGGAGGTCTCCGACTCCGAAACCTCGTGACGGACGTCTACTCGCTTTTGGGACTGTACATATATTCCAGCGATAAGCAACCCCGCGAAACTTCTCCATCTCTTCCCCCTCTCTATATTCGCAGCAGCGTCGAGAATAAATCCAATTTCATTTTTGTAATTCTTAATTTTTTTTTTTAAATTTAAAACGAGAAAGGACGCCAAAACAAAACCATCAACCTCCTCCCGACCGCGTAAACAAAACCCAGGATCGCGTTTACTATTCCCAAAAAGCATTAAAAAAAGAACCTTAATCGATCCAAAATTCAAGTCACTCTCCGGCTCCAGCGACCGTCTCCCACTTTTCCACCGCGTTCACACGGCCACCGCACACGCTTCCCCCAAACCGTATAAAATGCTCCGACCACTTCCGATGACTCGTATTCAAACCAGCTCCCCCCTAAGCGTTCACATTCCCCGTTCATACATCAGATCTCTTCTTCTCCCCCACCACCCGGTCCATGGAGCTTACTTCGTTCCCATTTCTCAACCAGGACGCTCCCGACGATCTCTCCCCCTTCTCCACCTTCCTCTTCCCCGACATGGCCAGCTTCGCCCCGGCCGGCGACGGCGACGGCGATGGCGGCGGCGGCGGCTACTCGTTCGGCGCGGGCGGTAGCGGGAGCGGGAGCGGGAGCGGGAGCCAGCCCTTTAAGCGCCGCAGGAAGGAGGAAGGAGGAGGACAGCACGGCAATGGCGATGGGGGCGGGTCGGTGGGAGAGATCGTGGCGTCGCTCGCTTTGCTCGATGAGGAAGAGAAGCGCGAGAGGGAGAGCTTCTTCGCCGAGTCGATGCGAGGGAAGGCCACCCTGGATTGGAACTTCGGCCGGGAGGTCCAAGCGGCCGGGGATTACTACAGCCAATTCCAGGCGCATTACGACGGCGCGAGCGAGCTCGAGATGAGGAAGAACAAGCGCGCCAGGCAGTCGGGCGCCGCTGCCGCAGCCGCGGCTTCGGCGGCTGCGGTGGCTGCGGAGGGCGGTGAGGGCGACGCGCCGGGGCAGGGCGTGGGCCAGCATCGGCGGCTTTGGGTGAAGGACCGGTCAAAGGATTGGTGGGAGAAGTGCAGCAGCCCGGAGTTCCCCGAGGAGGAGTTCCGGCGCGAGTTCCGGATGAGCAAGGCCACCTTCGAATTCATCTGCAACGAGCTCGACGCGGCCGTCACGAAGAAGAACACGATGCTGCGGGACGCGATCCCGGTGCGGCAGCGCGTGGCGGTGTGCGTGTGGCGGCTCGCGACGGGGGAGCCGCTCCGCCTCGTGTCGAAGCGGTTCGGCCTCGGCATCTCCACGTGCCACAAGCTGGTCCTCGAGGTCTGCTCCGCCATCCGCAACGTCCTCATGCCCAAGTTCCTCCAGTGGCCCGACGCCGGCCAGCTCGCGGCGATCAAGCAGGAGTTCGAGGCGGTGTCGGGCATCCCGCGCGTGTGCGGGGCAATGTACACGACCCACATCCCGATCATCGCCCCCAAGATCAGCGTCGCCGCGTACCTGAACAGGCGGCACACGGAGCGGAACCAGAAGACCACGTACACGATCACAGTCCAGGGCGTGGTCGACCCGCGGGGCGTGTTCACGGACGTGTGCATCGGGTGGCCCGGGTCGATGCCCGACGACCAGGTCCTCGAGAAGTCGGCGCTGCACCAGAGGGCCGCCAAGGGGCTGCTGAAGGACGTCTGGGTGGTGGGCAACCCCGGGCACCCGCTGACGGACTGGGTCCTCGTCCCCTACACGCACCAGAACATCACCTGGACGCAGCACGCGTTCAACCAGAAGCTCGCCGACGTCCGGGGCGTGGCGCGGGAGGCCTTCGCGCGGCTCAAGGGGCGGTGGGCGTGCCTGCAGAAGCGGACCGAGGTGAAGCTGCAGGACCTGCCGGTCGTGCTCGGGGCGTGCTGCGTGCTGCACAACATCTGCGAGGCGAGGAACGAGGCCATGGAACCAGACGCCAGGTTCGAGATCTTCGACGACGAGATGCTGCCCGACAACCCGGTCCGGTCGGCCGCCGCGGCGCAGGCCCGGGATCAGATCGCGCACAACCTGTTGCATCATGGGCTCGCCGGCACTTCTTTTCTATAGCGGTCTCTAGTAGGATCGGAGCTTGGGTCATTCGATTGGTTTGCCTTTTTTCGATTTTTGATTTGACCATACTTATTATTTTACTGGATGTGGGTATAGAATAAAGTGATTTTGATCATTAGGCTTGGGGTTTGAGGAAAATACGGGACCTGGATAGTTTCTAACATACGGAATTCATACACGTTTTCGTGTTTGGTTAACTTCTCCCTCTCAATATTCTCCTTCTTTATTTTGATTTTCGTCAATTTTTTTCTTCTCGTAATCGAGACTTATACTTTCGACACAAAAAATACTTACTAATCATTTCTCATACAATCTATGTATATATTCCTTATATACAAACGTCTTCCTAAATGGGCTCAAATAATTTCTTTTTTCTTTTAGGGATTTCGATTGATGAGGTTGACAAAACGAGGGAATCCCATGCTTCGATCTGATTCATGATGACAAAAAATTTGGCGGCTGCAGGGATTTTTCAGTGGATTCCCTAAGCAAGGAAGCCATCCGGTTTGGGCGGTGCCCCACGCTAAGTTGACTTTTTAAATTTATGAGGAAGGATCTCTCCTCCTTCTCCTTCTCCTTTTTCTTCAGCTCTTCAACTTTGACCAGGAAGAAAGTTCTCTGCATCTTTGAAATTGACCACTGTTGTAGCTCTCGAGTTCATCCTTACGTTTGGTGAATTTTTGTATGCGGGTGCCACGTGTATCTCGCGAAAAATGATGTATAAACAGCCAATTTTATCTTCATTTCCCCATTAACTATGATTTGTTATGTTTTTTTTTTGTCTTACTCTTCTCATTTATGTACATACGTGTGCAATGCTCACAAGAATCGAATTCCAAACGTTATGCTCTCTGACCTCACCCTCCCAATTCCTTTACCAATAGGGCCGCATGCCTGTTGACTAATTTGTTATGTTGATTGATTAGAAGTACACGTTGTTAATTTCATTTTATTCGACAACAAGTGTTGGCTAATATCATATTATCAAATTGAGTGTGTGGTGAGTTACCCAAAAAAATATTAAACTATGAAAAGCTGACCATATATCAAGAGAGTGGTCGGGTTGTAAATATTTTAGTATTCAATTACTACGTATCCCAATTTAAGTTATTTTGAGCAAGTGTGATTGGTTCCAAAATTGATAAATTCTATAATTAAGACTTTGTAAGAACCGCTTCTCAATTTTGTGGAACTTAAGGCGCGCATAATAACCATTTTGTTTCTCCATTTTTCTATTTATCAATTCTCAAAAACAAGTTTAAATATAAATCAGTTTGGTAACGTGATTTTATTTTTCTATTTACAAAACAATTTTTCCCTCAAGAAATAAGTTTGAAATGGAAATGAAACGGAAATAATAAATAACCTTTTTCTACTTTATAATTTTGAAATAAAAAATAAAAACTTTTCTCAGCGCTCTCTTTTTTACCAAGCAGAGCTCTCCTTTTTACCAGTTGGTCGCCTGCCTATCATCCGCTTACTTGCCATTTGATTGCCGCTTGCCCACTTGCCATTTGACTGTTGTCCACCCGTCGCTCGCTTGCTGCTCGCCGTCCGACCGCCGCTAGCCCGTCACCCGTTGTTCGACCATCGCTCGCCCATCCCCACCCGCCACCTGCCCACTTGCCCACCTGTGTTGTTCTCATTCTTCCTCATACATAGCATATCGTATTTTATATGTGTTCAATGCATTCACCATGCTCTGCTAAAACCATCGCTGTTCACTGGTTTTAAGTTGCAACCCAAAAGGAGGAAAGGATGGTGTGTTGCCCTGCTAAAACAGAGTCATTCATAGTTTTTAAGTGGTAAACCAAATAGAGGAACTGAGGACCATTCAGTAAAAGGAAAACTCATAAACAGCTTCTCATTGCAGCTATAAGGCATTCGATACATCTTAATCCAATGTAGGTGCATTTTACATTACATTGATATTACACTAAGTGCAACAGAATCACCATATCAGCATCCAAATACATAAACTCACGGGAAATAAAAACAAAAAATGAGAAATAAAAAGTCTTCTCATTGCTCACTCTAACTATCCAATCACCATTCATCACTTGCCGCCTACTCATGAATCGCCGGTTGTTTAATCGTTGCTCGCCTGTCACTTGTTGTTCACCCACTTATCGCCCACCTCAACATATTGTACTTTTATGAATTCAACCATAAAATTTTGAGTTTGCCAATTAAGTTCTTAACATTTTCATGTATTGTAATAGATTTTGAAAAGAAAAAAAATAATGAAAAACTTGAAGATATTATAAAAATTGTCCACATTAGTGCCAACCGTGTTATGTAGAATGGGTGACATATGCTTCAACAATTTTCACCAAATTTTTTTTTCATGGACTTAATTGGCAAAATGTGAAAAGATTTAAGGCTCAATTAATAAAATTGAAAAGTTTATGACCAAATTGACAAAAGTGTAATAAATGCAAGATAATCAACTAAGAAAGAACAAAATGTCATGTATCTCATTCTCTTTTGGGGTCAATTCCCTAAAAACTCCAAACTTTACATCTAATCATAAATCTTCCCTAAACTTTTTTTGTCTAAAAAAAAAAACCCAATTTTAGGTACAATCTCAAATCTGCCTTGAACTTCTTTTATCGAGGAAAAAACCTTAAACTTTAGGTCCAATCCTAAATCTACCCCAAATTTTATTTTTTTCAAAAAAAAATTAACAATTTTTAATCTATTCTCAAAATCTACCCCATGGTCTAGTCCCAAATTAACGTGGCATGTCCATAGTGATAATAAATACACATTGGCAAAGAGACATGGAAGACATGGAAAATTATTTTCAAAATAAAACTGATATAGAATATAAAAATTAGAGACAACTAGTTGTGACTTTCAGATAGAGAGCTAATGGGGGCAAATTTAAGACTAGAGTAAATATTGATGATTTTCTTTTTGATAAAAAAAAAATTGCGATAGATTTGAGATTGGATATAAAATTTGGGGTTTTTGTGAGACAAAAGAAAGGTTCAGGAATTTGGGACTATACCTAAAGTTTTGAGTTTTCTCCGAGACCAAAAAAAATAAATAAATAAATAAGCTTAGGACAGATTTGAAACTAGATCTAAAATTCGGATTTTTTTCGAAATAAGAAAAAAAATTCAAGGCGGAATTGAGATTAGATCTAAAGTTTGGAGTTTTCGACAAGACAAAAAAAAAATGGTTTGGAGCAAGTTTGGGACTAAACCTAAACTTTGAGGTTTTTTTTGAAAAAATTCGGGTCATAATTGTGATTAGACCTTATTTTTGTCCAAATACTCTCACCTACTTTATACTCTACAGATAAGTGGACGGACGATGAAATTTATCAATAGGGATTCTACAGATTTTTCCCGTCGTGTCCGGCGAATTTAAATAAATTACATCAAAATAAATACAAACCGCTAAATTCAATTCGATTCTCGTAGAGTAACGTCAAATTTACAATTCCACCACACGCAAGGCAACCCCGTAATTTTCCACGGCATGACGTTCCATCATTCATCCTCTGCACGGAAACCCCGAAGTTCCGGGCCTCTTTCCCTCAGATTCGCTCACGACCGTCGGATCTCCAGGATCGCCGAGCTGGCCTTTCTCCGGTAGGCCCCACCCGGCCAAAATTCCGAGCAGCACGTCATCAAGGCGGGGGCCACACACGCATCCGATGATGAAAACCAAAGGACCATTCAGCACAAGAAAAACTAAGGTCCTGCATAGTAATGTTCTTTTTTTTTATTCATGAACAAAAATTTTATTTTTTTGTTATCGAAAAAAAAAAAAAATATGTTTGTTTGCGTTTTTGTTCAAAATCTATTTTTTTGTTTTTGAAATAAAAAAAGAATGAAAATGAGAAACAAAAAAAAATTGTTCAAAAATATGTTCGAAACATTTTTGAAGAAACATTTTTTTCTCTCTTTTCTCTTTTCTTCTTCATTTCTTCTTCTTTTCTCTTTGGCCGGTCGCCGACCTTGGCCATGGCTGACCGTAGTAGAGGTTGCCAACTCGGCCCGTCGGCGGTCGGTCGCCGGAGGCCGGTCGCCGGCCTCCAAGCAATCGGCCAAAAGAAGAAAAAAAAAAAAATAAAAAAAAAAGGAAAAAAATAAAATAAAATAATTAAAAATTTAAAAGAAAAAAAAGAATATAAGGGCGTGCATGTTTTTATTTTGTTCTTTTTACGTTTCTCGAAGAAATTAAAAAAAAAAAGTGTTTTTGTTCCAGGGAACAATTTTTGAATAAAAAAGTGCGTTTGGTAAACTTGTTCCGGAAATAAAAAATGAACGAAACACGTTTGGTAAATTTTATTCTTTTTTGTTTCTTTTAATTTTTTAGTATTTTTATTTTATTTTTCATTTTTTCCTTTCTTTTTATTTTTCTTTTTTTCGGCTAGTCGCCGTAGCCTCACCTAGCCATGGTGAGGCTCGCTAACCTCGATGGCATCGCCGGCCCTTGACGGCCGGTTGCCGGCCATGGCCGAGTGGCGGCGCTAACGAAAGAAAAAAAAGAAGAAAAGAAGAAGAAAAGAAGAAGAAGAGAGAGAAGAAGAAACGTTTCTTCAAAATTGTTTTGGAACAAAAAGTAAGTTTTTTTGTTCTTTTTGTGTTAACAAAAAGAACAAAAAAGAACAGAAACGCAACCAAACGCATTTATGTTTTTTTTGTTAGGGAACAAAAAAAAAAAAGTGTTCTACGAACACTTTTTAGGAATAAAAATATGCAGGCCCTAAATTTACCAAAATGTTTCTATTCATTTATTTATTTATTTCCGGAATAAGTTTACCAAACGCGTCTTTCTGGTAAAAAATTGTTCCCCGGAACAAAAATAGTTTTTTCTATTTCTGTTCCCTGGAACAATTTTTGAATAGAAACGTTACCAAACGCACCCTAAATAAATAGCTTCTCTTGCGACTAAAAGGCATTCAATTACATCTTTAATCCATTGCGGGTGCATTTTACATTACATTGATATTACACTAAGTGCAAAAGAACCACCAGAATTTAACGTCCAAGTACATAAACATCACCGGAACAAGACACCACAAGTTGTTTTTTTTTTTTTGGTAAGAACAAGACACCACAAGTTGTTGTGCCCTGAAGGTAGAAATATACTACAATAAGAATAGCTACAACAATGATCAATACCGCGAGAATGATCGCCCACTCCGGCATCCAAGTTCCTGCAATGCTGCCGCAAAGGACTTGCTTCCAGGCATAGAGGTTTTTGAATAAAATTATTAGCCGGTAAAACACCCATTAGTGCCGAAACCTTAAGCCAATCAGTTTAGTTGTTACCATCGTTGGGAAAATAGTGTCCAGTAACAATTAGAGCCTTAGCGATGGAATATGTATTTCCTTAGTTAACATAGAGGCATAACGTCATTTTATGACTTTAAGCAGTGATACATATCACAATGGGAAATAAAAATAAAAATGAAAAACAAAAAAATTTCTCATTGTTCGCCCTCATTACTAGCTGGTCACCTACCCATCGTCCAATCACCATCTGCCACCCGCTCACTTGCCACTCGCCCACCAATCGCCCATGACCTACTCGCCGATCGCTCATCGCCCACTCGCAGATTGGCCGCTACCTGACCACCCCTCGCCTACCCATCCGCCACCTCTAGTTATCATTTATTCAGGAGGAAGAAATTTTGTATAGTTATCAAACGTATTTCTACTCTAAGAATATAAATTTTATATTGTTATGCAATGTGTATTTTTGCTTAAAAATTTGTCCGGGAAATAAAAATAGAAAAAAGAAAAATTAATTTCTAGAATAAAATGATAATCATTTGTGCACTTAAAATCTACCATATTTATTTTGAAACTAACATTGGAATATATTTTGTTTGACCGATTGATTATAGGGTCTACCCATGAATGGGTTTATTTTTGTTTTTTGCTTCTTTATTTTTGAAAACCATATAGGTAGCAAAATGATTCAAAGTAATATTTCAACACAAAACAAATAGAAATCTATTTGGTAACATAATTTCATTTTTTTATTTAACAAAAATGAGAAATAAAAACTCTTCTAATTTCTCACCCACTCACTATCCGACTGCAGCCTGCCCCCCCCCAGAGCATGTTGTTGTGAGACTTCCTCGTACGGAACATATCTTATGTTATATGTGCTATGCTCTGCTAAACCAATGTTGTTCACCGGTTTTAAGTTGCAAACCAAAAAGAGGAACGAGAAGGTGTGTTGCCCTGCTAAACCAGTGTCGTTCACATTTTTAAGTTGCAAGAACTAAGAACCATCTAGCGCAATAAAAACTCATAAACAGCTTCTCATCGCAACTATAAAGCAATCAATGCATGTCAATCCATTGCAGGTGCATTTAACATTACATTAAGATTATACTAAGTGCAATGGAGCCACCAGAATTCAAAATGCAAATGCATAAACATCACAGGAAAAAGACACCGCAAGTTTTTGCTCCTTTAGGGCGTTCACTTCAAGCAAATGTTTCCACAGCTGCAAGTAGGTTTCCCATTGCTATTTCCATGATCACCCAGTCCGGCATCCAAGTTCCTAGTTCTTGCAATGCTGTCGTAAAGGATTTGCTTCCTTGCACAGAGGGAACAACCGCTAGTGCTGAAACCTTAAGCCAATAAGTTTAGTTGTTACCATCATCAGGAAAATAGTGTCTAGTAACAATTGGGAGCCTTGGCGATGGACTTGTAGTTCCTCAATCAACGGCGTGCTGGTTCTGTGCAAATATGGGAAGAGAAACGAGAGAGTGATTTTGAAACCGGGTAGCTTCACACGAAGAGAACTAGCATAGCATCATTTTATGACTCTAAGTGGTGATATATCTCACAATGGGAAATAAAAACAAAAATACAAAATAAAAGGTCTTTTCATCGCTTGCCCTCCCTATTAGCTGGTCACCCATTTGTTATTGGCTACCGTTCAACCACCATCCGCCACCCGCCCGCCAATCACCTACCGTTCGCTGGCCGCTCACCCGGAGCCCGCCTTTAGTCGTTGGCTGCCTGAGAGAAAGACATTTTGAGTTATTATCAAATGCATTTTTATTCCTAGAATAAAAATTTTGTATTGTTATTAAACGCATATTTTTGTTCAAAAAAATCATCTAATGAATAGAAATAAAAAAAAAAATCAATTTTTGTCAAAAATTGATTTCTTGAATAGAATAATTATCAATCGCATCCTTAAAGTTTAGGGAAAAGACCACCAAAAACCCCAGACTTTGCTCAAAGTAACAAATTTACCACAAATTTTTTTTTTTGTAATATGAAAAACCCAAAACTTTGCAAATTGTGATGCATTTACCCACCAAGGGCATTTTCATCTTATGTTTTATGTTTTTTTTTCTTCTCTCTTCCCTTCGCCGACCTTGGCGGAGTTGGTGGAGGGAGGCTAGAGTCCGACAAGGGTCACCCTCACCCCGGCTGGCTAGGGCCACCTAGCGTCGAGCGAGGGCAGCCCTCGCTGACGTCGAGCAAGGTGTGCCCTCGCTTGATGCCAACGAGGGCCACCCTCACCGGACTTGAGCAAGGGGTGCCCTCGCCAAATCTGGCAAGGGAGGCCCTCGCTAGATGCCAGCGAGGGTGACCCTCACCGAACGCCTACTTCCCTCTACCAACTCCACCATGGCCGGTGGAGGGAATAGAAAAGAAGAAGAAGAAAAAAAGGAAAAAAATTTAAAAATAAAAAGACCAAAATGCCCTATAGTTTGGGGTAAATGTGTCACACGGATAAAAGTTTAGGGTTTTTCGTGTCACGAAAAAGAGCTTAGGATAAATGCGTCACGGTTGGCAAAATTCAGGATTTTTCATGTCACAAAAAAAGTTTGGGGTAAATTTGTCACTTTGGGCAAAATTTAGGGTTTTTTATAGTCTTTTCCCTAAAGTTTACTGTGTTTGTTTGGAAACTGACATTGAAATATACTTTGTTTGTCCGACTAATTATAAGGTCTATCTAGGAATGCGTTTCTTTTTGTTTTTTTGCTTCTTTAGTTTTGAAAACTAAGACAAATAGTAGTTATAATGAAACAATATAAGTAACAAAACAACTCAAAGTAAAGAATCGATACATAACAAATAGAAATATAAAAGCGATAGGCAAGTTAAGTTCATTTAATAAAGAAAAAATCAATCATCTTCATTCAACTTTATAAAACAAGCTCTTATATGTAGGTGCAAAGATGGCTTCAACACTTAGAACTCACATGCACAGTAAAGATTCTAAATTAATCGGGAATTAGGACCTATTTTTACTGGAATCGAAGATTGAATCTGATTCCATGACGATTGGTTTAGTTCTCATGTAGATTGGCTGCACAACCCTAATTTTGATGGTTAGTCTATGCATGCGGAAGGGATGGTTTACATGCCTTCACATAAATTTATTAAGCCGAAATATTTTAGATAGTAATAATAGTTTAAAAAAAAAGATTGAGCAATTATAGCATACTCTAGTGGATTAAAAGAAAATTTACACAATCAGCTTTATGGGAAATTACCTAATGAGTTTTATATTTATTCTACGTATTTCGATTCAAATCATATATTGGTCTTTCCAAAAAAGAAAAATTAATAGGTTTCATTTAATTTTGAGGGGATCAGGTGGCATAGGGAAACTTACACAAAAAGTTATAAACTTACGGTGTTTTTGTCAATTTAATTATAAATTTTTTAATTGTGACAATTGAATTATAAACATTTTCATATTTTGCAATATGTTTCAAAGAAAAAAATAAATAAATAAATAAAAAACTTGAAGATATTATTAAAATTGTCAACATCAATATTAATCGTACTATGTAGGACAAATGACGTATGCTTAACAATTTCCATCCAAAATTTTCCTAGCAAACTCCATTGACAAAACTTAAAATGGTTCAAGACTCAACTAGTAGAAACTGAAAAGTTTATGAAAAATAGGTGCAAGATTCATCGAACAATTTTCTCAGTGGCAATAATGAAAAAAGAACAAAATGTCATACCCAAAATACTTTCATCTACTTTATAGTCTACGACGTGATTTATCGGAGGGCCTAAAGAATTTTTTTATCATACTACAGTGCATCAAAATAAATGCAAACCATTAAATTCAAACGAATCTCGTACAATCACGTCGAATTTTCAATTCCACCAAAGTCGAACGTACATTAAAATTAATACGCCACGCAATCCGTAATTTCCCACGGCACGACATTCCGTCACACACATCCCCCGCACGGAACCCGGAAGATCCGGGCCCCTCTTTCCTCCTGAGATTCGCTCTCGACCGTCGGATCTCCATCTCCGGTCGTGGGGGCCCCACCCTGACCGAAATCCCGTCCAGCCTGTCATCGAGGTGGGGCCGCGTGATGAGCCGCGCTCCGTGCTGTTCGTACGTGCGCCACCCCTGTTCCTCCTCGCATGAGGGAATCTATCGCCTGTTCGAAGCCCACGAGCTTTTCCGGCGCCGACCAATCGGGCTCCCCCACGTGTACGAGCGACAATTTACACCGCGGGTGAGGAGGAAAAAAAAAAAGAGAAAGAAAGAAAAGGGGAAAATACCCCAATGCGGATGCAGGTTTTTAGTTCGTGCTTCGTTGTCGCGATCCCTTAAAACAAAAAAGAAAAAAAAAAACTCCGAAGGATTTCGCGAACCGCACAGAGGCGAAGGAGAGCTTTTTCTTCCACGGCGAGAGGGAGAGAGAGGGCGGGAGGAGGAGGCATGGAGAATCGCCAGGAGGCGGAGGGAGAGGCGGCGGACAAGGCGGCGGCGGCGGTGGCGGCGGCGGCGGCCGGGCCAATGGAGGAGGACGAGCAGGAGATCGGCTCGAGCCTGACGATGGAGAGGGTCGCCGCGGCGAAGCAGTTCATCGAGAACCACTACCGGGCGCACATGAAGCACATCCGGCAGCGGAAGGAGAGGTGAGGCCCCCCCCCCCCGTTTCCCCGTCCGCCCTTGCCTCGTGCATGTCCCTTCGCGACGGAATTTTCCCCCGCGGATTTTCTCGCGCGTCTTCGTTTCGGGAGGGAGCGGCTTCGATGAGTCCGGCGCGTGAGATTGGGGAATTCCGGCGTTCCGTGAGGTTATTTTGCTGGATTCGAGAGCTGGAAAATGCGGGGATTATCGGTCGGGAGCGCGGCTCTTCGTAGGAATCCGTGGGGTTTGCGCTTGGGGATTTCGGGACGCGCGAGTGCGACCTCGTCGTTTCGGCGTGTCGATCGCATGCCTTCTTTTTCCTTTGTGATTGGCGGTGTTGAGTCTCCATGTTGCTAGAATTGATTGATGTTTGCATTGTGTAGGATTAAATGCGAGTCGTCCTGGTCGAAGATGGACATTTTTGGAAATGATTGTTGAAAATTTGAAGAGGTTTAGGAAGTTGCTCGAAGGAGCCGATTTATTGTTCTTAGAGATCATGAGACGATAAGTGGAGCCACCTTATGTTGAGTAGGAGTGCATGGTGGTTTAATATGTTGCAGTGGATGAATGCGACGTCTGATACTTCTATGAATGGCATGTAGCTAAGAAAGATAATGTTGTTGGCATAGAAGAAAATACCTATAGTGGTTATCCAATCTTAGGACCTTCGAATATGCTGCAGGAGATCGGGCGGGTATTTCAAGGAATGGATATGTTTCCATGTCTTAACATTAGTGTGTTGATAAATGGGCGATGACTACTATAAGCCGGGACAACTCATGAAGTTCCTTCTCCTTACACCTGAGGTCTCTAGATGTCGGTGTTCACATCTTCAGTGTCGCATCCTGTTTTTTGGTTGCAAATGTGCTTTTTATGCAAAAGATGCATGATAACCTTGAAAAGAAAGAAATTTCAGAAAAAGGTTGGATTTGGAAGCTAAAGTGCTTTTTCAACCTTGAGATTGAGAAAGCTTCAGATGATGAATTTCGATGCTTCAGAAGATGAAATCCGTGCAGTTTAATGTGATCTCTGATAATTCTTTGTTCACTTCTCACACTTCACATGAGACCTTTCTGATGTCTCTTTTGTCATGATGTCATTCACAGATCAATGGTTACATGCATGACTGTATATCGGTTCATGAAATGAGTTCTTGCCTACTGTTGTTAAGAGTGCTATAATCATTGTTGATAATACAGATACTTGGATATCTTATTTTAGAATCCAGGGCTGGTGACTATTTATTTTTCCTATTTTCCTGACAAATATTATTCACTCCAGGCGCTTGGTGCTGGAAAGAAAGTTAGCCTCTTCAGATGTACCTGAAGAAGAACAGATGAATTTGCTAAAGGATTTGGAACGGAAGGAGACAGAGTACATGAGACTTAAACGGCACAAGATATGTGTTGATGATTTTGAGCTACTTACAATCATAGGAAGAGGAGCTTTCGGAGAGGTTCAGTACTTGTTTTCTACATGTGCCAAACTTGAATCACTTCAATCAATAAATTTGTCTTTTAAAACCTGATGCTAAGTCAAACCAATAGTATGATATTCTTCTCAAATTTCAGAAGTTGGCTCTGTATGCTTTTTGATGGTCCACAAAATAATTTGAGTTCTAGAGGAAGTTCCTTCTAGGCAAGGCCAGAATGAAACACATCTAATGCATGCTATAATAAATTTATTAACAGGCCAGATGATTTCACGGTTGGGAACATGCACTTTATAATTTGAAACAGGTGACATCAGATTCATGATCAACAATATAGAGAAAAGGAAAAAGAATCCCTCTACCGATGTCAATCTGTGCTAGATGTGTGATCCTCTTGGGAATATTAGTGCACTTATAATAGCAATGTGGTTGAGTGATTTGTATGCTGCTTTCCTTGAATTCCGCATAAGTAGGAAATCATATAGGAGATATTGAAGGAGCATATGGCTTTATAATGGGAAGCATCTAATTTTTGGGAACTTTTGTCGGAGATGCTGATCATATGCTATCAGTTGCTTGTCATGGAATAAAAAATAGGAGCAACAAATTTAAGTTTCAGGGATAATTATTGTTTAGGCCCTTAAGGGATGTCTTTTAGTATCAATATAGGTCAAATATACAGCAAGATGTTTGTATGTATATGTCTCTCACAAATTAGTGAAGGTGGCAGTACTGTGCTTGTAGTGGCAATAAGTGTCTCAGTTGCCGGTGCTACCTTTTTTTCTTTCTACTTGCTTCATTGTGGTGGAAGCAGAACTTATTGTTGCTTTTGATGAATTTAGTTGTTAAAGATATATACATCTTAAGCTACAAACTCTGATATGCACAACTCAAGATGGGTATATACTGATTCTGATGCTGAAGAAAGTGACTTAATCTGCTGTAATATGTTACTCTGGAAAAGCAATGTCAAGCCAAAAGAAGATTAGACCTCAGGTTGTGAGAATAATACATGCTAATGGTGGGGCCTAGCATCCTGCACCTCTATTTTTTGGGTTTGTTAAAAGTAATGTCAATCTCTGGAGTCCCTTAAGGGAAAACCATGCTTTCTTGAGGTACAAGGATATGTATTGTCACTTTTTATCTAGCATCCATTTATTTCTTATTTAAGCTGCAATGCAACAGGATAAAATAGTTGCATGGGCAGCAACTGCGATAGTAATGTTTCCTTGTCATTTTTTCTCTTCACTTGACTTTTAGCATCTTTAAGGAGTTTTGATTATGTTCTGCTAGTTGCTAGGATCACTCTTGGATTTGGGGGTTGGGAGGAAGGGGGTGGACATGTTAGGTTTCAAAAAGATGCATGGATCCACTTAGGCAAATGTGGATACGATGACACATTAACTACATTTGGCTTGAGGACATTTCTTTCTCCCTGTTTTTCATTGAGTGCTAAAACTAAGGTGCATATGGATGCAGGTCAGACTTTGCCGTGAAAAGAAATCAGGGAATATCTATGCCATGAAGAAATTGAAGAAGTCAGAAATGCTTAGCCGAGGCCAGGTGAGAAGGAAACACTAAGTAATGTAGCATGCTTGATCATTTTCAGTGATTTATTAATTGTCACTGGCTTGTTTCATGATCATGGATGAAGTAGAGATCATACTGCCTTCTTTTGCTAGTAGCTAACAAGCACATTTACAAATTCCTCATTTCTTACGATGTGGCACAGATTCCAATTGCGTGGTGACCGGCCATTCAGCCAGGCTAACACTATACTACCTTTTTCTTTTCATTTGTTTTCTAAGTGAATGATGGTTGGGTCATGATCCATTGTTCCTGCTCCTCCGTTGGCTATGCCATAGTAGAGAATATTATTTCTGTGTTTTTATACTTCCTGTTCTTCATCTCAAAAAGACGTGGTAGTTACATTGATGTTTTTTGTGTTATAGGTTGAACATGTTAGAGCTGAAAGGAATTTGCTTGCAGAAGTTGCCAGCCATTTTATTGTTAAACTGTATTATTCTTTCCAAGATGCGGAGTATCTATATTTGATAATGGAATATCTGCCTGGTGGTGACATGATGACTTTGCTTATGAGAGAGGAGACGTTGACTGAAATGGTGGCCAAATTTTATATTGCTCAAAGTGTTCTTGCCATAGAATCCATTCATAAGCATAATTACATTCACAGGTATCTTTTTTTTCTTTTTTCTTCCTGTGGGTGACTCTTCTACCAGTAAAACATTTTGATTCGGTTCCTATATTAATGCAATATGTATCAATGATTTCTTAATACTGTTCCTGAGTAAGTTGTCTTTAACCTATGTACTTTTCTTTCTGCAGGGATATAAAACCAGACAACCTTCTTTTGGACATAAATGGTCACATGAAGCTTTCTGATTTTGGTCTGTGCAAACCTCTTGACTGCTCAAATTTATATTCTATAGATGAAAACGAAGCCATGGATGATGGCAATGTTGTTGAATCGATGGACATTGATGGGCGCTTTCCCGACACTAGTAACGGGGGCCGCTGGAAAAGTCCCCTCGAGCAGCTTCAACATTGGCAGATAAATAGGAGAAAACTGGTATGGTACTAGTGCATGGTATTGTAGTTCTTTTTTTGTTTTCATATGATGTCAATAAAATTAATGTATCTATAAAAATTACCTTTAATTGCAGTAAGAAATTAAATCTTGCATTTTGTACATGAAAGCATTCCTGCAAGTTAAAAGTGTCCTTTCCTCTTGTCAAAAAAAGGACCAAGCAATACATAGATGCCTCTGTTGGGTTCTTTCTATTTGCAGTGACCTTTACTTTTAAAGTTTCCTTACGCATTTGCTTTTAATGTTTGGGATTTTGACTTTTCTTTGATACTAAACAGCCTGATCTCTTAAATGCTATGAATATGGACTTTCTAGATAATTTGTATCAAGCAGAACTTTTTATGCATTTTGACATTAAACAATCTTTTTCATTGTAGCAGTAAAGTCGATTTCTTCAAAAATTGGAAAACCTTTGACCACTAGGTTGCACACCTTTAGTCCATTGATTGGAGGTAAAATTTTGGTCTAGTTGCTATGTTCAAGTTCTAGTCAGTCTCTCATATTTCTTTTTATCTCCAGTAATCTTATGATCCCAGAAAATCTATTTTACCTATTATGATTCTAATTGCCTCTAATGATAGGCCTTTTCTACTGTTGGCACACCTGATTATATTGCCCCAGAAGTTCTGCTGAAGAAAGGATATGGCATGGAGTGCGACTGGTCAGTTGATGATTCTGTAGATACTCTACCTTGGCAATTATTTTGTCTTAGTTCTTGGTATCTCTCACCTGACCCATTAACCGTTTATTTAAAATTGAAAGCAGTTCTTTAGATGAGCATCATGTATAAACTAGAATTAATACAAACTCCATGTTCCCTTAAACAGTACATCCACTTAATGCATGCTGGAAATGTAATTTCTCATAGAAGTAGATTGAGTGTGCATCTTTTCTGTACTTGTTAATGATTCCATTCACCTTATAAGAAGATGAACAAAAGGGTTTGCACTCTAAAAATATTATTGGAAGGGACTATTGGCACAATGGAAGAGAAAATCACTATAACTGACAAGGACATAAGTTCTGTAATATCCTATTATTTTAGTGACTTATGCCAGGAAGTAGCAAGTGTCATTCTCCTTCTAATTGATTTTCATCTTTGTGGGGACTGTTTGGTTTTATCATTTGTCTGATGTCACATGACACGCTTAGGAGATGGTGACTTATAATGTCTATTGGCATAATAATTTTATAGATTCAATGGAAGCTTAGCTGCATTTGCGTGATAAGTCAAGTGAAGGGAATAGAGTTAAATTAAAGGCGTTGCTGTGACATAAATTATTTTAAAGAAAAAATTGACATTGTTTTTTGAAGGAAAATGCTTCAGTGGAATTTGGATTATGACTTGACTATACTGAACTTGAAAGTGCTCTATTTTTGTTTAAAAGAAAAGGAGCTTGTTTAATTTCCCTTACCAGGCACAACTCAATGACTTATAGGCCTTGAAGGCATTTTCTGTTGTGTGAATTTGTTTGTTTCAACAATGATGCCACTAGATACTCTCTATCATCTCTAAATGCATATTTAGGATTCTGCGTTTCTTATGTTAAAATTAATTTAAGTAGAGCTGAGTTTCTTTGATGACTTCTTATTGAATTTCCTCATTTCAGGTGGTCGCTTGGTGCAATCATGTATGAGATGCTTGTTGGTTATCCTCCATTCTATGCGGATGATCCAATAATGACATGCAGAAAGGTCAACTTTCTTTCCTGATTCACATTTATGATATGCTTAGTCGATGGGATTTAAGAGAAGGAAAAGGGTTTGGAAAGAAATCATTTTCAAATCATTTATCTGAAAGATCTGAAAAAGAGGGAGAAGAGAGAGAGAAGTGATTTGCACAGATTATTTTAGAGGAATTGAATGATGATGTGAAGGGAGAAGCATTATGGAAGCTGAGGAATGGCATCCATCATTCGTCCTTTTACTTTTTTATAACAATCAGTTAAACTTTTTATTTTCCCCCTCTAATTTTCCAAATGTAGTTTTTCATGAGTTGTCCCTATTGTTGGTTTTAGGGTCTTGTAGATGTAGGACGTGGTTTATGTTTTCAGGTACAAGTAATCAGAATGCTGATACATGGACGTTTTGAAATGTTTAATGATTTGTAGTAAGTACTCACATTAATCTCCCCAATGCAAAGTCTATCTTTCCTTCAGAATGTGAATCCATCTTTCCCTTTGGATCAATTTCAACTGTTTCAGTTGCATCAGGCCATGATCTGTCTAAAGAGATATGTGTCCTTGACTGTGTTACACGGCAATCTCTCTTCATGTCCTCATGTACTGAGAAGATCAATGATTATGTTACAATAATAGAATTTAGTCTATGGAATTTGGTCCACCGCATTAGGAAGAGGGACACTTTGTGAAGATGCTGAGGTTGAAAGAATGAGTCTGTCAGTTCTCTTTCTCAGAGAGAGGGAGAGCAAGAGAGAGAGCAAAGTAGAGGAGCGATTTTGCTCCCCTTCCTTTCTTTTCCTGATTTTTTCTTAGCAATTAATTAATTCTATCCATCTGTTTTGCCAATTTGAGTGAGCTTCTTTTCCCAAGATTGTTCTGTCTGTTTTAGCTTTTTCAGTGATGTTTCTTTTTTGCTTTTTTGCAGATTGTACATTGGAAAAATCATTTAAAATTTCCAGAGGACGCCAGATTGTCACCTGAAGCAAGGGATTTGATCTGTAGGCTTCTTTGTGACGTGGATCACAGGCTTGGTACTCGAGGGGCAGAACAGATCAAGGTATGTTGTGTTGTTGATTTGATGTAGCATCACTCTAAATTATGCTGAAGTATGCTGCATTAATTTGATGGTGCTATTCCTTTTCTTATCACTTTTCATGCATTTGCTTATAACTCAAAGCTGAACTGATCAGGCTCATCCTTGGTTCAAAGATATCAACTGGGATAGACTTTACGAATTGGAAGCTGCTTTTAAGCCACAGGTCAATGGAGAACTTGATACACAGAATTTCATGAAATTTGACGAGGTGAATGATGCTAGTGTACTTTCACTTATCTTTTATGGAGGTCATTCTTTGTGGTTGACTATCAAATGGATTTTCATGTTACTTAAGAAGAGGTCATGACATAATGTGATTAGTCAGCACACTCCATTCCTTGATATCATTGCATGTTCAGGAATCATGATATGGTTTCCAATGGCAATGTCCTTCAATGGAATGGACATATTTTTTTTTCTACCGGACATAATTTCTTTCATATACTTATATGAAATGATTTTGTTAGTAAAATTTTCTTGATCAATTGTTTGAGCAGCGGTTTTCATACTTTTACCTCTCCTAGTTAAGTCTGTGTTGTCAAAATATCTCCAGAATTACCATAGATGTTCCAGTTTAACAGTATGTTATACTAACAATCTGACTCATTGAATAGGTGGAACCTCCTATGCCTTCAAGGACAGGATCTGGAACTTCAAGGAAGGTAAATATTGTTCAGTGGGGAATATAAAATGCTTGACTAGATTGATATGATTTTTATGATTGATTGCTGCTGCTGTTGCTCATGTGTTTAAGTTGAAAAGAGCAATTCATGTTAGAAATTTCCTCATAAGACATCTAAGTATTTTACATGCTATGTGGACATTAGATGACAATATTTCTATTGTATGTGAGTTAGATGGGGCGAGTCTAAATATCACTAATAGGAAGTTTGAGAAACAACTGTACTTTTCACAAATCTTTTTTGTTTATCCTGAACCTTCTAAAATATGCTGTCGGATCTTTTGGATTCTTCAGGAAAGAACAATTGGCACGACATCCATCTTTTCGGTAAAGAAGAATATTTTCTTATGTAAAAAGTTATTTAAACTATGCCTTTTCGCTGGTACTCTGATCCTATTGCGTGACTGGAAAATCACTTATCTTCTGTCAACTTATCTAGCTGTCTTAAAAGACAAACCACATAATTGCGCTTTTCCTATGTTTTTGAATCTAATCGCTATCTTCTTCTTCTTCTCTCACATGCACGCACTGGCATTAGTGGGTAACAAAAGATGGGTGCTGGGGTTTTGAAATTGCACATGACCATGTTTATTTCCTTGGAGAATTGGTTGGATTGATGGCTGCTATAATCTTCATTTTTACCTTTCGGGGATGTTTGTATTCTGCCATTATACACAAGGAGAACTATCTATCCTTTTTACTTTGGTATTCTATAAGACAAGCTGGAAGAAAATACCATTTGACCTTGTGGCGAAATTACTTTGCACAAACAACCCATAGTGCCACCAATGTTATGTTATGGCTGACATCTTTTGAGTTCTTCTGGGAGAGGGTTGGTTTGTTTCAGCTTCTGATAAGTACTTTTTCTTTGCCTCCAAAATTTTTGAAAATGACAAAAATTGTTTTAAATTTAGAATAGATAAAATATATTATCCTGTCTACATGTCTATGTTTGCATGTCTAAAAGTTATCAGGTGTTTGACATGAAGTAAAAGTTGAACTTCAAAGCTCCAAGAGAAGGAAATGACAAAAAGCGAAAAGTAAAATTTACTCTAAACTGACCCTGGTAGTAACTCATGTCTCACATGACATACTTAGAATGGATTTGGCTGAAATGATCTCATTGCATGGCTTATGGGTTCCTCAATGTGCAATATATAGAACAACACTGACACGTAATGTGCTGGTGAAGATGTGTGGCAGTGGTTAATCATGCTTGTTGATTGTTCCAAGTGTCATCTATGGAGGATGTGCAAGCTACTAGACCTGAATAAATCTAAGTGTAGGTTATTAAGCTTTGAGCCAATTCCTGTGTTTACTACGTAGGGAAGGCGTGTGTTGACAGTTTCAGGTGAAACTCACAATATTCTTTCTCATCAGCATCATTCATATGATTAACACATAATGGAGAGTAAATCATACAGCTTAAAAAACTTTGGTTATGTTTGGTGAATTCAGTTCCAATAAGTTTGAGTAGGAGGTCATCTGCCAGTCTACTTGCTGTTTTATTTTCTTTTCTGCCATTAAATGACGTTGTTGATTTGCAGATAGCTTCTTGTTTTTGGATCTTTAAACTTCCCATGACTATGTGTGAGTTGCCACCTTATGTTATTCTGTGGGCTATTGCAGATGTTGTTGACACCTAAGGATCTCAGTTTCGTTGGGTATACATACAAGAATTTTGAGGCACTTAAGGGGGCTTATGATCTCTATGGTATGGGACTTGAGATTTTTCAAATACATTTCCTCCATTCTGAAATTTCAGTTGCCTTAATCTCTCAATGCTTTTCTACATGAAGCCTGGGCAGTATGTTCCGTGGAGTAGTTCTTAATAACGACATCTGTTCAGATGCGATAAGCTTGTTGAATGGAGTATAATAAAAAACAAGGATTTGGGGTATTAGTGAAGCATCATCTATAAGGATTTACCCTGCACGTTCGACCATGGACAATGGCATAAGTCCAGCGGCACCTAAGTCCCATGTATATGCCAGATGAAATTAGGAAAGATGCTATTAATTTAAACATGCATCATAGATAGACTGATTACTCGATTGATGGCAGGTTCCTTTGTTCGTCAGCTCCTTCTACTAAACCTACGTATACAAAACCATTATGCATTTGTTCCTGAAGTATTTTTGTATTTTATGCTTTGGAGAGACGGTATCCATGTTTAATCTCACTAGCACCTATATGTAATTCTACATTAGTCAATGTAAAATTTCTTAGAAAATTATGGAAAGGCAAATGATGCAGTAGCAGAGAAAGGCCCTAGCCAACAATAGTCGTCGATGACTGTTGCAGCCTAACCATTAAAACAGCTGTGTTAGCCTAGTGTTAGCCTATCGAATGTCTCCCTATGCATGACTGATTAGTAAGCAAAAAATGAGAGAAAACCCCAAAGGGTGGGAGTTCTGACCTGATCTTGACATTTATTTGGGTTCTTGTAATTATGTGACTAACAAAATTGTCTCATATCGACTCTGCTAAATGCCCATACATGCCTTGTTCGTCTAATTGGTTCTAGATGGCCTTATACTGCTCTTTGTTTTCTTTTTGTTGGCTGTGGAGTAGTCCACTCTGACATGAAGAGGAGTTCATCACCAGCACGGTCATCCACCGACTCATTCCAAAGTAACACCTCACCAACTTCACTTAACATGACTTTTCATGCTTTCCAATTGATGAATGGCAAGTTAATTTGATCATGCAACTTTTCAGGTGACACTGGACTGGACTGCTCAACTGTCAAGTTGACCCCTGACAGCCCCGAAAAGCAGATGCTTGCATCGCAAGGGGACATGATGCCACAGTGAAGAGTGGCCAACTCCACAGATCAGCTTACATAACAGACGATCCAGATCCTCGCAGCAGGGTGAGGGGTGCACCTGCTTATTTTTCAGTCAGGTTTCGCCCCAAGCTACGTTACTAATGACATTGACTGCCTTATATCCCGCAGAACTCAAGCTGATGTATAGTAATATTGGAATCTTAGGCGATGTTAAAAAGCGTCTGTATGTGTCAGTTGCTAGCCTGTGACGTTTGAAGTTTTGCATCGACGTAGGAATTTTTCGGTACTCACTGGCTGTCCAGACTACCCAGGTTGGCAGGGCTAAGACTTGCCTTCGCTTGTGGTGGGTTGGGCCTCGTTCTGTGTCTCTTGCTTGTTCCTAGCCTTGTAAGGTACCTGTAATTGCTCTTAAACTTGTGTCGAGCTGCTGATGGATTAGCGGCGATTGGAAACTACGACTTGAATAGGAAATGAAGTGTTATTGAGTTTTTGCAGCCGGAACTTGGGTTGTTGTACTTTAACTTCTCCTTATATTCATATGCCTGATTCTGCTGCTACATTTTCATTCTTATCTTCTCGGTCGGATTTTGGAGATTAAGAGGAAATAATGCTCGAGAATTTGTTTCCTGCCCCCATCTTTGTTCCTTCATGCATTGGACTGTGACCCCCCATTATCTGGCAATTTTTTAATGACGACCGCCTCTCCGAAATGTCGATTTCACCTGCTGAATACAGAACACAGTCGTCATCGGGGCCGGGTAGTTTAGTGTATGTTGCCCCACGACCGTTCTGTCACAGCACAGGCAAGGAATTGCCTGGAAACAAATGCGAAACCGGACCACTGATCTTCGGATACATTGAGGGCCAGCGATCGAGACCACTCCTACTTGTGGCAAGTGCTGCTAAGCTCGTAACCCGTCCGGTCCTAGCCGTCTATATCCTGGAACAACTGTCATTCGCTGTAAGCATCAACTGACTATACCACACATTCGAATTAAGGCGAATTGACAAAATTTCACTGCGAATTGAAAGACCTCCCAATACGACTCGTGCCCTCGAAGACACGGCTGATGAAGGGAGCTACGGCTTGACGAGGGGAGCTTCCCCGTCTTGTCCCTAATCAAAGACGGCCTTGTCTGGTCCGGCGGAAAAAAACTGTCTGTCTTGGAGAACCTTCTCCGCGATAATTATTGCGTGACGGCACATTTCCTGACAAGTGTCCCGTCGAGCTGTCTCGATGGGAGACGATATTTTCTCGAGACGTTGGAAAGCATCATGCCTCTCCCCCTCTCTTCTAGAAAAGGTTGCCAAAACATCATCAGATAAAGTCAAATTCCACGTTCCCCGAAGTTTTTATGTGTTTTCCGGGGGTTGGCCAGACCATAAATTAGAGAGAAAGGAGGGGCGGAAGGGTTGCGTTTAAGGAGCCTCGGACAGGTGTTCCAACAAAAAGATCCTGTCACATCGGCCTCGCTATTAATAATTGACTTCGTTTTCTCCTTAGGGTTTGCTTACATCCGTGATCAACTCGACCGACGATAAGATCGGCGTTCTCTCTTCACATTTTCCACGTCCTTTTCTGCTTTTTCTTTAATGACAACTCCGTCGACGTGGTGCTTTTGGTCCCGAATTATGGAAATACTTTTCTCCCGCAGGATGTGACATTAGCTATTTAAAATATTAAAATTACTTATTGTCGCGACAATTGAGAAGGTCTTGTTAACAAATATCTCGCTAGTTTTAAATATTACAACGGTTGGTAGGGTATTGTTGATAAATATCTCACCAGTTTTGAGTGATTAATTTTACATTTTGCTTGTTTTGCAAAAAAATATTTTTTCAAAAGAATCGAAAAATATTTTTCTTGTTTCCTGACATTTATTTTGCTTAAAAAAATAAGTTAGTAGAAATTATTTTCCTAATCAATGAAATTTCCTATCAAAGCTAAATTTCAGGAAATATTTTTCCAAAATATGATTATATATCAATACTTGAACCAGTAACTCTATGTTTGGGCATCGGAACCCAAACTCTCGTTCTCGGGGTTTTAGTAGTAGGGGCGAATCTTTTGCGCTCGAGCTCGAGGCTCTGGTGCCCTGTCCATTTACACCAAACCTAAGTCCCTAGCCATTGCACTTGGATCCATCAAGGTTGCGATTGGGAAACTAGTGCCCCTGCTTGGACTCCAGGCCTAGTAATACCAAGGCCAAACCTAGGGTCAATCGAGTCCAATTTTTTTAAATCAAAATTTTAAAAAATATATTTTTCTCTTTATCCTTATTCCTTTGCTAATCACCTAGCCTCATGCAACCAACCATAAGCATGAGTGAGCGAGGTTTGAGCTTAAGCCTTGTCGCCAATCTCAAGCAAGCTTGACGTCATCACATCTTGTCAAGCTCGAGTCTCGCCGTATCTAAGTGAGACTTGACGTCGCCTAGAGCTATTACTCACTACATTAAAAAATTTCCATTAAATAAAATGGTTGTTGCTATCTGCTCCAATAACGGATCATCGGTTTAAATTTAATTGAATAACTAAATAAAATAGATAGATTTTTCTAGGACAAGGCTCACCTATGGTACTTGGTGGCTAATAGAGGAAGAAGGAAAAAAAATAAAAAAATCATTAAAAAATCAAAATTTTTACAAAGATTATAAAAATTTTCCACTAGCCAAAATCACACGGGATGATCGAGATCGTTATATGCTATATCAAATCAAATGAGATCTTTTTTATCAAGCGATGGAAAACATTTTTTAGCAATCTATATGTCTTAGTCAAACACTAAATAATATTATCATTTTCTTGAAAAATGACTTTTCATAAAATTTTCTTTCATAAATCTTAAATTTTCTGCGACCCAAACAACAAAGTCATAGAAACCATCGGTCAACGGAATTTGATACAATTCCACAAACTAAACTAGTTTGAATAAAACAGGCGAAGCACGATTTCCGTGTAACGAGGGGGACACATGGCGGAAGGAGATCGTTTGGGAAAACGAGGGGATTGACGGAATGCCGGAGGGTAGACGTCGCGCTGTCCCTTGCCGGTTCGTGCTCGGTCTTCGCCTCGTTGTTGGTCAACGGATTTGGAATCGCAGGGGGGAGGAAAGAGATCCGGAATACTACGCTTCCGAGGCGAAGGCTGCACACGTGGCGGAAACCCAGATGAGGTTCCGGGCACGAAAGTCAAGGAGCGCCCGAAAAAGATCTCCCTTTTTTTTTTTCCTTTTCTTTTTTCGTGTCGACTTTAACAGAGAGAGAAGGACGGATTTATATATATTTTTTAAAAAAATTAAATTTATTTATTTATTTATTTTTGCGAATTTTGAGGAGGTTGAGGTGTCAGTGCGATGTACCTAACCTTAAACTAACTTTTGTTGTCGATGATCCACACGTCACTTTGGGTTACCCACCCCCGGATTCTGCGACGGATTTGTACCCCCTCACGTGGCGCCCCCTCAATGGCCCGATCTCCCGCCTTCTCTCTTTCTCTCTCTCTCTCTCTACGAGATTTCCCACGGAACGAGGCGCGTGTCGTGTCCCCAATTCAAATCCGACTTCGATTCCGTCCTGAACTCATTTTGATCTCAAAGAAAAATCGCATACTTCCACCATTATTCTGAAATTCGTCCTATCTCACGTCAAAGAATCGGCGTCTAGTTTCCTCGAATTGATCGACATTGGCGCTATTATTAGAATCCTTGCACCATTACCAAAATCTTCATATTTTTTTTTTAATGATAGATGAACTATCAGAAATTACCTCTCAAGGATCAAACGATCCTCCAATGCCCAATGACACTATCGGGTTTCCCCACAAATCACTCTTTAGATGTAAATCTTGAAGGAAGCTAAACTTTATTTTCGTATGGAACGACAATAATTTCCTTATGTTGAGAATCTCGAATAAATCAATGGTCATTTTCGAGTACAGGCTTAATTTTAAGATTAGGACTTTATTTGTTTTCATGAAAACAAATGATTTAGAAAATGTATTTTTTGAAAATGCTCATAAGTATAATGAAAATGATTTTTCATCGGATTTAGTGTTTCATACAATACAATAAATCAATTTTGAGGAAAATATTTTTTTAGATTATTTATTTCCATAAGAGAAATAAAGCTTCAAATGAAAATCAACAATTTTTTAAGATGAAAAAAGTTCATGACAGAATTAAGATTTGACTTAAAGTTGGAGATATATTAGAGAATTAGACCTAATTTACCAGCCCCCCGTCACCTCCAATAGTTTTAGGAATTTTGACCGCTTCCGCCTCCAATCGAATACATTATCATAAATTCTGATACTTTGGCAAATACCCGCGTCACACGGGACCCACATGATACCCTCAAATGATGTAAGTCGTTTCGTGTTAACTGAGGACCGGTCGAATTTCTAATTAATATACTTCAATTCGGGCGTGGCTTCGAAAGCTTATCATCTGTGCCGTCTTCGTGTTTGCAGAGGTATTCTTGAATGTTAAAAGAAGAGGAAAAGGAAAATTAAAGTTCTGAAAAGGAAAAATCTTTGGCCCATCCCTGTGTTCCGGAGAGATACTTCTCTCCTGGAGAAAGAAAAAAAAAATCTTTTTCCCTGCGGAATTCCTTTTTCTCACCGACATTGATTTTCTGGGAAAAGCAAAATATTTATCTTCTCAAGATATTCGTAGGCCATTGAATGTTGCACATAAGTTCATCAACAAAAAAATAAAATTGTTTTTAAAATTGTCACGAAAAAAGAGACATACATACACACATACATACGTCAGATTTATATAGGTATGTGGCAGTTATTCCTCACTTGAAATACGATAAGTATCTATCTGGTTAAGGATAGTAGTGGAACAAGTTAGATAATCTAAGAATAATAGGTCCATGCACTCAATTTTCTTGAATTATTTATATATTCAACCAAATTAGAGAAAACAAACTCCAAATTACCCATCGCCTATGTTATAGTCCATGTAAAATTTGAAGCCAGGAATTTGCTAAGATCGGGCAATTTTGAGACCATCATTGACTTGTTCTATATCCTAAGGACACGATCGCAAAATCTGACTATCTGTCATTGATGGGAATATATACAAACCTCGTAAATTGATTAAAATAAGAGAAGGGATCTTTCCATGTCTAGAGTTCTCGTGTCTTGATAATTATCACCTCATAATGAGATAAGTAACTTGATGCTTCAAGAGGTCTAAAAATCAATATCATTTAAAATTGGTGAAATTGGAAAAAAGAATATCTCACTTTCAGGAGTTTATTTTTTTTACTTTTTCTTCATACGAAATTTTTTCAAGAAGTGGATATTTTTTAATTGGTGAAATTGGAAAAAAGAATATCTCACTTTCAGGAGTTTATGTTTTTTTACTTTTTCTTCATACGAAATTTTTTCAAGAAGTGGACATTTTTTAATTGAGAAAAACAGAAAGAGCAAAGTTAGATAATTTTAAGTTTTCTCGCGTCGAATATTATTTATTAAATAAAGTAGCGGGAGCACATAATTTATCTTTTTTTACAAATGGGACTTATATTTTGATTGGCTGTTATATCTCTTCTAAAGTACACAATAAACAAGATAAGTACACACATTTGTAATCCCATTTCCACCAACCGCGGAAAAACGAATTTTAACCAACGATATAGAATGATCAAAATGCTAGATTATCCTACGAAAATTAACACTTTTTGGGATTTCTCCAGAGGCGAGCACATCAAACTGATGAACCAAGAATCGGCTGGATTGGCTGGTTTGAAGCGATTTCTAGGGGCGTCGCTCTATTCTCGATTCCGTATAGATGGAATTGGTAATTTTTGGTCCAATTCCTAGTTCCAAGGGGAACTAAATCGGCTATATTATTTTTTTAATTTCTAAAAAAAAAAGCAATAAACCCTAAAATAACAACAAGTTCAATAATTTTTGGAAGAAAATATTTACCTTCAGAATGATAAAATTTAAAGTTGGAATTGCCAAATGATTGGTTCCACTAGAGCGGTCTGGCTTTCAATTCATGGATGGAATTGAATCGAAACAGGAATCGATCATCCCTAAATCTTTTCGCATGGCAAATAAAGCTAAAAACAACCACCTCTCTCCAATTTTTAATAAGTTTCCCTTTCCATCATCTAAGTTCGACACGATACGCTACTCAGGCATTCCAAGTTCATCGTGCCAACTTTCGCTCCCGGTCGTTCTCCTAGATCTACCTAGGCGATTAGAAAACATAGGCTTTAAAGAAGATGATGCGGATCGAGACCGGTTCGTTGCGACACCTGCGCATCCCTCCACGCCTCCTTCCTTCTCTATCTCTCGAGTTAGACCGTCCAAGAATTCGTATGATGCCATCACCGCAATCAATCTTGATTTTGTAGGGTACCCACCGGACCCAGCCAAAGAACTCGCATTATTATAAAATGGGGTCTCAAAATCATTACTTTAAAATTCCCTACGACTTTCCCACCAATTCGGGTTCCGTCCAGAGGGAGTTTGGACACCGTGTCCTCCTTAAAATTTTCCCGTGTTTCGTTCGTGCTTTTGTGATCTCGGTTTCTTGTACGTGTACACATGATGTAAAATCCCGAATGCATGCATCGAGTCGTTGTGATGATGGAAGCTTGCCTCGTGTCGTTAGGAAAGAAGGGTCAGTCGAGGTAATGCGAAAGTCTTGTGCGCGTGCCTGGTCGCCGTTATGAAAGAAGAAAGAAAAAAGAAGTTGTCTTTTTTTTTTTCTAATTTTTCTTGAAATCGGGGTCGGAGGGTCGTGTCCTGTTGGCATGTGATTGGTGGGATTGATTTCAATGAAATTTGGAATGATGGGGTCTCGTTTCTCGATGGTGGACACGTGTTCGCCTTCTTCCGTTTAAAGTCTCTGTGGTCTGCTGTGATGCGGTTTCTTTTAAGAGTTTCTTGTTCTTGCCTTCTCTTCTCTCTTCCCTCCTCCTCCCTTTCCTCCCTCCTTCCTTTTGTTCTCCACACGCCGCTTCAGTGCTTTTGAGAGGGTAAGCAACTTCCCAACTCTCTCTGTCTTTCTGGGCTTAGTTATGGCTCTTGAGCTTTCTTAATCTACCTGTTCTTGGGAGTGGTTCAGAGGGTCTTGAAAGATTGTACCTTTAGGCGGTTCTGGGGTTGATTCTTGATGTTCCGTGGAGTAGTTCTTAATAACGACATCTGTTCAGATGCGATAAGCTTGTTGAATGGAGTATAATAAAAAACAAGGATTTGGGGTATTAGTGAAGCATCATCTATACGGATTTACCCTGCAAGTTCGACCATGGACAACGGCATAAGTCCAGCGGCACCTAAATCCCATGTATATGCCAGATGAAATTAGGAAAGATGCTATTAATTTAAACATGCATCATAGATAGACTGATTACTCGATTGATGGCAGGTTCCTTTTTTTGTCAGCTCCTTCTACTAAACCTACGTATACAAAACCATTATGCATTTGTTCCTGAAGTATGCTTGTATTTTATGCTTTGGAGAGACGGTATCCATGTTTAATCTCACTAGCACCTATATTCTACATTAGTCAATGTAAAATTTCTTAGAAAATTATGGAAAGGCAAACGATGCAGTAGCAGAGAAAGGCCCTAGCCAACAATAGTCGTTGATGACTGTTGCAGCCTAACCATTAAAACAACTGTGTTAGCCTAGTGTTAGCCTATCGAATGTCTCCCTATGCATGACTGATTAGTAAGCAAAAAATGAGAGAAAACCCCAAAGGGTGGGAGTTCTGACCTGATCTTGACATTTATTTGGGTTCTTGTAATTATGTGGCTTAACAAAATTGTCTCATATCGACTCTGCTAAATGCCCATACATGCCTTGTTCGTCTAATTGGTTCTTGATGGCCTTATACTGCTCTTTGTTTTATTTTTTGTTGGCTGTGGAGTAGTCCATTCTGACATGAAGAGGAGTTCATCACCAGCACGGTCATCCACCGACTCATTCCAAAGTAACACCTCACCAACTTCACTTAACATGACTTTTCATGCTTTCCAATTGATGAATGGCAAGTTAATTTGATCATGCAACTTTTCAGGTGACCCTGGACTGGACTGCTCAACTGTCAAGTTGACCCCTGACAGCCCCGAAAAGCAGATGCTTGCATCGCAAGGGGACATGATGCCACAGTGAAGAGTGGCCAACTCCACAGATCAGCTTACATAACAGACGATCCAGATCCTCGCAGCAGGGTGAGGGGTGCACCTGCTTATTTTTCAGTCAGGTTTCGCCCCAAGCTACGTTACTAATGACATTGACTGCCTTATATCCCGCAGAACTCAAGCTGATGTATAGTAAATATTGGAATCTTAGGCGATGTTAAAAAGCGTCTGTACGTGTCAGTTGGTAGCCTGTGACGTTTGAAGTTTTGCATCGACGTAGGAATTTTTCGGTACTCACTGGCTGTCCAGACTACCCAGGTTGGCAGGGCTAAGACTTGCCTTCGCTTGTGGTGGGTTGGGCCTCGTTCTGTGTCTCTTGCTTGTTCCTAGCCTTGTAAGGTACCTGTAATTGCTCTTAAACTTGTGTCGAGCTGCTGATGGATTAGCGGCGAGTGGAAACTACGACTTGAATAGGAAATGAAGTGTTATTGAGTTTTTGCAGCCGGAACTTGGGTTGTTGTACTTTAACTTCTCCTTATATTCATATGCGTGATTCTGCTGCTACATTTTCATTCTTATCTTCTCGGTCGGATTTTGGAGATTAAGAGGAAATAATGCTCGAGAATTTGTTTCCTGCCCCCATCTTTGTTCCTTCATGCATTGGACTGTGACCCCCCATTATCTGGCAATTTTTTAATGGCGACCGCCTCTCCAAAATGTCGATTTCACCTGCTGAATACAGAACACAGTTGTCATTGGGACCGGGTAGTTTAGGGTGCGAATAGTAACGTTTTTT
This sequence comes from Eucalyptus polyanthemos subsp. polyanthemos, assembly GCA_017140185.1. Classification (NCBI taxonomy): domain Eukaryota; kingdom Viridiplantae; phylum Streptophyta; class Magnoliopsida; order Myrtales; family Myrtaceae; genus Eucalyptus; species Eucalyptus polyanthemos. The sequence goes on along the minus strand of CM029459.1, from coordinate 61,916,522 downwards.
TTTGTTAGGGGAACAGAAAAAAAAAAAAAAGTGTTTCTGTTAGGGGGAACAAATTTTGAACAAAAGAACGCGTTTGGTAACGTTTGTTCGGGGAATAAAAAATGAATAAACACGTTTGGTAAATTTTATTCTTTTTTTGTTTCTTTTAATTTTTTAAACATTTTTATTTTATTTTTCATTTTTTTCCTTTCTTTTTTCGGCCAGTCACCGCCTCCAGCGATCGGCCGACGGGGCCGGCAGCCTCGCCTTGGCTGGGCGAGGCCGAGCTCGCCCAGCCAAGGCGAGGCTCGGCCTCGCTAGCCCGTCGCCGGCCATGGCCGAGGCCGGCGACCGGCGAAAGAAAAAAGAAGAAAAAAAAGAAGAAGAAAAGAAGAAGAGAAGAATACAGAAATGTTCCAGAAATGTTTCCATGCACGCCCTTAGTGTATGTTGCCCCACGACCATTCTATCACAGCACAGGCAAGGAATTGCCCAGAAACAAATGCGAAACCGGACCACTGATCTTCGGATACATTGAGGGCCAGCGATCGAGACCACTCCTACTTGTGGCAAGTGCTGCTAAGCTCGTAACCCGTCCGGTCCTAAGCCGTCTATATCCTAGAACAACTGTCATTCGCTGTAAGCATCAACTGACTATACCACACATTCGAATTAAGGCGAATTGACAAAATTTCACTGCGAATTGAAAGACCTCCCAATACGACTCGTGCCCTCGAAGACACGGCTGATGAAGGGAGCTACGGCTGACGAGGGGAGCTTCCCCGTCTTGTCCCTAATCGAAGACGGCCTTGTCTGTCCGGCGGAAAAAACTGTCTGTCTTGGAGAACCTTCTCCGCGATAATTATTGCGTGACGGCACATTTCCTGACAAGTGTCCCGTCGAGCTGTCTCGATGGGAGACGATATTTTCTCGAGACATTGGAAAGCATCATGCCTCTCCCCCTCTCTTCTAGAAAAGGTTGCCAAAACATCATCAGATAAAGTCAAATTCCACGTTCCCCGAAGTTTTTATGTGTTTTCCGGGGGTTGGCCAAACCATAAATTAGAGAGAAAGGAGGGGGCGGAAGGGTTGCGTTTAAGGAGCCTCGGACAGGTGTTCCAACAAAAAGATGCTGTCACATCGGCCTCGCTATTAATAATTGACTTCGTTTTTGCCTTAGGGTTGCTTGCTTACATCCGTGATCAACTCGACCGACGATAAGATCGGCGTTCTCTCTTCACATTTTCCCCGTCCTTTTCTGCTTTTTCTTTAATGACAACTCCGTCGACGTGGTGCTTTTGGTCCCGAATTATGGAAATACTTTTCTCCCGTAGGATGTGACATTAGCTATTTAAAATATTAAACTTACTTATTATTACGACAATTGAGAAGGTCTTGTTAACAAATATCTCGCTAGTTTTAAATATTACGACGGTTGGTAGGGTATTGTTGATAAATATCTCACCAGTTTTGAGTCATTAATGTTACATTTTGCTTGTTTTGCAAAAAAAAAAATTCAAAAGAATCGAAAAATATTTTTCTTGTTTCCTGACATTTATTTTGCTTAAAAAAATAAGTTCGTAGAAATTATTTTCCTAATCAATGAAATTTCCTATCAAAGCTAAATTTCAAGAAATATTTTTCCCAAATATGATTATATGTCAATACTTGAACCAGTAACTCTATGTTTGGACATCGGAACCCAAATTCTTGTTCTCGGGCTTTTAGCAGTTGGGGCGAATCTTTTGCACTCGAGGTCGAGGCTCTGGTGCCCTGTCCATTTACACCAAGCCTAAGACCCTAGCCATTGCACTTGGATCCATCAAGGTTGCAACTGGGAAACTAGTGCCCATGCTCAGACTCCAGGCCTAGTAATATCAAGGCCAAACCTAGGGTCAATCGAGGCCAATTTTTTTTAATCAAAATTTTAAAATATATATTTTTCTCTTTATCCTTATTCCTTTGCTAATCACCTAGCCTCATGCAACCAGCCATAGGCATGAGTGAGTGAGGTTTGAGCTTAAGCCTTGTCGCCAATCTCAGGCAAGCTTGACGTCATCACATCTTGTCAAGCTCGAGTCTCGCCGTATCTAAGTGAGACTTGACGTTGCCTAGAGCTATTACTCATTACATTAAAAAATTTCTATTAAATAAAATGGTTGTTGCTATTTGCTCCAATAACGGATCATTGGTTTAAATTTAATTGAATAACTAAATAAAATAGATAGATTTTTCTAGGACAAGGCTCACCTATGGTACTCGGTGGCCAGTAGAAGAAGAAGGAAAAAAAAAAAATAAAAAATCATTAAAAAATCAAAATTTTTACAAAAAGATTATAAAAATTTCCACTAAAAATCACATAGGATGATTGACGTTGTTACATGTTATATCAAATCAAATGAGATCTTTTTTATTAGGTGATGGAAAACATTTTTCAGCAATCTATATGTCTTAGTGAAACACTAAATAATCATTTTTCTGAAAAATGACTTTTCATAAAATTTTCTTTCATAAATCTTAAATTTTCTGCTACCCAAACAACAAAGTCATAGAAACCATCGGTCAACGGAATTTGATACAATTCCACAAACTAAACTAGTTTGAATAAAACAGGCGAAGCACGATTTCCGTGTAACGAGGGGGACACATGGCGGAAGGAGATCGTTTGAGAAAAACGAGGGGATTTGACGGAATGCCGGAGGGCAGACGTCGCGCTGTCCCTTGCCGGTTCGTGCTCGGTCTTCGCCTCGTTGTTGGTCAACGGATTTGGAATCGCAGGGGGGGGGGAGGAAAGAGATCCGGAATACTACGCTTCCGAGGCGAAGGCTGCACACGTGGCGGAAACCCAGATGAGGTTCCGGGGCACGAAAGTCAAGGAGCGCCCGAAAAAGATCTCCCTTTTTTTTTTTCCTTTTTCTTTTTCGTGTCGACTTTAAGAGAGAGAGAGAGAAGGACGGATTTATATATAATATATTTTTTTTTTAAATATTATATTATTTTTTTATTTATTTTTGCGAATTTTGAGGAGGTTGAGGTGTCAGTGCGATGTACCTAACGTTAAACTAACTTTTGTTGTCGATGATCCACACGTCACTTTGGGTTACCCACCCCGGATTCTGCGACGGATTTGTACCCCCTCACGTGGCGCCCCCTCAATGGCTCGATCTCCCGCCTTCTCTCTCTCTCTCTCTCTCTCTCTACAAGATCTCCCACGGAACAAGGCGCCTATCGTGTCCCCAATTCAAATCCGACTTCAATTCCGTCCTGAACTCATTTTGATCTCAAAGAAAAATCGCATAGTTCCACCATTATTCTGAAATTCGTCCTATCTCACGTCAAAGAATCGGCGTCTAGTTTCCTCGAATTTATCGACATTGGCGCTATTATAAAAATCCTTGCACCATTACCAAAATCTTTATATATTTTTTTTTAATGATCGATTAACCATTAGAAATTACATTTCAAGGATCAAACGATCTTCCAGTGCCCGGTAATACTGTCGGGTTTCACCATAAATCGCTCTTTAGACGTAAACCTCAAGGGAAGCTAAATAACTCTGTTTTTTCGTATGGAGCGGCAATAATTTCCTTACGTTGAGAATCTCGAATAAATCAATGGTCATTTTCAAGTACAACCTTAATTCTAAGATTAGGGCTGTTTTCATGAAAATAAATTTTAGAAAATGTTTTTTCGAAAATGCTCATAAGTATAATGAAAATGATTTTTTCATCAAATTTATTGTTTCATACAATACGATAAATCATTTTTGAGGAAAATATTTTTCTAGATTATTTATTTCCATAAAAGAAATAAAGCTTCAAATGAAAATAAACAATTTTTTAAGATGAAAAAAGTTCATGACAGAATTAAGATTTGACTTAAAGTTGGAGATATATTAGAGAATTAGACCTAATTTACCAGCCTCCCATCACCTCCAATAGTTTTAGGAATTTTGACCTCTTCCGCCTCCAATCGAATACATTATCATAAATTATGATACTTTGGCAAATACCCGCGTCACACGGGACCCACATGATACCCTCAAAGGATGTAAGTCGTTTCGTGTTAACTGAGGACCGGTCGAATTTCTAATTAATATACTTCAATTCGGGCGTGGCTTCGAAAGCTTATCATCTGTGGTATTCTTGAATGTTAAAAGAAGAGGAAAAGGAAAATTAAAGTTCTGAAAAGGAAAAATCTTTGGCCCATCCCTGTGTTCCGGAGAGATCCTTCTCTCCTGGAGAAAGAAAACAAAAATCTTTTTCCCTGCGGAATTCCTTTTTCTCACCGACCTTGATTTTCTGGGAAAAGCAAAATATTTATCTTCTCAAGATATTCGTAGGCCATTGAATGTTGCACATAAAATCATCAACAAAATAATAAAATCGTTTTTAAAATTGTCACGAAAAAAGAGACATAGATACACACATACATACGTCAGATTTATATAGGTATGTGGCAGTTATTCCTCATTTGAAATACGATAAGTATCTATCTGGTTAAGGATAGTAGTGGAACAAGTTAGATAATCTAAGAATAATAGGTCTATGCACTCAATTTTCTTGAATTATTTATATATTCAACCAAATTAGAAAAAACAAACTCCATATTACCCATCGCCTATGTTATAGTCCATGTAAAATTTGAAGCCAGGAATTTGCCAAGATCGGGCAATTTTGAGGCCATCATTGACTTTCTCTATATCCTAAGGACACGGTCGCAAAATATGACTATCTGTAATTGATGGGAATATATACAAACCTCGTAAATTGATTAAAATAAGAGAAGGGATCTTTCCATGTCTAGAGGTCTCGTGTCTTGATAATTATCTCCTCATAATGAGATAAGTAACTTGATGCTTCAAGAGGTCTAAAAATCAATATCATTTAAAATTGGTGAAATTGGAAAAAAAGAATATCTCACTTTCAGGAGTTTATGTTTTTTTACTTTTTCTTCATACGAAATATTTTCAAGAAGTGGATATTTTTTAATTGAGAAAAACAGAAAGAGCAAAGTTAGATAATTTTAAGTTTTCTCGCGTCCAATATTATTTATTAAATAAAGTAGCGGGAGCAAATAATTTTTTTATTATTTACAAATGGGACTTATATTTTGATTGGCTGTTATATCTCTCCTAAAGTACACAATAAACAAGATAAGTACACACATTTGTAATCCCATTTCCACCAACCGCGGAAAAACGAATTTTAACCAACGATATAGAATGATCAAAATGCTAGATTATCCTACGAAAATTAACACTTTTTGGGATTTCTCTAGAGGCGAGCACATCAAACTGACGAACCAAGAGTCAGCTAGATTGGCTGGTTCGAAGCGATTTCTAGGGGTGTCGCTCTATTCTCGGATTCCGTATAGATGGAATTGGTAATTTTGGTCCAATTCCTAGTTCCAAGGGGAACTAAATCAACTATATTATTTTTTAAATTTCTAAAAAAAAATCAATAAACCCTAAAATAACAACAAGTTCAATAATTTTTGGAGAAAAAATTTACCTTAAGAATGATAAAATTTAAAGGTGGAATTGCCAAATGATTGGTTCCACTAGATCGGTCTAATTTTCAATTCATGGATGGAATTGAATCGAAACGAGGGGAATCGATCATCCCTAAATCTTTTCGCATGGCAAATAAAGCTAAAAACAACCACCTCTCTCCAATTTTTAATAAATTCCACTTTCCATCATCTAAGTTCGACACGATACGCTACTCAGGCATTCCAAGTTCATCGTGCCAACTTTCGCTCCCGGTCGTTCTCCTAGATCTACCTAGGCGATTAGAAAAAACATAGGCTCAAAAGAAGATGATGCGGATCGAGACCGGTTCGTTGCGACACCTGCGCATCCCTCCACGCCTCCTCCCTTCTCTCTCTCTCTCTATCTCTCGAGTTAGACCGTCCAAAATTCGTATGATGCCATCACCACAATCAATCTTGATTTTGTAGGGTACCCACCGGACCCAGCCAAAGAACTCGCATTATTATAAAATGGGGGTCTCAAAAATCATTACTTTAAAATTCCCTACGACTTTCCCACCAATTTGGACACCGTGTCCTCCTTAAATTTTTCCCGTGTTTGGTTCGTGCTTCTGTGATCTCGGTTTCTTGTACGTGTACACATGATGTAAAATCCCCGAATGCATGCAATCGAGTCGTTGTGATGATGGAAGCTCGCCTCGTGTCGTTAGGAAAGATGGGTCAGTCGAGGTAATGCGAAAGTCTTGTGCGCGTGCCTGGTCGCCGTTATGAAAGAAGGAAAAAGAAGCTGTCTTTTTTTTTTCTAATTTTTCTTGAAATCGGGGTTCGGAGGGTCGTGTCCTGTTGGCATGTGATTGGTGGGATTGATTTCAATGAAATTTGGAATGATGGGGTCTCGTTTCTCGATGGTGGACACGTGTTCGCCTTCTTCCGTTTAAAGTCTTTGTGGTCTGCTGTGATGCGGTTTCTTTTAAGAGTTTCTTGTTCTTGCCTTCTCTTCTCTCTTCCCTCCTCCTCCCTTTCCTCCCTCCTTCCTTTTGTTCTCCACACGCCGCTTCAGTGCTTTTGAGAGGGTAAGCAACTTCCCAACTCTCTCTGTCTTTCTTTCTGGGCTTAGTTATGGCTCTTGAGCTTTCTTAATCTACCTGTTCTTGGGAGTGGTTCAAAGGGTCTTGAAAGATTGTACCTTTAGGCGGTTCTGGGGTTGATTCTTGATGTGCCAATCGATCGAGAAGGTGTTTTTCCTTTGTGTGGTGATTTGATGCCTGTTCTTGATTTGTGCTCGACTGATCTGAGAGGGTCTGGATGAGGTTAAGAAGAGACCCACATAATCCGAGCCAAAACAGAAGAAAGAGAGGGAGGGAGAGAGAAACCGAAGACTTTAGAGATGAACTAGATCTCCTCAGATTAGGCAACCCATCTTCTTTGTGAAGTTTGTGTCAGTTGGCAAATCGGAAAATGTTTATGATGAACCCATTTGGCCTCTCTCTCTCTCTCTCTCTCTCTCTCTGTTAGCGGGTTTCCTTGAAACTAATCAGGTCATGGATTTAACTCTCTCTGTGTTAGCGGGTTTCCTTGAAACTAATCAGTTAGATTCTCATATGTTGCTCATGGATTTAACGAAAAGTAATGATTTGAGGGAAAAAAGAGAAGCTTTTGGTCATCTCTTTTTCGTACGTTAAACTTTTTTGGCCATGTTCTTCCAGTTCGGCATATGGATGTTGAATCAGATTGGGGTTTGTAAGGGTGAGCATACTGGACCGGACCGGACCGGACTGGACCAGTTGGTTTGGTCCGGTTCCTTGGGGTTTGTAAGGATGAGCATACCGGACCAGATCGGACCAGACCGGTTGGTGTGGTCAGTTCCTTGGGGTTTGTAAGGGTGAGCATACCGGACTGGACCGGTTGGTTTGCTCCGGATGCCCCAGTCCGGTTCCTTGGGGCATCGGTTCAGTTCCCCATTCCATAAAAATGAAAGTAGTGATTTTCGGTTGGGTTCCCGGTTCCAAGGTAACCGGAAACCGATGGACCGGACCAGCACTTTTTAAAATATATATATATATATATATAATTTTTTAGAAATAGCAATAAACCCTAAAATTATAATAACTTTAGTATTTTATTTATTTATTTATTTATTTTGCGAACTGGCTGGTTCCATTGGACTTGACCAGGCTGTTTCCCTGTCCTAGGACCATCTGGTCCGGTCCCCGTTCCCAAAAAAGGGAAACCAAACCGGACCGGGAACCAATCACCCCTAGCGGTTTGAGTTAAATTTGCTTCTCACTTCTCCGTACTTTGTTTTCTATTGCTCCAGACTTCTGTGAGTTTGTCTTATAATGATTTATGTTCCTCAACTTAGGTGATTTCTCTAAAAGGCGGTTTGGAGGTTAGCCCAAGTGAAAAGCGGCAAAATAATGCGATAGGTTTTTGTGGAGGGTTGAGGCAATCAAAGCTGTGCCAAACAACAGAGGTGATAAATGGAGGAGATATCTTCTACGCTAGCTGTGCCGTTTAGGCTGAATAATATGACCAGTGACGAATCTGCACTACAAACCCAAATCGAAATCACTGGACTGAAGTTTATTGCGAGCACTGCTGGTTTGTTATCGGACCATCCAGGGGTGTTGTCGCCTTCTATTTCTGATCATGCAGCTGCCCAAGATTTGAGTTCTGGCGGTAAATCAGGCAAGTTTGGTGTTCTGACAGTGTCGACTGATGAAGATGAGTCTAGAGGAGGTGGTATTTTTTGGAAGACAGTGGAGAATGAACTTAAGTTGACACCGGAAGATGGGAAAGTGCATAGTTCATATGCTTGTGGCCAATTTATCAATTACTCTTGTTCATATACGGTTGCTAGTGATGCCACTAGTGCTTTTCATGAAGAGTTTGTACCGGTGAAAGCAAGTTTTGATAAGAAATCAATGACTGTCATTGATGTCAGTGATGCAACACTAGGGAGTGTTTCCAATGTGAATAAATTGGGTGAGCTTGAGTCTCAGCGAGAATTACAGAGAACTGCAAGCCGGAGTGTCTCCGAAGTGGATTATGTCCCGCTTTGGGGATTGAATTCTATCTGTGGAACAAGACCAGAGATGGAAGATGCCGTTGCAGTGGTACCTCGGCTTTTGAAAATTCCTTCTCTGATGCTGGCCGGTGGACAAAATTTGGAACTTAGAAATCAAGATGGCAAAGATTTAACAGCTCATTTCTTTGGGGTCTATGATGGACATGGTGGTAGCCAGGTAAAAACCAGATATAGCTTTTTAAATCTCTAAACCATATTTTTATATGACAAGCATGAGAATGCACAAATGGCTTATAAAAGTATAACGTAGTACTAATTAGGGCTTCTATTGGTATAGGTTGCTAGCTACTGCCGGGAAAGGATACATTTAGCTCTGGCGGAGGAGATGGAAGTTGCAAAACGTGGCTTCCGTAATGGAAGTAGCTGGAGTAACGGAAAGGAGCAATTGGAGAAGGCCTTCTCCAATTGCTTTCTAAAGGTTGATGATGAGGTTGGTGGTGTATCCAGATCCATGAATGGAAGCGACCCTTCTCTCGTAGAATCTATGGCCCCTGAAACAGTAGGTTCTACTGCTGTGGTTGGCTTAGTTTGTTCGACACACATTATAATTGCAAATTGTGGCGATTCAAGGGCAGTTCTCTATCGTGGAAAAGAGACTGTGCCACTCTCGGTAGATCATAAAGTAAGTCATGTTGCTGGAGTTGTGTTTTTTTCTTTTCTTTGATCTTTTAGTATTGTGATGAATTCCAGCTGTTTCTGTTTGCACTTACCTCTGTGTTGCCTTTGAATGTTTTGTTCAGCCAAATAGAGAAGATGAGTGTGCACGGATAGAAGCTGGTGGTGGCAGAGTTATTCTGTGGGATGGATTCCGGGTTTGTGGCGTTCTTGCAATGTCAAGGGCAATAGGTAGGTTCTTTTGAGTCTGTGATCCTATTTTCTGCCTCTGTAGTATAAGTCTTATCTATGTCGAGGATAGCAATACCTTGACTTGTATGTTTGCAACTTCTTCTAGAGATTTTGAAGCGCCAATGGAGGGTTATTCCTCCTTAGTCTTCGGTTGGTGTTAAATTTGAATAGCTGATTAGAACAGGGAGCTTCAGTAGTACCCCCTTAATTGCTTGCGCCCCTAGACGACCCATGCTTTTGGCCCTTTATAGACTCTTTTTGCCCCCACTTTATTGCATATTCTCAACACCAGGGGGTTATTCCGAAAAGTTCGGGGTGAATCAGTGTTAAAAAAATACAGAGATTGCCAACATTTGTTGTAGAGAAAGTGTAGGGTTTTGAACATATGGGGTACTTGTGAGAGTAATCATATATGTAATCTGCGAGGATGTCATTCCGTCACGCCACTTTGTTCAATCGTTATTCTCAGGACTCTTGCTTATCAGTTTGTCCATGTAACTGGCCGCTAACTTCCAACTATTCGCTGACCATTTTCTTGTCATTCTCAGGTGATAGATACTTGAAGCCCTCAATCATCCCGGATCCGGAAGTGGTGTTCTTTCCACGGGCAAAAGAAGACGAGTGCCTCATTCTAGCCAGCGATGGTCTCTGGGATGTCGTGACTAATGAGGAGGCCTGTGACTTGGCGAGGAGGAGAATCCTCCTTTGGCACAAGAAGAACGGTGACAACCTTCCTGCGGAAAGGGGCGAGGGAGCTGACCCGGCGGCGCAAGCAGCCGCGGATTATCTTTCCAAGCTAGCTCTGCAGAGGGGAAGCAGAGACAACATCTCTGTAATAGTAATTGACTTGAAAGCTCAGAGAAAGTTTAAGAAAAAGATTGTACCCGAGGCCCAACAGCCAGGAACTGTGAATACATAGTTGTATGCCCTTTTAAATCTTATGAGAACAGCAGGTAGTTCGGTTGAACCGAGTGGTCCATGCATGCATGCCATGTCACATTGGCTTCCCCATTCATGCTTAATTGAGATGAACCCCAGGTGCCAATTGAATGTTGGAACCGACTGGTTAAAACCTCCATAGCCGGCAGACTCGATATCTCTTCTTCATTTGGCTGAGGTTTCTGTGTGTCTTGTCATAATATGCTATTTCCAGATTCCAAGATCGAGATATAATATGCCTATACGGATAATTTGTCTAGTTACAAGCTTTCCTCATGATGTCAATTAACAGCAGTGGGTTTTGATGACGGTAGAATCAGCATGCGGTAAGTGATGATGGCAGAATCAACATGCCATAAGTACTGAGAGTAGGACGGACATTAACAACGTGTTACTAGCCAAATTTGCTGCAAGTCCTGCGTTGGTGATGTCGAATTACTAAGCTCATAACCAGAGCGTAGCATAGTACGGAGCTTCCTCAATGACGTCAATGAATAGCAATGGGTTTTGATGACGCTATAATCAACATGCCATAAGTACCGAGAGTAGGACAAGACTTCAATATGATTTGAGCAAGTTCTTACAAGGCTTATGGAGAAGAAATAGATGAGATATTTGTTTGAGATGGGAAACTCCATAAGGTTATCCCCTATTCCCTCCTCCTCGGGAAGACAAAAATAGAGGAAGGAATTTGGGGGCCTCATGGTGGTAAGTGTAGATAACATATCAAGACTTCAGTTCTGGTTAACGCTAAGTAAGCTGATATAATAGCCACCCACGCCTATGATAAATGAGAGCAAGCTGATATAATAGCCACCCACGCGTGTGATAAATGAGAGCAAGTGAAAATCCTACTGCAGGTTTGGGAGCCTTACGGCAAGGTTAAAGAACCTGTAAGTACCGAGAGTAGGACAGACTTCAACAAGGTGTCGCTAGCCAAATTTACCGCAAGGATGACTAAGCTTATAACCAGAGTACAGGGTAGTATGGAAATAATCAACATAACGGGGGTGAAAATATTTGCGAGTGTCTAGGCTAAGAAATGTTGGGGCGGGAGTTCGATGATGCTAAAGCGAAAAAAGTTTCACGTCGGGTGGAGAAGTAAAGCGAAGCAATTAATGTATCTTTCTTGGCACATGAAGCCGCTCACTTGAGCTTTACATTCAACTGGAAGTACTGACATATTTGGACTTCGCCTCAAACTCCACAAGAGCGAACTACGAAATACAACTCATACATGTGAATTCAAACGGTTGATTTGAAACTATAATCGTGTGTCCAGAGGAGTTTCTATGAAGAGCAACATAAACCAGAGAGTTGCAGAACTTTGGCATTATGTACAAACTGAATCCAAGAAAAGAGTAAAACCATAAGTCAAAAGCCAAACACCCTTCTCAACATTAATAGCACGATAAATACATCCCTCCATGCCCAATCAAAAACTATACTATCTACACGTATGTTTAGTAGTTGATGGAACATAAGCCCTCCTGCTACCGGCAGACAGTACCCCAATCAGTTCAGGAATCAATTATGTTGAAGGAAAATTTCGATAGCAGCTGCGGAACTCCAGCTATAATCGGCCCATATGTCTGCACAAACAGAGATTGAACCAAATGAATCATATTGTAGCATGCAGCAACTTCTGGGGCAAGAGAAAAGGGTAACCCACGAGATAAACACTTCAAAATCAGAGATTTAATTTTAGATGACTAAGGACATAGGGATTCCTTTTCTATTAAAGGTAAGTTCATGAAGTCAGGGGGGGCATCCTAATCACCGAGGTCACAGGACAAATTGGAGCCCTTGCCTGACACAATCCTCTCCTATCCCCTTACAAGCGATTATCGACATATTTGGTCCGGGGCACAGGAACCATCAAGTATGGGTCCCCCAAATTCCATACCAGATCCATGGGAGTCCGGGTCGTAACAATAATAGTCGATTGAAGTTGCTAAGCTAGGCCCAGATGGTCAGTGGATCTGGTTGCCCAGCAAGGACCACGGCAGGAGGCACAAACCAGCCAAATTCACTCCACAAAACCAAAAATTACAAACTCTGGTTGTGGGGTGACCTGCAAAGCTCATGTAAACCAGGGAAATTGTTTCCTCAAGCCACACTAGAATTTGCAGGTCTTAATAGGGTAGGTAAGTTTTTATCTTCAAACTTCACAATTTCTCAACATTTGAAGCAAAATATATGTAGTAGTATTCTTAAAATTAACCTCTTCACGGAAAAACTTTTCTTTAGTTATAATTTCCAAGATCCCTCCTCTAGCAAGAAGAAAAGGTCTTCAAATATCATTGGCAACAGAATTTCACATATCACAAAAGAATCAGGAGGCACCAAGATAATTCCCTACAGAGATGCATGCATCCATAACAGTCAATCCATCTTGATAAAGAAGTGCCATACCTTGAGATTTTCATGAATTTGACAAAGTGGTACAGCAAGCAATTTCAGGTTTTTTGGAACAATGAACTTCCGACTTACAGGTAACTTCACAAGAAAGAGTTTTGTGCACTCCTAGAGACCAGGCAACAAAGAATTAGAAACTTAATCAATCTCAATTTGAAGTGAGCAGTCTCAGTGGTGGAAACAACCTTGGGCTTCTTAACATTAGGTGGCAAGTAAGGATAGAGCAAAGTTTCAAAATCAGGCCTCCACCACATCCCAAGGCATTCTCCAATCTACCATTTGAAACAAAAGGTCATTTGTAAGTATACAGCATGAGAAGTAATGAAAACCTGTAGCTCCATGATACCAAAATGAAAAACATTATCCACCTCCCACTGAGTCTCATCGCCAGCTCCACTGGCAGAAAGCTTGCTGGTCAGCTTGCGTTTCAGCCCTTCGACATCTGAAAAGATAAGCGTGAATAACAACATTTTCCTGTTGAAAAGCATCATCCCTTCTCAATTTCGTCTTCCCCATGGTATCATGGAGAATTACCGAATTACCTGATTCACCAGGCCTTAATCGACCTCCGGGCAGCTGAAAAGTGGAATTTCTTACTTGCAACAGCAACAGATGAGGATGTCTGAATAATTCAACCTATTTTAGAAACATCAGGATCCTTAGGGTATGTTATAATCCATCAGCCTTTCAAAGGAAAGATGTAAAATGGCATGGAATGCGATAACACAGGTAGGCGGCAGACCGATTATAGTAAATGATATATTTCTCAAAGCATCCACCAACTTTTGTCTACCTTCTCAGTAATCCTAGCACTTTTGCCGTCCAGGAAATGAATGCAAGCATAGATATACATGATGTTAACATAATGAGCAAATTTAAGATAATCCCCATAAAAATTCTTAAGAAGTATGCTCATTGCCTCTCCTTATCATTTCAAGGCAAAATATCAGCAAGTGGGAACTAAAAGCATTAGTTGCTCCCTTTCTGAAACGCGTTCGCCTTCATGGATCACAACCCAACACCGCAGAAAACTCATATCCAAATTACAACATCAGTTCCGGCTTGTAGTTCACGCTGAACACAACTAGAACCATAGTAACTGAAACTTCAATTAGCCGTTGCCCTAACACTCAAGCATCACGCGGGACAGCTTGGCAATTCGCCTTCCCGAGTTTCCCAAGCTAATGTAGATCACCGACGCAAGCACCAGCCCTAAGCAGTGGAAAAACATTTGCGACGCACGAGATCATCGTCATTCCGACCGTTTGAATTCGCTAAAGGAGTCGACATGCGAATGCAACCATACCAATGCCGTCAACGGAACTTATAGAATGCCATAGCAGGCAAAAGGGCAAGACTACCTCGTACAGACTCGTCAGCTGCTAAAAGAAAGAAGCAGAAGTTAAAAAGAAGAAAAACACCAACCACAATGACGGCTTCCACGCAAGTCCTCAATCCATGAGCCGCGTAACTGAACAAAAAACCACCACGAACAGAAAACAGGGGAAGATTCGAAATCAGCGACACGACCCACTTCGATTTCAGGCGGCACAAACGCAACGGAAACAACAAACAGGCGCAGCACCCAGAAAGCAGAGATGGGTAGAGAGAACGAGACGTCACTGGGATTTCATCCTCTGGACGCGATCGGCCAGGGTCTCCTCCCTCAGAGCGAGAGCGTCCTTGGAGCCGAAGTAGTAGCTGCTCAGCGGGTATATGTCCATCACCCGAGCCTGATCATCGCCGCCGGCGGCTGCCGCCGCATGGCTGCGCACAGTGACTTCCTCGCCTTGCATTTTCTCTCCACGCGATGGAGGAGCAGCCGCAGGAACACGGGGACCCAGATGCGCAGGAAGCCTACAGAGAACGCAGAACCGCAGTACAGACAGAGAGAGTGGTGGAGTGTCGTGGGTTTTTCGCTGGACGGGTCTGGAAGGAGAAAGGTGCGAGCTTTTTCGATGCGCAGAGAGAGAGAGAGAGAGAGAGAGAGAGGGAAAGGGAATATATAAAGACGGAGAATTTGGGAAGACGACGGAATCAAAAAAGAGAGCTTTGAAGATTGTGCCAGAAAGTGAGAGAGAGAGAGAGAAGGGGGTGGCTATGGTGGCGACCCGAAGTCCTTTTTTTTTTTTTGGTTTTTTGGTTGGGCCCGAGGGTGCTCCGAATTTTTTATTCGAGGCACCTGATCGATGAATTCACGCGACATCCGCATGATCTTGCCAGTTCTAATATGCTTTCGAGTGCCAATCACGAGAAGTAGCTGAGGGAATAAGAAATATTGTAACGACACTATTGACATGGTGCACGATATGAACATGGTTAGGTACTATAGTTCTATTGGATTTCGTTGGGTACTTTGAAAAATCGAACCTGGAGCATACATGTTGTGAAAAGATCGTGTCAGGTGAAATTTCAAATTATTGAAATCTATTTAGTAATTTTCGACAAGTTCATAAATGTTCTGCAGACACAATTTTTGTGTCGATAATGTGGTTTATTAATTGTTATAGACGACAATTTCTTAGACGATTAGACAAGACCTAGATGGCACATGCCTTTTCGAATTTGGAAATTGACAAGTTTTAAGATTTTAGGAGTTCTTAAGTTGGCATAATCGTTTCAATTAGAGAAAAAGTCATAAAAAAATTTCAAAATATACATATTGTAATATATTTATTATATATATTTTTTGAGATGTATTTACCTTCGGTCAAGCAAACTCCATGAACGATATTAAAAATTTATCTCTATGGCACTAGAAAGCAAATGGTGTTTAATATGGCGCCTCCTTGTCTTAAATAAAATAAAAATGACATTATTTTAACTATAAAATCATTAAATGGAGCCTTAATAGAAAATAAATGTTTCACATAAATATAAAATAAATGTGATATCAAATATGATTTGAGATTTTTGATGATTTTTTCCTTTTCAATTATCAATACAAAATCCTCGTCTAGAAAGATCAATTGAACAAAAACCGTTTCCGGTCATTGTCTTGGACTGCACTTTGGTCTAGTGAGCTGTCTTTGTTTCCCTCTCTAGTAGGAGTTTCGTACTAGTAGGGCTGGCAGTCCAGTGCCACGTGGAAGCCCCTAGTCGAGCCAGCACCAACAGCAAGTCAAAAATATTAATTAAAAAATGTTATAAAAAAAGGCCGACAAACACGAAGTAACCAACCGGAGCTCTTGGTCGGTACGGATTGTTCGAGGTTTATCCGGGTTTGCCGGTATCCACGTCAAAGAAGGGGGAAAAGGGACAATCGAACGCTGGAAAACTTGGGAAAAAAAGAGGATTAACCGGCGCCGGTCAAAGGTTTGACCCAGCGGTTGGTGGTTGGTAGTTAGTTTCCTTCGTGGCCAAGCAACCGATTACGGTGGGGGGCCCACTTGGTCGGTTGTTGATCCTGATGAGGATCCTAGTAGATTGTTCTTGGATCATGTAGTCGTGTGCTCTTACTTCTTATCACCTTTTTAGGTCGGCAATCAACTCAGCGTGTTCTTCTCTCATTCGATGATCACTTAGAGCTTTCTATCCATCAAGATTGAAGAATTGGATCCTAAAGTACATTTGTAGAGTTCAAAGTGTGTTTTGCCTTGTGTACCTTTTGAGTTTAAACCTCAATCGAGGTACATGGGGTTGATTTGGTTCAACATTGTAAATGAATCTCGGGGAATGCAAATGCTTTTGATTTAAAATCTCTTTGGGAAGTATAAATTGTGTTTAGTAAAAAATCATTTGTAAAGTAAAATTGACTAAAATAGTATTTGTCAAATATTGTTTTGCAAATGACTTTTGGGTCTAATTTTTCCTTCCTTTATTAGAAAAATCAAATATTCTAACCAAGGGCCAAGGTCATCAATGAGTCAAATATGGTGTCAACAATCGTCGCCCAGGGTCATGTAACCCTAGGCATCATGACCCAAGTGGCTAGCTAGGGTCGTGTGACCCTAGGTGACAGTCGCTTGGGTCACATCACCTTAGGGCTTGTTGCTTAGGTTGTGCAACCTAAGCATCAACTGTGTAGGTTGCGATGCCTAAGGTTGCATAACTCTTAGAGAATCGCACGACCTTGCTAGCCCAATCTAGCCTCATTGGCTGCCCTTACTAGCTAACCTTACTAAAAAAAATGATGAACAGTAATGAGAGGTAAAATCGAAAAATTAAAAAATTGATAATAGTATTTTTGGAAGAAAGAAACTAGTGTTATTGTTTGGTCAAATGTTAAAAGCCCAATGCTAATCTCCATTAGCTCTAGATCTTTAGCTTTTTTGAAGTTAGCATTTGGTCAAAAACTCATTGGGAAAACTTGCCACGTATCCTAGTATTTCTTTGATGGGCTTGGGAGGTTGAAAGTCATTAAAAAAGTTGAACCAAACGCACTCACGGGATTGAGTCTTGATATACGTGTGGTATAAGGAAGTTTGTATGTTAATGGACAAATCGAGATTGTGGTACTGCGAGATTGTCTGGCCATTCTAGGGTCAAGTGGGAAATTTTCCTTGAAATAATGTGATTGGGCCATTTTAGTTGTTCTTGCTTCATAATGATGGAGATTAAGAAGGAACTTGAAACTTGGAGAGGGATGAGGATTAAGGGGAAAGCAACTTGGTTTGTTGTGCTAAAGCTTGATTAATCTGTAATTAATCATCGAATTAAAAGTCATTATTGGCGAGCAAGTAAGTCATCCTGCGGGTCCCGACAGTAGGTGAAAATGGGCTTTCACCATTATTACCCCTCATTGAATGACTCGCGGTAAAGAAGAGATGCCAGAAATTACCTATTCTTTTTTGCTATTGCTATTTCCATCCATGAAATAACTTTGTACGCACCCTAAAATTTAAATGCCCACCGAGTAAATGCAAGTAGCATTTAGCAAAATTTTTGGAGAATTTTGGGAAATACAATTGCATTTTCATAATCTCAAAACAGATATGAAGTGCTTTAAATATAAGTCTTAGATTTTATAATATTTTTATTCCACTTTTGCACTGCTCATTTTCCCTATGATTTGCACAAAGGAGTTGAATAGAGGCTAGTTATCGTCACCTGTCAAACAACACGTAAAGTCGCAAGACCTCAAGTCGCTAGATTTGGCCTGTTGCCGTTGACAAATGTTTGAGATTTTTTTTTTAAAAACTAGCAAAAATCCTTTACTAAGTGTAATTTTTTCGAAACAACATTTAAGTCAAAATTGCTGGACATTTTTTTTTTTTTTAAGTTACATTTCATCAAACGTTATATATATATATTTTAAGAAACCGTTTCACCTAAAATTCTTTGCATAAATTTACAATATTTCTCTAAAGTTCAATCCAAAATAATACCTTCTACTTTACAAATTTTTGGTTTATACTTTTCTTATGGAGATTCTTTGATTAAAATTATGAACTCTTGATTATAATTTATACTTAGAATATGTGATTTGACAAATTATGAACGAGGTTCAAACCCATTACAAAAAAATCCGTTATAGAAATCAGGTCGTGCACATTAGCACATTAATAAGTAAAAAAGAGGAAATGAAGTCTGTATAAAAAAATGGAAAAATAGCATAAGGTGGTGAAAGAAAATATCGTTGTTCTGATTAATACACACAGTCTTGTATTTCATGTTAATGCATGATTTTTTTATATTGTAATAAATAGCAACTCTCACTCTTTCTATTGTAATTTTGATTAATTAGTTCTCACAATATTATTTTTGTCACCTCAATAAGTTACAAAGTATTAAAACCATTTTGAGGGTAAGAATGGCATATATATATTCACTTTATTAACATTTAGATCTTGCTTGGTTGATAATAATGAAAACAATCGAAACGTGAACAAAAGCTTAACTCCATTCTTAATAGCGCTTGTCACTTGGAATAAAGAGTGAATGTGTAACAAATCTTGCAATGGTTTTAAGCATGAAACTAGGGTCTGTCTGTTCATAAATGATTCTTTGTGGAAGGAAATAATTATATTTAAGGAAAGTGATTGATTTTTCTCTTATTTGATTACAAGTATGAAAATAAAAGGGAGGTAGTTTTCCGGTATTTGGATTTTACTCATGAAATTATTATTTTCAAGGACAGATCATGTAATACTACTAAGCTATAAAAAGGAAATATATATTATAAAATGGAATTTGAACACTGATTTAATGATGAAAGAAGGACGAATCTCAAATAAAGTACTTTTTTAAAAGCAAACATAGGATTCGAAAAAAAGAAGAATCAAATATAAGAAAAAGAAGCACAAGGGGGATACATTCATAATTTTCAATTTCTTCATTCTTTTTCTCTAGTTTCAAAATTAATATTGGAAATAAGTGAATTGGTAAGTAGAATCTATTTTGACATCTTAACAAATACCTTACGTGCTCTTCACTTCAACACCATTCCAAGGGGAAAAATTACAAATTAAAAAAATGAGAACACAAGTTGTTGGTTTTTATTTTTATTTTTATAAGGGAAAATCCGTCTGCCGGTGAAGAGTGGAAAGAAACCCAGAGACAAGAGAATCACCACCCCGTGCAAGCGGTTAAAGCACCTAGCATCTCCGTTGGGTTTCGAACCTCTCACTTAAAGGGTAAGGATAAACGGGGCCTTATCCATCGGAGTTACCGTGGCGGGTGGTAACATAACTTGTTGATTTATCAACAAGAAACAAAGAAAATGAATTTCACCCTCCACAAGCAGCTGTATTGGTTGAGAGTCTCTTATTCATTATTAAGGTCGAGAGTTTGAAACCCGTAGTTATTAGTGATTTAAGTGGGGCTCTAGCGGTGGGCCCGGCACTTTGGTGCCGTTCAGGCACGGGGGGCTTGTGGTGGAGTCCTCGATTACAAAAAAAAAATAAAGAAAATGAATTTTGAAAGAAAGAGAGAGAGAGAGTGCGTGTGCACATTTTTGAAGTCTCGAACTCGGTTGGAGTTCTTTGATGTCCAATGATACAAAATAAAACTTAACTAACGAGCCCTTTGCTAGAAAAGAGACCCTTTTTTTTTTTTTCAAACTTCAAGTTCAGGGGTTTTTTTTTTTTTTTTTTTAACTATAAATACTTTTCGGATTACTTACCATTTTCAATGTTCCAAATATCGAAAAACATGATAAATATTTCCATAAAAGTTCTTTTTAACGAAACAAACTCATCTTAAGAAGATTGACTGCGAATATATAAATGTAAATAATAATCGAGACTTAACCACAAATTATATAAATCATCAATTTCCATTATAGTTTTACCATATGGACATTCTCCCATCGGAAGGACATGAATATTTCAGATTAACAATTCCCATTCTGGTTTTTGCTGTCCCTCTGGCTAGATTGCCAAACCTGGTCAACTCAAATCCTACAAAAAGTCAAAACCTCCCCCCCAAGAAAAATCCCCAAATCCAAAATTAGGGTTCGCTCCGACCAAACCCCAACACTCTCCAGTTCTACTCTCTCTCTCTCTCCATCTCCTTCGCCGGAATTCGAACGAGATGAAGATCGCGGGCCTCAAGTCCGTCGAGAACGCCCACGACGAGTCGGTGTGGGCCGCCGCGTGGGTCCCGGCGACGGAGTCCCGGCCGGCGCTGCTCCTCACCGGCTCCCTCGACGAGACCGTGAAGCTCTGGCGGCCCGACGAGCTCGCCCTCGAGCGGACCAACGCCGGCCACTTCCTCGGCGTCGTCTCCGTCGCCGCCCACCCCTCCGGCGTCATCGCCGCCTCGGCCTCCATCGACAGCTTCGTCCGGGTCTTCGACGTGGACACCAACGCCACGATCGCCACGCTCGAGGCGCCGCCGTCGGAAGTCTGGCAGATGCAGTTCGATCCCAAGGTGAGTAAATTTCCAGAGCTTTCGTTTTCTATTGAGGGAGGTTGGATTTGAGTGGACATCGAATGGTGGGAATTTGGAGTTTTTCTTAAAGTTTGGTTTTTGGAGTAGCGGGCATTTGCAAGTTTAATTTTTAATTTTTTATTTCTGGTATTTAATGTGGACGAACCGATTCAATTTAACAACTTGCGATTTCTGCAGTCCGAGGACTCTCGAGATTGCTTGAGCTAAGAGACTTAAATATGGTAAAGCATTGAGAAAAGTTAGCTCTGGCCTGGGAAATGTAATAAAGTGGGTTAAATGCGGATGATTTTTCGGTATATGTAAACTCGAGTTGAAAGACTCTAGCAAGTTAATAACTCGAGCGAGCTATCTAATGGAATTAAAGAGGCAGGTGCGCTGAGCATATTGTCCATGATATTTGAGGTGGTTCGTCATGCGGCTCCTACTACTAGCATATCTTGAGAATCTTAGGAGTTCCCTAAAGTAAGGGAGAATGTCGGGATTTTTTATTGAGCTAGACCCGTATGGTTTAACCCATGAACTGGAACGGGACTTGTCTCCGATTTGGTTTTCATAGTTGGCTTGTAGTAGTCAAAGTGGATTGAACACTGAGTGACTGCAGTTCCTCCAGTGTGACTGGCGACTCAAGCAACCCAACCCAACCCATCCAGATTTTGTTATCTGTAAGGGGCAAAACTGTGCGCTGAAGCTGGGGCTTATATCCAATCCCTCAAGGAACTCCCCACGGGCTCTTCACCACTTTGCCAAAGCATTTACATATTGATATGTGTCCACTCATTTGTTTATAATCCCTTTGTTGACCTTAAAAAATCATTTTATTGAAGGTAGAGGGAACTAATTCTTATTGTCAGGTTTGACAAGAGAGTGCTTACCATGGGAGTAGAAGTAAGCTATGTAATGGGTGTGAAGAAAATAGAATACTTAGATGACCTCAATTTTTGAAACAAGAGTTGGAATTCTTCTACTTGTTGACTGTCTGATTGAACTTGTCACTGATTTTATTGTGGTCAGTATTTGAAAACACCAGAGAATATTGTGACTAGCATGAAGTGGTTATTATCTTTTTCATTTCCTTTTCTTTTCATATTTGACTTCTGCTTACTTGAAGTTTTCTTGGTTCCTCGCTTTTGCTTGCTTGTTGACAAATTGGGACACTTGTTATGCATGATCATGGTCATTAATGAGCTCCTTATTAGTATCGGATTGCTTTCTTTTATGGAAAGTAAATCACTTCTTATATGGTGATGATCATAAAGTTGGCCGGCATGAAATTGTGCATTAAGGATATCGTTTACAAAGCTTTGCTGGATGATGAGGCATCATTGATGCTGTTTGGGGGAATTTATTTGGACATCCAGGCATTAAAAAAGCTAAGCCCTGAGTATCCTGTCTGATCTCTGTAATCTGCTGATGAAAATGTTTGAATGCTCTGTAAATCAAGCTCGAATATTCCTTAAATGGTCAGCTCGTGGAAGGAATCTGGTGATTTATTTTATTTTATTTTATTTTTTTAAAATTTATGTGCAATGTGAATAAAGACTAAAAATGTGCAACTGGCTTTCAAGATTAATTGGCTTTTCTGTGCTGTTTTCCACCTTATGCTGTACTGCTTCGTTGTCATCTTCAACATGCAATGTACCGCTTTGTTGTCGTCTTCAACATGCAAATTTAATTTTGATATCTCAATGTTGCTAAGTAATACTTCTTCCCCAGGGCACCACTCTAGCAGTGGCAGGTGGAGGGAGCGCATCGATCAAGCTTTGGGATACTGCCACATGGGAACTGATTGCAACCCTCTCGATTCCTCGTCCAGAACAGCCCAAACCCTCCGAAAAAGGCAACAAGAAGTTTGTCCTCTCTGTCGCGTGGAGTCCTGATGGCAGAAGGCTTGCCTGTGGCTCAATGGATGGTACGATCTCTATATTTGACGTGGCTCGGGGCAAGTTTCTGCACCACCTGGAAGGCCACTTCATGCCAGTGCGATCTCTCGTATTTTCCCCAGTTGAGCCACGGCTGCTTTTTTCTGCATCCGATGATGCTCATGTGCACATGTACGATTCTGAAGGTAAGTCCTTGGTGGGGTCCATGTCTGGCCATGCTAGCTGGGTATTGAGTGTTGATGTCAGCCCGGATGGAGAAGCACTTGCGACAGGTTCAAGTGACAGGACTGTGAGGCTGTGGGATCTCAGTATGAGGGCTGCTGTTCAGACGATGAGTAACCATTCAGATCAAGTTTGGGGGGTTGCCTTTCGACCAATGGCGGGTGCTGGTGTGAGAGCTGGTGGTCGGCTTGCTAGTGTATCTGATGACAAGAGCATATCACTCTATGATTACTCATGAAGGTATATCTGCAAATTGTGAGAAGATAAGTTCTCGAAGCCACTGATCGTTAACCCTTTGTTTGAATAGTCTGCAAGAGATTTTCTTGGTTTCAGATCATTTTTCTTTGTATAATTAGTTGAATATGATGGCTTTCGGAGAAATGGCTCAATACATGTCTGCTCTGATGGGTGCTGTGTATTAACTTCGAGGTCAATTTAATACCTGATATTTCTGAGAGGTTTTTTTGTGAAGTTATATTGACTATGGGGTTTTACTATCACTAATCAGCTCAGCTGTTAATATAAATTAACCATTGACCATTTTCGTGGTAATCCTAGATCTACTAGGAGAATAGACCTGAAAATAGTTATGGAAAAGAAATTCACTGAAAATGATTTAAATGAAGAACGTTAGGACAATGCGAGATGGTAATACAAGGGAGAAGACGGTGGATACAATAAATTTGTAGATCGTGGCTTGTGATAGCGATAGTAGACGGATAGACTTTACATGTCTGGATGGAAAAAAGACGAGAAGAAGAAACAAGATCCCCATGGAAAACCCGATCAGGCCAACTCGACTTGTTGCCAGGCTTCTGGTCGGGTTCACCGAAGACCATGCCTTTAAATTAATCCTGTGCATTTATGGTAAGAAATTATGTCTACCGTATACCGTCAAGGGTGTTCTTCAACCCAAAGTAAAACTTTTATGTTAGATTATGATTTGAGGAACACTCGATCATCGGAAATGCCCGTTCACCGTTCATCGACTATTGTTCATCTTCTTCCCCCTTCTTCTCCATTTTGTCTTCGTCTTCCCCGCCGATTGAGAGTCCGGCTTCTCTAGTAGCCGCCACTGCCGCGTGGGGGTGCCACGTCCCTAGTGACCACTGTCTGAGGTGGTGGGACCCGTGACCTAGGTGGCGTCGCCTAAAGGGCATGAGCCAGGCGATGCTGCCTGAGGTCACACACCAGACGGTCAAATCTGGTGGTCTTAAGGCTAGATCTGGTGGTCTGGCGGCCAAATCTGGTTGGTCGGCGATTGGTCGGTTGTCGGAATTTGATTTTCTGACTTAAATAAAAAATAAAAAATACCAAAAGTCAATTATAAATGTGAATTTTACGAAATGGTGTTTATGCTAAGTTATCTTTTAATGCTACAATTTACCAAATGGTGAAACATTTTCACAGACTCTTTTACTTTAAAGATATTTGCATTCTCCCAAATGGCAATTCCCTAAAGTCAAACCAAACGGGCTCATTATTCTTTTATGGGGGGATAGGAGCATGAATTCGGGGCAATTTGGACACGGTCATAGGGGTCTCACATCGTGAATGGGATTAGTTTTTTTTTTCCTTGGGGTCCCTAGTTCGAGAAATTAAAAGGATATTTTCTTTTTCATGAGTACGGAATGAGTTTTTTTTTTTGGTGAAATAAATGCATATTTATGTATGCATTTGATATATTTGATCTCTTTGACTTGATCTTAGTCATTGTAGTGGTTTTATGACTTAGCTTCCTTGTAGCGTCCCAATTATTCGAATTTTGTCAAGCTAATTTCTCCAGGATTAAAAGAAATTGGAGACGTGTTAAATAAAAAAAAAAATCGAGTTTCTGTTTTCACAATTCATCGCTAAGGTTCTGTTTATTTTGCTAAAATAAATGATTAATGAGAACAATTTTTTTTTTCAAACAATTGCTCGTATTTCTTTTTAAAAAATGAATTAATGAAAAGTATTAAGTGTAAATTTACAATGGATGATGAAAATATTTTCTATCAATTAATTATTTTAAGCGAATGATTGTTTTTATAAATTATCTATTAGATCAATTTTTTTTTTTCGTGAATTAAGGAGTCATAAATTTCCCTATCTTACAATCAATACTTCCAAGTCAACATGCCAGATGTTTAGTGTGGTGTAATAAGGAGAATTTTGACGTCAATCTTGACATTGTTTTTTTCCAAGTTGGTTTCCAATATCTGGAGGTCATGTTAAGTAGGAAGTGAGACATGACAACAAAAATGATACAAATTTCAAATGTAGGACAACGCTCCTTAATCCCAATATTGTCCCTATAGATTTGACCTGAGACTTTTGCAGTATTTACGATTCAGCGTTTGAAAAACTTCATCGAGCTGTAGATAATTAAAATCACTTTGCAATTTTATACGTTAACTTTGAGTTGCAAGATTAAAAAAAAAAAAAAAAAGGAAAGGAAAGAGAAAAGTCCGCGGATCAGCCGCCGGCCCACCCCAAAAACGCCGCCAATGGCCGCCCAACGCGCGCGAGCCACCCACTTCTCCTCTCCCCTTTGCCACGTCAGCCTCGACGGCGGGGGGCTATTTCGGTCATTTCGCGGGAGTCGCCCGGACCGGGTCGCGCCCCGACGACGAAGAATTCTTCTTGGACGGCGCGCCGACCCGCGCCGACCCGCGCGCGCATGAGCTCGATGGAATGTCTTTTTTGCCCGGTTTCGCACGAGCGCACCGGCACGTGACGTCGACGTGTCGCTTTCCTAGCGGTGGATGATGGTGGCGATGATGATGTCTCCTCCTTTTTTAGGAGCCGGCGGAACACGCTAAGACGGTGCGAGCGAGTCGCACGGGATCTCCATCTCTCCGCAGCTTTGGAAATTAAAAAAAAAAATAATTATATATAATGTATTTATATATTTACCCGCCAGCGAAAGGTGAGGCGGATGTCGTTCTGTACTTGTCCGCGGGAGAGAAAATAAAAACAAAATTTTGCGTACCTTACAAACGGGAGTTACGATGATGTCCGCCTCCGGGCCTCGCATTGACGGTTTTGCCCCTCCCCTTAAAGAGAATTTCCCAAACAAAAAATTCGATTCTTTCTTTCTTTCTATTTTTAACGATTTCGGTAGTTTTAATTGCAATTAATTGAGACTTTGTCCATGGCCGATCACAAAAAAAAAAAAAAAAAAAAAATCATGCCGGGCCGACTCTGCATATCAAGGCTTTTCGAGAAATATAATAATCAGGAATCGCATCTTAAATAGGCAACACCTATGAAATTACTGTAAAAGCCGATCTTTGAAGCCATCGATTTTTATTTTCGTTTTCTATTAACCAAAGGAATAACCCATTTTTCAATTTATGTTTGGAATAAGAAATTGCGGGTTGAGATATTTCTTAACGCCGAAGTTTACATGAGAGCCATTTCAAAATTCATGCCTTGAAAATATTTCGTTTTTTATTAACCAAAGGAATAATCCATTTTTCAATTTATGTTTGGAATAGGAAATTGCGGGTCGAGATCTTTCTTAATGTTGAAGTTTACATGAGAGCCATTTCGAAATTCATGCCTTGGAAAGATGAAAACATTGACATTGGTGGGAGGAAAAAAAGGGCAGGGGGGAATGTTGTCATAATGGAACGTGGGAAGGAAAGGGAGTGTCCGAGAAAGGACAGCACCCCCACAGAAATAGGGGGGAGTAAGTAAGTAAGCACGAATTAATCAGGTTTAAGAGGGAGCTTAATCATCGTTTGTGGAGACCACGACTCTCTCTCTTTCTCTCTCTACCTACGCCCCAGGCGACTGAGAAGGAAAAAGCAAGAGGAAAAAAGGAACAGCTCAAACTCGACCATCCTCTCCCCTCTCTGCGCTAGAGAGAGAAACGCACCGAAGGAATTCGAGAGAGAGGAAAGGCGTGCGACAGAAAGTTTAGAGAGAGAACCTGCCTTCTGCCCTCGGATTTCGCTCTGCTTCTTTGCTCATCGCCTTTGTGCTCAGCTCATCGTCAGCTTCGGAAACCTTCCGTCCGTCCGTCTCCGGTCCTTTCTCGCTCTCCGGATTGGCGGTCGGAGCTCGGGACCACCGGCGGCGGCGGCGGCGCCCGATCTGGGTGGCCGACGAGTCCGATTCCCGCGCGGCTCGGTCGTAACTCGCATGAGTTGAGAGAGGAGGAGAGGTGGAGGAGATCGACGGCGGTGATTGATTCATCCATGGTCAGTAGCGGTGACGTGTCGTTGTTGTCAGTCGATCGGTGTATAGATTTCGGACTCGCTGGTTTCGCTGCGTTCGAATCGGTTGAGCTTTCTGAGGTTTTGGTTTTTTCGATTGGACGTGAAGCTTGCCTGTTCGATGTCGTGGATGAAAAGCGTCTTTTTTCTTTTTTTAGCTGAGATAGTGATGCGCTTTAATTGCGGAAGAGCTTGAGGTGAAGCTGCTTGGGTTTTTAAGTAAAAAATTTCAGCTTGATATCAGTGTTTTGACTTGAGACGGCTTGAAGTATCTGATGAATCCATTTCGGTGTTAATTGAATACGCACGACTAGTGGTAGAGGTCCATAGTGAGTAGCGATCGGAATGACTAGTTGGAACTTAGAGGTGAGGCGAGTGACTAATGGTGATTGGATCATGGAATAGAATATGGCTACCGCAGATGAAAACTCTGGAGAATTAAATATCGGTTTAGGCATCTAATTCATGCTTGCTGGCAGAATTCCTAGTTAAGTGAAGATGGTTTATAAACCTGCTGCAATCGAGAAAATTGTGTGTTCCCATGTCAACTTGAGGGAATGATACGGCGTTGCGAACTTGTGCCCGCCTCTTGATTTATTTCTAATTCCTAGTCCAAATTGGACGTTATACTTTTGAAATCCAGCTTCAATTGAATTTTAAAATTTCATGCAATACTTCAAATTGGATGTTATACTTTTAGTTTTAGAGTGCTCAAGTGGCATTGAAACCACCTGAATTTGCATGCAATGGACAGCCTCAAGCATGATTGCACGATGTTCATCGAATGGGGTTAAAGCCCAATGAAGAACGACACGTGGTTATGTTGTTAAAACGTAATATCGCAGTTATTCTATTTATAAGTGTGCATGGAAACTACCACAAAACACCACTGTGTGCTTTCAATGGAAAAACAAGTGACGTGATTGAGGACGGTTAATATATGCTTATCAACACTTACCTCCTTGCAACCAACAGCATGGTTTGCAAGATACTTGTAAAAACCAATTATGGGAAAATTTATGATTATCAAGATTATCTAGAGCTGGCCTTAGAGAAGTTTGTGATGTTGATAATTTTTGGCAAATCTCTCTACCTCAAGTAGTTTTGCGGACAATTGTTTATTCAAAGATACATTCTTGAATAGTTTTCTTGCAGCCTTTTAACATTTTTGATGTGCTCAAATCATTGCAGGCTGCATCGGTGAATATTATAGTTGGTTCTCATGTATGGGTCGAGGATCCAGTGCAGGCCTGGATTGATGGTGAAGTTTTCCGCATTAATGGTGAGGAAGTTCATATTCATACAACAGATGGAAAAACGGTGAGTTTTCTACTACACTTAGTCTGCTAATGGGGTTTCCTTATAGTAAAAGTTGAGATTTTTCCTACCAAATATTATGCTATTGTCTGTCCAAATGACATTCTATCCAACTTTTAGGGCCGGTACATGTTGAGATGGTTCTGTTTTAGAGTTTTACTGAGAAAGAGAAGATTCTATTAGAAAATTTTACTGAGCAAGTCTTGTTGTACTTTGGTACTAAGGGGAGAGAGGATGGTTTAGTCAGAAAAGTTTTGCTGGAATGAGGAGCGCCGAGACACTCCTTGTTGTGCTACTGATGATGCTATTTCTGGGGGGATCATAATAAAATTGGATTCACATTGCAGGTTGTTAGTAACATATCGAAAGTATATCCAAAAGATATGGAAGCTCCTCCTGGAGGTGTGGATGACATGACGAAGCTTTCGTATTTGCATGAACCGGGAGTTCTTCATAACTTAGCCATGAGATATGAACTCAACGAAATCTATGTAAGATGCTGAGTTTCTTTATTTAAAAATACAAGCTAAACTACTAGGTTGAAGAAAAACTGAAAGTGACAATTGTTTTTTCTTTTTTTGGGCTATCAGACATACACAGGGAATATACTCATCGCAGTGAACCCATTTCAACGGCTACCTCACTTGTATGATACTCACATGATGGAGCAGTACAAGGGTGCAGCATTTGGAGAGTTAAGCCCTCATGTGTTTGCTGTTGCCGATGTTGCATACAGGTGAACCTTTATTTGATTTAGAGTAAGAATCAAAAGTTTCTCGGAATGCATCTTCTGATCTTGTCAGAGATATACGACAGGGCAATGATTAATGAGGGAAAGAGCAATTCGATTTTGGTAAGTGGAGAAAGCGGTGCTGGTAAGACTGAGACAACGAAGATGCTCATGCGATATCTTGCATATCTGGGCGGTCGATCTGGAGTGGAAGGACGGACAGTGGAACAACAAGTTTTAGAAGTAGGATGAAGTTCTCCCATGCTATTGTACATATTGATCTTTTGTTTCTTTCCATTGATGAAGGTCTATGCCTTTTGTGTTTCATCGAAATTGTGTACTTAGCTATGCGCTTGGTCTCTGACTTTCACAGTCTAATCCAGTTCTTGAAGCATTCGGCAATGCAAAGACGGTCAGGAACAATAATTCAAGGTGAGTAGCCAATAGATATGCTGCCTGTTGTGATGATTAAAACCTGGACAACTAGTTTGAAAGACAGCTGTGGAGTGTTCCTGCTTTACCCGCTTCACTTCCTGGATGTTCTGCTTGAACTTAATCTGTTTCACAGCCTGCACAAAAATCTAGTGTTACCCTAATCTTAAGAAATGAATCTGAGATCACTACAGTGTTCAGAAATTAATGGAAAGGCTGATGATTGTTGGGCCATTTTAGACCTCAAATTTCTTGCGTATTTCTATGTGCCCATCGGCCTCTAGATCCCCGTTCATTTCTCTTAAAAGGAATACTTGGATAGCATTTGAGATTGTTTATATTGAGGAGGGATTATCTTACAACTTTTCTGTGTGTGCTGGGTTTACTCTAATGTAGTCGTTTTGGAAAGTTCGTGGAGATCCAATTTGACAAGAGTGGGAGGATATCTGGGGCAGCTGTAAGGACTTATTTGCTTGAAAGATCTCGAGTTTGCCAAATTTCAGATCCTGAGAGAAACTACCATTGCTTCTACCTTCTTTGTGCGGCTCCGCAAGAGGTGATTGCTCTTGTGACTTCTTCAGTGTTTAATGTGCTTCTCTAAACCATGGTTAATGATAGTTTCGATCTCTTTGGATTCCTAAGAAATGATTGAATACTTGCTTCAGGAAAGAGAGAGATACAAATTGGGAGACCCTAGGTCATTCCATTTCTTAAATCAATCCAGCTGTTATGAGCTGAATGGGATCGATGATGCCGAGGAGTACCTTGCAACCAGAAGAGCCATGGATGTTGTAGGAATTACCGAGGAAGAACAGGTTTGTCTTTTCCTTTTCTGTCAAGAACTCTCAGAAATAGCCATCAATTCCAGTTGAATTTAATATCATTGCAAATGCTTATTTCAGGAGGCAATTTTTAGGGTAGTAGCTGCAGTTTTGCATCTTGGAAATGTTGAATTTGCAAAGGGGCCGGAAATTGACTCTTCAGTCATTAAAGATGAGAAGTCTAGGTTCCATCTGAACACAACAGCTGAGCTGCTTAGGTAGGACGTAATTACCCTGCTTTTAGTGATGCCTGTATATGGTGTTTAACCGCATGCCGCTAACTTATATATATTAATCTCTCACAAGATGCGATGTCAAGAGCTTGGAAGATGCAATGATTAAGCGTGTAATGGTGACCCCTGAGGAGATCATCACAAGACCTCTGGATCCTGTTGCTGCTCTTGGTAGCAGGGATGCCCTAGCCAAAACTATTTATTCTCGCCTGTTTGATTGGTAATTAACCTTCTCAACTCTCTACTGCTTTCTGCCTGCTTTCCTGGCTTGCCCTGAATTTGCATGTCTTTTGCTTCATATGTTGTCCCATGAATCCCAAGGACTTTATTTTTTCTACTTTTGCTATGGATTATCAAGAGGGTGAGCCTTGATGTAGCTGTAAAAGGTTATTCCATTATGGCCTGACATCACAGGTTCAAGTCACGGAAACAGCGTTTTAAGAAATTAGGGGTAGGCTGCAGAGATTAACCCCTCCAAAATCATGCAGCATGGGAACACTTCTGCAGTGGGACGCTCTTGCTATGGAATACCAGGAAGATGACTAGGAATAGGATAATCACAGTCCACTAGAGGCCTTTCATGGAACGGCATATACATAAACCCTTTAGCTGTAGCATTAGAGGGATCGATCTGTCAGCTGTTTTCAAAGATTCAGTATTCTATTGGAATGGGAAACATTTACCAGACCAGTCTATCATACTTAGTTGGATTAATTATCAAGTCTTTTTCTGTGAAAATGTACTCTTTCAATGAAATTATGAAGAAACTTGAGCAACAAAGACACCTGAACTGTATATTATGCTGTTTGCTTTTCAAGTAAAATCATGCTCTAAGCCTATATTGAGTAAGTGTTGCTATTTTTTCCTTGCTATTAAGACTACGATTGATGCTTGCTTCTGTTGATCTTTCGAATGATGGGGGTTGTTTTGTTATATTTGTTAATTTATAAACCAGCAATACAACTATAGTCCCCTACAAAAGTTTAAGCTTTGGCAATTTCCTTTTTCTTCCCAGGCTTGTGGATAAGATTAACAGTTCAATTGGGCAAGATCCCAACTCAAAGCAATTGATTGGGGTTCTTGATATTTATGGATTTGAAAGCTTTAAGTTCAACAGGTGAGCTGTTAACTTTACACATGCATGACTGGAAGCATATGATTGACACTTGGATCTTACTATTGTTCTTTACTAGCTTTGAGCAGTTCTGCATCAATTTCACAAATGAGAAACTGCAACAACATTTTAACCAGGTTCATCAACTGTAAAACACTTTTATGCCCCTATTTTAAATATATTTTGGGTTCCCTACCCTGATCTTTGGTAATGTGTGTCCGCAGCATGTCTTCAAGATGGAACAAGAGGAATATACCAAAGAAGAGATCAACTGGAGCTACATAGAGTTCGTTGATAATCAAGATGTCTTGGATCTGATTGAGAAGGTGTCTTGTCCTCACCAATATATCTTTTGCTGAATCCTTAATGAGCTGTTATCAGATTTTTAACCTAATTTCATGGTGAATTAGAAGTTCCTCATGATTTCTTGAATGTTGTGTATTGCTAACATCTAAAACATTTAAAATCTTGCAGAAGCCTGGAGGGATCATTGCCCTTTTAGATGAAGCCTGGTATGCGGACAATTAATTTTTCTATTTTCTTTTTATATAATTTCATTTTGTTACTGTTTCATGATTTTTGGATCCCCATGATGGACTTGTATATCATAGCAGGATATCTATCTATTAGTCACATCAATAAAATGTAAGTCTGGCTTTGATATCTGACTTATACTCATTGTTTTGCAGCATGTTTCCTAAGTCGACACATGAAACATTTGCTCAGAAGTTGTATCAAACCTTTAAGAACAACAAGCGCTTTATCAAACCTAAGCTTTCTCGCACAAGTTTTGCAATATCTCACTATGCTGGGGAGGTCACTATTGTTTCGCTTTCGTCAATTAAAGTTGGACCTAACAGTCCTTTATACATGACTATTGACTGTTTCTTATTGTTTCCCAGGTTAATTATCTGGCTGATCAGTTCCTTGATAAGAACAAAGATTATGTCGTGGCGGAACATCAGGGTCTTTTGGCGGAATCCACGTGCCCCTTTGTGGCAGGTCTATTTCCTCCACTTCCTGAAGAATCATCAAAGTCCTCCAAATTTTCTTCAATTGGTTCCCGGTTTAAGGTATGTTAGCTTCTGTTGTTCGTCGGTTGTCTTGGTGGAATACTAAGGACGAGTTTGGGAAAACTTTAAAAAGCAGCTTTATACTTCCAAAGTCTTTTGACTGAAAGTTTTCATGCCCAAAGTCTCCCTTTTGAAAGCCCAAAGTCCAGAGCTACTGCCGCTTTGACTCAAAGGACTTTCGGAATCAAAAGCTGGTTTTCAAAGTTTTCCTGAACTCACCCTTTGTCCTACTATCATTTTTGAGTTCATTTGGTTTACAAATTAACTTTATCAGTAATAAAATCCTAAATACTTCACTCTAGTCTTTAATTATGAAAAGTGCCTTATATCTTTGTAGTTATGGAATCTTCCCTTCAGATTATATCTTTGGCCTTAATTGAGCTTAGTCCAGCTCATTAAGCACATTAATGCATTGTGACTTACTTGCATCTTTGCAAGTCAGAGGTGATCTTGGGAAAGCAACTTGCTGAAGAGGAGGCAATTCTCTTGAGAGCATCCCAAAGCTAGGTCAAACTAAGGTCTTTGAAATAGAAAGAGCAAAAACCAGGATCTATTTCGTGGAAATTCCTACTGAAAGGAGATGTCTATGGAGCTTCAATTAGTGAAATTTCCTTTTTGTTTCTTCCTATTATATCGTTGCTAATGTACTAATACTTGAAAACACCAGATGTATCGCGTGCAGATTGTAACATTGTATCATAGCACACTTACCAGAAAAAAAGTCATAGCACACTCTACAAACTATTGATGTTTCAATTTGCATACTCTATGATAAAGTCATAGGATTGGTCTTGGGACTGGCTTAGAGAGATCACCTCATGCAGAAAGAAGGAAATGTGACTTGGCACGTGCCAAGAAGTTTCCATTATTGTTTAGGAATGCTATTGCAGCTTCATAAATTGCTTTATTTTTAAAGTGCCTCTGTTTAAACATTGCTACTTCAGATAACTCGACTCTAGAGATTAGTATTTGATCATCTTCATTGCTGTGGCACAAATACTGCATTTAATCTAAGAGTTGGATGTGTTTTCAAATGCAGTTGCAACTTCAATCCTTGATGGAGACATTAAGTTCCACAGAACCTCATTATATCAGATGCGTGAAGCCAAACAATGTGCTGAAGCCTGCCATTTTTGAGAACTCCAATATAATTCAACAGTTGCGCTGTGGAGTGAGTATACTTCACTTTTTTTTCTGTTCAACTTGTTAACTTGAAAGCTCATTTTACAGTTTTTCCTTCCTATCTGAACCTTCTTTTTTCTTTTAGGGTGTTCTCGAGGCAATTAGGATTAGTTGTGCTGGATATCCGACTCGACGGACATTTTATGAATTTCTTCTCCGTTTCGGTGTCCTTGCCCCAGAGGTTCTGGAAGGAAAGTGAGTGTCATATCCCTGGGATTATTTGGTATTTTTAACATCAGTTATGTATTTACATACCTAACATGGTAGTGGCAGATACAAATGGGCGCAACCACCAAATGTTGCATTATCCTTATTCTTCCTGATGGTTTTGTCTTGTTATGCTGGCTATTTTTTATGGCCTCATTGTGTTCTTCCTCTGCAGTTATGATGACATGACAGCTTGTCAAAAGATACTGGACAAAATGGGACTGAAGGGCTATCAGGTACTTTAACCATCTCCTTCACTGCCACCTTTTCCTTTTTTGAGATGCCATGGAAACAAGTTGTCTGATTGGAGACATAAAATATCCCGCATGGAAGTTGTCCACTACTACTCATTCATCATCCTACATGCATAAGGTGAAGATATGGAAGCAGGAATGGCTAAACGAATGAGATGAGTTAATGTAGAAAACCGTAAGGACTCAGGCCATTTATAAAAATATACTGTAGATCTTTTTTCGTGACCATACTTGACATATCAAAATTTTACATGACTTTCAGGCATGTTCCATAATATATGGAGAATGTGGAAGCTTGAAAGTCTAATTGACATAAATGAATCGTTTAAGGCAATGAACAGCAGCGTAGTGTGAGGCCTCCCATTTCCCATTTTCACGACTGAAAATATTGACATTTGTTGATGGCTGTGCCTAATTGATCGGATAATTTGCATTGCTTGAGAACTTGCTGCACCTATGGCGATTCTTGTCCATTGAGCTGGACGAGACATCCTCTTCGAGACACAATTTATTGAGCATTAGATTAGGAACTAGGCACTTTTATAGCAAACCTTAGACATTCTTGAAGTTAGCTGACTCACGTTGCCTTCTAGTGTTTGAGTGAATTTTTAGCTCTCTGCCTTGCGGGATAGAGACAATTGAAGAAACAAAAAACCAAGTTAGTGTACCAATGTCTTGGCCTAGTTACACTCAGGGTATTGTGCCTTCTTAAATCATGGATATACCTGTCCCACCATAGAAGTATACATGGACCATTGCTGGTGTTGGCTGACTTTTATCCCTTGCAGATAGGAAAGACGAAAGTTTTCCTAAGAGCTGGGCAAATGGCAGAATTGGACTCAAGGAGAGCAGAGGTGCTAGGAAATGCAGCAAGAATAATTCAAAGGCAAAGTCGTACATATATTGCTAGAAAGGAATTTATTGCATTGCGTAAAGCAGCAATTACGATGCAATCTTGTTTGCGAGGTATATTTTCTTCTTTGAAACTGTATCACATATGTCTGTTTCTGCCTCTCAGGTTTTTACTTAATGGACAAGTGAAATGGAAATGCTGGCGTCTCCATTGCTTGGCTTTTTAACACATGATTGTAGTTCCTTATGAAAATAGGAAGTCTGTGAGGTGTCCTACTGAGAAGTATTATATTTTGTTCAGCTTCCATGTGGTCCATACCATCAATTGTGTTTCAGCCTCGTAAATATACTAATACTAATTAAAATGATAACTGTCATTTTATTTGCCACTATGAGTAGGTAAACTGGCATGCAAGCTCTATGAGCAGCTGCGAAGGGAAGCATCAGCCTTGAAGATTCAGAAGAACTTCCGCCAATATGTTGCAAGACAGTCATACCTTTCTGTAAGGCTGTCTGCAACCACATTGCAAACAGGTTTAAGGGCCATGACCGCTCGAGATGAATTTAGATTCAGAAAGCAAACTAAGGCTGCTGTTATTATTCAGGTCTCAATACTGACTCTCTTTGAATTTATTGTCCTTGATGGAAGCTTCAAAGTTAACTCTAGATGTTCTGGAATGCGATTGAGTTCAAACTAAAAATGATCATGATCATTGTTTATTTTCCTTCTCTGCAGGCTCATTTGCGGTGCCACATTGCATATTTATATTATAAAAGTCTTCGCAAGGCTGCTATCGTTACACAATGTGGTTGGAGAGGACGAGTTGCTCGTCGAGAACTCAGAAAACTAAAAATGGTTTGATTTTACCTTCTGCTGACACATCTTGCTTCAAGCATGGTTTTATGCCCACTTGATAAATTCAGGCACTGACTGCTTTTGTATATTTATCTAGGCTTCACGAGAAACAGGTGCTCTCAAAGAAGCTAAAGACAAACTAGAAAAGCGGGTGGAAGAGCTTACGTGGCGCTTGCAGTTGGAGAAGCGATTAAGGGTATGTTGTCTTGGACTGGTCTTCAGTGTTGTGAGCTCAATTTTTGGGACAAACAACTCCATATGGGTAACTTACTGTTTTCTTGTTATGTAATATGAATTTCAGACGGATTTGGAAGAGGAAAAGGCACAAGAGATTGCTAAGTTGCAGGAGGCTTTACATGCTATGCAAATACAATTGGAAGAAGCAAATGCCAAGGTCATCAAAGAACGAGAGGCAGCTCGAAAAGCTATTGAGGATGCTCCACCGGTTGTGAAGGAGACTCCTGTGATAGTGGAAGACACAGAGAAGATCAATAAACTAACAGCTGAGATAGAGAGCTTGAAGGTACACCATCATACTAAGTATTGTATTATCTTTAGCACATGGTCTCATATACTACTTCTGATCTTATAATGATTTCTGGAACCAAACCTACTGGTGGAATAATAGCTAATTAGTCTGAACTAGAAAATTTGAAAAATCAAGGACATCAATTCGGTAAGTTCGCTGCTTGGTGCTGCTGATAACTGTAATAGCTGTGGGTTTAGTAAGTTAAATGAAATACTAAAAGCTTGCTGGAGATTAAGTGATAATTTGGTGGTGCTGAAGCCAATTGGCATGCAAATTTTGAGTGATGCTACAGGCTTTAACAAAAGAAAGGACAATTCTCTTGACTCTCTTAGATGAGGATTTTCTCTTGGAAGCAATTCTAATAGGGGTGATGCTCTTTCTGTAATCATGTAAAAAAGAGAAATGATGACTTTTGGTCGATCTCAAGTAACAACTGAACTGAATATAACAATTAGATATGTCAGCTTCTGTTTAAGCATGGATGATCAGGAGGTCATTTGCGTGGAGTAACAACCAAGTTTTTTTTTTTCCCGAATATAGCCTAGTTTAGTATTCTCAAGCTTTGTGCATGTTTATTTGCCCTATGTCTGCAAATATATGATCATATCAAATACTGAGCTAGAAAATCTGTCTGTTTTTTTTTTTTTTTAAACTATGGATTGGCATGATCAGTGTTATTGCTTCACCCATTTCATCTATGTTTACTGAATTTGAAATTAGCATGATACACTAAGTTAAAAAAGCTTTGTGGCTTCACAGGCTTTGCTTACATCAGAAAGAACAGCAGCAGAAGAGACAAAGAAAGCCCATGTGGATGCGAAGGCCAGAAATTCAGAGCTGGCTCGAAAGCTTGAAGATACAGAGCGAAAAGCTGATCAGCTTCAGGATTCTGTGCAGAGGTCTGTTAGATGCAAATATTCTCAGTGGCTCTAAACTGCCACATCTTATGCTGATGTCTGTATATTGTCTTGTTTTATGAACACAGAAGCTTATATCTTCCTTGCTTCAGACAATGATTCCTTTGCTCAAGGAAATATATGTTTAAAATGTTGGTTTTGTTTCTGTTCTTCAGGCTAGAAGAGAAATTGTCCAACACAGAGTCAGAAAATCAAGTACTGCGTCAGCAAGCACTGACTATGTCACCGACAGGGAAAAACTTGTCTGCGCGACCAAAGACTGTTATTATGCAGGTATGGATAGGCCTTTATTATTGCTGTTGCTGTTTCATGTGATCATAGATTTTAAATTTGGGAAATAAAATGCAGAGAACTCCTGAGAATGGAACAGTTACAAATGGAGAAACAAGGGTTGCATCGGTGAGAACTTACATTTATTTAATTAATGCTACTTATATCAGGAGTTTTTGGTAAAGCATTTGTTCAATGTACTGCTTCTTTTGCAGGATATGTCTTTGGCTACACCAACACGTGAACCTGAATCTGAAGAAAAACCACAGAAATCGCTCAATGAGAAGCAGCAGGTTAGTGGCGATTAGACTTGCATGAAATTAATGTCCCCTTAATGCATACTTCGTTTTTCACATATTCATTCTATTCTAGCTTTCCTGGTCATATTTTATTCCAGTCCAGAATAATTTTCAATTGTTCTCTCTTCAGGAAAACCAGGAACTGCTGATAAAATGTATATCACAAAATTTGGGTTTTTCTGGGGCCAAACCTGTTGCTGCCTGTGTAATTTACAAATGTCTTCTTCATTGGCGATCATTTGAGGTTGAAAGGACTAGCATATTTGACCGTATAATCCAAACAATAGCTTCAGCAATAGAAGTAAGTGTCCTCTTCAACCACTTTTCTCTCCATTCTGTAATCTCTAATTTCTGTCTGTGGGATTATTTAAAATTGGTCAGTTCACAAGGGATTTCACCAGTCACTGATGGTCTCTGCAAATTGATGAAGGTCCCGGATAATAATGGCGTGTTAGCTTATTGGTTATCAAACACATCAACGTTGCTGCTGCTGCTTCAACACACTCTTAAAGCAACTGGAGCAGCTAGCTTGACGCCACAGCGGAGGAGAACATCGTCTGCTTCTCTTTTTGGGAGGATGTCACAAGTAATGAAACAAAATTTTGGATATCTACTGTCACATGATTTACTTTCCATGATTTGAGTTCCATCTGTTTGCAAACTTCACCATTTGAAATTGTAGGGGCTACGTTCATCTCCTCAAAGTGCTGGACTTTCGTTCCTCAATGGTAGAGGGCTCACAAAGCTGGATGATTTGCGACAAGTTGAGGCCAAGTATCCAGCTTTGCTCTTTAAGCAACAGCTTACTGCTTTTCTGGAGAAAATTTATGGAATGATCCGAGACAGCCTGAAGAAGGAGATTTCTCCATTGCTCGGGCTATGTATCCAGGTAGCTGCTGAGTTGGACTCAATTATGATGCAGTTAATTTTTACTTATTGCCATAAGCTAGGTTATACTGAATATCACAGTCAAGTAGGAAGCTATAAAGTTCCTTCTGCTCAGAGAAAATCAGATCGATGGTAACACAGCAAGATATTGGCTGTAATTTTCTTTTGAGACTTCTAATTCTCCACCATGAAAACATGAGCCAGCTGGTATGCATGTCATGTGTGATTGAGGAAGATAAGGGAGAGTGATAATGTAGACCTTTCCATGTGCCCAAGACAAGCTCTATGATTCGTCCCAATTTCTCAATTGTGGCTTACAGCACAGAACATTTACTTTTATAATGCTGGTCTCTGGAATGTAGACCAGTTGCCGACATTCAGGATATAAATTAGTCGTAGGTTTCTCCTGAGTGTGCTTTGAAGTGTCTCCTGCTTAAGTATTCATGAACCTAATGCAGGCTCCCAGGACATCAAGAGGTAGTTTGGTCAAAGGACGTTCTCAAGCTAATGCGGTTGCTCAGCAAGCTTTGATTGCTCACTGGCAAAGCATAGTGAAAAGCTTGAACAATTATCTCCAGACATTGAAAGCAAACAATGTAAGTAATTTGAAAGTTAAAACCTATTGCTGCTAAAGGTTCTTCCTTGCCTTTTACTAACTATGCATTCTGATTATGATTCCTCAGGTCCCACCTTTCCTAGTTCGTAAGGTGTTCACACAGATATTCTCCTTCATAAATGTTCAGCTGTTTAACAGGTGACTGATTGTAAAGCGCAATAGTATCACCAGTGAACAAATAAGTTCATGCGCCGTCAGTATCTAATTGACAAACTTTTGCATTCTTCTTTTGCAGTCTTCTTTTGCGGCGAGAGTGTTGCTCATTTAGTAATGGCGAGTATGTAAAGTCAGGGTTGGCTGAACTAGAGCAGTGGTGCCATCAGGCAACTGAGGAAGTGAGCACTGGCTTTCTCTTGGATGATTTGGGCATTTCATTGTTCCTTTTTTTTTTTTGGATTTTTGGTTTCTGTTGCTGAACTCTTGTTGTAAGCAGTATGCAGGCTCAGCTTGGGATGAATTGAAGCATATTAGGCAGGCCGTTGGATTTTTGGTAACGTACACTTGAATCTCTAATCTAGTAAGATCACCAGCGAAGAAGTTGCTGACTCTTTCTCCTTCGAATTTCTTAACAACGCAGGTCATACATCAGAAACCCAAGAAGACCTTTAACGAAATCACAAAAGAACTTTGCCCGGTGAGTGAATTGCCACCTTTGCACAACTCAAGCCTTGTGCTGCAGTTTTCTTTTTCGTCCGCTTGTTGGACATGCTCTTGAAATTTCGTGTATGCTTCTCTGCCTTTTCAGGTTCTAAGCATACAGCAGTTGTACAGGATCAGTACGATGTATTGGGATGATAAATATGGCACCCATAGCGTGTCTTCAGAAGTAAGTAAATAGTCTATCTGCATAGCGCAGTGCTGATTTATGGTCCCTGTGGTATACACGCAACTGATCTGTTCGCATTGGCTCAAGTTTATTCTAACTTCCAATTTTCCTTGTTCAGGTTATTTCGAGTATGAGGGTCATGATGACCGAGAACTCCAATAATGCGGTCAGTCACTCGTTCTTGCTGGACGATGATTCAAGGTATTCCATTATGCTTTTCTCCATATCTTTTTGACAGCAAGCAAGCCTTGGCTCCCTCTTTACCATCCTTCAAGAACGCAACTTTTTCTAATTAGGTCCGTCGAATGGGTGGGATGGTTTGACTCATATTGACCCATTTTACCCGTTTTGACCAATTTTCATGCGATATAAATTTGATGACCCATATCCGACCCGACGCATATTCAACTCGATCCATATTATCGAAAC
Organism: Eucalyptus polyanthemos subsp. polyanthemos; assembly: GCA_017140185.1. NCBI lineage: Eukaryota > Viridiplantae > Streptophyta > Magnoliopsida > Myrtales > Myrtaceae > Eucalyptus > Eucalyptus polyanthemos. The sequence continues at coordinate 61,875,774 of CM029459.1, read as the reverse complement.
ACATTAATATTTAACTCAATTTAGGTTAATCTGCTCCCACCCATTTAATTTATTTTAAGCTTTTCATATATATGTTGAATAAAAACTTCACATCAAATTTAAAAACTAAATTAAACAATAAAAAATTAGTAAATAAAATAAAATATGCAAAAAACCTTTAGCCAAATCTAAGAAAGCTTATTTCTTATGATTTTTTTTTTTAAATGGCATTGCTAAAACACTTTAATGCAATACAAATTTAATGGACAATTTTTTATAATTTTTATAAAAATCAAAATTTTGATTATTTTCTCTTTTCTTTTTATTCTTGTTTGGCCGGCCACCAACCACAACGATGGTTGGCGACCGGCCAAGAGCTCGCCCTTCGTCAGTGAGCTCGAGGCTAGCCGGATTGGTGAGGCTTGAGTCTCACCAGTTGTAGGCCTCGCCAGATGTCAGTGAGCTCTACCCTCACCAATCATTGATGAGGCCTCGGCCTTGCTCGATTGGCGAGATTGAGCTCGCTCGACAATGGCGAGCTCGAGCCTCGCCAGATTTGGCAAGCTCAAGCCTTGATAGTCGTCGGCTCGGCCGTTGCTGTGCTGGCCATTGGCTAAGGAAGGAGGAAGAAAAAAAAAAACATAAAAAATAATTCTAATTTCGATTTTTATAAAAAAAAAAACATTTTTATAAAGTTAAAAGGGGAAAGAGATGGTGAGGCTTGGGTTGGAAATGGGTTTTTAAGTCAAATCTATTTAAGACCCATTTAACTAGTCTCTTCTTTAAAATATAAGTGACTCATATCTAACCTACATCAAAATTTAAGTGATCCATATATGATTTAAATAGGTCATATATGGGTTTAATACTCATTTGGACACCTTTATTTCTAATCAAAGCCTGAAATTTTAATGCAGCATTCCCTTCTCCGTGGATGACATCTCGAAGTCAATGCAACAAGTAGACATAGCCGATGTCGATCCTCCACCATTGATACGCGAAAACTCCGGTTTTGGTTTCTTACTTCCACGTGCAGAATGAGGGTGCGATCACAACTTCGGGCCTCGACTTTCAGTCTCCTCAAACACCGAGCTTCGACTGATCAAAACCGACAACCTTGTGCATATATTGTTTTGTTCAGTGTCCATATATTACATATTCTCCACCAACCTGGTCCGCTCATATTTGGTTGATGGCCGGGTTGATTCAATTCTTTTTTTCTTCCCCTCAAGTCACTTCGACGCGAGGGGCATTCTTTAGTTTGAGCCATGTCACTAAGGTGGTGATATGTGCCATTTCAGATCGGTGGGTTGGATCCCGCCAATTCGGTCTCGCCTCCAGCAGGCAATTTTCATGTTTGTTTTGGCCTTATTCCTTTTCTTTTTCTCGGGTGAGGGCTTCATTCATATTTTGGATATGGGTTTGGTTTCTCAGGTGTTATAGTGGTTTGGGAATTCTTTGTTTCCTCAGTGTAAGTGGTAATAGCAGTTGCAGCTCCAAGGGGCAATTATATGTATTGTACGTGAGAAGTAAAGTAATTCAATTATTAATTTTTCCTTCAAAGACGCAACATTGTCATCTGTGGACAATGCATTTTTGTCACGGAAACCAATTTCCGGTATCCTCTTGTATTCATCGGTTTTAGCGGTACGGATACAGATGCTTAGAATGGCCTGACGCAGTTATAATGGATCATCCTCAAGCACGAAGCATAAACAGGCAACTGATATGCGACAACATTTCCAAGAACTACAAAAACGAGCAAAATCTTGTCACAAACTTATTCTGCTTTTGCTTATCACTACATCATCTTGATTTGAGTAAATTTTTTTTCCTCTGGGCTACTCGCATGATTCAACATAAGTTCGAGCTTTTTTCTGAACCTTTGAGGACATTCCACGTCCAAAAACATTGCAACAAAACTTCGAATTCACCTCCATGATAACCCTCTCTTACACTCCAGTGAATAACAAACTCTCCAAAAGAAAAAAGAATCAGTAAAGGATGCGACCTTGCAGCATCGTTGAGCCAGCTTGACGTGTGAGCAACCATCAGGCAGCCGAGGCGTGGGCACGGTGGAAGTTCTACAAGCGAGTATTTGAGTCTGAGGTTTACCTATGTGCGCTACGATTGGTGCGTTTCAGTGGAGTCATCTGCGTTGGGAGGATTGTCCGTCGCAACAGGGGCTTGTTCCTGCTGGTTTTGTACTTGTCGCGTCTCCGTTTTCTTCTTCTCCTTGAGAATGACCTGCCTTGGCATAACTTCCAAGAGAAAGCTTCCGCCGTTCCAAATTGTTGCAGACACCTTTAGTATTTGGAAGACCACGTGCAATCTATAGGACAAAAAGATGGGGACCGTGAGCGCCATGGTCGCCACGGTAAATATTCCTTGAAGCAGAGTGTACATGAAAAGCCGATTGTTATCCCCCAGTAAGCCGCTCAGACGCCACCATATGTTGTTTGCTTTCTGTGCCTTCTTGGACAATTCCCTATGGTCATAAGCCAAAAGATTTCAGAATAGCACTCTGAAATTTTTTCCTGTGGTTGTGGGTATGCGAGTATGCACTCTGATTTTTGTGGAATAAATGGGAAAAGACAGAGACAGAGACAGAGAGAGTCGACAAACCTATAAGAAGTCATAACTTCAGGATCTCTTAACAGTCTTTGTCGACGCAGAACATTAACTATGAGAAAATAGAGAACCTGCCATAGAGTATAAGCAACTAAGGGAATCACAAACAGCCAAATCCAGAGATAGGATTTGTCTTCCACATACGGCCACGAGACTCTTTGTGCTGTCCCTTCAGGGTGCATGGCAGCAAATGTCGTGGGATTCCACCATCTTATGGTAAAAAAGACTATTCCTGAATGAACAATGACTTTCTTTTAATGGATAATCGAACATTTTTTCAGGAGTCATTTGGACATAAGCAGCAGCCCTAGAGTTATAGCTCCAAAAGACACTTCCTTAAAGCGAATAGAATCTCTTAATGTTTTCATAAGTTCAGGTACTATAATTGTTGAATCCATAAATTTGAAGAATCATTTAGTGGATAAGTTAAAAATATGGAGGTAAGTATGCTAAGATCTCAATCAAGAAGCAGCCTCATGAGCTGTGATGAAATAACGTTATAACTTGCCCTTGATAAAGCCATAGAATAGTGATAAAGCCATAGAATAGTGTCATACAGGCGCCCTCTTCATTCTCCATTCCAAATCCCTCGATTGTTTTTTTGACTAAGATTGGTACCATTAATCATAAAACCAACTTACCCCAAGAAAGAACTTCAACTTAAAAAGGGAAATGCCACAAAATGAACCAGCAACAGAAGTTCTCTAGGGGAAGAGGAGCAGAACATAACAACCATGAGCTTACTAAATGCTTCCAGTTCCTTTCTCTAACTCTCATCACTGGATTAATTTAGTTACTAGACAGATCAGCGAGAAATTCTTCTCATTTTGGTCAGATAAGTAACAAATGCTACAAGATAGTCCTCATCAATCAGGAATTTAGGCCGTTCCATAACTTAGAAACTTACACATCTGTTAAAATTTATTTAAGCTGAAAGAATCAATGCAATACTGCAATTGTAAACATTAAAATTGCCCTCAACAACGGCAAGCTGGATTAGAAAAGAAACATCGAAAACAAATACTCAAGATACTTAGGATGCCCAAATGAAGCATGGGAACCAGGAAAATTTGTGAGTTTCACAAAATATAGTATTAGACCGTGCAACATAAACAATAGGAAGCATCTAAAGTTAGTCACAAAGAATAATGGATTACTACTGAGGAATCATCACAACTACAGGTACTAAGATCTTTCATGGTGTGACAGTTACTTAGGACATTATGAATGAAGTGTTAAGACAACCGTTTTTAAAGCTCATCACACCTAACGCTATGTATCACTTCTGAATATATAGGAAAAATGGAAGCAGTTCAGATCTAGACTAACTGTGGACTCACCTGGTAAAAGGTGAATGAGCACACTAACAATTTTATCAAGTGAACTAAACACCAAGCTACAACGCCAGACAATCAATGCCCATGCCAATGGTCCCTGCCACAGCATTAAACGTAAAAGGATGAGAATCTCATCATGAAACGACGGACATTTACCCATGCTAGCTCTTTACCTCGGCAAACGAGAAGCAAACCATGAAAAGCTTTTCATTTTTTGGATATAGAAGAAGATCGATCAAGAAGATACTGTTGGCATAGTAGCAGAAGTCCTGTAAGAAACAGTTTAGAATGTCAAACTTCAAAATGCTCAGTTGGAAAGACTCCATGAGATAAAACAATTATTAGAAAATAAATTATGTTGATGATGATATTAAGAAGCTTTAAGAAAAGGAAAATCAACATGGCTCTGCATCTTTTCTGCTTCCTGATGGTGGTTTCTTTCTTTCGTTTGTCTTTCTTTGCTCTTATGAGTATCCAAAACTAAAATCAGATCTGGAAATCAGGAATTTTCCATGAGGAACAGAGTCCCTTTTTCAGCTTTTCACCACATCCACCTCCTACTGACACAGTTGACTAATCCTGGCAATACTAAATTTCTGAAACATGCACAATTTCTGGGTGAAATTCATCTCTGCCTCTTTTCAACTTCTTACAACATTCACCTTTTTTACCAGGTCCCATATTGACAGAGTTGGATAAACCTAGAAAATACTCAGTTCTGTAACTGGCAAAACTTCTGATTAAAATCAATCTTTAAGAAAATCCAGTGCTTAAAATCCTGCCAGCACCACACCAACATCAACACATTAGTCAGTACAAGTACTTAACGTGAGGGATTTAAGAGATTACCAATAGGTAGTAATGCCATTTTTTGAACCGATAGTATATCCACCGAAGGGGGACGAAAATCACATAGAACACACAATATACATAAGGAACATCTTGTGGTCCTGCAGAAGAGGTAAGTTTCAGCAAGTGATGGATTTATGCCTCCTATTGACAAGAGAGAAGCAGGATGTCACTTACTGGCTCCAAGCAGGTAGCAAAACCCACCAAACCCGAGGACACCTATCAGATGCGTCACCTAAACATCAATTCGTCAAGTTAAAATTCTGAATTTCCAGGTTCAACAAGTACCTACGACAAAGAATGCCTACCAAATTCCTAAAACTTAAACACCTATTATATTGCGTCACCTAAACATCAATTCGTCAAGTAAAAATTCTGAATATCCAGGTTCAACAAGTACCCACGACAAAGAATGCCTACCAACTTCCTAAAACAAGATAGAAAGCAACATTCATACAGCACCGGCTGCCAAGCCGAAACAAAGACACCCATTCGGCTCGGCTTTCCGGAAACGTAAACGGAGGCAATAACATGACCGCTCGACCGATTCGGCAACCCCGATCCGATTCAGAAATGGCCCCACGACGCTAACTCAGCGAGGTGGCGGGAACCCAACGCCAAATTTCTCTCCCCCTCCCCACCGCGAAGCCCAGGAGCAACAGCGAAAAAGAGAATCAGTAGAACCTTGCCTTGTTAATGAACCGCTCGTGCTCCTCGGCTCGCTGGGCGATCCTCTCGGCCTGCTTGGAGATCATCTGCTTCGTCATCTCCTTCGTCCGGGCCACTTCCTACACACCCGAAAACAACGCCGCGACGGCGAGATCAAAGAACCACCCACGAACGGAACGACCGACCGAAACCGACCCAGAAGACAAAAACCCGAAAAAAAAAGACCAAAAAGCCTGGCGCACCTTCGATCTATCCCTGAACCTCAGCTTCACCCTGTGGAGCGAATCTCCTCCTCCATTCGCCCCCGCGTCCTCCACCTGCTCTTCGCCGCTCGACATTCCGCAGCACGCTCCGCCACCGACCGACCGAGCGACCGAGATCGATAGAGATGTAGAGAGAGAGAGGCTGCAGAGGAGAAGGTCCTGCGCTCTTCTTCTACAGGCTGCGCTTAAAAAGGGAGAGAGAGAGAGAGAGAGAAAGGAGGCGTTTTTAAGTGGAGGTTGGAGTGAAGATGGTGACGATGATTAGCGAAAGCGACGTGTAATTGAACGAGGAAATCTACGTTGGCCCGAGGCCGGAGTACATAAGGAATATTCGTGCATTGAATATTCGTATGGTTTATATGTCACTTTTGTTTTGTTGGTTTTCTGTGTTCTACACCACAAAAAAAGATGGGAGTGGAAATTAGTTTTGACCGTAAAATTCATTGAAATTTTTGTGATGAAGAGCAATGTTATCGATAGAGATCATTTTCACGGAAAATCGTTAATTATCATTTGTGTGGTAGTTTTAGAGAATGTGATTTCCTTTTTCCAAGATAGGAAGTTGCTTCCCCCTATCTAACCTAGTTGTTTTCCTTCAATTGATTAGTTTTCAATTATCCAAATACTAGAAAATCAAAGAACAATTATTGAGGCTAACAATACAATAGGTTGTGTGAAGATACTGAAAGACTTTAGTGGAATATCAAACACTCATAATGTAAGATATTGTCAGAAGCAAGTCAGTGTTTGTAATGTTGGTATGTTTATAGAGCGAAGTAAACAGATCACATGATGATATGTAGTGGTTCAATTTTATACCCAAGCCTTCATCCACTCTTCAACTAATAGCATTAACAACGGGTGAATTCCACTAATAATCGTAGTAGTGTAAGTTACAACTGGCTAATGATGTTCTTTTCAAATTATAAATCACACTATTATTATACAATCACTACACTACACTTATACACTTGACTATCGGTTATTAAAATACTTAACCAATATAAAAATAAACTCATAACAAGATTGGAGACAATTTCTAGCTTAGATAGTATTTGTAGTATTCAATGTATCCAATTCTCTTCTCAATTTCCTTACTCTTTATATACTGAACTCTTCAAACTATTCATTGGAGACCTTCAATGATAACTAGCTAGCCATTTAAAAGTCGTTAGAAACCTCAGATAGAATTGTGATTGCTCTATAATCATTTCCTTTGACAATCGTAGGTTTCCTAATATGGAGTCTACTATCACTATCTCAAAGTAGAAAAGCTATTAGTTGTTTTTCTAATTTCTTTTCGGTTTTCCATCTATGAAGTCTAGTCTTATAACAGACTATTTTTCGTATCATCAATAGTCATCTTTCAGTGTATATGTCACCATCATCAAAGCCAATGCATCACCATCACAATTTGATGAACACTATAATTTGTGTAGATTGTGAGTGATTTGGCAAACGATCTTTAGTGACAATACTAGCCAAACCACACATGACGACGTGATCAATGATCTTTCCACCTTTATTGATACCCAAAGACTTCCAACAACACTAGCTCGACTAGTCCTTTCAAGCTACCATGAGATACAACTCACATTGGTACTTGTTCTCCTAATTGTCAAAGCCTAGTTTCTCGTCTTTGCTGATATAAGAAATTGATAATCCATTAACCATTTTCACCATTTGCACTCATCACAGAAAACATTAGTATTAAAAACAGCTTTGGAATCATCAAAATTTGATAAGGATATTTTCCCAACAATAATTTTTTGGAAACAATTTTCATTCCAACAAGCCGACCTTAGAGTACATTCAATCGCTACGATGAAAGAGCCATTTAAGAGGATTTTTTGAATCTGTGTAGATTAGAAAATTATGTGATTTAAATAGGTTAAAGTGCCAATTCAATAGGATCATACTGATTGTAGTGTTGGATTTACATTTCCCTTAACGATTTTTCTCAGACTCATATTGTTTCAAGTGATCGAGTTGCACATAAAGTTCTCAACTTAATTCAGACTATATAGGTAGGCTATATAATATTGTATCTAAAGATTATACGAATGTTTCTTTACCCTGTTATCATTTTTCCTTTTGCTGTTTAGACTACTTTGTCTGGAATTTGTATCATCGAGTTAACTGCACCCTTAAGATCGCTCAAGATGCACGAAAATTGGCTTGGACAACAATTTAACTCGCTAAAATCCAAAAGAAAAGAAAGTTTAAGCTCAACTTGAGGGCTAAGTAAAGCTCGATTCTGTGATCCATGATCAACCAATCAATTTTAGTTTAAAGATAAATAAAGCTTGAAGTAGCATGAGTTAACTTATAGTTGGCGTTTTTAATCGAAAATTCAAGATATTATGTTATACCTCGCTTTTATGCTCATGAATCTAGTAAAATGCACCAAAATTGATTAATTAGTTATAGACTATGCTCACTTTGAACCATTTACCCTAAGCCTTCTTCAATGATATAAAAAATTCCAAACTTATAACGATGTGACACAATCAACAATAAGTATTGAAAATCTACCTACATGGATGCCAAAAAGCAAACAATGTTGACATGGCACTCACATGACTTTAGTGAAATAAAAGCAAAGTTGTTTTGACTGAAAAATCTAACATAATCTTAATTAATGGTAAATGTGTCAAATAGATACGTGTTTGGAGTTTTTTATACCACAAGAAAAAATTTATGGTAAATGTATCATAGTTGACATAATTTGAGATTTTTGATATAAAAAAAAAAGATCCGTGTACATGTATTATAATGGGTATAATTAAATTTTTATTTTTTAAAACTTTTTCCCTTGGTTGTATCCGTGGAACACTTTATGGATGATACGGATGATAAAATTTTTGAAAGAGAAATAGGTTTTTCTATTTTTTTTTAGATGAGTTTCAAGTAAAAATTTGTATATGATAATGATGGAAAATTTATATTCTTGGATGATAACAACACAAAATTTCTCCCTCTCAAGGGTGCCGGTGGACATATGCGGGTGGTGGCGGTGGTGCACGGTGGGCGATGACGCTAGATGGCAAACGGCAGGTAGGTGACCGACTAGTAGAGAAGATAAGTGATGAGAAAAGCTTTTATTTCTTATGTTTGGAATAATTTTTACTTCTGATTTCTATTTTAAACCTATTTTTAGAGTAAAAATCTGTTTTGAAAATAGAAAGTAAAAATAGTTTTATCAAACGAAATTCTATTTCAAAAATAAATTTGGAATGTAAATATTTTTTCTCAAACAGAAATTTTGTTCTGCCACGCTATCCCTTAGAATCTCAAGTCATAGAATTTGAATTAGCAAAAGTGCTTCGAGCTCATCAGGAGCAAGACCCTCGTACACGTGGAAACGTGTTGACAGTGGTGAAGCACTGAAGGTGACGCTGAAATGAAAGTTACCAAATGCATGAATCAATCCCTCCACGTCAATGCAGGACCTTGCTTTTGATTTCATCACGAGTTTTGCCCATTAGAATTAGGGTTTATCTAGAAGAACCTGTGGACCCTACAAAATCGACACCGTCATGTAGGTTTCGGAATAGGTAGGCAACGTTGGTTCTGAGTTTCCAAATTTTGAAACCGATGAATACTATTCATCGCAAATTTCATGAATTTGAGGAGACATTATTTTGAATGATATGGAAGTTATTTGTAAAAACATACATGATCCTCATAAAATTTCATAATTACATTATACATACTTAATTATTTACGACTTTTTTTTTCTTTATGAGATTTTCAGCAACTAAAGGTGTAAAATTCTTATTTGATCTCCCCATCTAGGGGGAAGAAAAATTTCTAACCCTCTTTCATCCTCTCTACGATGATGGATTCTAGTGCATGCTCTCGGCAAGGTCGTGTTTTAAATGACGAACATAAATTGATGCCCTGGTTTGTTTACTCACTCTCAACGTTAGCATCGTTTTAGGGCTATGTCATTAGACATGAACATGTATGTTCAATACGTTAATGATTAGAACTGCGATAATACTTTATTCATTTAAAAATTCTTTTGGAAAAAATGCAGGGTAATGCAGTATATCCAAAAACGACAGGTTCCATGATGGTTCCAAGAACCTAGACTAGATTCCAAGAACCTGTAACCGGCAATCATTAGGTAGGTTCTAGAGTAGCGCAAATATCTTACGGTTCTTACCCCTCGGAACTTGCACGCCAACCGGTATGGACAGTGTTGCATTTTAAGGAAAATAATCAAATGTTTGCATATGTTTATTTTCTTTTATGATTTCTATATTTATATTAGATAAGGTCGAGTGCTTAGGTGTCCATTTTTAATCTATCAAGAAGCGTGTCCACATAATTTGGCATGCTTGCACTAAAATAGAAATTGGAAAGAGGTCCGTTTACTTTTGATGCGAATAAAATTCAAGTCCACACGCTTGCCTAATACAGGCTTTTGGACGTGCTTATTCCATAGTTTTCATCTCCACAACTAGACATGACGAATCAATTTTAAGCTCCGCTCCATATTTATGCCTTCTTTTATTTCTTTGCTCTATTTATTTATTATTTTTGTCATAATTTCACATATCAATATAAATATTTTCACGTGTGGGCCAAAAAATGTATGGAATCGGGTTCTTTCTATTTCTAGATCCGGGAAAAAGTATAAAAAGGGTCTTAAATATATTATATTGATACTAATTTGATCATAAATATTTCAGTTGAATTAATTTAGTCCTAAATTTTTGTATTTGTACCAATCAATGCATTTGACCAATTTAGCCCGAATATTGTTGACATGTACACCAACCATGTTATGTGACATGATTAGCATTGATATGGATATACATATTTTTCTTTAATCCTTCCCTTTTGTTCTTTCCCCCTTTTTTTGGCCAATGGTCGGTTGTAGGCCATGGCAGACAAAGGTTGGCCTTGGGCAAGAGTCACTCTTGTGCAAGGGCAAGCACTAACGAGGGCCCTCTTCACTTGTTATGACGAGATTGACCCTTGCCTAGGTCAAGACAGCTTCGCTAGGTGTTGCCTGGGTGATTGTTAGCCTCGTCAGGTCTCGCATGGGTGAGGTTGAGGGTCAATTTCGCCAAATTTGGCGAGGATGGTCCTCATTGGGCCTCACCCTAGGTGAGGCCTAGCAAGGTCGACTCTTATTAGCTTTAACTTTTGACTAGTGGGCAGTCAATTGTTGGTGACTGACAAAAAAGAGAAGAAAAATAAAAAGAAAATAAAAGAAAAAAGAAAAAAAAAAAAAAAAAAAAATTTAAAATTTTTCACATCAACATCAGTCATCTCATATAAAGCCGCCATTATCACGCGAGCAATTTCGACGAAGCAACGGGAAACCTTAAAACAGTAGAGGTCGTCGTAAAAACATGAGGTTGACCAGCATGCTGTCGGTTTGAATATTAGTGGGTGGGGCCATTACCTTGTCTTAGCAGTAATGATAATTAAAAATAATAGATTAGAAAAAAGAGAATAGACACCAGTTTTAAAAAAATGTTAATGCACGTTGGCATATGTGTTTTGGCACGGCATGTAATAATCGAAAAGGGACAGGACCTTTTTTTTTTTTTAAAATTTCCCACGTGTCCCCACCAACCAAGGAGCGTGCTGAGTTCCGTCACGTTGCTCGTCACTATGGAGAAATTTCACTGAATTTTCGAATTATACTTTTGGCATCCCTCCATATCGAGCCATATGAAAAAATATTTATATCTTGAAAAAAATATTAAATCAATATATCTGTGATAAATTTATTTTCAAACTAATTCTTGGATTAACAAACACTTTAAATCGATGAATGATATATTTGTCTACTGTTAACTTTTATTAAATTTTTTTGTAAAACTACCAAACTGAATGACACATGCCAATAACTCAATTGACATGATAAGTTTATGAGAAAATGCATCTCAATTTAGGATAGATTTATTATAGGTATATAAATTTGGGATTTTTTGTGATCCAAAATTTAATTTGAGTCACTAATGTATTAATTTGAAATTTTCCGTGCTTTAATCCTATGAAAATAGCACTATTTCCAAATCTTGGGACTATATATAAATAATTGGTGGAGCTTTATAATTCTATAAGCATACCATTGCCCATTGAAAAGGACGTTGAAAAAAGGTTCTCTAATGACAAATTGATTAGCCAAAGTCATGTGAATAGATTGACGAATTTCCCTTCAATTTCCCATTTACCTATCTTAGCTATCACCATGTGTCGCAATTTTTGAAATTCTGGACATGAATCAAAAAATTGAAAAATCGTTCGAAATTATTTAAGAATCTAAAGATCATTCCCCTTGATCCTTTGTTTACGCAATTTAAATAAAGTCCACTTTTTATTTATCCCTTCGAATTAAATGCTCTTACTTTTTGCATTCATGATGAGGAGCAACTTTTCAGTGGTAAGGAGCGACGGCCACGTAATTTTCGGAGGGAATATCCAAAAGGATTTCGAATCGAAGGTTGGTGAGTTATTCCTATTAATCCTGACTTTTATCCCTCCAGCACATCTATGCATCTAGAAAATTTGGTAACTATATAATAGATAAACACGAATAGTTAGGTTTTCGAATCGAAGGTTGGTGAGTTATTCCTATTATTCTTAGCCTATATCCCTCCGCCACATCCGTACGTCTATAGATTGGCATCTAGATAGATAATTAGGAATAGGTAGGTAGGATACTTGCTTTTTCTAAAAGATTTGATGTTAGGATGGAAAATCATATGAAAAATCCAAAACTTACCGTACGGTGTTTAATTCGATAATTTTTTTTTTCAATTGTATTAATTTAATCTTAAATGTTTTAATAACTTATCAATATAAATTAGTTGAAAATTGCTAAAGTAGGTTCCGATCAGCCTATGGAGTATAGCTAGTGGTGTTTTTGGTTTTTAAAATTTTTCTTCTTTCTTTTCATTTTTGTTTTTCACTTTTCTTTTCACCAATGGGTAGTCTTAGGTGATGGTCAGTGAAGAAAAATTCAATTTTTTTTTTTTGAAAATTTCCAAAATCATCAACTTAGCATTGACTATACTAGGCTGATTAGAGTCCACATGAGCAATTTTTGATCAAAATTTACCGAAATGAATACATTGATAAATTAATTAAAATATTTAGAACTAAATTAACATAATTAAAAAATTTATGACCACGATGACTTTTTGAAATTTCCCCCATGTCAGGAAGTCCAACATAATGTTAATGTGTACATCACCTACTTTTTTTTTTCTTTCACTTCCTCCTCCTCCATAGGGGTGCGGATTGACTTGAGCCTCGCATAAGAAATGAACGAGTAACAATATTAAAAAGACGATTTGAGGCAAGAAAACAAGCACGATATAATGGAGATGTTTCGATTCAAGTTTGAGGCCCCACGCTTAATATGCATGCATTAAAGAACTCGATTCTCTTAAAAAGCTAATTGCAAACAAGCGGCTTGATAGTACACACGTATATTCCTCAATATGTCCGATTCAATTATGTTCACGGTGTCTACCGAGGTTAAATATCGGAACAGGAACATCAATCTGATAATCCAACTACAAGCATTCTGTCGCTCTTGATCATGGGTCAGCATGCGAGGTTAGCACTTTAATCACATATACTTGTCTCAATCATTATTTAGCCAGCATGTAAGATTAGGCAAATATTTTCTTGCCGGTCAAAATTATAGTCCCCTTAAATGCTAAGCAATGACCAATTGACTGGTTCCCTTTTTTTTTTTTTTAATAAATAATTTGAAGAATATAAAAGTATTAGTTGGTCAACATTCACAATGCACGATGTGCTGCATGTTCCATGCAAGCAAAGTATTTTCCAAGGACCAAAGGAGACAGCTCAGCTACTCCTTCAACGCCCACTTTAAGGCACCCACCCCTTGGAAGGAAAGGCACATAAAGGATCTAATTTTTTTGTTTGATTGCATTTATTGCCATTTTTCCGTGACAATTCTTTCTTTTGCCCTTTAAAATAACTTTTAAAGAAAAATAACATAAATGGTCCCCGAACTTTGGTTCAATATCTAATGTGATATCTAAATTTTCAATTTATTCAAAGTGGTCTTGAATTTTTAATACATATTTAACTTAGTATTCATTACCATTATTCTATTAATTCAAATTTAAGGACAAAATTAAATATTTTCATATAGTTTAGAGATTAAGTTAAACATATAACAAAAGTCTAAAAAACATAATGGCACATTAAAAATTAAAGATCACATTACACATCGAGTAAAAATATAGGGACTATTTGTATTATTGTCTATTTTTAATTTTTTTCATTGCAAGCTTATCCTTGTCCTTTTCTTGATCTTTGGAGGTTCTAATGAGGAGTGGGCTCAGGGCGGGCCATGGAAAGTGTTAATGGTTTGCTTTTAGTAAACACTATATACATAGAAAAAAATTCAAATTCAAATTCAAATTCGAATTCCTCCGCCTTTGGGGCAAGCATATCTCGTTTTATTTGTCTTCAGATTATTGGATGATTTTGATATGATGGGAATGAATAGAGATATAATAACATACAGTTAGCATAGAAAGACAATTATGTGATAATTTTTTTTCCTTTTTCCATGTCTTTTCATTCTTTTCCTTTGCTTGAATCCAAATTCCATTCTTTAAGACGAATTTTCTTGGGTCTAGGATCGAGTCACTAATCACCAAAAGAAAGGAGGGGCCCTCCCAAAATGTGTAATAAAATCGAGTGCCTCAATTGCACGAAGGACAACGTGACGACTTTGGGAAAGCTGACCAATTTAAATACCTTTTAACTCAATCAATCTTGTATATCAAGGTCGGATCCATCTCTAATGGAAACAAATTGTCAACTTGAGATCTCAAACTTTTCTTGAATAACTCGAAATCCATGACTATTAATACAACAAGAATACATGTGTATTTCAGCCTACTTTATAAGGGTAATTGTATTTTAGTCGTGCGCTTAATTGGGCTAAGAATTTCTAGATATCTTCTAATTAAACCCCGAATCCAGCTCATTACCAGAACCCGGGGGGTTGATTCAACGATTGAGAAATTCAACGAATCCTTATCAATTTGCAAGGGGTAAAAAAGCAAACCCATGACCCGATGGGACTATCCTACGCATGGGGAGCGTGGAATCATTGATGAAGCCTACCATTTTCAAAATTCCCTTTTGCGAAGCAGAAAGAAGAGAAAAAGGAAAAGAAAAGAATTTGGGGGGCCAAGTTGCAATTTTGGCAAATGTTGGGGGGCACAAAAAAGAAAAACCTGCTGCCTTTTGACGAGAGCGCCTGCGTGCTGGTGTAGTTTTGGTTTGAAACAGGGGGCAAGCGGCAATTCAGACAGGCGGAGAAGTTTAGAGAGAGAGAGGAGAGAGAAAGAGCTGGCGAAGCGTATGCTCTCAGACATCATAAGCTCTCTTGTCTTGTAAGATTTTCTGCATCTCTTTTCTCCCCTTGAATTTCAGCTCGTTACATGATAAACCCTCTTTCGCTTTTTTTTTTTTTTTTTTCAATTTTCTGTTTCATTGGGCATCTGTATATGCGATTGGAATTTTCGAAACGAGAAATGGGTGGGGATATAGAATGGAAAAATCAATAGAGAAAAGCCGTACTTTGGTGCAGTGGTTCTCGTTTGGCAATCGGATTCGAATCGCAATTGATTTTCGTATTTGCTTTGATATTGGGGCACTCTGAGTTTCGGGCGCATGTGGAGTTTCTTCCTGTTTGATGCCGTAATTGGGTTCGATTTATTGCGTCGGCGTTGTCATTAGGCGGTGGGAAAAACCCAGGAAGGTTTTTGGGGTTTCCGAGGTTTTTTCTTAGTTTGAGATGGACTTAGGTTTATGGGTTTTGGTTGGTTTGGTGATTCCCGTTGTGGATGTATTTGTTTTGCGAGAAGATGATGTTGTCTAAAACTGAGGCTGGAAAGAAGATTGACCCGGATTCGAGCAGCGGGAAGTTGTTGCAGGAGATGAAGCGATTAGCAAAGCCCTTTATTTGGACAAGAACCCTCAGAGGAATTTAATTTCTGCGGCCAGTAGTAGATCCAAGTCTGTCGGCAAAACCCATTTGCCTGACCCCAAATCGAAGGTCAAGCATGGCAGTGAAGACCAGGCACAGAAGGAGAAGAAGTCCATCTGGAATTGGAAGGGCTTCAAGGCCTTTTCTCACGTCCGGAACTGGAGGTTCAACTGTTGTTTTACTCTTCTAGTCCATTCCATTGAGGGCTTGCCCTCGAGTTTTGATGACCTTAACCTGTGCGTCCACTGGAAGAGGCGAGATGGTGGTTTGGTCACTCGGCCTGCAAAGGTTTTTCAGGGATTAGCTGAATTTGAGGAGAACTTGTTGCATACTTGTTCAGTTTATGGCAGCAGGAGTGGACCCCATCATTCAGCAAAGTATGAGGCTAAGCATTTCTTGCTTTATGCAGCTGTTCATGATTCTCCTGAACTTGATTTGGGAAAACACCGTGTTGACCTCACAAGGTTGCTGCCTCTTACTTTGGAGGAGCTGGATGAGGACAAGAGTTCTGGCAAGTGGACTACGAGTTACAGGTTATCAGGAAAGGCTAAAGGTGCCTCACTGAATGTTAGTTTTGGGTATACGGTAATCCGGGACAATGCAGGTGCACCTGGGCTTAGACAGAATATTCCTGGGGCTTTGAGCCTCAATGAGAACAATTCGAAGCTGGCTGTGAGATCTGGTAGAGGCAATGGTGGGAATTCTATAAGACGCAGTGGAAGTCTTCCCAGTCAGTCTAATCAACAGTCTCATCAACCATCTGATGCGCCATCTCGCTATGTGGAGGATATAAAAGACCTGCATGAGGTGTTGCCAGTATCCAACTCAGAGCTTGCAAGTTCAGTCGATACACTATACCATAAATTCGATGAGGAGAAGTCAGATTTGAAGGTCGATTACAAACCTGAGTTCGATGTTTTCACAGAAGAAAATGAACCTGTTAAAACAGCTTCTCAGTACATGTCTGATAATGCTAAACAAGATGGTGATAACGAGTGTGAGGTGAATGAATTTTCTGTAATTGAGCAGGGTATAGAAGTGTCTACTGAAGAGCAGGTGATATCCGAGGAAGCTATCACAAAGGAAGCCGATCTTTCTACTGCAGACAGTCACGGTGTGCCTGAAGTTGATCCTAATTTAACTTTGCCTGTTGAGGAGGGCACTGAAGCTTCCCCCAGGGCTGAGGAAATGGGCAGTTGTGAAGATGAAGTTGTTTTTCGTGACTGCCATGCCAAAGCAGGTGAGTTGTGTAGCAAAGAATCACTAATGAAAGAATTAGAGTCGGCTTTGAGTAACGTGTCAGATTTAGAAGTGGCTGCACTGGATTCTCCTGAAGATCGAGAGGATGACCTTGACATTAGAGCGAGTTATAAAATGAACAGAAAGGGGAGGTCACTTAGCTTGGATGATGTTGCTGATTCCGTGGCCTGTGAATTCTTGGATATGTTGGGAATAGAGCACAGCCCTTTTGGCTTGAGTTCAGAAAGTGAGCCAGAATCTCCACGAGAGCGTCTTTTGAGGCAGTTTGAGAGGGAAGCTCTAGCTGGTGGTGGTTGTTCTTTATTTGGGTTTGATGTAGGTGATGAGGACTTTGCTGAACAAGGCAACGCGCTGCTAATGTGCCTGGCTGGGGGAGTACATCTGAGGATTTTGAACTTCAGTCACTAATTCAAGCTGCCGAAGAAGAGCATCTGATGGCAAACCATGTTAACAAAACAAAAGCAAAAATGTTGGAAGACCTGGAGACAGAAACTTTGATGCGTGAATGGGGTTTGAATGAGAAGTCTTTTCAGTCTTCTCCACCTAGCCATTCTGGTGGGTTTGGCAGTCCAATTCATCTTCCTCCTGAAGAATTAGTGGATCTACCGCCTCTTGGAGAGGGGTTAGGGCCATATCTCCAGACAAAAAATGGAGGCTTTTTGCGGTCAATGAATCCCTCACTTTTCAAGAACGCCAAAAGCGGCGGGAGCTTGGTTATGCAGGCTTCTAGTCCAGTTGTAGTACCCGCGGAAATGGGCTCTAGTATCATGGATATATTGCAGGGTCTGGCTTCTATTGGAATTGAAAAGCTCTCCATGCAGGCAAACAAGATAATGCCCTTGGAAGATATAACTGGAAAGACAATGCAACAAGTCGCATGGGAAGCCTCACCTTCTCTTGAAGGAGTTGAAAGGTTTGTGGCAACTTTTTTAAACATCTTGTCTTTTATATATATTTTTAAAATATACTAACTCTACAAAATTTCGACCTTGGTGCAGGCAATGTCTAATGAACGACAGTTTAGCAGTGGGGCAAGATTTGACTTCCCGGCAAATCAGAAACACAGAAGCATCATACAATTCTAGGTCTAGTAAGTACAATCAAAATGCAGCTGGCAATGATGTTGGCTCTGAATATGTATCTTTGGAGGATCTGGCTCCTTTGGCTATGGATAAGATTGAAGCTCTGTCAATTGAGGGGTTAAGGATACACTCTGGCATGTCAGACGGGGATGCACCTTCAAATATCAGTGCACAATCAATTGGAGATGTTTCGACTCTACGGGGCAAGGGCGTGGATATCAGTGGGTCACTGGGTCTTGAGGGAACTGCTGGGCTGCAGCTGTTGGATCTAAAGGAAAGTAGCAACGACAAAGATGAAGGGTTGATGAGCCTATCTCTAAGTCTTGATGAATGGATGAGGTTGGACTCTGGTGAACTTGATGATGAAGATCAAATTAGTGAGCGAACTTCTAAAATTCTTGCCGCGCATCATGCCAACTCCTTGGACTGGATACGTGGAGGGTCAAAGGGGGATAGAAGGCGTGGCAAAGGCTCTGGTAGGAAGTGTGGTCTTTTGGGCAATAATTTCACAGTTGCATTGATGGTGCAACTACGGGATCCTTTGCGGAATTATGAACCAGTTGGTGCACCAATGCTTGCGCTAATTCAGGTCGAGAGAGTGTTCGTTCCACCGAAGCCAAGGATTTACCTCAAGGTATCTGAAGTAAAATATGAGGATGAAGAGGATGAATCAGCCAAGTCCAAAAAGAAGGAAGAAATTAAGGAGGGGACAGAAGAAAAGAAATCTGAGGTGGAAGAAATTCCCCAGTATAAGATTACTGAAGTACATGTTGCTGGTCTTAAGACTGATCCTGGGAAGAGAAAGGTCTGGGGAAGCTCAAACCAGCAACAATCTGGTTCCCGTTGGTTGCTCGCTAATGGAATGGGAAAGAGCAATAAGCATCCGTTCCTGAAGTCGAAGACTGCTTCTTCTAAATCTACTGCCCCAGCAACAACTAAGGCACAGCCTGGTGACACATTGTGGAGCATCTCATCCCGTGTTCATGGAACTGGTGCTAAATGGAAGGAATTGGCGGCTCTTAACCCACGCATACGCAACCCCAATATTATTCTCCCAAATGAAACTGTCAGGTTGCGTTAAGTTGGGGGTGCAAAACGGAACTTCTTGAAAGAGGCTTGGTTTGCCAAGCTGGGTTGAGTGAAGTTTATGAGCTGTGTTAGTTGTGGGCTTGCTGATTGAAACCACACATTGTGGTCGTCTAAGACAGATGAAAGTACAGGCTCATGCCTTTGAGAGTTCTCTTACCTTCCCAATTGTTATGGACTGGTTGTCACCAGTCTAAGGTACAAAAGATCTGTCTATGCAATTGTTTTCATCTCTCTCTTCTTCCATCCCCTGTAATCAGTTTGCATATGAACAGTACTTTTCTGTGTTTTGTGTGGGATGATACGCTACCAATCCTTGGTCCTGTGATTAGGAACAACAGATCAGTCCATGAGATTTTAGGTTCCATTTGTACCTTGTCCCTCCTCTACTTGTCTATATAAAGAAGAGATCCTTTGGCAAGCGATTATAATATCAGAGCTTGAATGTTGTTTTAGAAGAAGCACACGTTCTGGTATGTGAACATTACATATGAAACTAGCGCTGCTTCGATTCCGACCTTTGAGGGAGGATCAGCTTGCACGGCCTGCGAATAATAATGGAGTGTTTTCTGTGAATTCTGTGTATCACTTCCTTAAAATTAGGCAGGCAAACATAGTGTAAGAAGTTCATGTAAATGGTGTGACTGCATCATGGTTTGGTGCCATGGGGTTGAAATTGATCAGCCAGAGAGGCTCACTAGCTTTGATCAGATGGCTTTTGGACATCTACCAGCAATGGAGAAGAATATGAAGTATAAAAGAAGTGTCGATGCTTTTGAGGTAGATGGGTTCGGTTGTTTGGTGTAATTGGAAAGAGAGAGGTGAAGCTGTGTGGGACAAATCATAGAATGGCTCAACCTATTCTAGTAAGTATCAGGTCAGACTGAGATTGGATCCTTGAAGGAAGATTTGTCTGACCATTCGGAGGATAAAAAACAAGAAAACTCCCGATGTTGCTTTTGCCTACTAATTCCCGGGATACATAGGAGTAGATCAGATTACTTTGTGGCCAGGCCTTCCCAGTCTCTTTGGAAAGATTCGGTTACACGCGCAAGACATCTCTGATGAGGAGAGCTCGAGAATAATGCGAGATGGACTCTGCGATTGGTTTAGTAGTCTCATTAAATCGTTTGCGCAACTAGCAGTACTCAGAATGATCTTATGACATAGGGATTAAGTTAGAAAGAACACAGGCATCAAGACTATGCAGTAATCCTTTGTCCCACCAGATGAATACACTAGATCTTGACAGTGCCCCTAGATCTGCACCAACTCACACACCCTGATATCCACTTCTTGAGCTTTTGCGGATCTTTCACATTCCGGAGGATGATCGTGAGGAATCGAACGGTGTGAACTAAAAACTACAATGCCGAGCCAAACATACAAGGAGTACGTAACCACCGTGATCGACCCCGAATCCACGGAGTACCAACCCCCTGTTATCGGGCTCACATCTGTAGGTCCCCTGTGTACGCACGAGATGGCCGTCATGGAATAGAGGTAAGTCAGGGCCATGAAAATGATGGTCACCCACATTGTGGCCGTCAGAATCCACATCAGAACCTTCTTCCCCAAGGGCAAGCCGCTCATGAGCAAGAAGATCGTGCTAAGGGATGCAAGAAAAGAGACGGTGTTGCATCTCCAAAAACGTGGGAAAACCTCTGGAATGTTTGCAGCCATTATCGATGTTCCTGCGTAGTATAAGATGGTGTCATCTTTTGCTTTCTAATCGTCGTTCCACAAGCCGCCGGGAGGGCTAAGGCCTGCTTGGTAAGCCATGGCTGCGATCGCAGTGGCAGTTATCTGTCGTGACGTGAAAGAAAGTTTTAAAATTGCTAATGAAGAAATAGTGTTTCACCTATATTTGAAAATATGAAGATTGTCGAGTCAAAGTTAGTCATTTCAACAAATACACAAATTTAATTGATGACTTTTCCTATATTTATCGAAAAACAAGAAAATTGTGGCAAGCTCTCTACAGAAATAGAGGTCATGGATTAAATTAGGAATAAACTAAGTGCATGAATATACACATATATGAGAAAAAAATGAAGATATTTCGAAATTTGAACGTCTTTTTATAAATGTTGCTATTGTTGTTAGAAAGAAAATCAAAATCTAATAACTAAATGTGTGGAAAATAAAACACATATATATTCCTTGCCATTGGCGAGGCCGGCCGTGGGTGAGCTTGGCCTCACCAAATCTGAGCGAGGCCGAGCTTGCCCAACCAAGGTGAGGTCGAGCCTGGCAGGGGAGGCTTAGTCGGCGAGGCTTGGCCTTGCCAGGGGCCAGCGATGCTTTGACAAGGTTGTCGGTCCTTGTTTGGCTGGTTGTCGGCAATAGGAAGAAGGAGAAAAAGAAAAGGAAAAAGAGAATAATATAAAAAAATTATTAAAAAATTAAAAAGAAATTCTAAATCACAAAAGAATTTAAAATCTTACTAAATGTATTTCTATTAAGAGAATAGAAATTTTGGATAGTTACTAAACGTTTTCAAGTATTATTTGGGAAACCAAATAAAAAAATATTTTTAAACAAAAATTGTTCCCGAGAATATACTAGTTATCGAACAGCCCCAAGTCATTGAGAATATTTAGAGAAGATAAAAGATTGAGTCCTTTAGAAAACCTCTTTACTTTATGTATTAGTATAGATATTTAAAGAAAATCACCCAATTGCTTCATAGTTAGATCTTCTTAAGTATCGTTACTTTCTTAAATATTCATCAACTTGTTTCATCCTTCTCACTATTAGATTTCTTATATTACCCTCTCTCTTTTTTTTTTTGGGTTAATACCCTTAAAAATCCCAAATTAGTACAATTGTGACAAATTTACCAAAACTATTTTTTTTGATCATGAAAACCCCAAACTGGCATACCTGTGACAAATTTACCATGACTGTCCATAAAAAACCATAAACTGGTACATTTATGACAAATTTACTTCAAACTAATTTATTCGACTGCCAAAAACCTTAAACTAGTAAATTTGACAAACATACATTTCGCTAAATTGGATTAATACTAGGGGTGAGCGTGGTTCCCGGGTAGAACCGGGAACTGGGGAATCGAACCGGAGGTTCGGGTTCGGTTCCCGGTTCTAAAGGGAGCGGTTCCAGTTCTCGGTTCCTCTTTTCTGGGAACTGGCGGTTCCCGGTTCTGGAACTTGGGAAACGGAACCGGAGCCAGAACCTGTCTGGTTAGGGCTAAAAAAAAAAGCCCCAAATCAGAAGTTGTCTCACATCTCACACTCTCTTCGCTCGTTCTCCGCGACTTTCACATTTCACTCTCTCTTTGCCCGTTCTCCGCGCTCGACGCCACCGTCGCTCGCCCTCGACGCCACCGCCGCTCGCCCTCGACGCCACCACTGACCTCTGCTTGGCGAGCCACCGCTTCCTCTGTAGAGAGAGAGAGAGAGCGTCGTTACAGGTGTTCGGCTCTTCCTTCGAGAAGAAGGCGAAGAAGAAGGTGCGTGCGGCCGTGTCCGTGTCCGTCGCTCTTAGGATTTCGTGGTTTCCCACCGCTCTCTCTTTTTCCTCCATCCCATTTCGCGTTTCCGTTTTTGCTAAGATCCGTGTGTTTCCGTGTCTCTCTGTGTAGGTCTAGCTAGAGCTCGAGACCGTTACAGGTTCATCCCCGTTCTCTCTGGCTTTCTCCTCGTACTGTCGCTTGTGTCCTTGTCTCCTTTGTGATCTTCTTTTTGGCTGGCCATTTTTTTTTTCCTTTGACTCGCTCGTCTTGTGTTGTCGTGGCCGGAGTATACCGTGTAGTTTCGGTGGCGGATATATGCATATTTTGGGCTTCTTCTTGGCACCCTCCTTTTAGAGATATGGTTTAAAGTGGCTCTGGGATTTCAATGGATGCTGACTGTTTTTCATATGATAGTTACACATAAGCTTCTGATTAGAAAGTGACTGACTTGTGTTGGATTGGTTACTGGAAGTTTTTTTCTTCATGTTTTTTCTAATCATAATTTTCTTTAGTTGATGAGCACCTTTTCTTCAATTATAACAACATAGTGTTGTTGAATCCTCAAGTGAATTCCAGTTACCTGGAAAACTGAATCTCATTTAAATGTCTGTATAATGTAGTTCTGTCAAATTGGAAACTTTCTTTCGATAGTATTAATTTTGAAGTCAAACCATTGTGCTAATAACTTACAGTCTATGAACAAATGACTGAATAACTTGAGTGCCACGGGTATTAACTGGATAATAAAAATATTATGCCCACTAAAACATGTAATTTTCAGTGATATTCATCAAGAACAACAACTTCCGTGTTTGTCTTAATCCTCTCAATGTGAGCTGCAGTCAGGTTAATCCTCAAACTTCATCACCACTCCAGTTGTTCCCACTCTGGAACTCCAACTCGGAAGCATTGACCTAAGTTCCACTGCTGTGCTGTGAGAAATAGACCTCCCACAGTTCACCAGTGAAATTGCTGATTGGGATCCGGAAGAATTATTGCTTTTAAATCTTGCATGGAAGCTTTTGTTTAAACCATTTATGCACTGGTCGCAATTTTCCAATGAAAGTGGGGCTTCCTGTTTCTTTGATACAGGATATGTGTTCCAAGGATATGCAAACTTGTGACAGCTGTAGCCTCATTTTCCCTCGTAGAAGTATGAAAAAGATGGAAGGCCCAAGTAGTGAAGCTCAAATTTTGTGTAGACATTGTGCCAAGGTCCATAGTTGCATTCTTTTTTTTTTTTTTTAATAGAACTTTCATGACAAGTCTACGAGATGAATTGGGGTACTCACCAATGTCACGTGCATCATTTCTACAGTTACTAAAATCCAAGTAATACTGCGGAATATGCAAGAAAATTTGGCATCATTCCGACGATGGAGATTGGGTAAGATATCTGACTGTTGACATAGTTGACTTATTCTCATTGAAAATGATGAGTTGTTTGATGTTGTATCTAATTGTGTGGAATTCTTTTCTAGGTATGCTACGATGGTTGCAATGTATGGGTGCATGCTGAGTGTGCCAATATCTCCAGCCGACTTTTAAAGGTGAGCATGCATTATTTGGTTTTGTTCCTAGATCTATTTTGCAAGCACATGGGAATTGTCTCTGACATAATTACACTTGAAGGAGCTAAGGCACTCTGATTACTACTGCCCAGATTGGAGGCCAAGACCACTTGCAAAACGCCAAACTTACAGAAATTGGAGCCAAAAGAGAAGTATGCTCAGAGATACGTTATCTGTTTTGGTCAGTTATATAGTCTGCTTGCATGTGTGCTTGTGCGTACGTGCGCATATGCCTTTATGGTTGGGTTAGGACTTGAACGAGATTGCTTGAATTTGCTGGAAACAGGTTGGTGGAAAACAAGCAAGCTCCTTTGCCTGACAAGGTTTCTGTGGTGTGCAATGGCATGGAAGGGTCATATATTCCAAAACTTCATCTGTAAGCCTTAAGTACTGCAGATTGAATTTCATATAATACTGCTTCATCTTTTCTGTCCTATCAACGTTTTTCTTTTCGGCTTTTGTAGATTGAGCTTCTTTCTTTTAGTTACGACTAATTAACTTAGCTTATTGGCTTTTACGGTATAGTTAGTCTGTTGTCTATTTTGGAATTTAAGTGATCCGAATGGTGTGTTGAAGACCTTTTATTATGGAAAACCTGCATAACTTGGGAAAGCTTTTAATTTACACAGGGGTTGTTGACAAGTCGTCTTGATTTCGTTTGTCTTTGTAAAATTGTGTGCAAGTGTGGCTCATGTGGTTTAAAGATGCAGACACCTAGTGAATGGGAACGGCACACAGGTTGCAGAGCCAAAAAGTGGAAGTACAGTGTCAAAATCAAGGATATGAGAGAATCACTGGAGAAATGGGTTGGTACACTTTTCTGTGACTTCACGGCATCACTTGTGCTCTTTCCTCATCTGTCAACTTATACTAGACTTGCTTTTCTAGTCTGCTCGATTCTTTTGTTTATAAATAATCAAGTCTGCTCAATTCTTCTATTTATAAATAATCAATCATGAACTTTGTTTGAATATTTCCAGCGTCAAATGTACTGATAAAGTAAACACCATGGAGTAGCTTTTCCTTATACAGCTCGTGGTGTGGTGTGGTGTGCTGTAGTGTCCATGATTTATACAGTGTGCAGATCTGGTCATTAACATATAACCTACTACAGGGGGGCATGGGTTTGTACATTATGAATTCGCATACCATGTTTCTGGAATCTATAGTCTTGGTCATCTAAAGAATGCTGTCTTTTAGCGTATTAATTAGTTATCTTTCAGCACACATCATTTGAGTTTATGTATCTCCTTGATTTAATGTTTTTCTCATGTGGAAGATTTCCAATAGAAGCATTTTTTTTTACTAAAAAAAAAAAAAAGAACCTGTTGGAACCTGGAACCGACTTTAGAACCTATGATAGGGTAGGTTCCAGGTTCTTGATTTTGACGGATAGGTTCCAGGTTCCAAAAAATGTGGAACCCGTAATTCTAGGGTAGGTTCCAAGTTCCAAGCGGAACACGTATGAGAACCGGAACCGCTCACCCCTAATTAATACCACAAAAAAAATACAAAAATTGTAAACTATAACAAATTGAGTGTAAAATCCCAAATTGATATATCGAGTCAACTATCACATGTCATTTAACATAATAATTTGACAATAAAATTTAATGAAAACTAACATAGGGTAAATTTGTCATAAGTATACCAGTTTGGGGCAAATTTGTCAAATGTATACCAATTTTGGGTTTTTAGTGGTAAAAAAAATAGTTTGGGATAAATTTGTCACATGTGTACTGGTTTATGATTTTTCAGGATATTAACCATTTTTTTTTAATCATAAGCCATCTATTATTGTATACTGATCTTTCTATACATAGCTATTTAATTATAAGAAATTTAGTACATATGTAGAACACGTTTTTAAGAAAGCATAACTATTTATTTTAAATGACCAAAACGATCATTTTTAGGAAAATATTTTTTGAATCATCCATTTTTCATAAAATAAATAAAGTTTAAATTAAGTGGTGTGAGCAATGATGTTAATTGTCATAACATGGCCGATCTAATCAAAGTTTTCAGTTTTCACCAAAAAAAAAAAAATCAAAGTTTTCAGCAAATGCTACTCCAAGACATTTAGCTAAATCATTACCATTAGAGAATTGCGCTCCTTCTCGATCCATTTCTCGTGTTTGTCTTCCTTTTGCTTCCTGATATCACCCGAGAAAGACTTTGGTGGAAACGCCTTTACCGGAGGAGTATTGGTGGAGGGAGGTGCTACAGAGGCTAGGTCAACCACAACGGTTGAATTCTCCTCATTCGTGTTATCAACAACTGCTTGGTGAGTTGTTGATGCAGGGAATCTTATGGCTCTTAGAGCTCCAGCATATACTAACAGTTCTCTCAATTCAATGACTTTGAAATCCTTTGGAAAATGTTCCACTATATCCAGAGCAGAGAAGCCATTTTTATTCAGTGTGTTCACATCCACTTCGCTTCTTTGAAGTAGATATTTCGCTGTTTGCACAAAAAGATGAGCTTCTCATCAATTACAAAAGAAACAACAAACAAAGATATTTCCTGTAAGTTACTTCAATCGATAAATCCACTAAAGTTTGAATGTAGAAAGCTTGAGTCTATATAAAAATGAGAATGAGCCGGATTCTATCTGCACAAAATGTTCAATTGGAATGCGATATCTGACGTCGTCACAATTCTGAAGCAATTCGAAGCAGAAAGGATTATCTCTATTTGCTTGTTTGCTGCGGCCAAATGCAAAATGGTATTACCCTCATCATCTTGAGCTTTCACCAAATCACCATCTCTCACCGTCTCCACCAGGACTTTCAGAGCCTCCAAATGATTGTGACTCACTCCCAGATGGAGAGCAGTTTGGTCGTGGCTTAGCCTGTACTCAGCCGCCTCTAGTCTCGCCTTCGCTAGCTCTATCACGATGTTGCTTCGGCCCTTCATCATGGCAAGATGAAGTGGGGTCCACTCATCTTCGTCATGGACAAGACATGCAAGGGGGTTTGATTGTAACAATTCCCTTGCTATTTCAACATATCTGTTTGCAGATGCCTAGTGAAGAGGTATACGTCCCTGCAAAAGTGAAGTGCTTAGCTGTGGAGTATTCTCATTAAGGGACACGTTCATATGATTTATATGTATCGCATTTTCAAATCAAATAGACCGAGCTGCTAAATTCACTGGTGTTTGTAAGATCTTTCAGGCTGAATTAACCTGGAAATCTATGACTTGATTTTTGTTGGAATTTTGTTAATTTCCTTGAGATATATGATGGGTTTGATTTCTCACGGATCATGAAAACTGGAAAACAAAATGCCATATTATGTGCAAAATCTAATTTGACCATGCATACAGGCCACATGCAATGGTGTCTTGTTGAAGCAAGTGACAAAAGCCCGAGCCAGGACGAGTCAGTCTTCTTGCAGAAATTGAGCTAACGACTCGACGCACTCATCATGCGATGCTTCATAGAGCCTCCTCTCTCGGTGTCTTCTTTCAAATGCTAAGGAAGCTTGTTGATGCAATGGCGAGGATGGCGACCTCCTTCTCGGGCTTGTGATCGATGGCATTGTTCCCAGCTTTGGGTTGAACTCGAAATCGCTCGGCTCGATCATTTGAAGTAATTGTACTCCTCTCATAAGTGGTGTTACCGTAATATGCGGGATTGCAAAGTCCAAATGTCACGATGACTGGAAAAAAAAAATGAAAAAATTGAAAAGTCAAAAGAGGCGGTCCCACCGACCCCCAAAAAAAAAAAAAACAAAGGCGGTTCCCTCTTTAACACACAGAAAGAAAGAAAAGAAAGAGAGGGGGAGAGAGAAGAAAGAAAGGAGGAAGAGAGAGAGAGAGGGTTTTCGTCAGTAATTGTTGTCCTTGGTCCTCTTGTACGTTGTTCTCTTTTTCGCAGAGCGCATGAGGGAAAGAGAGGGAGAGGAAGAAGGCTGGGCTGGTCTTGGGGAAAATAAAGGAGAAGTGGGCCGACCCAGGTGAAGAGAAAGAAAAGGGAAAAGAAAGAAGCCAGGCCGACTCGCCCCGGCCCGGTCACGCTTTTCCCATTCTCTCTTCTTTTTCTCTTTGTTTTTAAAAAAAAAAAAAAAAATTAATTTCTTTAAATAATTTTTTTTTTATTTTTCTTTCCTTTTTAATATTTTCATTATAAATTTCTATTACTACTAACACAAATGCTCCTAATGTTTATATGCCGTGCAATTAATGACACTTATTTTTGCTAGAGGTTAAAAATTAATCACTAATTTTCTATATAGTTAATCAATGATTAAATGGGTTGGCTAAATTTAGGTGTTAACAAAGGTCAAACTTGGAATACACTTTGGGTTGGGTGAGGTTGGAGAATAGAGAATTCCGATATGGTAAAGGAAACTTATCATCTTGTAAAAATTGATCAAGAGGATAATAATTAATAATAGTCTCATTTTCCTCTGCTCGCTTGTTGACATAAAATGCTCCACAAACTCATTGAGAATCTGAGGGCTCAATTAACCCTTGATGTAGCAAATTCGAACATTCTTTTTGGGCTAAAAGGAAATGTTCTGGATTCATTCTAGAGTGACTATTTTGGTGGGATTGATATAATCATTTTTCTTAAAAGGAAGATTGATGAAAAAATTAGGATTTTTCCACAAAGAGTTGGAGCATTTTTTTGACAAAGTTTGAGTGAGAGTCTGCACACGCCTCAAGAAGAGTTTGCAGAATTGGATCCAAAATACTCATTTGAATGGTGAAGAATCCTTGGATGTCTACAAATTCCTAGAATTGTCCATTGAACCATAGTCCATTAGGCACAATTTTGAGTTTAGGAAATCCCAACCAATAATGATATCTTTATTTGGTGAATTCGAGTCAATAATTTTGGTAGTGACCGAACACAGAGCAAAAAACTGTATGGTGATGGGTTTGCTTCGTACTTTTGTAGCAAAGGTATCTCAAGAGGCAGAGTTAAAATATCGGGTGTCTAACGTCCAGTATTTTTTTGGAAGTATCTTTGTATCCAGAATAGAAGTACTAGCTCCAGTGTCGACAGGGCAATAAGAGAAATAGGCTTATCATACTTAGATGGGTATATTTTAACATAGACATATGCGAGGATAGAAGGAGTGTATGCACAAAGGTCTTTGATTGTGTGAGGTCCAAAGAAGAAGAATACCTCTTCTTCCGGTTCTCCTAACGAGCTTTCAGTGTCATTAGTTTGTGATCACATTTGGATAGCACAAACAGTGTGTTTGGTTGGTTTGTCTTCTAGGGAGAAGACTAATTCAACATTATCATCCTGGAGTGATACTCTAGTTTGCTTCTCTATCTTCTAGATTAAAGGGGAATGTCTTCCTTAGGCCTTTGGACAATTTTTGGCAAAATAGCCTTTCTTGTTGCAAATGTAATACCTGTCAGATTTTCTACGCCTTCTAGAAGAGCTTCGTTTAGAGCGTCTTTTTCGCAAGAATCTCCATTTGCGCCTTTTCTTTATATGTCATAAGGAGAATCTTTTGAAGTGTCTTTGTTTTTTGCATTGATCTCCACAAGAAGGATCATCACGGGAGTCTTTCTTTGAGCATTTAATTCTTAACTCAGGCTTTTGACAAGCCCGATTAAGCTCCTTATTGCTCATAAGATAAACTTCTTAAAACCTTTTGCTCATAAGATAACTTCTTAAAACCTTTTGCTCATAAGATAACTTCTTAAAACCTTTCTTCGGATGCAAAGATCATCAAGAGCAAGATGTATCTAATGCTAAAGTTTTGAACATTTGCAACGGTCGTCTACTTATTATGAATGGACCTTTCCACCATTTGTCCAATTTCTTTTGGAATGGAAGTTGAGAAGACCTGTTTTAGGCCAAGATCAGCTCTCAAAGCATAAAATAGTTTAAGCATTTCTTGGAAATGCTTTTTGAGATGCTTTCTTTGTAGAGAGTAGCACTTTTTTTTTTTCGAGAAATTATCTTATTCTAATCTTAAGGAGATCTTCTGGTTTACCAATAAAGAATTGGTGGGTAACTCGGATCACATAATGAAAATTTGTTTGAAACAGAAATGTCATTTGATCCTGGTTAAAAATAGTTCTCCACCAATCTTTTAAGCTTCCAATGAATCTTCTCACGAACTCAATCAATATGTCATACCGGTGTTCAAAAAAAGTGCTTTGGTGTTGAGCCAAGCATGTAATTCTTGCAAACTATTTGGCCATTTAGAATATGGAATGTCATGACGATGTACTACTTTTGGCTCGAATGAATTTGATTCCATCTTTGCTTCAGGGGGATCATACATAAAGATAGTAGGCACACGGGATAACGGTGTTTGTGGTTCAGAGGTTGAAATATTTTCGGAGGACAGGGAATCTGATTTTGAGGCTAATTAAGAGGTATTTTGTTTGGCAGAGTCAAATGTAGTAATAGTTGGTATACTTTGTATGCTTTGATCTTGCAGGAAAGCCTTAAGTGGGTTTGAAACCATGAGTAGAGAGAGGTTCTAGAAAAGATTTAAGAGCTAGCTTCTTTTCTTCACTGATATTTTTTTGCTTTTCTATCTCTCTGATACGGTTTCGAAGCGTAACAATATCCCTTTGATCATGTTTTGGAGCTTCGTCAATAATTGAAGCAATTTATGTAGCCTTAGAAGGGCCCACGTTCATTAGAATCATTAGCCAAGGCTGAGAAAATGGATTTGGAGGAGGAATAAATTTTCCATCCCGCGGGAGCTTGATTTGTCTTCTCAGTTTTTCCATTTCAGCCGTATGATCTTCCAAGTAATGATGAGAAATATATCTTCCAGATTCCATATGCTGAAATTTCTTTTGGAATGTCTCAAGCAATTTATTTGTGACCAAAGTCATTTAATCAACCTTATGCTCAACATGATCAAGACGAGCTTGGACAGTTGAAAGTTTTGTGTCAATTATCTTGAGAACATTATTATAGGCTAGAGCATTCTCTGACTGCCAATTTAGCATGGCTTCAACAACTGTAACCTTTTGTTGTCTTCCATGGTCATCAATATCTATGGGATTTGGGAGCTTTAAGGATGTGACGAAACCGATTGTGAGGATTTGTAAATACTTCTAATGTTAGAAATGGGGCACTAGATCCTTTTAAAGGTGGGAAGTCTGAGGGTTGGAACATCCAGATATATGGAAGCATATAATCCACAAATGACGTCGTCAAAAAGTTATAAATAGTGATTATTTAAGTGCCAAATTTTATTTAAAGTGATCATTTGAGTCCTAAATTTTATTGAAAATAATCACTTCAAATTAGTTGTTGTTAAAAAGCGATCACTTCAATGCAAAGCATGCCATGTCGAAATATCACGTGGACTGAATTTTTTTAAAAAATTGCCAAGTTATATTATAATTTTAATAAAAAATGACAAGTAATCAATTTGGTTGGAATTTTTTTTCGCCCTTGGCACTTAAGTAATCATTTTTTCTTTGATTTAGCATTTAAATGAGCTGAAATTTTTTTTTTTACTAAAGTGAGCGTTATACATAACTTTTGGCACTTCTAGTGTATTTATCCCTACAAACACGTGTGAGAACATTTTTGCATGCTTCTGCAATGTTGAAAAGGCAAAGAGTGTGGAATGATACTAGAGATAAGCAAAGAACTTATGATGTTGATACAAATTTATCGAAGACTATATTAGTTGAAAATTTGAATATGATGCACTATTTCTTTTTTGCTAAAATTGAATGTGATGTACGTGCTTTAACAATGATGTGAACAATGCAATTGTTAATGTGATAAATTGTTATTTGATGTTGTTCATATGTTGCTTATGAAAGATATACCTTTCTAGTTGTTGGAAGGTGTAGTGAAAGCACGATATTTTTACTTATAGAGATTGCCAAGGGAAAGTTTAAATATGAATCCTTCAATTTATTTGATCGGACCCACTTGAATAATATTGACTGCTTCACTTTGCATCATATCACCAATGTGGGATTTCTTTTACATTACACTCACACAAGTGCACCTCAATAAATCTCCCCCTTAGGTATGAGCCTTCTATGTCGGACTTTTTTTTTTTTTTATGATAAATTATCCTTTCACACTGATAACATCTCCACTCATATCTCCACCTTGGCCCAACGAAGTTTTCCAGAAATACAACTTCTGCCTTGACTCCTCAATGCGAAGCTCAACAGGAAAACACCATCTGCCGCCTCGATTGGGAGTCGCGCCGGATTTCTTTCCTTGAAACATTCACCCGACTACAATCCACATATTTTGGGCCCAACCTGTTTAAACCACAGGTTTGATACCACTTGTCGGGAAGCTTGACGGGGCTGGGCAGGTGCTGGACAAAGTGTCCATGTCAGTCGAAACAGTGTTCGGGCGCATGAAACATGGAGAAAAACGACAAAGCAAGGGTGGTGGAAACATCGAGGCACCTTCTCTGGTTATTTATCACAATTTCTTGACCTTTCGTGCGTTGGTTTTATTTTACAATTTTTCTTGAATTGTCTATGAAAGGGACCAAAAAAATAAAAAAAATAATTGGGCAAAAAAAGTAAAAAAAGAAAAGAAAAAGAAAAACCTTATAAAATTCAAAATATTATTAAAAAAATTACCACGTCAATACCAGCCGTTCACGTCAGACCCTCCGTTCTTAACACCATTCTTTACAATTTGTCTTGTGGCTCGCAAAGGTCTGCCGGCAACCCTAGCTAACCCTAACTCAAAAAAAAAAAAAAAGAGTAAAAAAAGAAGAAGAGATAAACTATATAAAATTTAAAATATTACTAAAAAATTGCTATGTCAATGCCAGCCATCCAAGTAAAAAAATTACAACCATATAACAGAGAAAAACCCTCTATTATGTCCGCCATTTTTTACAATTTTTCTTGCCATAAATTCTTTGCTCTAACCACTTATTAATTATCAAACCCTCCATCCTTACTCACCATTCTTTACAATTTGTCCTATTGTCGGTGAAGATCTGCCGGCAACCCTAGTTGACCCTAGCTCAAAAAGAAGAAGAAAAAACGTAAAAATAAAAAGAAAGAAGAAGAAGAGAAAAACCATATAAAATTCAAAATATTATTAAAAAATTATCACGTCAATATCAACCATCTAAGTCAGCAATTTCTAGCCAAAATTGACTGTATGAACTCAAATGACAAGAAGTTAAAAGATTTATGATTGATTTGGCAAAAGATGAAAAGATTATGACAAAATTGACACAATTGAAAAGTTTATGGCTGAATTATAAAAGTGCAATAAATTTAAGACTTTTTGAACAATTTTCCCACCAATAATGTACACCCATAATGTACACCTAAGTTTGTTTATCTGTTAAGCTTGACTAACGACTGTAAGGCTTCATGAGATTGCTATTAAATTGTAAAATGGGAATGCAAAGATCCAAGATTTGACAGATCATCAACTGTTTAATAAATTTATCTAGGTCGTTCATTATTTTCTGCTTTGGTGTAGAAAGGAGATCATAGCACTTAACAAAAATAAAAGCACAGGAGTCCAAGCACAATGGCTCAGGTCTCTTGGATCATTTCTTTTAAGGAATGCCCCCGGAAACAACATACGTCGTCTTGGAGTCGAAATGTTAAAGGCTGAGATTGCTAATTACATCCAAGCTAAAACATTAGTCTTGTAAAAGCATTTGCATGTTGGAAGAAGCAAAACAGTGAACCAAGCACGTGGGATTAAAGAACATTCCTGCCTGCTTCCGCAACGTTGGAAAGGTAAATATCGTGGAATGTGATATACTGGCTTTAAGAATGATTTGATAAATTTTATTTGGTGCTGAATTTGATCTGTTTATTTAAATCCCTATCCTCAGTTCGTTGGATGCAATGACACATCAGTGAAGATTTTATGTGTTTGAATTTGTATTAAATATATTTATATTTATAGAAACCCATACACATTGCTTTAACACGACATAAGAAAAGATTCTAATTGTTGTGAGACATAGTGGAAGCTTGATATATTTACTTAGGGAGACGTTAAGTTTGAGTCCGTAAACATATTTAGTTGGACCTACTAAGATTATATCAACATCTTCACTTTACATTGCTCTCTAATGTGGGACTTCTTTCTCATAACACCCTAGCACGTGCATCTCAACAAATCTATACTTCATGTGTGGGCCATCTATGTCAAGCTTGCTCCCTTTAATACCACACCAGCATCATTTCAAATCTCTACATTGGCCCAGCTCAGTAGGAACACAACATTTGCCTTGACTCCTCCTCCATTGCCTTGGTCTGGCCAACCTCAGCAGATCACACTATTGGTCACCTCGATTAGGAGTCACATACGAGGTTTCTTCCCTTGAGATATTCACCACACATCAATTCACACATGTTAAGCCCAAAACCTTTACCTAGAGAAATTGCTAGGTTCAAGCTTAAACCCAAGCTCAACAATAACTCACCTTCACTTAGAATTTGAAATTAATGATTCATGAACCAACTAGAATACTATTGACTTGTCCACCTTATGTTACATTCTGAATGAGAGGTCTCTTTCACATAATATCTTTACACATGCATCTTGGCACTATAAGTGAAATGGTGATATTTCGGGAAACTATAAAAACACACGTGCGGATGTGAGAAGGCTTTTATAGTGGACCACTTGTTTATTTAGTCAAAAGCTCCAAACTAAATTCTGCTGATTTTACTGATTTTAGATCCATTATGTTATGTAGCATTATCTACACTTTCTCAAGTGGGAAGCTTATGATTAAGCGTGGGAGTGTGCTAATGTTTCATCCAGGCGTGCGCACAATGCTCCAACTTTTCCATTATAATTTAGTTAAAGCATTGAACTTTAAATAAAGTGAAGTTGATAGAACTAGGCAACCACCAAGCCAATGATGTCAAAACCAATGTACATATCTGTTGAGCATGACTAATAGAGTAAACCTTCAGGAAATCGCCGCTGCATCCTCAATGGAATGCGAGGACTGCGCAATGCCACCTAACCTCAAATGAGGTTTCACACGTCATGTAGAGCTTGCCTTTTGTCGTGGCGCGAGATTGATTTATCGATTGCTCATTTCTTTCTTGCTTTCTGCACTCCCGACCATCTTCAATAACTGAAACTCGCCAAAGCGATGTCTGCACCAATGGGAAAGGATCCGCTTCCTCTTTATTCGCACGGATCAAAGGTTTGGACGATACGACATCGAATGGAAATACTAATAAGATGATAGGGGATCTCATCCTTACACCGATGTTGATAATATGGGTACTGTTTGGACACTAATCCTTCACATGTTCAAATTTCAGGTTGATGGCATGTCATGTTATCGTCCAACACGTTTAGCTAAAGATTAGAAGGCACTAAGGGAATGTAGAATTTCCATCTACGTACTTTCATAGGCACAAAGAATGTTCATACCTTGATAATGACTCTTATGGGTAAAACGCCATTATGGAGATTTGGGTTTGTATCTTACTCAGTCCTTAGTATCGATGGGGTATTTTGGAGGTTCGAGGTTTACTTATCTAAGATGAGCTTTTCTCATCGAAATCAAGTGTTAGAATAATTCATAAAAAGGAAAATGTTAAAGAATGTAGTTAGGGTACTTGCTGGGCGTCATTAATTTTTCTTTGGAAAAATAAATCTGTATATTTGAAGTACGTGGCTATTTTCGAAATTTGGGGTTGCTCGATTTTCAGCATATACTTGATACGCTTTATTTTTTATTGTTAGTGGTTTTAACTAGTGCCTTTGAGGTATTTTATTAACAAGACCCTTATAACATGGAGATTACCCGAATTACTTGATCAAAATTAAAGTAAGTATCGTACTAACTCAGAGAAAAAAAAGATGTCAAATAATGAAATTTAACAAATATCCTTACTCTTTAACATTTGCCTTTCTTTTAATTCTTCCGACACTGGCTTTTTCTATGACAAGAAGGCTCATCTTTGGTAAGTAAACCTTAAACACCCAAAATGCCTTACTGATATGATCAATCAGGCAAGACGCGAGCACAATCGAATGAATGACTTAAATATTTTGCAATCTCCTTTCTTCCCATGTTGAATCAACCCTCATAAGTACACACTTGTATTGTCGTGGGGCAAATTCGGAAAATGATTACAACATATGGTAGTTTCCATTTCAATTTATTGGAAGCTACAAGGGGGAAGGTGCCTCCATTGCCCCAATGGTGACAAGACAAATTCAAGATGATACTGAGGAATGAATCCTTCCATTAACTTCGATCTAATTTGACAAAACTGGAGATCATGCCGATGACACCTTGAGAATGCTTCGTAGGACATGACATTCGAGAGAAAAGGCAAGATTTGAAATCAATTAAAGCAGGTAAAATTAGGGACTGCCAACCAATCGAGGATAATATGAGAGGAGGTCGTTTGAGATGTTTTGATCACGTCGAATGGAAGACCTTTGTGTGGATGCCTTGGCGAGGAGATATGAGCAAGGACACGAAAACTATAGAGAGGAGGGGTTTTGGCACGAACTATTTAGAGCTCGTAGAAGATCTAATAAAATATCAAAGGTAGCGACTCAATAGAATTTCTATAACCGACAACAATGCAGGACAGAAAGCCTCAAGCTTTGAAGATGTCCAGTGGATTTGGGTCAGTTGAGCAACTAATCCATCAGACAACTAGGTAGCAGCTACTCAGGCTAGAGACCGAGTTTGTAGTGAGAGTTACAGTTCTAATGTTCCCTTATATCTGCAGTTTTTATTTGATGCTGATGTTGGAGGTAGACCGCCTTGATGTAATAATGCTGTATTTTCTATATGGATGAGAATTGAGCAGTTTTTATGGCGAAAGACAGAACAAATTGTTTTGTTCCGTGTGGAATAAGTTCATGCTCTCATCAAGTGTCATCCTCTATGACAATCATTTGAGTTGGCTCTCTCTTTCATTTCATGCTAGTCCGATCGCTCAAAATATTGTTTTGAATAGTCTAATGAATCGAGTCTAGCAGAGATTTCAGCGAAAATTGTTATGTCTGGCGGTAAGAAGTTACAGGGTACCATGCTTAAACAGAGTCGTGCTTCTAATCATCAAATGTGTACAGTTTAATTGACATGGAATTCTCAAGTCATAGACAGTAGATACACTCTAACCTGCTTGAGGTTCGGTCTCGTGCAACAGAGGCTTGAGATGGCAGCTTAATTTATCCCTCCATAGCAGAAACTTCTGGCAAGATAGATGTTTAACAGCAGCTAGGAAGGGAAGGAAATAGAAAACCTAGACAAACATTTCTAATCTCAGCATCAAATAATATTCAAACAAAGGAAACAATTATATAATGATTGCAGGAAATCCCATCCTGTACTACTAATTTATTTCCAGCCACCCTGAATCTCAACTGAGGACCAAAGTCCAGAATACTTCAATGCCGAGTGAAGATGGCCGAGTTGAGAGGACTGAGCCGTTCCTGAGCAGACCTGGCCGAACTGGCTCAAGCTCTCTTCGTCCAACAGTCATGTTCAACATTGTATAGAGAAGAAATTGCGGCAACTATAACCGCGTATCGTCCTGATTTTGTACAAATTACAGAGGGAGATCACGCACGATTGCTCCAAGCGCCACTTGAGTCTCTTCAATCGTTTACCATCCAAAGATTTCTCTAGCAGAATCCGTCTTACCCTCTCTTTAGGACAAATACTCTGTTATCTAACAGAAGTAGAAGAAAAAGAGCACCTCAAAACCCATCATCAACCCGCTCATCAGAATCACAAATTTTACACATACTGACCATGCCGCCGCTATCATAGAACAAAGACCATTCAATTTACTCGATTGTCACACAGACCGTCACACTTGCTCATGCTTGTCTTCATCGTCTTCATCTGAATTCTTCCTCTTTCTTCTTCAAGTAAACCCCACTTCCTCAGCACCCACACACATAGCCTCACCACATTCCCCATGAACACCACCCCCATCAGGCACAGCCAGCACACCACCGACACGTCCGTCACGTGCTTCAGCATCCCCCACGTGTCAGCCAGCGATATGTTGCGCAGCGCTATGAAGTAGGTGATCGCCTGCCCGTGATCGCTAGCCACATGATCACCATCTTGGTCCACATCCAGCGTCGCCGCTCTATTGGAAGCCCGCTCAAGAGGAGCAGGATGATGCTGAGGGAGGACAGGAAGGCCAGTGGGTTGAAGATCATGAACTGTCCGTAGGCCATCCGCTGGATGTGGGCCATGGTAGAGGTGCCCGCCATGTGCGGCTCCTTCACTGGGTTGCCGTTGGCATCGACCTTGTAGTCATCCTGCCAAACGCCTCCTGGCGGCGTGGTCGCAGCTTGGAATGCCACCGTCGCTAGCAGCGAAGCGGCCACCATTAGTGAATCTCTCCTGGCTCAGCCAATCGGCTTCCACCGGGGGTCTTCTTAGAGCACTCAGTTTCTTTGATAGGGGTTTCCTTAAAGTACTCCGTTTCTTTGAAGGGGCTTTCTTGGTGGCGAGTGATGGGGAGTTTTTAGGTGATCTTGAGGTGGTGGTGCGGGAGGTCATTCTTGGTGGTGGGTCAAGAACTGGATCATAGTAATATGGGACTGATTGGATGTCTATGGAGAGTGATGAAGAAATCGTACTTTTTGTATATTGTATTGTGATCTCTCTTGTACAAACTATATATAAAGATATTAGAGCCCTAAATTAGGGATGATTGAGGATGCTTAAGGCAAGCAGAGAAAATACGGGAATAATATCAACAATATCTTAAATTAGATATAAAAGATAAGATTGCTGATTAGGAATGTTATCAAGTGAAGATCCTGAGCTTTGAAGGCATGTCTCAATTTCAAGAACTCTCGAGCCTCTGGGACCCTGCTCAAGAATGTCTAGTGCTGTGAGGCCACTTGAGTTTGGTGTGTTCACCTCGAGTCCTGGGATTGTAAGCAAGAACTTTTATCATCTGCACATAAATTTTTAGGGATAAATTCCCCAGTTCAAGATTACTGAAGTCCATGTTGCTGGTCTCAAGACTGATCCTGGGAAGGGAACGGTCCGGGGAAGTTCAAACCAGCAACAATCTGGTTCCCGTTGGTTGCTTGCTAATGGAATGGGAAAGAGCAATAAGCATCCGTTTCTGAAGTCGAAGACTGCTTCTTCTAAATCAACTGCCCCAGCAACAACTAAGGCACAGCCTGGTGACACACTGTGGAGCATCTCATGCCGTGTTCATGGAACTGGTGCTAAATGGAAGGAATTGGCGGCTCTTAACCCACACATACGCAACCCCCATATTATTCTCCCAAACAAAACCGTCAGGTTGCATTAAGTTGGGGGTGCGAAATGGAACTTCTTGGAAAAGGCTTGGTTTGCCAAGCTGGGTTGGGTGAAGTTTATGAGCTGCCTTAGTTGTGGGCTTGCTGCTTGAAACCACACATTGTGGTCGTCTAAGAATGAAAGTACTGGCTCCGGCCTTTGAGAACTCTCTTACCTTCCCAATTGTTATGGACTGATTATCACCAGTAAGGTACAAAAGATCTGTCTATCCAATTGTTTTCATCTCTCTGTTCTTCCATCCCCTGTAATCAGTTTGCATATGAACAGTAATTTTCTGTGTTTTGTGTGGGATGATACGCTACCAATCCTTTGTCTTGTGATTAGGAACAACAGATCGGTCCATGAGATTTTAGGTTGCATTTCTGCCTTGTCCCTCCTCTACTTGTCTATATAAAGAAGAAAAGATCGTTTGGCAAGAAGTCATAATATCAGAGCTTGAATGTTGTTTTGGAAGAAGCACACGTTCTGGTATGTGAACATTACATATGAAACTAGCGCTGCTTCGATTCTGACCTTTGAGGGAGGATCAGCTTGCACGGCCTGCGAATAATAATGGAGTGTTTTCTGTGAATTCTGTGTATCACTTCCTTAAAATTAGGCAGGAAATAGTGTAGGAAGTTAATGTAAATGGTGCAACTGCATTATGGTTTGGTGCCATGGGGTTGAAATTGATCAGACAGAGAGGCTCACTAGCTTTGATCAGATGGCTTTTGGACATCTATCGGCACTGGAGAAGTATATGAAGGAAGCATAAAAGAAATGCGGATGCTTTTGAGGAAGGTGGGTTCGGTTGTTTGGTGTGATTGGAAAGATAATGGTGAAGCTGTGTGAGACAAATCATAGAATGGCCCAATGTTGCTTTTACCTACTAATTTGCGGCATACATAGGAGTAGATCAGATTACTTTGTGGCCAGGCCTTCCCATTCTCTTTAGAAAGATTCGGCTACGTGGGCGAGACATCTCTGATGAGGAGAGCTTGAGAATAATGCGAGATGGACTCTGTGTTTGGTTTAGTAGTCTCATTAAATCGTTTGCACAAGTAGCGGTACTCAGAATGATCTTATGACATAGGGATTAAGTTAGAAAGAACACAGGCATCGAGACTATGCAGTAATCCTCTGTCTAACCAGATGAATACACTAGATCTTGATATTGCCCCTAGATCTGCACCCACTCACACATCCTAATATCCACTTCTTGAGCTTTTGCGGATCTTTCGGAGGACGATCACGAGGTATCGAACGATGTGAACTAGAAAAAGAACGGCTACAGCGCAGAGCCAAACATACATGAAGACCTCAGCCCCTGGGATCCGTGATTGGGTGGCTGCTTGGGTGGGTGGGCTAGCCGCTTGGGTCGACGGCCTGTCTTCAAATTCCCTCCGCACGTTCAAGAAGGCCAGCATGGACTGGAGGTAAGTCAGCGCCGTGAAAATGATGGTCACCCACATTGTGGCCATCAGAATCCACGTCAGAACCTTCTTCCCCAAGGGGAAGCCACTTATGAGCAAGAAGATCGTGCTAAGGGATGCAAGAAAAGAGATGGTGTTGTATGTCCAGAACATTGGGTAACCCTTCGGATCGTTTGCAGCCATTATCGGTGTTCCTGCGTAGTGTAAGATGGCGCGGTTGTTCTTGTCTTTCTGATCGTTGTCCCACACGCCGCCAGGAGGGCTAATGCCGGCTTGGTAAGCCATGGCTGCGATCACAGTGGCAGTTATCTGTTGTGACGTGAAAGAAAGTTTTAGATTGTGAATGAATAAATAGTGTTTCGACTATATTTATACATACGAAGATCATCGAGTCAAAGTTAGTCATTCCAACAAATGCACAAATTCAATTGATGGCTTTTCCTATATTTATGTAAATACTAGAAAATTGTAGCGAGCTCTCTATAGAAATAGAGCTCATGGATTAAATTATGAAAAAAAACTAGGTGTATGAATATATACATATATGAGAAAAAAAATGAAGATATTTCGAAATTTGAATGCCTTTTTATAAAGGTTGCTATTGTTTTTAGAAAGAAAATCAAAATCTAATAACTAAATGTGTGGAAAGTAAAACACACTTATATTCTAGCTGCCGATGAGGCTCGCCCTCACTAGGCCACTGTGAGGGCGGCAAAGGTCTGAACGAGGCCAAGTTCGCCTAGCCGCCGATGAGGCTTGGCTGGCAATGCTTGGCCTTGCTAGGGGTTGGTGATGCTCTAACGAGGTTGCTGGCCCTCGTCTAGTGGTCGGTGGCAACCGACCAAAGAGGAAGAAGGATAGGAAGAAAAGGACAAAAAGAAAAGAAAAAGAGAGAAAAATATAATAAAATTATTAGAAAATTAAAAGAAATTATATATCACAAAAGAATTTAAACTCTTACCAAATGCATTTCTATATTAGAAATAAAAATTTTGAATAGTTACTAGATGTCTTAAAATACTCAAAACTCGTTCAAGGAAAAAAATAAAATAAAAATCATTTCTATGTAAAAATTGTTCCTGAAAATAAAATAATTACCAAACAGATCCCAAGTCATTGAGAATATTTTGAGAAGACAAAAGATTGAGTCTTTTAGAAATCCTCTTTACTTTATGTATTAGTATAGATATTTAAAGAAAATCACCCAACTGCTTCACATTTAGATTTTCTTGAGTGCCATTACTTTCTTAAATATTCATCAACTTGTTTCATCTCTTCTCACTATTTGATTTCTTATAATACCCTACGTTTTTTTTTTTTTAATCATAAGCCATCTATTATTGTAACTACTCATCTTCTTTCTCTACATAACTATTTAATTACGAGCAATTTAGTACATATGTATAAAACCTTTTTAACAAAGCATAACTATTTATTTTAAGCGACATAAATGATCATTTTTAGAAACATATTTTCTGAATCATCCATTTTTCATGAAATAAACAGAAAGTTTAAATTAATTAGCAGTGAGCTATGATGTTAATTGCAATAACAGATCGATCTGATCTAAGTTATCAACAAATACTCCAAGACATCTAGCTAAAGCATTACCATAAGAGAATCGCGCTTCTTCTTGATCCATTTCTTGTGTTTGTCTTCCTCTTGCTTCCTGATTTCACCCGATAAAGACGGTGGCAGATGCGACTCTACCGGAGAAGTATTGTTGGAGGGAGGTGCTACAGATGCTAGGTCAACTTCAACAATTGAATTCTCCTCATTCGTGTTATCAACAACTGCTTGGTGAGTTGTCATTGCAAGGAAACTTATGGCTCTCAGAGCTCCAGCATGTACTAACAGTTCTCTCAATTCAATGACTTTGAAATCATTTGGAAAACATTCCACTATATCCAGAGCAGAGAAGCCATTTCTATTCACTGTGTTCACATCCACTTCGCTTCTTTGAAGTAGATATTTCACTATCTGCACAAAAGGATGAGCTTCTTATCAATTATAAAAGAAACAACAAACAAAGATATTTCTTGTAAGTTACTTCAATCGATAAATCTACTGAAGTTTGAATGCAGAAAGCTTGAGTCTATAGAAAAATGAGAATGAGCTGAATTTTATCTACACAAAATGTTCAATTGGAATACGATATCTAATGTCGTCACAATTTCGAAGCAATTCGAAGCAAAAATGATTACCTCTATTTGCTTGTTTGCTGCAGCCAAATGCAAAATAGTATTACCCTCATCATCCTGAGCTTTCACCAAATCACCATCTCTCATTGTCTCCACCAGGACTTTCAGAGCCTCCAAACGATTATGACTCACTCCCAGATGTAGAGCGGTTTGGCCGTGGCTCAGCTTGTGCTCAGCCGCCTCCGGTTTTGCCTTCACCAGCTCTATCACGATGTTGCTTCGGCCCTTCATCATGGCTAGATGAAGTGGGGTCCACCCATCTTTGTCATGGACAAGGCATGCAAGGGGGTCTGATTGTAACAATTCTCTCACTATTTCGACGTATCCGTTCGCAGATGCCCAATGAAGAGGCGTACGTCCCTTCAAAAGTGAAGTGCTTAGCTATGGAGCATTCTTATTGAGGGACGCATTCATATGATTTATATATATTGCATTTTCAAATTAAATAGACCAAGCTACTCAAATTCACTGATGTCTATAAGATCTTTCAAGGCTAAATTAACCTGG
This sequence comes from Eucalyptus polyanthemos subsp. polyanthemos, assembly GCA_017140185.1. Lineage (NCBI taxonomy): Eukaryota > Viridiplantae > Streptophyta > Magnoliopsida > Myrtales > Myrtaceae > Eucalyptus > Eucalyptus polyanthemos. Next base: position 61,832,186 of record CM029459.1, on the reverse strand, counting down.
AAATTTATGATTTTTGTCTGAATTTTGTTAATTTTCTTGAGATATATGATAGGTTTGATTTCTCAAAAATCATGAAAACTAGAAAAGAAAATGCTATATTACATGAGCAAAATCTAATTTGACAAGCAAGATAGTCTGATCTATGTAGAGATATTCCATGGAAATATACTTTATAAATTACTTTACACATGGCTAAAAGCCTAAAACTTGCAAAAACCTAATCAAAAGAGTTGTGATTTCACTGATTATCTGGTCTGTGAGGATGACCGGGTTCAGTTTGATCTGATAAAAGGATATCAAATAACCACAATCAAGGTTTTCGCTTCAACATACCTGCAAGTCCAACTCCATAGCCAAATCCCTTTTATGAGCCAAAAGAACCTTGACAAAGTGTACATGACCTTGCATACAGGCCACATGCAATGGAGTCTCGTCGAAGCAAGTGACAGGAGCCTGAGCCAGGATGAGTCCATCTTCTTGCAGCAACTGCGCTAACGACTCGACGCACCCGCCAAGCGACGTTTCATAGAGCCTCCTCTCTCGGTGGCTTCTTTCAAGTGCTGAGGAAGCTTGTTGATGCGATGGCGGGGACGGCGACCTCCTTCTCGGGCTTGTGATCGATGGCATTGTTCCCTGCTTGTGGGTGAACTGGAAATCGCTCGGGTTGATCATTTGGAGTGATTTTCCTCCTCTAACGAGCGGTGTTACTGTAATATGCAGTTTTCTTTTTTTTTAGGTGAACTACTACTGTAATATGCAGTTGAAACGTGAAAAAGTCGGATGATGATCCAGAAGCTTCCCGCGGAGTTGACTTGTTTCTTGATAATCTTAGCCGTTGGTTTGTGCTACGCGGATCATCGTACTCATTATTTAGCGGCTGCGATGCAAGAAATGCCGACAAGCTACCAGTTCATTAAAGAGAGAATATTTCTTACCTTGGAAGGATCAAGTCATTTATGCTCCGGTCCATTCACGGGTCGACACCTGTCCAGCGGTCTCTCTCTTCTCTCCATCTTCTTATTTTCTCCTCTTCCTCGTACTTTCCTGCAGTGCTGCACGCATTAATGGCACTTTCTCTCTCCTCCTTTCGAAGAATGAACGACACCCCCGCGCTGCAGCTTCCCTTCCCTCCTTTCTTTCCTTCTCAATTCAAAATTTTGGGTAAGAGTTCGCAACTCTCTAGGTTGTGACGTTGCGTTACTTCTCCGACCGGCTGCGGGGCTGGGTCATCTCCGCTCTCTGCCCCAAAGCTCCTTGCTTCTTCGGCTTGCGTCGTTGTGTTCCTTCTCCGCTCTGCTTCCCTGCGCAAGACGGCGAGGAATGTTGTTGCTGTAAGTCGCAGACTCCAAGCGATAAAAGAAGTTCCATCTCTCGCCGATTCGACTTTGGATCTGCTACGTTTCGCGGCTCATAACAATGAGTTGATTTGGCGAGTGCTGGCCGCGACCGGCTGCAGGAGCTACTGGTGAAGGAGATAGAGGGGAGAGCCGGCATATGCAGCGACGGAGATGGAGAGAGCGAGTGGAGGAAGGTGATGGAGGCGTCGTTCGGAAAGATGAACGAGGAGGTTGGAGGGAAGGGGGTGGACGCGTCGACGAGTACGGCGGGGTCGACGGCTGAAGCCCATCTTGCCCTGTTGGTTTAATCAGTAAACTAGAATTCGTCCCTATGATCTTTTGTGGTTAGCCATGCTTTGTTCATTCTGCAATTCTTTGATAGAACGCTGCTGAAATCACTTCAAGTCACCACAAACGGGTGATAGCTAGCGGCACCCTGTTGCAATATGGCATGTTACCAGGTTGATAAATGAACGCAAAAAGCTCTTGCCAATACTTTTATACCATCTCTTCTTCAATGACATGTCTATTTTCTGATATTGAAACAGTAACAAGGTCTTCAGCCAGTGAAAGCGAGTGAAGTCATCTTCATATTGAAATGGTACAGTTTGAAAGGTGGCAAGATTTTCCTGAGCAACATCTTTATAGCATTTGTCACAGTAGATACTCGATTAGTTGCCAATGCTAGATCAGTAGCAGACTAAATTACTTGAGCTAAAGTGAAAATAGTTATGTCCTGTCATGCATCATAACTTGAGTTAAATTTCTTGGATTTCGATTAAAATGGCTTATTGACTCCCCTGAATAACCTAACAGGCTTGCTGAGAAGGAGAGTGGAAGCAGCTGGAGGAAGGGTCATAGATTGGAATGGATCCCGTGTCCTAGGCGTGCTTGCTACATTGAGGTCAATGGGTATGTGGGACTGAACTTGATGATGAAGATCAAATTAGCGAGTGAACTTCTAAAATTCTTGCCGCGCATCATGCCAACTCCTTGGACTGGATACGTGGAGGGTCAAAGGGGGATAGAAGGCGTGGCAAAGGCTCTGGTAGGAAGTGTGGTCTTTTGGGAAATAACTTCACAGTTGCATTGATGGTGCAACTACGGGATCCTTTGCGGAATTATGAACCAGTCGGTGCACCAATGCTTGCGCTAATTCAGGTTGAGAGAGTGTTTGTTCCACCAAAGCCAAGTATTTACCTCAAGGTTTCTGAAGTAAAATATGAGGATGAAGAGGATGAGTCAGCCAAGTCCAAAAAGAAGGAAGAAATTAAGGAGGGGACAGAAGAAAAGAAATCTGAGGTGGAAGAAATTCCCCAGTATAAGATTACTGAAGTCCATGTTGCTGGTCTCAAGACTGATCCTGGGAAGAGAAAGGTCTGGGGAAGTTCAAACCAGCAACAATCTGGTTCCCATTGGTTGCTCGCTAATGGAATGGGGAAGAGCAATAAGCATCCGTTCCTGAAGTCGAAGACTGCTTCTTCTAAATCTACTGCCCCAGCAACAACTAAGCCACAGCCTGGTGACACACTGTGGAGCATCTCGTCCCGGGTTCATGGAACTGGTGCTAAATGGAAGGAATTGGCAGCTCTTAACCCACACATACGCAAGTCCAAAATTATTCTCCCAAATGAAACCGTCAGGTTGTGTTAAGTAGGGGTTGTGAAACGGATCTTCTTGAAAGAGGCTAGGTTTGCCAAGCTGGGTTGAGTGAAGTTGATGAGCTACATTAGTTGTGGGCTTGCTGATCGAAACCACACATTGTGGTTGTCTAAGAAAGATGAAAGTGCTGGCTCCTGCCTTTGAGAACTCTCTTACCTTCCCAATTGTCATGGACTGATTATCACCAGTCTAAGGTACAAAAGATCTGTCTATGCAATTGTTTTCATCTCTTTGTTCTTCCATCCCCTGTAATCAGTTTGCATATGAACAGTAATTTTTTGTTTGGGATGATATGCTACCAATCCTTTGTCTTGTGATTAGGAACAACAGATTGGTCCATGAGATTTTGGGTTCCATTTCTACCTTGTCTATATAAAGAAGAAAAGATCCTTTGGCAAGCAGTTATAATATCAGAGCTTGAATGTTGTTTTAGAAGAAGCACACATTCTGGTATGTGAACATTACACATGAAACTAGCACTGCTTTGATTCCGACCTTTGAGGGAGGATCAGCTTGTACGGCCTGCGAATAATAATGGAGTGTTTTCTGTGAAATTTGTGTATCTCTTCCTTAAAATTAGGCAGGAAAGATTGTGTGAGAAGTTCGTGTAAGTGGTGTGACTGCATCACGGTTTGGTGCCATGGGGTTGAAATTGATCAGCCAGAGAGGCTCACTAGCTTTGATCAGATGGCTTTTGGACATCTACCAGCAATGGAGAAGAGTATGAAGTATAAAAGAAGTGTCGATGCTTTTGAGGTAGATGGGTTCGGTTGTTTGGTGTAATTGGAAAGAAAGAGGTGAAGCTGTGTGGGACAAATCATAGAATGGCTCAACCTATGCTAGTAAGTATCAGGTCAGACTGAGATTAGATCCTTGAAGGAAGATTTGTCTGACCATTCGGAGGATAAAAAACAAGAAAACTCCCAATGTTGCTTTTGCCTACTAATTCCCGGCATACATAGCCTTCCCAGTCTCTTTGGAAAGATTTGGCTATTCCGGCGAGACATCTGTGATGAGGAGAACTTGAGAATAATGCGAAATGGACTCTGCGATTGGTTTAGTAGTCTCATTAAATCGTTTGCACAACTAGCAGTACTCAGAATGATCTTATGACATAGGGATTGAGTTAGAAAGAACACAGGCATCAAGACTATCCAATAATCCTTTGTCCCACCAGATGAATACACTAGATCTTGATATTGCCACTAGATCTGTACCAACTCACACACCCTGATATCCACTTCTTGAGCTTTTGCGGATCTTTCACATTCCGGAGGACGATTGCAAGGAATCGAACGGTGTGAACTAGAAAAACAATGTTTACAATGGCAGACCAAACAGTCAAGTAGCGCCTAATCACCATGATCGTCCCCCAATCCGCGGAGTACCAAACCTCTGTGGTCGGGCTCCCATCTTTAGGTTCCCTCTGTACGAACGAGATGCCTATCATGGAATAGACGTAAGTCAGCCCCATGAAAGTGATGGTCATCCACATTGTGGCCGTCAGAATCCACATCAGAACCTTCTTCCCCAAGGGCTAGCCACTCATGAGCAAGAAGATCGTGCTAAGGGATGCAAGAAAAGAGACGGTGTTGCATGTCCAAAAAAATGGGGAAGCCTCTGGATTGTTTGCAGCCATTATCGATGTTCCCGCGTAGTAATAGATGGTGCCGTTTTGGTATTTCTGATCGTCGTTCCACAAGCCGTTGGGAGGGCTAAGGCTGGCTTGGTAAGCCATGGCTGCGATCACAGTGGCAATTATCTGTTGTGACGTGAAAGGAAGTTTTAAAATTGCAAATGAAGAAATAATGTTTCACCTATATTTGAAAATATGAAGATCGTCGAGTCAAAGTTAGTCATTTCAATAAATACACAAATTCAATTGATGGCTTTTCCTATATTTATTGAAAAAAAACAAGAAAATTGTGGCAAGCTCTCTATAGAAATAGAGGTCATGGATTAAATTATGAAAAAACTAAGTGTATGAATATACACATATATGAGAAAAAAAATGAAGATATTTCAAAATTTGAACTTCTTTTTATAAAGGTTGCTATTGTTGTTAGAAAGAAAATCAAAATCTAATAACTAAATGTGTGGAAAATAAAACACTCTTACTTGTATATGTATTTGTCCATGATACAATATATATCTAACGATTAGTTGAGACTATTTGGAGAAGAGAAAAGATTGAGTCGCTTAAAAATCCTCTTTACTTTATGTATTAACACACATATTTAAAGAAAATCACCCAACTGCTTCACATTTAGATTTCTAAATTACCATTAATTTCTTAAATAATCATCCACTTGTTTCATCTCTTCTCAATATTAGATTTCTTATATTACCCTCAGTTTTTTTTTTTTAATAATAAGCCATCTATTAATATAACTGCTCACCTTCTTTATGTACATAACTATTTAATTATGAGCACACGTACTACATGTGTAGAAAACATTTTTGAGAAAGCATAATTATTTATTTCAAGTGATATAAGTGACTAGTTTTAGGAAAAAAAAAACATTTTCTGAATCATCCATGTTTTATGAAACAAATAGAGTTTAAATTAACCAGTTGTGAGCTATGATGTTAATTGCCATAGCATGACTAATATGATCTAGCTTATCAGCAAATGCTACTCCAAGACATCTAGTTAAAGCATTACCATAAGATAATTACGCTTCTCCATGATCCATTTCTCATGTTTATCTTCCTATTGCTTCCTAATTTCACCCGAGAAAGATGGTGGTGGAACCGCCTCACTCGGAGGAGGTGCTATAGATATGATGTCAACTTCAACAGTTGAATTCTTCTCATTTGTGTTATCAACAACTGCTTGGTGAGTTGTTGATGCAGAAAATCTTACGGCTCGCAAAGCTCCAGCATGTGCTAACAGTTCTCTCAATTCAATGACTTTGAAATCCTTTGGAAAATGTTCCACTATATCCAAGGCAGAGAATCCATTTCCGTTCACTGTGTTCACATCCACTTCACTTCTTTGAAGCAGATATTTCACTGTATGTACAAAAAGATGGGCTTCTTATAAATTATAAAAGAAACAAGAAACAAAGATATTTCCTATAAGTTTCTTCAATCGATATATCCACTGAAGTTTGAATGTAGAAACTTGAGCCTACAGAAAAATGAGAGTGAGCCAAATTTTATCTTCACAAAATGTTCAAATGGAATGCGATGGTTGATGTCATTGCAATTTCGAAGCAATTCAAAACAAAAAGGATTACCTCAATTTGCTTGTTTGCAGCGGCCAAATGCAAAATAGTATTACGCTCATCATCTTGAGCATTCACCAAATCCCCATCTGTCACCATCTCCACTAGAACTTTCAGAGTCTCCAAACGATTATGCTTCACTCCCAGATGGAGAGCCATTTCGCCGTGGCTCAGCCTCTGCTCGGCCGCCTCCGGTCTCACCTTGACCAGTTCTATCACGATGTTAATTCGGCCCTTCATGATGGCTAGATGAAGTGCAGTCCTCCCATCTTTGTCATGGACAAGGCATGCAAGGGGGTTCGATTGTAACAATTCCCTCACTATTTCTATGTATCCGTTCGTAGACACCAAGTGAAGAGACGTATTGTCACGCCCCGAACCTCGAGCGCGCCAACATCCTATCATGGTCATTCAAATATGCGACATCCCAAGATATGTCGCCGACCCATTCATTTATTTACGCATGCGAAAGCAAAACAAATCCCCTGACAACATTTAACTTGGGATAGAAAAGCAGGTAATCAATCACAATACCAAATACTCATTTACAAACACAAAGGGTTTAAATACAACACTGGATTGTCTACAAAATAGACTAGCTCGACAAAAAGGGGGATTATCCTAAAACCAACTAGCATGACACATTCTCCAATCCTTCTGACTTCACCTCTTCAACTCCTCAAGGCCAACCAAAGCTATCTAGCCGCTTCGTCTACCAAGGACCTGAAATTGTAATCCCCAAACCGGGATGAGACAATGTCTCAGCAAGTTCAACCCCCTAAACCCGTATTAGAAAGAAAATACGCCTCGGGTGGCCTAGCCACATCACACAGAAGACTTACCTTGCATTAGCCTTCATCTGCAGGTTAGCACGATTTATATAATTCAACCACGTACAATTATGATAACCAAACAACCATGGCACAATCACGTCATTAGAACAATTCAACCATTTGGATCGTCTCAGTGATCAATCGACTTAGCCGATTACATGTCATTCTAGCAAATCTATCATTGTTCTCAATCACGGCCCCACTTGGCCAATTTTAGAATTAGTGGCATCACGGCCCCACTCGGCACAACCTTTAAAAGGTGGTAGATCCCGACCCGACGGGCATGACCTCTAATAGGTGGTATTTCACGGCCCGGTTGGGCGCGACTTTTATCAGGTGGCAATTCACGGCCCCACTGGGCGCGACCTTTATCATGTGGCAATTCACGGCCCCATTGGGCGTGACCTTTATCAGGTGGCAATTCACGGTCCCACTGGGCATGACCTCTAATAGGTGGTTAATTGCGGCCTCACTGGGCACGACCTTTAATAGGTGGTTAATTACGGCTAATCGCCCATCAATTTCCACACTTAGAGTTTTATAAAGAATCCCTATTTATCACAATCAACACTCAATTTGCCACGTCCATTCATCAAATTCAAATTCTAATTGTACAGCAGCGATCGGCACGAAATTATGAGAAAATAAAGTTCTAAAATAATTTTCAGAATTTATTAAATAATTAAATTTATTCCGAAAAGTAATTAAATAATAATATCCACATCATTCACAATCCACACTTAATTTATAATATTCAATCATCAATTTCAAAATCTGAAAATCTGACGACTAAATAAAGCGACCAAGCACGTAAAATTCGAGAATTTAGGGTTCGACAAAATTTTCGGAATTTAATAAATAATTAAATTTATTCCGAAAATAATTACATAATAATATTTTAATAATTTCGAATAATATTATATTATTAAATTATTTAATAATTTCGGAATATTTGAATAAATCAAAAGTAAATTCCTTTATGTTACATCAAAGCTTATATTAATATAACCACTCACTTAGTCTTAAATTAAACACAATTTAAGCTAATCAAACACCTTAATATAATCTACACTTAAATAAATTAAACTAACCACCTAATAACACTTAACATAAACTAAGTACCCCTAAAGCATAATTAACCCTCTACGCGAGGTTTAGTGAGCTAAACTCACCGGATTAGCGAGCCGAACGGACCAAAACGACGGGGACGCCGAGGAGAACAACTTTCCTCAAGGCGGGCCGAGCATCCGGGCTCGGGATGGCGGCCAAAACGGGCCAAACGTCCGCTGCCATACCCATTTTCTGCAACTACTGATTTGGGGGCCGGGAAGCACGGATCCGGCGTTGGTTGGGCGGAGGAACGGGGCGGCAGCTCGACAGTGGCGTGGACGGGCGAGGCGGCGGCCAGGCGAGGCCTCACGGTGGCCGGAGGGAGCTCCGGCAGCTTGGGACGACGCACGATGGCTGCTGGCGCGCGAACGAAGCAGGGACGAGAGGGGCGGAGCAGCTCGCGGGCTTCGTGCGGACGACGGCGGTAGCGGCGAGCTTCGGCGACGGGCGGGTGCGGACGGCCGGCGACAAGCGGCTGAGCGGGCGGCGAAGGGCTGCTCGGTTCCGTCTAGCAGCAAGAAGAAGAAGATGGAGGAGTCGCACGGGAGAGAGGAAGAAGAGAGGGAGGAGAGAGAAGGAGAGAGAGAGAGAGAGAGAGAGAGAGAGAGAGAGATGGGACCATTCTTTTCTTTTTCTTTTTCTTTAATCCCACACAAATGACCCACCATGACCTCATCCCATGTCATGCTCCACTAACTTCAAATCCCCCCCCCCACAACAATCTTCAATGGGTCCATTTTGTTTTTCCGCCGGGGCATGAAATTTTGTACCTCAATTCCTTAAATCCCAATCAATTCTCTCCCAATTGAGTCCAATCGAAGTCCATAAAATTAATCCAATGTCACCACATTTCAATTCACATCTTCACTTGTCCATAGAATCAACTTAAGTCCCAAAAGTACGACCAAAAGCGGGCCTACTAATTTCTCCAGCCAAATTAGCCATTTTCTGATTATTTTGCTGAAAAACTCGGCTTGCATGAAAAATCTTCTGAAGATTAGTCAATATTTCTAAAATGATTTGTGACACACCCAGACTTCTAATTTCTGAATTCGATCTCAATTTCACGGTTAATTTCACTTTGGCACGATACTAGGGCGGCCCAACCTACCGAGTAGCCTTTAGAAATTTTCATATATTTGACTTGTGGTTGATCATCTCAAGCCACAATGTACATCTTTGAAACATTGGCGACCTTCGGTTGTCGGGGTAATCTCAAGATTTCAAATACGAACACAGGGTACCCAATCGATAGAAAAGTCGGTCCAGTGCCGATCGACCAGAATTGTGCGATCTGGTGGAATCACCCACACCTGATCACATGCCTTTGTCGAATCGATCTATCTCCGATCTCTAATCGATTTTTAATTGTGCCGCAATGACCCATGCAGATTAGCTCGGTCGAAAGGTTGCTTCCTGATCAAATTCTCGAGTCTGATGCATTAGAATTTTTTAACGGCTTCACCTGATAGACTAGTTTTCCCATGAGTGGCCAACTCAAGGAAAAGAACTATATGCGTGCCAACAAAATGTCCGTCTTAATTTATTGAAAATAAAATTGGAAAATCGGGATGTCACACGTACGTCCCTGCGAAAGAAAGGTACTTAGCTAGGAGCATTCTTATTGAGGGAGACATTCACATTATATATTATATATTGTATTATATATTTTATATATATGTCGATCGAGCTACTCAAATTCACCGTTGTGCAGTAAGATCTTTCAAGCTGAATTAACCTGGAAATCTATGACTTGATATCTATCTGAATTTTGTTAATTTTCGTCATATATGATGGGTTTGATTTCTCACATATCATGGAAACAGGAAAACAAAATGCGATAGTACATGTACAAAATCTTATTTGACAAGCAAGATTGTCTAATCTATGTAGAGATATTCCATCGAACTATAGTCAATAAATTATGTTGCACATGGCTAAAAGCCTAGAGCTTGCAAAAACCGAATCAAAACAGTTGCCGTTCCATCGATTATCTGGTTTGCGAGGATGACTGGGTGCAGTTTGATCTGACAAAAGGATATCAAACAAACAAAACCAAGGTTTTCGCTTTGACATACCTGCGAGTCCAACTCCATGGCCAAATCCTTTTTATGAGCCAAAAGAGCCTTGGCAAAGTGTACATGACCGAGCATGCAGGCCACATGCAATGATGTCTCGTCAAAGCAAGTGACCGAAGCCCGAGCCAGGATGAGTCGGTCTTCTTGCAGCAACTAAGCTAACAACTCGGCGCACCCGCCAAGCAACGCTTCATAGAGCCTCCTCTCTTGGTGTCTTCTTTCGAATGCTAAGGAAGCTTGTTGATGTGATGGCAGAGACAGCGACCTTCTTCTCGGGCTTGCAATCGATGGCATTGTTCTCAGCTTGTGGGTGAACTCAAAATCGCTCGGGTTAATCACTTGAAGTGATTCTGCTCCTCTCGTGAGGCACACGATCTCTCTTTTTCTTTCACTAGACTTCTCTTGGAGTTGGAATGTCAAAGGTTGAGATTGTTAACTATATATAAGATGCTAAAACATGAGTCTTATGTAAGCATTTACATATTGGCAAGAGCAGAGTGGTGATACAAACATGGGGATAAGTACACTAAAAATCTCAAAAGTTATGTACGATGCCTATTTTAGTACCATTTTTTTTTTGATTACTTAAGTGTCACTTTCTAAAAAGACGATCATTTAAGTGCTAACTCCAGTTTAGATCGTTGGAAATTCGACGTGGTCATATTTTATTAATTTCTCAGTCTTACGTGGTTCGCTAGTGTGCCTCGTCAGTAAATAACCCCCAAATGACATATTCAAAAGGTTGTAAATAGTGATAATTTAAGTGTCAAATTTTGTTTAAATGATTATTTGAGTGTCAAAATTTATTAAACGATCATTTAACTGACTCCTGCCTTTGAGAGCTCTCTTACCTTCCCAATTGTTATGGACTGATTATCACCAGTCTAAGGTACCAAAGATCTGTCGGAGCTTTCTTTGATAGGGGTTTCCTTAAAGGACTCCGTTTCTTTGGCGGGGCTTTCTTGGTGGAGAGTGATGGGGAGATTTTAGGTCATCTTGAGGTGGTGGTGTGGGAGGTCATTCTTGGTGGTGGGTCAAGAACTGGATCATAGTGATATGGGACTGATTGGATGTCTATGGAGAGTGAAGCTCCTGAGCTTTGAAGGGATGTCTCAATTTCAAGAACTCTCGAGCCTCTGGGAACCTGCTCAAGAATGTCTAGTGCAGTGAGGCCACTTGAGTTTGATGTGTTCACCTTGAGTCCTGGGATTGTAAGCAAGAATTTTTATCATCTGCACACAAATTTTTGGGGATAAATTCCCCAGTGCAAGATTACTGAAGTCCATGTTGCTGGTCTCAAGACTGATCCTGGGAAGAGAAAGGTCCGGGGAAGTTCAAACCAGCAACCATCTGGTTCCCGTTGGTTGCTCGCTAATGGAATAGGAAAGAGCAATAAGCATCCGTTTCTGAAGTCGAAGACTGCTTCTTCTAAATCTACTGCCCCAGCAACAACCAAGGCACAGCCTGGTGACACATTGTGGAGCATCTCATCCCGTGTTCATGGAACTGGTGCTAAATGGAAGGAATTGGCGGCTCTTAACCCACACATACGCAACCCCAATATTATTCTCCCAAACAAAACCGTTAGGTTGCGTTAAGTTGGGGGTGCGAAACAGAACTTCTTGAAAGAGGCTTGTTTTGCCAAGGTGGGTTGAGTGAAGTTTATGAGCTGCGTTAGTTGTGGGCTTGCTGATTGAAACCACACATTGAAGTCGTCTAAGACAGATGGAAGTACTGGCTCCTGCCTTTGAGAGCTCTCTTACCTTCCCAATTGTTATGGACTGATTATCACCAGTCTAAGGTACCAAAGATCTGTCTATGCAATTGTTTTCATCTCTCTGTTCTTCCATCCCCGTAATCAGTTTGCATATGAGCAGTAATTTTCTATGTTTTATGTGGGATGATACGCTACCAATCCTTTGTCTTCTGATTAGGAGCAACAGATCGGTCCATGAGATTTTAGGTTGCATTTCTGCCTTTTGTCCCTCCTCTACTTGTCTATATAAAGAAGAAAAGATCGTTTGGCAAGTAGTCATAATATCAGAGCTGGAATGTTGTTTTGGAAGAAGCACACGTTCTGGTATGTGAACATTACATATGAAACTAGCGCTACTTCGATTCCGACCTTTGAGGGAGGATCAGCTTGCATGGCCTGCGAATAATAATGGAGTGTTTTCTGTAAAATCTGTGTATCTCTTCCTTAAAATTAGGCAGGAAAGATAGTGTAGGAAGTTCATGTAAATGGTGTGACTGCATTATGGTTTGGTGCCATGGGGTTGAAATTAATCAGAGAGAGAGGCTCACTAGCTTTGATCAGATGGCTTTTGGACATCTATCAGCATTGGAGAAGAATATGAAGGAAGCATAAAAGAAGTGCGGATGCTTTTGAGGAAGGTGGGTTCGGTTGTTTGGTGTGATTGGAAAGAGAATAGTGAAGCTGTGTGAGACAAATCATAGAATGGCCCAATGTTGCTTTTACCTACTAATTTGCGGCATACATAGGAGTAGATCAGCTTACTTTGTGGCCAGGCCTTCCCATTATCTTTAGAAAGATTCGGCTACATGGGCGAGACATCTCTGATGAGGAGAGCTCGAGAATAATGCGAGATGGACTCTGCGTTTGGTTTGGTAGTCACATTAAATCGTTTGCACAATTAGCGGTACTCAGAATGATCTTATGACATAGGGATTAAGTTAGAAAGAACATAGGCATCGAGAATATGCAGTAATCCTTTGTCCCACCAGATGAATACACTAGATCTTCATATTGCCCCTAGATCTGCACCAACTCACACGCCCTGATATCCACTTCTTGAGCTTTTGCGGATCTTTCACATTCCGGAAGACGAATGCAAGGAATCGAACAGTGTGAACTAGAAAAACAATGGCTACAATGCCGAGCCAAACAAACAAGGAGTACATAACCACTGTAATCGACCCCCCATCCTCGGAGTACCATTCCTCTGTGAACGGGCTCAAATGTTTAGGTTCCCTGTGTACGAACGAGATGGCCATCATGGATTCGAGGTAAGTCATTGCCATGAAAGTGATGGTCACCCACATTGTGCCCGTCAGAACCCTCATCAAAACCTTCTTCCCCAAGGGCAAGCCACTCATGAGCAAGAAGATCGTGCTAAGGGATGCAAGAAAAGAGACGGTGTTGCATAGCCAGAACAATGGGTAACCCTCTGGATTGTTTGCAGCCAGTATCGATGTTCCTGCGTAGTATAAGATGGTGCCTTTGTCGTCTTTCTGATCGTTGTCCCACAGGCCGCAGGGAGGGCTAAGGCCGGCTTGGTAAGCCATGGCTGCGATCACGGTGGCAATTATCTGCTGTGACGTGAAAGAAAGTTTTAAAATTGCGAATGAAGAAAGTGTTTCACCTATATTTGAAAATATGAAGATCATCGAGTCAAAGTTAGTCATTTCAACAAGTACACAAATTCAATTGATGGTTTTTCCTATAGTTATCGAAACACAAGGAAATTGTGGCGAGCTCTTTACGTAAATAGAGGTCATGGATTAAATTATGAAAAAACTAAGTGTATGAATATACGCATATATGAAGAAAAAAAATGGTGATATTTCGAAGTTTGAACGTCTTTTTATGATGGTTGCTGTTGTTGTTAGAAAGAAAATCAAAATCTAATAACTAAATGTGTGGAAAATAAAACACACTTATATTCTCGTTGTTGGCAAGGCTCACCCTTGTCGGGCCACTAGCAAGGCTCGCGTCGCCTAGCCATGGGCGAGGCCGAGCTCGCCCAACCAAGCCTCGCCTAGCCACCGAGGAGGCTCGACTGGCAAGGCTTGGCCTTGCCATGGGCTGGTAACACTCTTAAGAGGTTGCCGGCCCTCGTTTGGCCGATTGTCAGCAAGAAGAAGAAGGAGAAAAAGAAAAGGAAAAAAGAAAAAAAAAAAAGAGGAACATATAAAAAAAATACTTATCAAGCGCATTTCTATTCTGAGAAAAGAAATTTTGGATAGTTACAAAATGCCTTTAAAAACTGTCTAGGGAACAAAATAAAATAAAAATCATTTTTAAGCAAAAATTGTTCTTGAGAAGATAATGGTTACCAAACAGACCCCGAGTCATTGAGAATATTTGGAGAAGACAAAAGATTGACTTTATGTAATAGTATTTTTAGAAAATCACCCAACTACTTCACATTTAGATTAAGTATCATTACTTTCTTAAATATTCATCAACTTGCTTCGTCTCTTCTCACTATTGGATTTCTTATATTACCCTATGTTTCTTTTTTTTTTTTAAAATCATAAAGCCATCTATTATTGTAACTACTGATCTTCTTTTTGTACATAGCTATTTAATTATGAACAATTTAGTACATACGTAGAAAACATTTTTAAGAAAGCATAACTATTTACTTTAAGCGATACAAATGATTATTTTTATGAAAATATTTTATGAATCATCCATTTTTCATGAAACAAATAGAGATTTTAAATTAACTAGCTATGAGCTATGATGTTAATTGCAATAACATAACCAATCTAATCTAAGTTTTCAACAAATGCTACTCCAAGACATCTAGCTAAAGCATTACCATTAGAGAATCGCGCTTCTTCTTGATCCATTTCTCATGTTTGTCTCCCTTTTGCTTCTTGATTTTACCAGAGAAAGATGGTGGCGGAACCGCCTTTACTGGAGGAGTATTGGTGGAGGGAAGTGCTGCAGATGCTAGGTCAACTACAACAGTTGAATTCTCCTCATTTTTGTTATGAACAACTACTTGGTGAGTTGTCGATGCAGGGAATCTTATGGATCTTAGAGCTCTAGCATGTACTAACAGTTCTCTCAATTCAATGACTTTGAAATCCTTTGGAAAATATTCCACTATATCCAGAGCAGAGAAGCCATTTCTATTTACTGTGTTCATATCCACTTCGCTTCTTTGAAGTAGATATTTCACTGTCTGCACAAAAAGATGAGCTTCTTATCTATTATAAAAGAAACAACAAACAAAGATATCTCCTGTAAGTTACTTCAATCGATAAATCCACTGGAGTTTGAATGCAGAAAGCTTGAGTTTATAGAAAAATGAGAATGAGTTGGATTTTGTCTGCACAAAATGTTCAATTGGAACGCGATATCTGAGGTCGTCACAATTTTGAAGCAATTCGAAACAAAAAGGGTTACCTCTATTTGCTTGTTTGCTGTGGCCAAATGC
Source organism: Eucalyptus polyanthemos subsp. polyanthemos (assembly GCA_017140185.1). NCBI lineage: Eukaryota > Viridiplantae > Streptophyta > Magnoliopsida > Myrtales > Myrtaceae > Eucalyptus > Eucalyptus polyanthemos. The sequence continues at coordinate 61,816,744 of CM029459.1, read as the reverse complement.
AAAATGGTATTACCCTCATCATCTTGAGCTTTCACCAAATCACCATCTCTCACCGTCTCCACCAAGACTTTCAGAGCCTCCAAATGATTATGACTCACTCCTAGATGGAGAGCGGTTTGGCCGTGGCTTAGCCTATGCTGAGCTGCCTCCGGTCTCGCCTTCACCAGCTCTATCACGATGTTGCTTCGGCCCTTCATTGTGGCTAGATGAAGTGGGGTCCACCCATCTTCGTCATGGACAAGGCATGCAAGGGGGTCTAATTGTAACAATTCCCTCGCTATTTCGACATATCCATTTGCAGATGCCCAGTGAAGAGGCGTACGTCCCTGCAAAAGTGAAGTGTTTAGCTATGGAGCATTCTTATTGAGGGACACGTTCATATGATTTATATATATCGTATTTTCAAATTAAATAGACCAAGATACTCAAATTCACTAGTGTTTGTAGGATCTTTCAGGCTGAATTAACTTGGAAATCTATGACTTGATTTTTGTCTAAATTTTGTTAATTTCCTTGAGATATATGATGGGTTTGATTTCGCATAGATCATGAAAACTGGAAAACAAAATGCTACATTACATGTGCAAAATCTAATTTGACAAGCAAGATAGTCTGATCTATGTAGAGATATTCCATGGAAATATAGTTTATAAATTGCTTTACACATGGCTAAAAGCCTAAAACTTGCAAAAACCTAATCAAAAGAGTTGCGATTCCACCGATTATTTGGTTCGTGAGGATGACTGGATTCAGTTTGATCTGACGAAAGGATATCAAACAACCACAACCAAGGTTTTCGCTTCGACATACCTGCGAGTCCAACTCCATAACCCAATCCCTTTTATGGGCCAAAAGATCCTTGGCAAACTGTACATGACCTTGCATACAGGCCACATGCAATGGAGTCTCGTCAAAGCAAGTGACAGAAGCCCGAGCCAGGATGAGTCGGTCTTCTTGCAGCAACTGGGCTAACGACTCGACGCACCCGTCATGTGACGCTTCATAGAGCCTCCTCTCTCGTTGTCTTCTTTCAAATGCTAAGGAAGGTTGTTGATGCGATGGTGGGGATGGCGACGTCCTTCTTGGGCTTGTGATCGATGGCATTGTTCCCAGCTTGGGGTTGAACTCGAAGTCTCTGGAATTTATCATTAGGAGTGATTACACTCCACTCACAAGTGGTGTTACCGTAATATGCGGGGTTAAAAAGTCAAAAAGTCACATGATGATTCAGTAGGTTCCCACGCGGCCTTGACTTTCGACTTCCTGTTCCTGTTCCTGGGTCATTGTACTCATTATTTAACGGCTGCGATGGTTTGTGCTACCCGAATCATCGTAGTCATTATTTAACGGCTGCGATGGAAGAAATGCCGACAGGCTAGTAAGAAAAGCTGACAAGCTACCAGTTTATTAGGACAAAAGAACGAAGAAATTCGACCAGATTCGTTGAGCGGTGGAGATCAAAGTTTGGTCCGCCCTCATTTGCATCCGAATGTTTGATATAAATTTTCATCTTTATCACAATTTTATAATTTTTTCATATAATTTCTTTAATAATCCAGAGACACGTATGTGGAGACTTTTCTACCTGAATTCTAGTTAGGAATACCCTTCAAGCTCATAAGTCGGCTTTTTTTTTTTTTTTTTTTTTTCCGGGTCAGACCATAAATCAATTAAGAAGGTGTGTTTACGTGACCTCGATCTAGAACGTTTCATACATAATTGGTAAGACTACAATAAGATATCTCTAATTTCGAAACCCGAATTCTCTTGATATCCCATTTAAGTATACCAACCCTAAAAGAGTTTATAAAGATTTTTGCACAATTTCTAAAAGACGTGATTAGAGGCTGTTGGCATAGGTGACCCGGATCGAAGATCACCTAAGGCTATAATTTGCCTGAGTATGCTCTCCATCTATAGAATGAATCCTAAGCACAGGTAATTTGCCTGAGTATGACTATTCATCTAAACATTCCCTTCGACGTGATTATTCGACGTGAGCGTTAACCAATGTCGCTGTCGGTCTCATCAGATCTGGCAAACGCTCTCTGGTGTGTAAGCAACGAGGATCGTGCTCCTCTTGAATCCAGTGAGAAAGTCCAGTGCTAAAGCAGTCGATTTTCTTCACTGGAAAAAGGTCGAGACTCTTTGAGTTTGAGACTTCTTGGTCTACGTAGTTGTAGATGACAAAGACTCGAGAAGTTGCATTAGAAGATGGTACTGTGCAAAGGCTGTTGGCAGATGGATTCGGTGGGTTTTGAAGAGGTTCTTCAGCTTAGCCTCCGGCTTCCAGTCTTCCATAGTCAAGCCACCCTGCATATATAGGAGCTAAGTTATGTAGTCACGTTTCAAATTCAGCTTAAAGAACTGTGAAGCCATTACTAATTAATTAAGATTTATCTACCCGGTATTCGTCTTAGAGACCTCTTCGAAATGTGATTGACAAGCTCCTCTTCCGAGTCAAAATGCCTGCCGGATATCTTTCCCTGGCTATTCTGCATTCGGGCCGACAATCTGGAAAGATGAGCAGCATCCAATCAGGTAAGAATGTCTTCCTTGAATAACCACAAACCAATACTACAAAGATAGAAAACAGCGTATCCTAATGGCCACCATCTGGCCTTTCTTGGCAGTGTCTAACGGGTTTGTGATTGTTTTCTATAGAGGCGATATGACTGACATCGATGAACACTCCCTGCAGAATACAAACTGGAGTAACCGACCTGTCGGGGAGAGATAAAAGCTTAGCTACTCAAGCACAAAGCGGTGCACTAAATTCATGAGATTATCTTTGAATAAATCTCCTGGCAGATCAGACTCTGAACTGTACCTGTAATCTTTCATTCCGTCACTGAAGGTACATAAATTGATGAAAGAGGATAAGGGAATGAGAATCCACATGCAAATGCAAGAAGATCAAAGTTCTGTGTTCTTCTATTGATTTAGTCCTTGGAAAGAATAGGTGAAAAGAACAAGAATGTATGTGATGGTCGGACTGGTTTGCGGACAATTTGACAAACTCCCTTGATTGCTCAAACTGTAGAAATCAGGGTCGACTCAGTTCGACTATGCAATTTACAAGTCTCGAAACAGAGACTTCTTACTTGGGGTATGACAATATCGGACTTAAGCTAAGCTAGGTCCAGATGACATATTAGAAATGAGGGAAAAGAGAATGGAACTTCCCCGCCTCAATGATGTTGATCCTTCTCACGCTACCGACTCATATCGATTTACGTACCATTTTTATGTCTCTCGCGTAACTATTCCCGACTTTTTCCGACGGCAGTATCTATTGTACGTACACATTTGCCAATGCCGCTCCTCTTCCTCTTTCCTCAGTCTTTTTTTCATCTTTCCCTCGGCCTCCTTGCGTCCGCGTCGAGCGGGTGTGGAGCACGAGGGCGTAGGGCCCCGACTGTGGTTTGTGCTTCGTTACATATTTCGTAACGGGTTGTGAGTGACTAACACTCAAAGGGGATTGATGAGATGGTGACATTTCCACTCTTTTTCAACTTACTTAATTGACTCTTACAATCTATCACATCACTTTGTAAACTAATTTGAGAAAAAATCTGAATAAAGGCTAGAAATGCCTTCATTTCTCGAATAATGACCTAAAGTGGACCTTGTATTAAATAAAAGTTTGAAGTTGTCATGGAAGTTTCAAATAAGGACTTGGTCTCGATGATTTATTCTAAACGATCAGGGGTATTTTCGTCAAAAGAAAATTTTAATTTGAAATTATTTTTTCTTTTCTCTCTTTTCCTTTCTTTTTTTCCTAGCGAGCACCAGCGAGGGCTCAACGACCTTGTTGAGGCGAGACCATCCTGCTGGCGAGGCGACCTTGCCCAAATCTGGTGAGGGTGGCCCTCGCCTATGGATTTTGAGGGAGGCCTCACATAGGGCGAGGGTTGCCTTCCCCAGGCAAGGCCCTCCCTCGCCTAGCCCTCTTCGGGCATTGTGGGTGGGTACTGGCCACCCACGAAGAAGGAAGAGAAAACCAGCAAAAAAGGAAAAAAGAAAGAAAAATAGGAAAAAAAGGTAAATGACAAAATGCCATTGGCCAACTAGAAAGTCAAGCTCTTTTTTTAAATTAACATAGTCATTTTAGGCTCTTATTGGAAATAAAATCAGTTTTAAACCCTTATTTGAGAATGAGGATACTTTAGGCTCTTATTTAGAAAAATATTTATTTCATGCCCTTATTTGGAATTTTCCCATTGATTTTGTATGTCATTTTTCATATAGCGTTGAGTTTGACAATTTAAGATTATAAAGCACTTAATAGTGATTTGGAATATTTATGTGTTGTCAACTATTTAAAAAATTTGAAATGCCAAAGCAATAGGTAGTTTTTCAATTTCGGTCAAAATCTAATAAATTATCTGAATTTTCAAAAGTTATGGAAAAATTATATGTATATCCACATTTCATTGTAATAGTTTCAAGCATCTTGGACTAAAAAGTATTTAAAGCGTGTGAGCCGCAATATTTGATTAAGTAAAAAATAATAAGCAAAAGGACTTACTTGTTGGTGTTTTAGCAAAAAGCATTTTGTTTTTCCGCCAAACTTTAAAGTATTATTTCAATTTTTAAAAATTTCGAAAAAGTACATGTGAATTTTTGCGTCAAATTGCCGTTTTGTAAAAAAAATTATACTTTTTAGACTTGTAAAAAGCTCAAAATTTACAAGCCACGGATTATGAGTGTGAACAAATAAAACACAGAGTAAAAGTCAATTTAGACAAAACAATCGACGCAATTCTTCATTGAGGCATGTCTCGTCTCACGAGATCCATATGTAGTGTAATTTGGCAAAAGGATCTTATTAGCAGGTATCACAGTGCATGAGTTAATATAACTAAAAGTGGAAATCACACTACCCAAGACACTTTTGAAAATGGAAGAGTATTTATACATTATGTTGAAGTCTCTTGCTTCAAATATGAAATATCAAATCTTTAAGGCATAGTTGATGAATAAATTATCAAGACGATGCTCTTTGGCATTTTCTCGCTAAAAGCAAAGATTAAGGAGAAAATAGAAAGATCAACATCACATTGAAATCGATGCAATTACCTCTCCAAGTTGAGCATAAATGCTTTTGCTGTAGGCACTGGGCAGTAGGGACTAGGTGCTGGGGCTCCTTTAAATGGATATATTCAAGAGTATCATGGGTAATTTTGGTGCTTGATGTCGCATATATAAAAGAAAATTATTCGAATACAAAATCTTGCATTTTAGTGATTCTAAAAGGATTCATTTGCTTCATCGAAAAGAAATGATTTGAAAAATATTTTCTTAAAAACTTATCACTTGTATCGTTTTGAAAACATATAATGAAAATGTTTTCATTATTGATAACAATTTTTGTTTAGCTATTTTCTCAAATAATGAAAATACTTTTCATTCACTCAATTTTCTTTTGCAAGCAATTATCTTTTAAAAAAATAATTTTTAAATTATTCATTTTCTATAAAATAATTTTAATTGCAGTTTTATTGTGCTTGGTTATAACGCTAATTAAGAGCTTGGTCAATCACTCTCACAACGTCGGGGGAAGTAGGTCTGCATAGAAAGGAACTTGGTATTTGGCTCATTCCACAGAGCCATGACAAAGATCCAAAGTATTGATTCGGACATGTCCCTTTGGCACCCTTGGTTTAATCATTATTGTGCTGATATAACCAATTTAATCAAACTTGATCGGTAGTCCAATTCAATACATATAACCATTTGCACTTCGATACCAATGGACGAGTAGACGTGTTCAAAAATGCAATTTATGTTTAATTGGGACTCTTTTTTTTACTCTCTTTTTTCATTTTGCATTTTTGATGGCTAAAACCTAGAGCAAAAGTGAAATGTAGCTTTAGTAGACCATATATAGGGAAATAGGAAAAGTATATCTTTTTTACAATTACTTAACTTTGGTTATGTTTAATCGGTTTATATGGACTATTCACATGGTGTGGAAGAAATTCTTACCATTGAGTCAATTGCTTGAAGTGGTAATAAAGTTTTCTATTAAAGTGAATACTAAATAAGTACGTTCCCTTTTATAATTCCGTACTTTTCACATTGCATGTACCAAGGATATAATTTCAAATTTAAAACACAAATGACCTTCTTGAGATCATAATATAAAAAAAAAAGGTTGTATTTCTTTTTTACCCTTTTAAATTATTGCCTCGCTATATTCCACGCGTTCAACCCAAAAAAATATATTATTAGTTGGATAATATTGCGTATGCGTTTCTCAAGAATGTCATCTTATCCCGCAAGACTCGGATCGAAAAGGAGGGCGGGCACACCCCTTTTTGCACGTGAACGAGCAAAGACGTGTGAATCGATTGGGAGAAGTGCTTTTCACTTGCATGGGTTTTCCTCTTTTATATAAACCAATGCATTGGACTCGTACCTTCTATTATATTTTAAGCTCGCGATTAGCTGTGCGGATCTGCCGAAAGCAAAAGAGATTCCCAGCGACTCCCGTAAAGAACACGTCGTCAAAGTCGACGGCGTGCCAACCGGTTGCCGCGACTTTGCGATTTGCTGCCTCCTACTGTGCATACGCTCGAAGTCTTCGTATTGAGATTGCGACATGTGTCCACGTAACTCTAATCCCAGCTGCACTCAATCTGAAATATTACGAAACCCTAATTTGGGCCAACTTCTTTTTTTTTTTTGTTCCCTCCATCCTTCTCTATGTACAGCCACCTTCTAACCCAACTTTCGTGCTTGCCCCTGTTCTTGCCAGCGGCAAATTGTCACACCTTGAAGCTGCGCTGCAGCTTGCCGTCATCTCTATAGACATGATATGCTCGGACAAACTTGAGACCTCGGGCTTTTGCATATATGGGGATTTGACATAGTGTATTAAGCTACCTATTTATTTTGCAGAAAATGAATGGCTTGAAAAATATTTTCTTAAAAATAATTATTCGTTTCATTTATAAAAATAAATAAATTAAAATGTATTTTTATTGTTCACAAAATTTTTAATTATAATTACTATTATTAGTAAAAAATATTTTTATTAATTAATTATTTCAACTTAGGGGGACTGCTCAGCGAGTGGGGCCACGCGCGGGTTTGGTCTCGCTGGCTGTCGTACGATCCCCCCCCGGCGGGTCAAAAACGAAGCGGGGGCGCGGTTTCGTTACCCGGTCAACGGTCTCGACCTTTTCCCGTGTTTCCCCAAGATCGCGTTGACCTCACAATTTGGCCATTTTCGTTTACGTACGAACAAATAATCCAAGACGAACGGTTTAATCCCTAACTTCTTCTATAACTCCTCTCACCCTGTTTATAATTTTTTGTAGATCTCACGTCATTGTGGACGCACAGCATGTGTAAACCATTCGTAAAACCAACTTTAATCCACAATTAGTTAAACATTGCATGTTGAACCATGCAAAACCTTAAATTATTACAGACCCGTCAAAATAAAGGGTAGGGTCGAAAATGGTCCAATTTAAATTGATTTATTTAACACGCTTTGTCATATTTTCATGTAATACAATCTAGTGACCTATGAACGACACGACATGTATTGCTAAAACACTTCTATATTTAATCAATTTAAAAAAAAAAAAAAAAGCTCATACATAAACTGAAGTGAGAGTAAAGAGTGAGCAAGTGTGAGATCAAGTGAGGACGAGAGAATGAAGAGAAAGTCATAGAGATGAAATAGATATAAATATATTGTGAATATATTTAACACTTATATTATTATAAGTTTTACCATTCTGAACCCATAGTGAATATAACTAGTTCATATAATAACTCAACCCATCAAATATGGTTAAAAAATGAGTCTATATCCCATTTTGACATATCTAAATTATTAGAAGATGACGGTTTAATCTTAAACTCTTCTAAGCTCTCATCTCATTTAAAATCTATAAATCCCACGTCGTCCTAGATGCACGGCATGGGTATCACAACCATGCGTAAAATAATTATAATCTAGAATTAATTAAACATATTTGATCCTGGGAAGAGAAAGGTCTGGGGAAGTTCAAACCAGCAACTATCTGGTTCCCGTTGGTTGCTCGGTAATGGAATGGGAAAGAGCAATAAGCATCCGTTCCGGAAGTCGAAGACTGCTTCTTCTAAATCTACTGCCCCAGCAACAACTAAGGCACAGCCTGGTGACACATTGTGGAGCATCTCATCCCGTGTTCATGGAACTGGTGCTAAATGGAAGGAATTGGCAGCTCTTAACCCACACATACGCAATCCCAATATAATTCTCCCAAACGAAACCGTCAGGTTGCATTAAGTTGGGGGTGCGAAACGGAACTTCTTGAAAGAGGCTTGGTTTGCCAAGCTGGGTTGAGTGAAGTTTATGAGCTGCCTTAGTTGTGGGCTTGCTGATCGAAACCACACAATGTGGTTGTCTAAGGCAGATGAAAGTGCTGGCTCCGGCCTTTGAGAACTTTCTTACCTTCCCAATTGTAATGGACTGATTATCACCAGTCTAAGGTACAAAAGATCTGTCTATGCAATTGTTTTCATCTCTCTGTTCTTCCATCCCCTGTAATCAGTTTGCATATGAACAGTAATTTTTTGTGTTTTGTTTGGGATGATACGCTACCAATCCTTTGTCTTGTGATTAGGAACAACAGATCGGTCCATGAGATTTTGGGTTCCGTTTCTACCTTGTGCCCCTACTCTACTTGTCTATGTAAAGAAGAAAAGATCCTTTGGCAAGCGGTTATAATATCAGAGCTTGAATGTTGTTTTAGAAGAAGCACACGTTCTGGTATGTGAACATTACATATAAAACTAGCGCTGCTTTGATTCCGACCTTTGAGGGAGGATCAGCTTGCACGGCCTACGAATAATAATGGAGTGTTTTCTGTGAAATCTGTGTATCGCTTCCTTAAAATTAGGCAGGCAAAGATAGTGTAAGAAGTTCATGTAAATGGTGCGACTGCATTGTGGTTTGGTGCCATGGGTTTGAAATTGATCGGACAGAGAGGCTCACTAGCTTTGATCAGATGGCTTTTGGACATCTATCAGCATTGGAGAAGAATATAATGAAGCATAAAAGAAGTGTGGATGCTTTTGAGGTAGCTGGGTTCGGTTGTTTGGCGTGATTGGAAAGAGAGTGGTGAAGCTGTGTGAGACAAATCATAGAATGGCCCAATGTTGCTGTAGATCAGATTACTTTGGGGCAGGCCTTCCCATTCTCTTTAGAAAGATTTGGTTATTCGGGCGAGACATCTCTGATGAGGAGAACTCGAGAATAATGCGAGATGGACTCTGTGATTGGTTTAGTAGTCTCATTATATCGTTTGCACAACTAGCAGTACTCAGAATGATCTTATGACATAGGGATTAAGTTAGAAAGAACGAAGGCATCAAGACTATGCATTAATCCTTTGTCCCACCAGATGAATACACTAGATCTTGATATTGCCCCTAGATCTGCACCAACTCACACACCCTGATATCCACTTCTTGAGCTTTTGCGATTCTTTCACATTCCGGAGGACGATCATGAGGAATCGAACGGTGTGAACTAGAGAAACAATGGCTACAATGCCGAGCCAAACAAACAAGGAGTACTTAACCACTGTGATCGACCCCATATCCATGGAGTACGACCCATCCTCTGTGATCGGGCTCCCATGTTTAGGTTTTCTGAGTGCAAACGACATGACCGTCATGGAATCGAGGTAAGTCAGCACCATAAAAGTGATGGTCACCCACATTGTGGCCGTCAGAATCCACATCAGAACCTTCTTCCCCAAGGGCAAGCCACTCATGAGCAAGAAGATCGTGCTAAGGGATGCAAGAAAAGAGACGGTGTTGTGTATCCAGAACGCTGCGTAATCCTCTGGAAGGTTTGCAGCCATTATCGATGTTCCTGCATAGTATAAGATGGTGCCGTTGTCGTCTTTCTGATCGTTGTCCCACAGGCCGCAGGGAGGGCTAAGGCCGGCTTGGTAAGCCATGGCTGCGATCAAGGTGGCAATTATCTGTCGTGACGTGAAAGAAAGTTTTAAAATTGCGAATGAAGAAATAGTGTTTCGCCTATATTTGAAAATATGAAGATCGTCAAGTCAAAGTTAGTCATTTCAACAAATACACAAATTCAATTGATGGCTTTTCCTATATTTATCGAAATACAAGGAAATTGTGGCGAGCTCTCTACAGAAATAGAGGTCATGGATTAAATTATGAAAAAACCAAGTGTATGAATATACACATATATGGGAAAAAAAATGAAGATATTTCGAAATTTGAAGGTCTTTTTATAAAGGTTGCTATTGTTGTTAAAAGAAAATCAAAATCTAATAACTAAACGTGTGGAAAATAAAACACATTTATATTCCCGCCGTTGGTGAGACTCGCCCGCACTAGGCCGTGGGTGAGGGTGGCAAGGCCAAGCTCGCCCAACCAAGGTGAGGTTGAGCCTCAACCGGGGAGGCTCGGCGGCGAGGCTTGGCCTTGCTAGGGGTTGGTGACGCTCCATGACAAGGTTGCCGGCCCTTGTTTGGCCAACCGGCCAAAGAGGAAGAAGAAGGAAGAAAAAAAAAAAAAGGAAAAAGAGAAAAATATAAAAAATTATTCAAAAAATTAAAAGAAATTCTAAGTTACAAAAGTATTTAAGGATTGTACCAAACGCATTTTTATTCAGAGAATAGAAATTTTGGACAGTTACCAAATACTTTAAGTACTATCTAGGAAACAAAATTAAAAAAAAAATCATTTTTAAACAGAAATTGTTTTCAAGAATAGAATGGTTATTGAACAGCCCCAAGTCGTTGAGAATATTTAGAGAAGATAAAAGATTGAGTCTTTTAGAAAACCTCTTTACTTTATGTATTAGTATAGATATTTAAAGAAAATCACCCAACTGCTTTACACTTAGATCTTCTTAAGTACTATTACATTCTTAAATATTCATCAACTTGTTTCATCCTTCTCACTATTAGATTTCTTATATTACTCTTTTTTTTTTTAATCATAAGCCTATTATTGTAATTACTGATCTTCTTTCTATACATAGCTATTTAATTATAAGAAATTTAGTACATATGTAGAAAATTTTTTTTTAAGAAAGCATAACTATTTATTTTAAATGATACAAACAATCATTTTTAGGAAAATATTTTCTGAATCATCAATTTTTCATGAAAAAACAAATAGAGTTTAAATTAATTAGCGGTGAGCTATGATGTTAATTGCAATAACATGACCGATCTGATCTAAGTTTTCAGCAAATGCTACTCCAAGACATCTAGCTAAAGCATTACCATCAGAGAATGGCGCTTCTTCTCGATCCATTTCGTGTTTGTCTTCCTTTGCTTCTTGATATCACCCAGAAAGACGGTGGCGGAAACGCATTTACCGGATTAGTATTGGTGGAGGGAGGTGCTACAGATGCCAAGTCAACTACAACAAGTTGAATTCTCCTCATTTGTGTTATCAACAATTGCTTGGTGAGTTGTCGATGTAGTGAATCTTATGGCTCTCAGAGCTCCAGCATATACTAAGAGTTCTCTCAATTCAATGACTTTGAAATCCTTTGGAAAATGTTCCACTATATCCAAAGCAGAGAAGCCATTTCTATTCACTATGTTCACATCCACTTCACTTCTTTGAAGCAGATATTTCATTGTCTGCACAAAAAGATGAGCTTCTTATCAATTATAAAAGAAACAACAAACAAAGATATTTCCTATAAGTTTCTTCAATCGATAAATCCACTACAAAAAAATGAGAATGAATTGGATTTTATCGTCACAAGATGTTCAATTGGAATGCGATATTTTCGTCACAATATTTGAAGCAATTTGAAGCAAAAAGGATTACCTCTATTTGCTTGTTTGCTGCAGCCAAATGCAAAATGGTATTACCCTCATCATCTTGAGCATTCACCAAATCGCCATCTCTCACCATCTCCACCAAGACTTTCAGAGTCTCCAAACGATTATGCCTCACTCCCAGATGGAGAGTGGTTTGGCCATGGCTCAGCCTATGCTCGGCTGCCTCCGGTCTCGCCTTCACCAGCTCTACCGCGATGTTGATTTGGCCCTTCATCGTGGCTAGATGGAGTGGGGTCCTCCCATCTTCGTCATGGACAAGGCATGCAAGGGGGTCTGATTGTAACAATTCCCTTGCTATTTTGACGTATCCGTTTGCAGATGCCAAGTGAAGAGGCGTACGTCCCTGCAAAGGTAAAGTGCTTGACTATGGAGCATTCTTATTGAGGGACACGTTCATGTGATTGATATATATTGCATTTACAAATCAAATAGACCAAACTGCTTCAAATTCATTGGTGTCTATAAGATCTTTCAAGCTGAATTAATTAACCTAGAAATCCATGATTTTGTTAATTTCCTTGAGATATATGATGGGTTTGATTTCTCACAGATCATGAAAACTGGAAAACAAAATGCTACATTACATGTGCAAAATCTAATTTGACAAGAAAGATAGTTTGATCTATGTAGAGATATTCCATGGAAATATAGTTAATAAATTACTTTACACATGGCTAAAAGCCTAAAACTTGCAAAAATCTAATCAAAACAGTTGCGATTCGACCAATTATCTGGTTTGCGAGGATGACTAGGTTCAGTTTGATCTGACAAAAGGATATCAAACAACCACAACTAAGGCTTTTGCTTCGACATACCTGCGAGTCCAACTCCATAGCCAAATCTCTTTTATGAGCCAGAAGAGCCTTGGCAAAATGTACATGACCGAGCATGCAGGCCACATGCAATGGTGTCTCGTCGAAGCAAGTGACAGAAGCCCGAGCCAGGATGAGTCGGTCTTCTTGCAGCAACTGAGCTAACGACTCGACGCACCCGCCAAGTGACGCTTCATAGAGCCTCTTCTCTCGGTGTGTTCTTTCAGATGCTAAGGAAGCTTGTTGATGCGATGGCGGGGATGGCGACCTTCTTCTCGGGCTTGTGATCGATGGCATTGTTCCCAGCTTGTGGGTGAAATCGAAATCGCTCGGGTTAATCACCTGAAGCTTTCGGTCCACACACGATCTCTCTTTTTCTTTCACTAGACTGCCCTGGAGTTGGAATGTCAAGGGTTGAGATTGTTAACTATATATAAGATGCTATGACGTGAGTCTTACACAGCATTTACATGCTGGAAAGAGCAGAGCAGTGACACAAACGCGTGGGATTAAAGAAGATTCTTGCATGCTTCCACAATATTGAAAAGTAAAGAGTGGAATAATACGATGATGCAACCCGTATTCAACACGAATTCACTGAACCAAGAAGACCAACATGGATTTAAGATCGGCGAGACTTTCATTGAAATGTCCAAGAAATTTTGCTCGATTAGAGACTTGGAAAAGTTGATAAGGCTTTCTTTTTGACTTTGCTGATGTTGTCTTAAATTCCAAGAAATTTCCATCAATTAGAGAATTGGAAAAGTTGATAAGGCCTCCTCTTTGACTTTGCTGATTTTGTCTTCAATTCCAAGAAATTTCCATCAATTAGAGACTCAGAATAGTTGATCAGGAAGTCTAGGAAGGCTTGGAGCTTGTAGGCTATACGTTTCTAGATATATTTCCCAAATTTGGACCTATCTACAAGGGATTTCATGCGAAATAGTCCAAATTCGATGTAACTAGGAGATGTCACGATATCTTTGATATTTAGGGGATAATCACTAAAGATTTATTAGTTGGTTTAAAAAATGATAAGATTGGAATTCCTTTCTTATTGGGATTAGGAAAGTGGGTATATGATGATCTATTAATTCAACATTGTATCTTGGGGGTAAGTATACTATCAGTGCCAAAACTCGTGTATGGCGCTCACTTTGGTGCCAAAAATTTCCATCGGATCACTTAAGTGCCAAATTGGAGAAAAACGATCACTTTGGTGCTACCGGCGAGAAATTTCGGCCAGATTAATTACGTGACTTTTATATTTAAAAAAAAAAAGTTGCGGTGACTTTAAAATGACGTCGCTTTTTATCCTCCTTAAGAAACGACGTCGTTTTGCCGTATACATAGACATCCTCATAGAAACGACACCGCATAGCTCATATGGGGATTGAAATTAGGGTTTTCGCCGCTCGACCACCATTGTTCGCCCGCCGTTGCTCAGCCACCATCGCTTGGCCACCATTGTAGTTGTTTGACCAGGTGAGCGAGGAGAGACTGAGATTATTGTTCAAGCAAGAAGTGGCAAGAAGAATAGGAGGCGAGGGCGGAGGAGGAGGAGGAAGAAGGGGGGTCGAAGGTGCCGTTGGTGCGCTGCGAGGGCGGCGGAGGAGGAGGAGGAAGAAGAGGGGTCGAAGGTGCCGCTAGTGTGCTGCTACTACTGCCGCTTGTGCCACTGCTAGTGTTGGTCTTCGAGGAAGAAGAAGACGACATGCCTTCTCTCTCTCTCTCTCTCTCTCTCTCTCTCTCTCTCTCTCTCTCAATTTGGGGATTTAGGGTTTCTAAGTTGGGGGAACGACGCCAAACGGCGTCATTTTGTTGTTTGGATGCTGACTATACTTTCCAATGAGCCACATCGGCTTCAAAAATTGATAAAAAAAGTGCCACGTCGGATTTCCGGCCAATTTCATCGGCGTTGGCACTGAAATGATTGTTTTTCAATTTTGTTGGCACTTACGTGATTCAAAATAAATTTTTGGCATTAAAGTGAATGCCGTACATAAGTTTTGGCACTGATAGTATACTTTCCCCTTGTATCTTGTATCTAAATAAGCTCAAGAAAGAAGAAATCATCTCTCTCTCCCGTGGACGTAGGTGGATTTTTGCCAAACCACGTAAATCTCTGTGTTCTTGATATGTGTTCTTGATTATTCTTGTTTTCAACTTTTCATCTCATCTAGTTAGGGTGCTCTTCCGCACAACAATTGGTATCAAAGCAATCCAAGTTCTCCGTTCTTGTATTGCGACTTTTGAATGGATGGCTGGAAAAGGTTTGACCGTTCAATTTGATATCGAATGATTCACCGGGAAGAATAATTTTACACTATGGCGGAGAAGAATGAAGGATTTGTTGGTTCAACTGAGTTTATCAAAGGTTCTTCTGGGAAGATTGAACAAGTTGGACACCATCACCAACAGTGACTAGGCCAACATGGAGGAGAGGGCGTGCAATGCGATCCGATTGAGCCTATTAGATGAGGCCCTTCAATACGTGGTGGAAATTGAATCTACTCTAGAGGTATGGCTCAAACTCGAAAGCATCTACATTACGACAAGCTCTATCATGATGTTGATTTGGCCCTTTATTGTGGCCAGATGAAGTGGGGTCCTTCCATCTTCATCATGGACAAGGCATGCAAGGGGGTCCAATTGTGACAATTCCCTCACTATTTCTGCATATCCGTTTGTAGAAGCCAGGTGAAGAGGCGTACATCCCTGCGAAAGTAAAGTGCTTAGCTATGGAGCATTCTTTTATATATATGTATATACACACATATATCCCCCTGCCTGTGATACCATATCGCCCTTAGGATCCGGGGTACTATATAAAGGATAAGAAATAACATAGAGTGATTTCAATATGTATAGAAAATTGTTAAGTGATATGTGATTTAAATCTAAAAGTCTACGTTTGTTTGGATTGTTTAATATGTGGAAAAATTCTATAGGTTTTATATCTCTAATGTAATCGTAAAAATCTGCTAGTTGTGTGAAATGATCTAATATGAAATATAATAATTCATGAGTGATAATGATAATAAATAAGAAACAAATGAGGTGAAGAAATGAAATATAGATGAAGACTAAGCTAATTATGATTTCAATCATAAAATAATATGAAGGGAAAAGTGCCAAAAAAGTCATAAACATTTTGTCTTTGTGTCGATTTAGTCCTAAACCTTTTTACGTTGTGCCAATTCAATCCTTTTCAGCCAATTTTGGTTGGATTTTGCTAAATGGATACCGGCCAGCTGACGTGAACAATTTTTAATAATATTAAAATATTTCTGAATTTTTTTCTTCTCCTCTTCTTCCTCTAGCCGGTCGCCGGACCTCGGGGACCGGCAGGAGGAAGAAGAGGAGAAGAAAAAAGGAAAAGAAAAAAGAAAAAATTTAAAATAAAAAGAAAAGAAAATTAAAAAATATTAAAATATTATTAAATGTTGTCCATGTTAGCGCCGATTAGGCCACGTTAGTTAGCCGGCGTCTAGTTAGCAAAATCTGGCCAAAATTGACCGGAAAGGACTGATTGGCACAACGTAAAAAGGTTTAGGACTAAATCAACACCAAAAAAAGGTTTAGGACTAAATCGACACAAAGACAAAATGTTTAGGACTTTTTTGGCACTTTTCCCATAATATGAAACATAATTGAAAATAATTAGAATAACAATGTGATCTCATGCAGGAGAGGTAGTCCGCACTCAAGTAGAGATTCCACTGACATGCGTAAACAGTAATTAAAATAACAATGTGATCTTACACATGAGCGGTAATTCACACTCGAACAGAGATCTCATTGATATGCGTGATAAAGAAAAATATGACCTTCTGGAAGGGCGGTAGTCCATGTGTGAGTAGAGACCCTACTTGAAACAAAAGTAAAAGAAGGCTAATAATATGAAGTGATAATGCCAACCAAAACTTGGTTGATATTATTCCAAATAAAGAAGAGGATTGAAAGAGGGAATTCAAGCTCGAGCTTGTCAATCTAAATGAATGAGAATCGAAAGAGGGAATTGAGCTCGAGATTGGGAATTTAATTATATACAACTTGATGTTCGAAATTGGTATAAATAGTAAAGAAATGACGACGATAGCACGTGCATGCACATAATCATATCCCGATCATCGAATATGGTGGGGTTCGCTTTGAGTGCATGCAGCCGACTGCCGTAATGATTATTCCCTAATTGGACAGTAATTATGTAGCAAGACGTGATCAAGGGAGCTAGAGATTAGAAGAGGTGATTTTGGTTTTCCTTTCTCGTTAGGGATTAGACAATTATATAGGTGTTCGGATATGGATGAAAGCACAATGTTGAAAAGTAAAGAGTGTGGAATAATGCAATGATGCAACCCGTATTCAACACGAATTCACTGGACCAAGAAGATCAGCATGCATTTAAGATCGATGAGACTTTAATTGAAAAGTCCAAGAAATTTCGCTCGATTAGAGACTTGGAAAAGTTGATAGGGCCTCCTCTTTGACTTTGCTGATGTTGTCTTGAATTCCAAGAAATTTCCATCGATTAGAGACTCGGAAAAGTTGATAAGGCCTCCTCTTTTACTTTGCTGATGTTGTCTTCAATTTCAAGAATTTTCCATCGATTAGAGACATGGAAAAGTTGATCAGGAAGTCTAGGCAAGCTTGGAGCTTGTAGGCTATACGTTTCTAGATATATTTCCTAGATTTGAACCTATCTACAAGGGATTTCATGGGAAATAGTCCAAATTCGATGTAACTAGGAGATGTCATGATATCCCTAATATATAGGGGATAATCACTAAAGATTTATTAGTTAGTTTAAAAAATGATAAGATCTTTGAGGTGGAATTCCTTTCTTATTGGGATTAGGGAAGTGGGGATCTGATGATCTATTTATTCAGCATTGTATCTTATATCTAAATACGCTCACGAAATAAGAAATCATCTCTCTCTCCTATGGACATAGGTGGATTTTCGCCGAACCACGTAAATCTCTATGTTCTTGATTATTCTAGTTTTTAACTTTTCATCTCGTCTAGTCTGGGTGCTCTTCCACACAACAATTGGTATCGAAGCTATCCAACTTCTCCATTCTTGTATTGCGACTTTTGACTAGATGGCTGGAAAAGGTTTGACCGTTCGATTTGATATCGAATGATTCATCGGGAAGAATAATTTTACACTATGACGGAGAAATATGAAGGATTTGTTGGTTCAGCTGAGTTTATCAAAGGTTCTTTTGGGAAGATTGAACAAGTCGGATAGCATCACCGATGATGACTGGGCCAAAATGGAGGAGAGGGCGTGCAATGCGATCCGATGACTGGGCCAACATGGGGATGGCACCAAGCTCTCTCTCTCTCTCTCTCTCTCTCTAACTGAAAAGGATCAAAATCAAGGATTAAAGTGTATTTTATATAAGACATAATATAATAGCATAGCAAGATTATATATTTTTCTACGATTCGAATCGATAGATAAGATAAAACAAAACAGCGATTAAGTGCTATCATAACATGCACGATATATCACCCTAAATTATTGCAGCTTAGCACCGCATAAAATCCGAAACAAGTTGCAATTACGCCCTTCTAAGCCCAAAGTGGAAACGGGGCTGGCGAGAGATTTGATGTTTCCTGCCCACCTTTTTCCACATTTGGCCTTCTCTGTTTTGCTGATCTTCCTGCTTTCCGGTGGACAGGATTCTCCACAAGAGGGACACAGTTGCCGCAGCGCTCGATCGCGATTCTCTTAAGCACGTTCGTGGAAAATGGCACGGCATGCGACCATGGATTTGCTCGCGATTTTCTCAATTACGTCCTTTTCCCAAACTCCTCTTTCCTTTTTTTTTTGCCTTCTTTGCTTCTTTTCGTGGCTTTTCTTGAATGCCCTTTTCGCCTGCCGACTAATTGAAATGGAAAAGGAAATATAAATTAATCAAATTATTAAAAGTGAAGATTAAAGGTCAGTTTTTTTTCGGTACGGATCAAGCCAAATTAAGTATCATTAGGAACACATCCGATTCTCAACCCTCCCCCTATAATGGTTTTTTCTTTTTAATTATTCTCCTTGGTTTTAATATTGTAAAGGTGTAAATAGTATTTAGGGCTTCTGCAAGGATGAGTCGGTCTTCTTGCAGCAACTGAGCTAACGACCCGATGCACCTGCCAAGCAACGCTTCATAGAGCCTCCTCTCTCGGTGTCTTCTTTCAAATGCTAAGGAAGCTTGTTGATGTGATGGCGGGGGTGGCGACCTTCTTCTCGGGCTTGTGATCGATGGCATTGTTCCCAGCTTGTGGGTGAACTCAAATCGCTCGGGCTAATCACCTGAAGCTTTCGGTCCCCACACGTTCTCTCTTTTTCTTTCACTAGACTTCCTTGGAGTTGGAATGTCAAAGGTTGAGATTGTTAACCATATATAAGATGCTATAACGTGAGTCTTACATAGCATTTACACGTTGGAAAGAGCAGAGCAGTGACCCAAACGCGTGGGATTAAAGAAGATTCTTGCATGCTTCCACAATGTTGAAAAGTAAAGAGTGTGGAATAATACGATGATGCAACCCGTATTCAACACGGATTCATTGAACCAAGAAAATCGGCATGCATTTAAGATCAATGAGACTTTCATCGAAAAGTCCAAGAAATTTCGCTCGATTAGAGACTTGGAAAAGTTGATAAGGCCTCATCTTTGACTCTGCTGATGTTGTCTTGAATTCCAAGAAATTTCCATCTATTAGAGACTTGGAAAAGTTGATGGGGAAGTCTAGGAAGGTTTGCAGCTTGCAAGCTATATGTTTCTAGATATTTTTCATTGATTTGGACCTATCTACAAGGGATTTCATCAGAAATAGTCCAAATTCAATATAACTAGGATATGTAATGATATCCCTAATATTTAAGGGATAATCACTAAAGATTTATTAGTTACTTTAAAAAATGATAAGATCTTTAGGGTGTAATTCGTTTCCTATTGGGATTAAGGAAGTGGGGATTTGATGATTTATTTATTCAGCATTGTATCTTGTATTCAAATACGCTCAAGAAAGAAGAAATTGTCTCTCTCTCTCTCCCATGGACATAGGTGGATTTTCGCTAAACCATATAAATCTCCACATTCTTGATTATTCTTGTTTTCAACTTTTCATCTCATGTAGTTAGGGTGCTCTTCTGCACAACAATTAGTATCAGAGCAATCCAAGTTCCCCGTCCTTGTATTGTGACTTTTGAGTGGATGGTTGGAAAAGGTTTAACCATTCGATTTGATATCGAACGATTTACCGGGAAGAATAATCTTACACTATGGTAGAGAAGGATGAAAAATCTGATGATTCAACAAGATTTATCAAAGGTTCTTCCGGGAAGATCGAACAAGTTGGACATCATTGCTGATGATGACTAGGCCAACATGGAAGAGAAGGCGTGCAGCACGATCTGATTGAGTCTATCGGACGAGGCCCTTCAATATGTGGAGGAAATCAAATCTGCTCCAGAGGTATGGCTCAAACTCGAAAGCATCTATATGACGAAATCTCTTACAAATAAGTTGTTCTTGAAGAAGAGATTGTATTCACTTTAGATGAGTGAAGAAGGAGATCTGTTGGAACAGGTCATTGTATTTAATTAGATGATCAGTGAACTTGCAAGCTTGGAGGTAAAGTTCGAGGATGAAAACATAGCACTTCTACTATTGGTGTCGTTGCTGTTGAAGAAATCTTTCCAGAATATTTTGAAGCTGACAAAACGTTTCTATCAGTCTAATCTGGATATTTGTAGACCGTCTGTTTAAAGTCTGAAGACTTTATGATCACCAGACTCAAGACTCAAGACTCAAGACTCAAGACTCAAGACTATTCTCATTGACAGTCTTTCTAATCCAGTGACGAAGGAAATCCAGAACCGAAGTATATGGTTGAGGATTTAATCCTATCATTTGGAGAAGATCTCTTGGTTGGATAAATATAACGGATTCTTTTATTCGTATCTAGATCGATTGAAGATTCGGTGGTCGACGAAATATTCTTGGAATGTTCTATTTTTGGAAACCAAGATCCTGATTGTATGGGCGAATAGGATTGATGGGCTATCGTCAGGTTCCTTTAATAGCTCGAATAATCTTCTTGATTGATTCCGTCCAACGAGTAGATTGGAGGAATTCCTTTGGTAAGTGCCAACGGGTATGATGGCATAAAGGAGTATAAAAAGGAAGACGTTCTAGTTGTTTGAGTACGTGATCGATAGAGAAATTCCAGAGTTTGAAGCACCTTGATTGTTAGTCGATACATTTTGAGCGAAATTGTATACACAGAGAGTGTCTATACTTGGTGATACCTTGAGCGAGTGTGGTAGATCATCTACACCTAGAAATCAAGGAAGATCAACGCTGTAACATCTCTTTGTTCATAGTGGAATCCAGCCAATTGGTTGTCAGTGCAGAAGAGTGGACGTAGGCTTGAATCAAGCCGAACCACTATAAACCGCGTGTTCAATTCTCTCTTTCCTTTACTCAGTCTTACGTTGATTATTACTTGTTGCAAATCCTTCAACTGCCTAAGTATTGTGCAATTATCAAGAAAAATCATTTATATACCTATTCACCCCCTTTAGGTTCTCGTACTAGCTATATCAATTGGTATCAGAGCTCGTGTTCTTACTTTATTTGAAGTGTTTTACTTCAGAGTAAAATATCCATGGCTAGTATGCTAGCACCAGGGCTAGTAGAAGGGCAAAGCAATACCAGACCACCCTACTTTGATGGAAAGGATTACAACATCTGGAAGAACAAGATGAAAGCTTTCCTACGATCAAAGGATCCTCTGGAATGGGACGTTGTGGAAAGAGGAATCACTCCTACTGCTGCATCAGTCTCTGAAAGAGGGAAAGAAATTGTTGAGACTAGCGGAATGACTCAGGAAGAGATAAACAAGAGACAAGCACTCGATGCAAAAGCAATTTACTCTTTATATTGTGCTTTGTCACCAACTGAATATAACAGAATATCTTCTTGTGTTACAACAAAAGAAGTATGGGACAGATTACATATCACCTATGAAGGAACAGATCGAGTGAAAGGAGACCAAGAATTAACATTCTCCTCGGTCAATATGAAGCCTTCAAAATGAAACTAGGAGAATCTATAACGACATGTTTAGTCGTTTTATAGATATTGTCAATGGTCTTGAGAACCAAGGACAAAAATTTCTGATCCATGAAGGTGAACAAGCTACGGCGTGGACTTTCCAAGGATTGGAATCATATAAAGACTTCAATAAGAGAGATGCAAAGAATTATGCCACTATTTGTCGACGAGCTGATTGGAACTCTTCAGTCTTATGAAGTGGAACGAATTAATGAAGACGAAGATCCAAGAGGTAAGAAATCAATTGCATTAAAATCAAATGATGATTCTGATGATACAGATTCTGAAGATGATATGGACGATGAGGAGCTTGCTCTCATGATAAGAAGATTCAGAAAACTGAATAGAAAAGGAAGAAGGTTCAACTCAAAGAAACAAAGTTTCCAAAGACAACAGACCAAGTCTGTTGATGATGAGGAACCAAACAAAGATGTAGTCTACTTTGAATGTAAGAAAAATGGACACATCAGACCCAACTGTCCTCTTCTGAAGAAGAAAAGAGGAAAAGCTGAGAAGTTTTGAAAAACTCTCAAAGTCGAAACCTGGAGTGATACAGAGTGTGAAGAAAGTGATAATGAATATGCCAACATATGTTTGATGGCACATTCAGACTCAGACTCAGATTCTGGATCAGACTCAGACAGTGAATTTGAGGTAAGTGATTTTAAAATTCCTGTCAAAGTCTCTAAATACATTGATGAACTGTGTTTTAGTCTTAAGACTTCTCTCAAAAGAATTTCCGAACTTAAAAAGGAAAACTCAGCTCTAAAACAAAAGGAAAACATTTTAGAAGAAAGAGTTAAAAGTTTAGACTTGAATGTTTCTACTCTTAAAGAAAAAGAAGATAATCTTTTGAAAGAAAATGCTTTTTTAAAAACTGACTTATCAAATATTTCAAAGAAATTTTCGATAGGATCCGAAAAACTTGAAAAAGTTCTTTTAGTTCAAAGACCTTACTTCAATAAGTCTGGTCTAGGTATGACAGCAGAAACAATTCCCTTGATTGATTTTCCTAAAGTAAAAGAAAGAATTAAGAAAAGACCGTCGAGAGAGGCTTACAAAAATCATTTCAAGAAAGTTTTTGTAAAGTCCGTAGGTCGAAATGCTCTTAGATGTTCAAA
Source organism: Eucalyptus polyanthemos subsp. polyanthemos (assembly GCA_017140185.1). Classification (NCBI taxonomy): domain Eukaryota; kingdom Viridiplantae; phylum Streptophyta; class Magnoliopsida; order Myrtales; family Myrtaceae; genus Eucalyptus; species Eucalyptus polyanthemos. The sequence continues at coordinate 61,793,832 of CM029459.1, read as the reverse complement.
GTGTAACAATCAGGATCACTTTGAAAAAGAGTGTCCTATGGTTTGGAAGCCTGTTAAGAAAGTATGGCCTAATAATGTTTATCCTACTAACACCAAAGGACCCAAGAAAATTTGGGTACCAAAGAAAGCTTGAGACTCTCTTTTATATGTAGGTCTCTGTTAAGAAAAATGTAAAGTGGTATCTTGACAGCGGATGTTCAAGACACATGACAAGAGACTCAAATTGCTTCATAAAGCTTATTCAAGTGAATTGTGGAAAAGTTTCATTTGGAGGAAACGGCAAAGGAAATATTGTGGGATTTGGAACTGTGAAAATTGGAAATCTCACAATAAGCAATGTTTCTCTAGTGGAAGGACTCAACTATAATCTCTCAAAGCATTAGCCAATTGTGTGATCTGGTTTCAAGATCTCCTTTCAAGAAGGAATATGCTCGGAATCGCAAAGACTCTACTCAATCTTTCATGGGTCGAAGACATGGAAATATCTACCTCTTAGACATGAAACTAAATGAATCGCAATGCCTAATCTCAATTCAAGATGAAGCAAGCTTATGGCACAGAAAGCTTGGTCATGTCAACATGAAGCAATTAGCCAAAATCTCATCAAAACAGCTTGTTCGAGGTCTACCCAAATTACCTTACCAAAAGTCCGATCCATGCACACCATGTATTATGAGAAAGCAGGTAAGAAATTCATTTAAGCCAATAAATCATGTCTCTACTAATCATGTATTACAGATGTTGCATATGGATCTCTTCGGACCAACTAGAACCTAGAGTATTGGAGGTAAGAAATATTGCCTAGTAATTGTGGACGATTACTCCCGCTTTACTTGGGTATATTTCCTTGTAAGTAAGTCAGAAACCTTCTCGTACTTTGAAAAATTTGCTAAAAAGGTTCAAAATGAAAAAGGATGTGTTATCTCAAGTATAAGAACATATCATGGAGGTGAATTTGAAAATCAAGATTTTACAAAATTGTGTGATGAATCTGGAGTTAAGCATGTGTTCTCCTCTCCATATACTCCTCAACAAAATGGAGTTGTGGAAAGAAAGAATAGATCTCTTCAAGAAATGGCTAGAACTCTTTTAATTGAAAGTAAAATTTCTTCACGATTTTGGGTTGAAACTGTTTCAACAGCATGCTATATCATCAATAGAGTCTTCCTAAGACCTATTCTAGAAAAAACCCCTTATGAATTATTCAAAGGTAAGAAGCCCATTGTTTCATACTTTCATGTGTTCGGTTGCAAGTGCTTTATATTGAAAAATGCAAAAGATCGAGTTGGTAAGTTAAAAGAAAGATCAGATGAAGGCATCTTCCTTGGATATTCTACATCAAGCAAAGCCTACGAGTCTATAACAAGAAGAGCCGAGTCCGTGGAGGAGTCAATGAATGTCAAATTTCAAGATTCTACGCAAGATGAATCCGGTCAGACTCGTATGAAGAGTCCGAACGTGCTCCGCACCTTCCAAAGCTTACAACTCAAGAAATATCTCGACTCGGAAGACCAAGCATCAAGATGTTCATGAAGATTCAAATAAAGAAAGAGATCATCATCCGAGAAATCAACCAAGAATCGGAAGCATAAGTCCAACCATCCCAAAGATCTCATTATCGGCGAAATTAATGAAGGAATTCGCACCAGATCCAAAAGACGTGAAGAGTCTAGTGCTGTGGCTCTCATTTCCGAAATTGAACCAAAAAGCATAGAAAAAGCTTTATCTGATGAAAGCTGGATCGAAGCTATGCAAGAAGAGCTCAGACAGTTCAACATTAATGATGTTTGGGAATTGACATCTAAACCAAAAGGTAAAACCTGTTATTGGAGCCAAATGGGTGTTCGAGAAACAAGATGAATGAAAAAGGAAAAGTCGTACGAAATAAAGCAAGACTCGTGGCCAAAGGATACACGCAAGAAGAAGAATAGACTATGATGAGACTTACGCTCCTGTAGCAAGGTTAGAAGCTATTCGACTATTACTTGCGTTTGCTTGTTATAAAAATTTCAGGTTATTCCAAATGGACGTCAAAAGTGCTTTCCTAAATGGATTTATCCAAGAGGAAGTTTATGTGGAACAAGCACTTGGGTTTGAAGAACCAAAGAAGCCAAACTCAGTCTTCAGACTGAAAAAGGCCTTGTATGGTTTAAAGCAAGCACCTCGAGCTTGGTACGACATACTGAGTAAGTTCTTATTACAGAATGGTTTTGTCAAAGGTAAAGTAGATACTACTTTATTTATCAAAAAGGAAAACAAAAGCTTTTTACTTGTTCAAATATATGTGGATGATATTATTTTTGGATCCTCTAATGAAAGTCTATGCAAGAAATTTTCTAAGTCTATGCAGGATGAGTTTGAAATGAGTATGATGGGAGAATTAACATTCTTTCTTGGTCTTCAAGTAAAGCAATTGAAGGAAGGAACTTTCATTTACCAAGAAAAATATGCTAATGATCTTGTCAAAAGGTTTGGATTGGAAAATTGCAAAAAGACGATATACCAATGTCAAGTTCTTTGAAGATAGACAAAGATGAAGAAGGGAAGAAAGTTGATCAAAAGCTGACAGGAGCATCATTGGTTCACTTCTTTATCTTATCGCTTCTAGACCCGACATTTTGTTGAGTGTTTGCATCTCGTGCTAGGTTTCAATAGATCCTAGAGAATCCCATCTCAGTGCTGCAAAACGTATCATTAAATACGTTGCTTCATCTTCAAGCATCGGTCTTTGGTATCCTAAGAAGGGAGACTTTAATCTTCTGGGATATTCAAACGCAGATCTGGCCGGCTGCAGAGTCGATAGAAAGAGTACTTCAGGAACTTGCCAGTTGCTTGGAAGCAGGACAGTGTCTTGGTTTTCAAGGAAACAAAGCACTGTAGCTCTCTCAACAATAGAAGTAGAGTATGTAGCCCTTGGAAGCTGCTGTTCGCAAATTCTATGGATAAAACAACAGCTACAAGACTTTGGGATTGAAGACTCATGCACAGAAATCAAATGTGACAACACCAGCGCAATCAATCTCACCAAAAATCCAATTCTTCATTCAAGAGCAAAGCATATAGAGATTCGACATCACTTCATTAGAGATCATATTCAAAATGGAGAAATCTCGATTCAATTTGTTGATTCAAAAAGTCAACTAGCGGATATATTCACAAAGCCTTTGGAGAAAAATCAATTTGATTTTATCCGTTCCAGACTCAACATTTTGAAGCTTGAAAAAGTTAAAGTCTAGAGACTCTCCAACCCTCAGACTCTAAACTCTCAGACTCTAAACCGTTAGACTCAGACATTCATGGCTATAAACTGTAAGTTGCTATTTTACCTAAATCGAAAAGGTACGATCTTTCGTTCAGTTATTTTATAGTTTCCGTGAAAAACGAAATCTTGTCTTTTCAAAAGGATTAATTTTGGCAGTTAATGATTTTAAAAAAAAGTGTTCGTACACTTTCCTTGTGCCGATTGAACTTCCCTTTTTCAAAACTGAGTTATATACAGTTTTCTTTTTCATCCAATCTTCAAAACCCTAAAAGACATTCTCCTCCCAATCCGGTTTCTACTTCGTGTTCATCTTCGAGAAAGTTGTCATCTTTTCTTGGGAAAGCAAGTAAAGGAATCTTTCAGCGACAAGGAAGGATGTCTTCTTCGAGGAAGTCTTCAAGAATCGCGAATAGGGGACCACAGAGAATGAAGGAGGGACCTACCCATTTCGATCTCACCGAAGAGGAAGAATTATCAAGTCAGCAACAGAGCCCGATTCACTCTCCACCACGTCACTCAACGCCATCTACCCCACAAGGTGCGGGTCAACAACCGGAGGAAGAGATAATCGAAGACGCAGACCCTGTAAGAGTCCAAAAACCCTCTTATATTTATAAACTCTACCATGCGTTGAAAAGTACTGGGACTCCGTTGAAATACGTGGATGATTTTCTTAAAGATAAGAATTATGGGAATGAGTATATCTTTCTGAGAAAAATGGAGGATTTGGGAATTGCTCCCAAGGGAAAGGCTGAGGAAGCACTTGCGAACATTCCAAGTGACCCTCGTATGTCGGGACCAAATTCGACTGACGGGAACGATGATGATAAAATGTTCAGTGATTTTCAACCTAGAATGGGTGTTGCTGCGAAGGTGAAGGGAAAAAGGATGGAGTTGTTTAAATCGAAGGAATAGGAGAATCTGTTCTTCAGACTGCTGAAACGAGGGGTGATAAACCCTAGGAGTGTTGATTTCGATTTCTTGGATGCCGTTACTGTGAACTTAAGGGAGAAGTTCAATCTACTTCAACTTGAGCAATTTTGCACCGATACCACAGACGGTTATGCGCAATTGACATCATACTTCTATTCGAATCTCAGCTTTTTAGATGCGAATAGAATATCATTCAGTGTTCGAGACTAGGACTATGTGGTAGACGTGGACATGTTGGCGGACATAATTGGAGTTGAACGAGGACGTTATCAACCAATCAAAGTCTCAGTTGCTCGTGCATCATTGGAACTTGTCAAAGATAGAGATATAGATGGAAGAATCATCTATTCAAGGATGCGTGCCATCAATATTGTGCTGCACAAAATTGTGATCAATTGCATCAGGCCCAAGTCTACATCAAAGACTGATGTGTCTAATTCCGAGGCAAAATTGATGTACGCAATCAACTCAGGGAAGAAGTTCTCTCTCCCTCACACTATTCTCTTTCACATGTACGAGCAATGTCGAAGGACAAGGGACAATTGCCTTACCTAGTGTCCGGTGACCAAGATCTTCGACACATGAATATTGAACCGCCACATACACTTTGTGTTTGACCGTGCGATAAGATGGTGGTAGGTTTGAAGATGTTGACGAAGATGCGTCTCGAAAGAACTTTCCAAGGCAATGGAGAAATTCGAGTGAAGACTCCAAGATCGTGCTCCGCTTCAAAGAGAAAAGGGAAGGAGGCCATTGGTGCCCCATCCAAAAAGAAGAAAACTCTCATCTTGGAGGATGAAGATGAGGAGGAAGATCTCACAATCATTGCCTTGATAAGGACCAGACGTTCTATACCTCAATCGACAGAACTTCAGAAGAAACAAAGAGAAGAAGAGGAGCAAGCCAAGAACAGAGAAGAAGAAGAGCAGCGAGAGAAGGAGAAAGAAGCTGAAGAAGAAGGAGAAGAAGAGAAAGAAAAGTCTGCAGCTGAATCTGGAGAGAAGGGGAATCAAGATACAGAAGAGCATGATCATCACTCTTCCCCTTTTGATGTCCTAGAGACAGGGGGAGTTGGCGAGCAAGAAAGGCCCACACCTCATGCTGCCAATAGTGAAGGTCTAAGACAATCTCCAGCAGAAGAATTTCAGGCTTCTCAATTGCCTGAAGAAGGACACGATACGTCAACACCAAATCTGCAAGATTATACAGAAGCTCCATCGTCTGCATTCACTCCATCTGAGAAATCAAATGCAAGTACACAAACGGACAATTCTGCAGATTTTCGTCGTATTCTAGATGTTCTTCTGGAAATGCGGGGCCAAATCTATGCTTTGGACTGTGAAATTCAAGCCATAAAGAATGCTGGACAAGCATCTTCGGTTACCCTGGAGGATAAAATGAAAGACCTAGCTCTACAAATTCAAGCCAATGCCAAAGGAGAGGAGGTAGCTCATCTAAGGGAAGACTTGAAGAGGCTAGAAGGCATAGTCCAGTCCATGGGAGATTTCTAGATCGTGCGCATTCCCAAGCAGACCTGACTCATTTCTCACCTTTTTTAATGATGACAAAAAGGGGGAGAAGCAATTTGAACCAACCATCTTTAAACTTTAAACTTTGACTTTAAATTTGTTTTTGTGGTTATGTTTGTTTTTTAGTATGACTTGAGTGAACTTGGGTGTGAATTTGAATTTGATTGAATTGGCTGTGGATTTTGATGCTTGACTGTTTGCATTTATATCAAGTGTTGTATATGGTATTACTCATGAAAGACTAACCAATTTTCTGTGGATGCGAGTCTCGGTTGTTTTATTAATCTTTATGAGATAGCCATATTGCTTGAGAAATGTTTTTGCAGGTCAAAGTTGTTCAAATCTACAGGAAAGTTTTGTCACCATCAAAAAGGAGGAGATTGTTGGAGAAATCTTTCCAGAATATTTTAAAGCTGACAAAACGTTTCTATCAGTCTAGTCTGGATATTTTTAGACCGTCTGTTTAAAGTCTGAAGACTTTATGATCACCAGACTCAAGACTTAAGACTCAAGACTCAAGACTCAAGACTATTCTCATTGACAGTCTTTCTAATCCAGTGACGAAGGAAATCCAGAGCCGAAGTATATGGTTGAGGATTTAATCCTATCCTCTGGAGAAGATCTCTTGGTTGGATAAATATAACGGATTCTTTTATTCGTATCTAGATCGATTGAAAATCCGGTGGTCGACGAAATATTCTTGGAATGTTCTATTCTTGGAAACCAAGATCCTGATTGTATGGGCGAACATGATTGATGGGCTATCGTCAGGTTTCTTTAATAGCTCGAATAATCTTCTTGATTGATTCCGTCCAACGGGTAGATTGGAGGAATTCCTTTGGTAAGTGCCAACGGGTATGATGGCATAAAGGAGTATAAAAAGGAAGACGTTCTAGTTGTTTGAGTACGTGATCGATAGAGAAATTCGCAGTCCGAAGCACCTTGATTGTTAGTCGATACATTTTGAGCGAAATTGTATACATAGAGAGTGTCTATACTTGGTGATACCTTGAGCGAGTGTGGTAGATCATCTACACCTAGAAATCAAGGAAGATCAACGCTGTAACATCTCTTTGTTCATAGTGGAATCCAGCCAATTGGTTGTCAGTGCAGAAGAGTGGACGTAGGCTTGAATCAAGCCGAACCACTATAAACCGCGTGTTCAATTCTCTCTTTTCTTTACTCGGTCTTACGTTGATCATTATTTGTTGCAAATCCTTCAACTGTCTAAGTATTGTGCAATTATCAAGAAAAATAATTTATATACCTACAAGTAGTTCAAAATCTTCAAGAGATGGACTCTTTGGGAAGGAAAAAAGCAATCAAGGAAGAGGAAGATCAACGGATTGAGGATTGAGCCGCAAAGGTCGATCACAATCCAAGGGAAAGTTTAAAGGGAGATGCTACGGGTGTAATGAGAAAGGGCATACCAAGAGTATTTATCAAAAAAGAATGAGAAAAAGAAGAAGAGCTCTGATGAAGCAAGTGTAAGCGACAACACTGAGACCAATGATGGGGATGTCTTGTCCATATTGTTAGGGAAGGACACCTCCGAAGATTCGTGGATCTTGGACTCCGGATGCACTTATCATATGAGTCCTCATCAAGAAGCCTTCGATGAGTACAAGGCATATAATGGTGGTTTAGTTTTCATGGGGAATGACACTTCGTGCAAGATTGTGGGAGTTGGAACCATGAATATCAGCATGTTTGATGGAATGATCAGAACCCTAGCGGGTGTGCATCATGTTCCAAGTCTAAAGAAGAATTCAATTTCATTGGGAGCACTTGAATTCGATGGACGCAAGTACTCGGCTCAAGGTGGAGTTTTGAAGGTGATCAAGGGAGCTCTGGTTGTTCTAAAGGGATGGGTGCATGGGAACCTATATTGGCTTATAGGAACCACAATGCATGGTGGAGCATTTGTTTCCACATATGCTAGTACGGAGATAGATAACACCTATCTATGGCATATAGACCTCAAGCATATGAGGAAAAGAGGATTGATCGAACTTCATAAGAGGAATGCACTCCAAGGTATAAAAACATGCAAATTAGATTTCTGTAGTTTTTGTGTGTTTGGAAAACAATGCAAAGTATGATTCAAGGTTGCAAATCATACGGGCAAGGGCATGCTTGAGTATGTACGCATGGATGTATGGAGTCCTTCACTAGTAAAGTCAAAAGGCAGGAAGGAATACTTCATGACATTCAATGACGATTTCTCTCAGAAAGTTTAGGTCTACTTGATGTGACACAAAAGTGAGGTCTTTGACAAGTTTAAAGAATGGAAAGTCGAAGTTGAGACTTCAATGAGGAAGGGGCTTAAGTGCTTGAGATTGGACAATGGAGGAGAGTACAAATTGACACAATTCATGGAGCTTTGCAAGAATGAAGGGATTAGACGTTACTTCACGATTCTGGATACGCCCCAATAGAATGGCATAATAAAAAGGACAAATTGGACCTTATTAAAGAGAGCTCGGAACATGAGGCTACATGCGAGACTGAGTAAGGAGTTTTAGGCTGAAGCTGTCTACATGGCATGTTATCTTGTAAATCGATCTCCATTAACTATAATTAAATGCAAAATCCCTAAGAGGTATGGATTGGTAAAACTATTGATTATTCTAATTTAAGAATATTCGATTGTCTTGCTTTTGTACATATGCAGAGTTCAAAGTGCTCGAAATTGGATTCAAAGTCGAAATAGTGCATATTTCTCGATTACTAGAAAGGGGTGAAAGGGTACAAATTATGGGATCCAAGTGAGAAGAAAGTTCTAATGAGCAGGGACGTTGTGTTTGATGAATATGCAATGTTGAAGTCAAGCTGCATGCCACACATGACTGCCGAAGAGGAGAGTGATTAATCTATCGTTAAGGTAGAGTTTGAAGCAAAGAATCTGCAGAGAATGGCGAGTCATCTGATGAAGCTCTGGAAGTTAAAGAAACAATAGAAGTTCCTTTATCATTGCGACGAGTTGAGTAAGGCGTACTCTCAAAGCACCGGAGAGATGCAATTATCGTAGGTTCTGATGATCCAAGCTCCTATCACAAAATTTTCAAAAGTGATCACAAAGGAAGGTGGATGACTGCGATGATTAAGGAGATGGAGTCATTACAAAAAAATGAGACGTGGGAACTTGTGAATAAGCCCAAGGATCGAAAAGTCATTAAGGATCGGAAAGTCATTGGCTGCAAATGGGTTCTTCGAAGAAAGGAAGTAGCAATGGAGAAAGAGCAAGATATATACAAGGCCCGATTTATTGCAAAGGGCTATGCATAGAAGGAGAGGATCGATTAGGATGAGATATTTACCCTGATTATAAGACACACATCAATTCGCATTTTACTAGTTATGGTGGCCATGGATGACTTTGAGTCGAGTAGCTAAATGTGAAGACGGCATTCCTTCATGATGACTTGGGTGAGAAAATTTACATGGAATAGCTTGAAGGCTTCAAGGTGGAATGGAACGAGGATCACATTTGTCTACTTAAGAGATCACTTTATGGTTTAAAGCAATCTCCAAGGCAATGGAATAAAAGGTTTGATTCTTTTATGCTTCGTATTAGCTACATGAGGAGTGTGCATGATTCTTGTGTCTACTATAGAGTTTTAAATATGAGTTGCTTATTTTGTTGATGCTTTATGTTGATGATATGTTGATTACTACAAGAAAAATGAGAGACATTTTTTCCCTAAAGTCTCAGTTAAGCAATGAGTTTGAAATGAAGGATCTTGGTGTTGCAAAGAGGATGCTTAACATGGAAATCTTTCAAGATAGACGTGCAAGTAACCTTTGGATAAATCATAAGAAGTATGTTAAGAAGGTCTTGGAGCAGTTCAACATGGGAAAAGGTAAATTGGTTTGTATACCCTTAGCAAATTACTTTAGATTATCTGAGACACAATGCCCTAACTCACATGAAGAGGTTGTAAAGATGTCTCAAGTACCCTATAGTAGCACAATAGTGAGCCTCATGTTTGTTATGGTTTGTAGCAGATCGGATTTGGCTCATGTAGTGAGTCTAGTAAGCCAACACATGAGTAATTCGGGTAAGAAGTATTGGGAAGCTGTTAAGTGGATCTTTCATCATTTGGCTAGAATTACTAGCATGGATTTGATGTTCAATTCAAAAGGATAATTAATCAATTTAGCAAGTTATGTCGATTTGGACTTTATTGGTGATGTGGACAAGGGAAGGTCCATCACGGGATACATCTTTACTATTGGAGATGGAGCTATTTCGTGGAGGGCAATGCTTCAGTCTATTGTAGAATAGTCTATAACCGAAGCTGAGTATATGGCAGCAACTGAGGTTGTGAAGGATGGAATGTAGTTGACAGGTTTGGTCATGGAGTTGGGTTTAAAGCAGGATAGTGCTACACTATTTTGCAATGGCCAAATCGCAATATGTCTCGTGAAGAATCAAGTGTTTCATTTTTGAATGAAATGCATTGAAGTTCGGCAGCACAAGATTCGAGAATTTGTATAGAATGGTAGCATTACTTTGAAGAAAATCCATACTAAAGATAATCCTATGAATATGCTCACAAAGACGATTACCACAAAAAAGTTCAAATCCTGGGGGGACTTGATATCTCTCACTCATCATTGAAGTTGATGGAGGCTGCACCAGTCTAGGTGCGGGCATACCTTTACGAAGGTACGGTGGAGAGTGAAATATATTTGTTTTTTGGTTCAAGTGGAGAATTGTGGTTTATTCAACCCAAAAGTGGAGATTTGCTTATGTTGTCTTGAATTCCATGAAATTTCGATCGATTAGAGACTCAAAAAAGTTGATCGGGAAGTCTAGGAAGGCTTGGAGCTTGCAGGCTATACGTTTCCAAATATATTTCCTAATTTGCACCTATCTACAAGGGATTCCATGGGAAATCGTCAAAATTCAATGCAATTGGGATATATCATGATATTGCTAATATTTATGGGATAATCACTAAAGATTTATTAGTTTGTTTTAAATTGGTAAGATCTTTAGGGTGGAATTCCTTTTCTATTGGGATTAGGGAAGTGAGGATTTGAGAATCTATTCATTCAGCATTGTATCTTGTATCTAAATATGCTCAAGAAAGAAGAAATCTTCTCTCTCTCTCTCTCTCTCCCTCCCTCCCATGGACATAGGTGGATTTTCGTCAAACCACGTAAATCTATGTGTTCTTGATTATTCTTATTTTTCAACTTTTTATTTCATCTAGTTAGGGTGCTATTTCATATAACAAACTTTGTCAATTCTCATGCATCAAAGCTTGCATCAAGGCAATTTGGGATGGCCACAAGCATTGAAAATGATGTACATTTAATAGTGCCTAGTTTTCTAAATGTTTCTAGCTTTTATGTACATAAATGTCTAGATTCTAAGTTTAAGTCTAGTCTTTTGCTCTTCTTTTGTTGTGTTATAAAAGGTCATTAGGTCTCTATAAAAAAATAGACTGGATTTGATTAATATAATTTGCTTAGAGCATTTCCCTTGAACCTTAAAAACTTCAAACCCCTTGAAAACATAGAAGATTTTTCACTCCATCCTTGAAGAGTCGAGAGCTTTTAAAGCCTGCATCCTTGAATAGTTGCAGCCATCAATCTCAAGGAATTAATGTCATTTCAACTTCATTGGGGACCTAGAAGAGAAACTATTGAAGTTTCTATCATTTCTTCATTATGTCCAATCCCATTTCACCCACTTCCATAATAAATCGACAAGGCTATAGTGCTTTAAGATGAAATCTTAAAACATGAAAGTTGTAGATTTTTGAGTCTTCGTTCTTTTAGCTTTAGAATCAGGTCATTCTGATCTAAATCGACAAATTTATGCTCGTTTTCTTGAGTAAGCAGAACAGAAATTTCTGCTCAATATTATGACTAAGGGTGTGAATGATAACTATTATGGCTAGAAATTGATTTCAAGAAGAGAAATTGATTTTTCTATTTCTATTCTTGGATGAGTTTCTAAGAAAAAAATATGCATTTGATAATGACACAAAATTTATATTTTCAGAATAGAAATTATTTTAATAACAACACAAAATTTCTCCCTTTTTGGCGTAGAATTCGGGCGGTGATTGGCGATCGGCGACGAGCGACGATTCGTTGTATACCTATTCACCCCCTCCCACGGCGAGTGGTGGCAGTGATGATAGCCGAGAGTGGCAACAGCAGCGAACGGTAGCCAGCAAAAACGGATGAACAACCAACTAATAACAAGGACAAAGATGAAAATAATTTTTATTTCTCATTTCTATTCCAGAAATAGAAAAGTAAATAATTTTTACTCTGATTTCTGTTTTAAACTTATTTCTAGAATAGAAATATATTTTAGAAATAGAAAAATGAAAAAGTTTTACTAAACAGATTCTTGTTTTAGGAACAAATTTGGAATAGAAAAATAATCTTGGAACATAAATAAAATGATTATCATGCGCACTCTAAATTTCTGTGCGTGTAAGTCGCTTGCCTGATCCTACCGTCTGAGTAGCTAATCTTGGGCTACATCATATTAGAAATAAATAAAGAACTTATGACGTTGATAGAAATTATATTATTTGGAACTTTGAACGTGACGGACTATTTTTTTCCCACTAAAATTGAATGTGATGTACTTGCTTTAAGAATGACGTGAGCAACAAAATTGTTAATGTGAAAAATTGTTATTTGATGATGTACATTCGCTGCTTATGAAAGATATGCCTTTCTAATGGTTGGAAGACAGTCCGATATTTTACTTATGGAGATTCAACATAACTGATTAGACCCACTAGAATAATGACTGCTCCACTCTACACCATATCGCTAATGTGGGACTTCTTTTGCATTACACCCTCACACGTGCACCTCGATAAATCTTTCTCTCAGGTATGAGCCTTTTGTGTCAAACCCACTCTCCCTTAATCTAGGTATTCTTTCACAATGATATTATCTCAATTCATATCTCCACCTCTGCTCAGCAAAGTTCGGTAAGAATACAACATCTGCCTTGATCCTCCTCAATCGCTTTGGCTCGGCCAAGCTCAACAAGAATACATTTTCTGAACCACCTTGAGTCACATTTGAAATATATTTCCTCGAGATATTCACCAAATGACAAGCCCCACATGTTGAGCCCAACCCATCTAAATCATTGATTCGCTACCACTTCTCAGGAGGTGTGGGCAGAAGCCCAATACCATCATGCGGGGAGATTGTTAAGAGAGTTGAAATTTGAGCATATCGACATATCTGGTTTGATTTGCATCATCTTTAAAACTTAAGCCTATGAGTTATAGGCAATTTTTGACAAAAAGGAATTATAGGCAAACATTAATTGCTCCATTTTACACCACATTCTCAAGTGGGATTCTTTTGCATAACACTTAGTGCACGACCCGTACATGTCTGTTTGTTTGGTCGAAAGCTCATAACCAATTTTTCCATCTGCTGATTTTATTTATTTTAGATCCATATCTATATATGTATATCCTTTTTCCTTGCCTTTTATCAATTTGTCTTATCCATCTCGCTCTTGCTTATACTTTCTCCAGTGTGAAGCTTATGATTAAGCATGGGACTGTGTTGATATTTTATCTAAGCATGTACACAATTCTCCAACTTTTCTATTATATTTTCGTTAGCACATTGACATTTTCTTTTTTCAAAAAAGTGAGATTGAAAGAACTAGCAACCACTAAGCCAATTTACCTATTTTGTCAAGCATGACAAACAACTGGAAAGCTTCATGAAATCACTATTGTATCCCAAATGGGAATGCAAAGAGGCCAAGGTTTGAGGACAATAATCGCGGACTTGTAGATGTGCGATAAACAAACAAGAACTTAGCAAAGTACCTTCAGCTGGATTGTTACCTATTTAATTTGTTTTATCGATCGTTGATTTCTTTTTTGTTTATAGATGGAAAGGAGATAATATTGATTTCGAGCCCATTGATCTGTTTGATCATATCTTTTGAGGAATGTCCTCGGAAACGACATAACTTTTTCGTCAGCTAAGATTTGTTTACGAAATTTTGGATGTGATAATTTTTTATTTGGGATTGAATTTGGTCCACCTGTTTAAATGCCTATTTTCAATTGATTTGATGAGGTTATCCTATGGTATAAAGGATACATGTGATGCTTATGTAAGATATACCTTTCTAATTGTTGGGAGGCATAGCAAAAGTAATATTAACTGCTTCACCTTACACCACATCTTTGATGTGAGACTTTTTTCACATGACACCTCATGTGCACCTCTTGGCAGGATCACAACATCTGTGCCTTGACTCCTTTTCGATCGTCTTGGCCCCTACCAAAGTCAGTAAGAACACATTATCCGCTACCTCGATCGAGAGTCATGTCCAATATTCCTTTTCTTGAGATGTCTACTGGGCGCCGATCGACAAGTCTAGTTATTGTGAGTTGCAACAAAAACTCGGTACATTTACTTTTAGGGAGATCACCAAGGAAAATGCCAAGTTTGAGCTTGTGAACATATCCAATTGAACCCACCTTATTTCAAAAACTCAAGCCAATGAGTTAAAGGTGGGCTAGGATACTATTAATTGCTCTATTTTACACCACATTTCCAAATTGGGACTTTTTTTTTTGGCAAAAACCCTCACACATGCAAATCAACATTAATAGACAAGCGAACCATTTGTACATATTTGTTTATTTAGTCAAAATCTCATAGCCAATTTTCCATCTGCTGATTTTATCCATTTTAGATCCTTGCAACTTAGGCACCAAAAATGTGGTATATATGCTTTTTTTTTTTTGTCCTTGTCTCAATTCATCCTACATATCTCTCTCTTATATAGTCGCAATACTTATACTTGCACAGGTGTGAAGCATATGATGAAGCATGGGAGTGTGTTTATACTTTATCCAGGCATGTGCACAGTGCTTCCAACTTTTCCATTATTATTTATTAAAACATTGATATTAAATAAAGTGAAGTTGAAAGAACTAGAGAACATCTAGGCCAATAATGTAGACCCAAATTCATTATCGTTGAAGCTTGACTAACGTTTGTAAAGCTTCATGAGATCGTTATTAAATTGTAAATGGGAATGCAAAGATCCAAAATTTGACAGATAATCAACTGTTTAATAAATTTATCTAGGTCATTTCATTATTTTCTGTTTTGGGGTAGAAATGAGATCATAGTACTTAACAAAAATAAAAAGTACAAGAGTCCGAGCCCAATGGTTCAAGTCCCTTAAATTATTTCTTTTGAGGAATGCCTTCGAAAACAACATAACTTTTCTTGGAATTGAAATGTCAAAGGCTGAGATTGCTAATTACATACAAGCTAAAACATTAGTCTCGTAAAAGCATTTGCATGTTGGAAAAAGCAGAGCAGTGACCCGAACGCGCGGGATTAAAGAAACATTCCTGCCTGCTTCCGCAACGTTGGAAAGGTAAAGAGCATGGAATGTGATGTACCAGCTTTAAGAATGATGTGATAAATTTTATTTGGTGCTGATTTTGATCTGTTTATTTAAATGCCTATGTTCAGTTCATTAGATGCGAAGGCACACTAGTGAAGATTTTATGTGTTTGAATTATATCTTAAATATATTTATATTTATAGACACATGTACATATTCCTTTAACATGACATATATATGCTCTGCAAGAAAAGATTCTAATCGTTGGGAGACATAGCGGAAGCCTAATATATTCACTTAGGGAGATGCTAAGTTTGAGTTCATGAACATATTTAGTTGGACCCTCTAAGATTATATTAACTTCTTTACTTTACATCCTTTACCTAATGTGGGACTTCTTTCTCATGACACCCTCACATGTGCACCTCAACAAATCTATACTTCATCTGTGGACCATCTATGTTAAGCTTGCTCCCCTTTAATTTAGGCATTTTTCCACACCAGCATCCTTTCAAATCGCTAAATTGGCCCAGCTTGGTAAAATCACAACATTTGCCTTGACTCCTCCTCCATTGCCTTGGTCTGGCCAAACTCAGCAGATCGCTCTATTGGTCACCTCAATCAAGAATCACATACGAGGTTTCTGTCCTTGAGATATTCACTAAATGCCGATTCACTCATGTTGAGCCCACTTCATTGAAATCATCGGCTGTGATACTACTTTTAGGGAGGCACAAGGAAAGCCCAAAACTTTTACCTAGGGATATTGCTAAGCTTAAGCCCAAGCCCAACAATATATCTTATTGGACTCACCTTTACTTAGAAATTGAAATCAATAAGTTATAAACCAATTAGAATATTATTGACTTCTACATTTTACAACACATCCTGAATGTGAGGTTTCTTTCATATAATATCCTTACACGTGCATCTCCATACTATAAGTGAAATGATGATATTTTGGGAAACTATAAAAACATACGTGCGGGTATGAGAAGGCTTTTATAGTTTTTTTTTTTTTTTTTATAGTGGGCCATTTGTTTATTTAGTCAAAAGCCCATAACCTAATTATTTATTTGCTGATTTTACTAATTTAGGTCCGTACATATATATAACGTTAAGTAGCATTATCTATACTTTCTCAGGTGAAAAGGTTATGATTAAGCGTGGGAGTGTGTTAATATTTTATCCGGGCATGCGCGCAATGCTCCAACTTTTCTATTATAATTTAGTTAAAGCATTGAAATTCAAATAAAGTGAAGTTGAAAGAACTAGGCAACCGCCAAAGCATTGATGTAAAAAACAATGTACTAATCTGTTAAGCAGAACTAACAGCGCAAACCTTCAGGAAATTACCGCTGCATCCTTAATGGGAATGCAAAGGGTTCCGCGATGCCACCAAACCTCAAAATGGGGTTTCACGGTTATTGACTCATTCCTTTCTTGTCTCCTGTATATTGGATGCAAATTGCGCAATCCTAGGATCTTCATAACCAGAATAAGAATATGCATAATTGAATAGAAAGATTAACGCACCTGTTTTGGGATCCATCGAACATAAAGCGGAAGCAGAAAAAAGAATTACCCACATATCAAGAGGATTCACGCATCAAGTCATTTTCCTCTATTGCCCTCCGTATCACTGGCTCAATGAGGCAGCCCCCCTCACGTTTAGCGTTAGGTAAACACCCCTTAAGTGAGGATATATGTGAGAATTAGAGTCATAGGAAAGACTTGAGCACTATTTATAAAGTTTCCAGCCAGTCCCCATCATTACGGGCTAAGCTCAACTTGGCCCACACTAGCCAGCCTATATTAGACTAATTAAGAAACCTTCTATCTCACCATAGACCAACCCTGTTTTACGGTAACTGTAAAAACAATAAATTACAATATCAATTAAATTAATCCACATTAGGAAAACTCTTACATTCTCTTACTTGGATTATATTGATTGAAATCGTACTATATGTGCGCACATTTGGTCCATAGATAATTCTTAATAGTTAATCATATCCCATAGTCTTAAACACAAAATCATGACGGTAACTGCATGTATACACACAGAGTATTCCATGGTCACGGATGCTCTTAACTTTATTGACATGGATTCAATATGGTAGTGTGTTAAATAGATAGCATCTCTCATAGAGAGATCCCATTTGTTAGTCACCATTCTCTTACCTCAGGTGTCACAAAAATTTGTGCCACTAGAGAATGATTTATGATTCCAATGAATCCACATATGTCTTGTTAGCCTTCACTTAAGGTTTGTACAATACCTTGAGACTTTATTGATATGCATTCAACATAATAACAACACATTCAAAAATATTTTATTGAATGTAAAAGTTGATACATATTAAACCATTACTAAATGTAACAAATACAGATGAAACATTTATCAGAGTAAAGCCAAAATAACTCCCACTAAACAACAGTATCTCATTATGCTCCTAGGCCTATGTTAATGACATATCACTCAAATACACATAAGTGTAGGTCTTTAATTAATGGATCTGCAACCATATCATCTGTGAAATATATGTTATATTATAATGTCACATTTTTGTATCGTTTGCTTTTGGTCAAAAGTTTTAACCACCATATATTTAGAACCCTTGAGACCTCTGTAGTAAATAAATAATACTATAAATTTGTTATCTCAATACAATCGTATGGGTCTATCCATAAAGTTAAAACGATCAACTCTTTCATGAGATTCTGGAGCCTAAAAGCCCAAGTAACAGCCTAGAAGAATGTTACTAACACTGCTTACATAGTAGAATATGACATAGAACTTTATTTACTGCATTTCCTGCTAACATTAATATGTATTCCGTTATTGATTTCATGTCATCCTAACAGCCAGTAAAGTTTACATCTGAATACCTTACTAATTGTAAGAATTGAACATGTCTGTAAATTAGCATATAATCTCTTGTCTTATTTAAGTACCTTAAAATCTTCTTAGCAACAACTCGGTGATCACGTCCTGGATTTGACTGATATCTTCCTAGAAGTCCTGTCACAAAGAAGATATTAGTCTAGTGCAAATTCGAGCATACATTTTACTTTTAAGTGCACTGACACAAGGTACACCATTTAATTAGATTTTCTCAATATCTAAATAAGGACAATGTGATAGATTTAGTCTATCACCCTTAACAACATGAGCAATTCCTGGCTTACAATAATGTATATTGAATATTTCCAATATATAATAAGTAAATGTCCTCCGAGAAAATCTAATATAATATGGCAAAAACAATTCTTACAGACATCAGTACAAATGATATAAGATGTCTCAAGGTCACAACTTGTAAGCAAAATATCATGTACATAGAGTATGAGAAAAAACAAATTTCCTCCAACTGACCTTGCAGTATATTGAATTACTTTGTTCCTAATTGAACAAGATAACAATACTATGAAACTTTAATAATATTGTCTAGAAACTTGCTTAAGGCCATGAATTAGAACATTTCAGTCTATACACAAGCTTACTTGAATTTACTGCAAAATCATCTAGTTGCACTATATAGATTTTGTATCTATTTGACGTAAGTCCATATCAAAATAAATTATTAATGGCACGTTCACTCTGAAAGAATCTTTAAAAATACTAGAAAGAAATATTTATTTCTTCATTATTAACTATCCACCCCTCTTTTAAAGTAAAAAAATTAGCTACCAATTTGGCTTTAAATTCCACGATCTTTCTTTGAAATTCTTTTAGTTTAGTACGCCAATTTGCAACTAATGAACTTATGATCTTTAGGCAAATAAGTTAGTTTCCAAATACTATGATGTTTTATAGATTGCATATCACCTTCTATGACATCTAATTACATACTTGATTGAGAATAAGAAACGACATTTATAAATATGTCATTCATCAACCATATAGTATATATTGTAATCATGCTCTTACAAATAAATTATATAGTCTGATGGTATAACTAATCGTCTTTTCCTAACAAATCTCCTTAATAAAGCTGTAACCACTTCGTTTTGCATTTGAGAGGTTTAAGAAATCTCATTATAAACTATATCAAGAATAGTACCTTGAACCTCAACAAGTTTAATCTATGGTACAGGAGATTTCATAATTATCTGTATAGGTAAAGATAAAAACACACTGATCTTCCATCGTACTATTATTTTTAATAGTCTGAGAGCAGCTATTCTCTACAATTACGTCAATCTTTAGAAACTTTAGAGTATGTGATTCCATAATTCTTGCACCTTCTTTAGGGTCATAAAATTAATACCCCTTTGAACAATCCGAGTAAGATACAAAATAATTCCAAGTTAATCTAAATTCCATCGCACTTAATATTGGATTAGATAACCTCACTTTTGCATGACACCTCTAAATTTCATATGATTCAAGTAATTTATGTCCAGTCTATAACTCAAAAGAAGTTTATGAAATTATTTTTGTACGTGAAAAAGTTACTTTCAAAATATCAGCCCATAGAAGATTGGATAAATTAGTCTTACTAATAATACTCATCACCATGTTCAATATGGTGCATTTATGCCTTTCGAGCAAATCTTTTTGTCAAGATTTCAGGTATAGTAATTAAGTTACCACTCCAGAATCTACCAAGTATTTGACAAATGACCTTTTAAGCTATTTCGCATTGTCATACTTGCCAAAATACTCACGGTCATTGTTAAGCCTGACAACCTTTTAAGACTAATTGTAATTATTTTATTCTTTATCTTGGTCATTTTCTTTAAATAGAAAACTTTCAGAAACAACATTTTAACCATATACGAGATGTATATGTTATTAGGACTTAAACGGAATCCTTACAGATGTGTCATAATTTCGATATTAGACAAGACATAATTACAAGCCACTAGGGCTTCTATCATCTTATAGCAGTGTAATCAGTAGATAAGCCACTTTTCAAGTGTTCCATAATGGAATGCTTCATGGACAGTAAGTAAATTCTATTACTATTTTCCCAAGCAACAAATCATATGTCCACTACTTAAAAATTTGAAGCAGTTAAAACCTCAATAATAGTGGAGTTATTAATTACATAAAATATGACTAAAAAAAAGCAATATATATAATTAGCATCATGTGAGCACTATGTAACTTGACGTACAAGTACACATTCAGAGAGTTATATGCATAATCATATAATCATCTTTGGGCAGAATACATGACATGCAGTTGTACACTCCCTACATGATAGCGGTTATGAGAATATATTTTAATTTTCGTGAATTCATCACCTTTGGCCATATGAATCACTGAGATCAGTCAATCCTCTACCACACCATCATGTATCCCTCTATGAACTAATGCACAATCACCTCATTTGGGAGTATGACCACGCATTAGACCAGGAGACATTCCAATCAACATACGAGACCGAAATTTCTCAAACCCAATTAAGCGTGCCGCTTTGGCGGTCACTACTCAATTGAATCATTGAAACTCTCTCATACCAGGGATTAAACTTTATTACTCACATACATCATATACATGTGATTTTAACTTTAGTGATATGGACAGGTTATCACTAAAATCACATATCATGCTAATTATATTGCTTTATCCATTAATAAAAATTAATCATATATATATATAGCAAACCTGAAAGACAGATTCCAATGAGATGACCGATCACAGCAACACAAGAAAATTTCATAACATAGAAGTAAGCATCTTTTGTGCACCTCGATTACTGATTACTAGAACAACATTAAAAGAATACCGATTGAAAGGATCCCTCACAAGTTAACATCAATAGCAATATATGATACTCAAAATTGACAAACTTGATAGTTGATCAACTATTGCTCATGAGTTTCATAAGGCAAAATATGACTTTAAGACCAATAGCTGATTTATTAGCCAATTTTAAGTAAGAAATTATCATTGCATCAACCAGTGGCCTATAAATTGAGTCAAAACACAGAACCAAATATCTAAACTATAACAGTAGATACAATTGCTCTGTGTAAATGCTATCATACTTCTTAACCATAAAAAATATTCAACTTGATAGACATTAACTAGCGATCAGATGAATTTAGATACAATATGCAATAATTTAACTGACATGCATTACCCACATTCAGTAGATGTGTTAATCAATACAATCAGTTTGGTCACAGATTCTTAAGAAGTCCATCATTCAAAAGGTACTAGCGTGTCAAGGAGTATACTTGAGAAACAAGAGTTTCATAACCTTTACTGTTTCTTATCACCTCAATACATAACTCAAATATTATCACACACTGATTATATTTCATTAAGCCAGTTTCAATTTATAATAAAGTTTGATTTTTATTAATGAATCACATCATTATAATGTTTATGTGATAACATACCTGCAACCCAACACTTGTATTTCCAAAATCACAGAAAATACATGAAAAATACGCAAAAATACAATAAAAATACACGTATTTAGGGCTTTGTATGTATTTTCACATCCACAAAATCATCAAACATATAAAATAAATACACCACAAGATAGAGCATGGAGATATGAATCCAACGCCACCAACCACGCGTTGAACGGAAACTCCACGCGCCCACTGCACGGTGTGTGGAGCTCACGTGAGAGCCGCGCCCCACGCGTGAGGGCGTGTGAAGGCGAGTGAGGCGCGTCTTCGACGCCCAGGCGGTGCGTGGCCGCGCTTGGGGGCGCGTGTGGCCTCCTTCGGCGACGCGCCACCCATGGTTCTACTCGTCTTAACGAGCCCAGTCCAAATATATAATTTTATTTTAGTTTTATTGAACAAAAAATCTCGAAAATCTCAAATTAGGGCAAAATCCTATGCGTTCAAGTTCTAGGGTTATGGAGACTCTGATACCACATGTTGGACACAAATTGCGCAACCCTATGATCTCCATAACCAGAACAAGAACATGCATAATTGAGTAGAAAGATTAACACACCTGTTTTGGGATCCATCGAACATAAAGCGGAAGCATAAAAAAGAATTACCCACATATCAAGGGGATTCACGCATCAAGTCCTTCTCCTCTATTGCTCTCCATATCACTGACTCAATGAGACGGCCCCCCTCACGTTTAACGTTAGGTAAACGCCCCTTAGGTGATGATACATGTTAGAATTAGGATTAGATGAGAGACTTGAGCACTATTTATAGAGTTTCCAGCCAATCCCCCTCATTACGGGCCACGCTCAACTTAGTCCACACTAGCCAACCCATATTAGACTAATTAAGAAACCTTCTATCTCACCTTAGACCAACCCTGTTTTATGGTAACCGTATAAACAGTAAATTACAATATCAATTAATTTAGTCCACATTAAGAAAACTCTTACACTGTACTCCCGACCATCTTCAATAACTTAAACCCGCTGAAACGATGACTGCACCGATGGGAAAGAATCTGCTTCCTCTTTATTCGCACGGTCTAATGGTTTGGATGGATAAAAGGGGATCTCATCCTTACACCGACGTCAATATTGTGTGTACCGTTTGGATAATCCTTTACATGTTCAATTTTCGGGTCGATGGCGTGTCATGTGATTGTCCGACAAGTTTGGCCAAAGATCAGAAGGCACTAAGGGAGTACAGAATTTCCATCTATGTACTTTCATAGGCACAAGAATATTCACACCTTGATAAGGACTCCTATGGCTAAAATGTCATTGTGGAGATTTGGGTTCACGTCTTACTCGGTTCTTAGTATTGATGGGGTATTTTGGAGGTTCAAGATTTACTTATCGAAGTTGGGCTTTTCTCATAGAAAGCGAGTGTTAGAATAATTAATAAAAAGGCAAACGTTAAAGAATGTAGTTAGGGTACTTGTTGGGCCTCATTAATTATTCTGTGGAAATATAAATTTGTATATTTGAAGTAAGTGACTTCTTCGAAATTTGGCGTTGCTCAATTTTCAGCATATGCCGATACACTTTATTTTTTTTATGGTCAGTGGTTTTAACTAGTGCCTCTGAGGTATTTTATTAACAAGACCCTTATAACATGGTGATTATCTGAATTACTTGATCAAAATTAAAGAAGTATCGTACTAACTCTGAGAAAAAAAAAAAGATGTCGAATAATGAAATTTAACAAATATCCTTACTCTTTAACATTTGCTTTTTATTAATTTTTCCGACTCTCGCTTTTTCTATGACAAAGAGGCTCATTTTTGGTAAGTAAACCTTGAACACCCAAAATGCCTTATTGATATGATGGATCAGGCAAGATGCGAGCAAAATCAAATGAATGACTCGCATATTTTGCAATCTCCTTTCTTCCCATGTTGAATCAAGCCTTATAAGTACACACTTGTATTTTCGTGGGGCAAATTCACCAAATGATTACAACATATTGTAGTTCCTATTTCAATTTATAGGAAGCTTAAAGGGGGCAAGTGCCTCCATTGGCCCCATGGTGAAGCCGTCCATGCTGACAAGACAAATTCAAGATGATGTCAATTGGAGTATTTTCTCTGTAGATGATATGGTGTTGGTAGGTGAAACCCATGCTGGAGCTAACCAGAAACCTGAACTTCGAAGGGAAACTTTGTTAACCTGAGGGTGTAAGTCTAGGAAGTAAAGAAACTCAACGAAACCTCGAGAAAATTGGACATCATGGAGTACTGAGGACTGAATCCTTCCATCAACTTCGATCTAATTTGACAAAACTGGAGATCATGCGGACGACACCTTGAGAATGCTTCGTGGGACATGACATTCAAGAGAAAAGGCAAGATTCGAAATCAAAAAATGCAGGTAGAAGCAGGGACTGCCAACCAATCGAGGATAATATGAGAGGAGGTCGTTTGAGATGTTTCGATCACGTCAAACGGAAGACCTTTGGGTGGATGCCTCGGTGAGGATATGAGCAAGGAACGAAAACCATAGACAGGAGGGGTATTGGCACGAACTATTTAGAGTTTGTAGAAGATCTAATAAACGATCAAAGGTAGCGACTTTGATAGGATTTCTATGACCGACAACAATAGCAGGACAGAAAGCTTCAAGCTTTGAAGATGTCCAGTGGATTTGGGTCAGTTGAGCAACTAATCCAACAGACAACTGTATAGCAGCTACTCAGGCTAGAGGCCGAGTTTGTAGTGAGAGTTACAGTTCTAATGTTCCCTTATATCTGCAGTTTTTATTTGATGCTGATGTTGCAGGTAGACCGCCTTGATGTAATAGTGCTGTATTTTCCATATGGATGAGAATTGAGCAGTTTTTATGGCGAAAGAACAAATTGTTTTGTTCCCTGCGGAATAAGTTCATGCTTTCATCTAGTTTCATCCTCTATGACAATCATTTGAGTGGGCTCTCTCTTTCATTTCATGCTAGTCCGATCGCTCGAAATATTGTTTTGAATAGTCTAATGAATCGAGTCTAGCAGAGATTTCAGAGAAAATTATTATGTCTGGCGGTGAGAAGTTACAGGGTACCATGCTTAAACAGAGTCGTGCTTCTAATCATCAAATGCGCATGAATTTGTACAGTTTAATTGACATGGAATTCTCAAGTCCTAGACGGTAGATACACTCTAACCTCCATAGCAGAAACTTCTGGAAAGATAGATGTTTAACAGCAGCTAGGAAGGGAAGGAAATAGAAAACCTAGACAAACATTTCTAATCTCAGCATCAAATAATATTCAAACAAAGGAAACAATTATATAATGATTGCAGGAAATCCCATCCTGCACTACTAATTTATTTCCAGCCACCCTGAATCTCAACTGAGGACCAAAGTCCAGAATACTTCAATGCCAAGCGAAGATGGCCGAGTTGAGGACTGAGCCGTTCCTGAGCAGACCTGGCCGAACTGGCTGAAGCTCTCCTCGTCCAACAGTCATGTTCAACATTGTATAGAGAAGAAATTGCGGCAACTATAACCGCGTATTGTCCTGATTTTGTACAAATTACAGAGGGAGATCATGCACGATTGCTCCAAGCGCCACATTAGTCTCTTCAATCGTTTACCATCCAAAGATTTCTCTATCAGAATCCGTCTTACCCTCTCTTTAGGACAAATACTCTGTTATCTAACAGAAGTAGAAGAAAA
Source organism: Eucalyptus polyanthemos subsp. polyanthemos (assembly GCA_017140185.1). Classification (NCBI taxonomy): domain Eukaryota; kingdom Viridiplantae; phylum Streptophyta; class Magnoliopsida; order Myrtales; family Myrtaceae; genus Eucalyptus; species Eucalyptus polyanthemos. The sequence continues at coordinate 61,768,675 of CM029459.1, read as the reverse complement.
CAGAGCACCTCAAAACCCATCATGAACCCGCCCATCAGAATCACAAATTTTACACATATTGAACATGCTGCCACCATCATAGAACAAAGACCATTAAATTTACTCGATTGTCACACAGACCGTCACACTTCCTCATGCTTGTCTTCATCGTCTTCATCTGAATCCTTCTTCTCTTTCTTCTTCAAGTAACCCCACTTCCTCAGCACCCACACTCATAGCCTCACCACATTCCCCATGAACACCACCCCCATCAGGCACAGCCAGCACACCACCGACACGTCCGTCAGGTCCTTCAGCATCCCCCACGTGTCAGCCAGCGATATGTTGCGCAGCGCTATGAAGTAGGTGATCGCCTGCCCCGTGATCGCTAGCCACATGATCACCATCTGGGTCCACATCCAGCGTTGCCGCTTTATTGGAAGCCCGCTCAAGAGGAGCAGGATGATGCTGAGGGAGGACAGGAAGGCCAGTGGGTTGAAGATCATGAACTGTCCGTAGGCGATCCGCTGGATGTGGGCCATGATAGAGGTGCCCGCCATGTGCGGTTCCTTCACCGGGTTGTTGTTGGCATCGACCTTGTAGTCATCCTGCCAGACACCTCCCGGCGGCATGGTCGCAGCTTGGAACGCCACCGTCACTAGCAGCGAAGTGACCACCATTAGTGAATCTCTCCTGGCTCAGCCAATCGGCTTCCACTGGGGGTCTTCTTAGAGCACTCAGTTTCTTTGATAGGGGTTTCCTTAAAGTACTCCGTTTCTTTGACGGGGCTTTCTTGGTGGAGAGTGATGGGGAGTTTTTAGGTGATCTTGAGATGGTGTTGTAGGAGGTCATTCTTGGTGGTGGGTCAAGAACTGGACCATAGCGATATGGGACTGATTGGATGTCTCTGGAGAGTGAAGCTCCTGAACTTTGAAGGGATGTCTCATTTTCAAGAACTCTCGAGCCTCCTGGACCCTGCTCAAGAATGTCTAGTGCTGTGAGGCCACTTGAGTTTGGTGTGTTCACCTCCAGTCCTGGGATTGTAAGCAAGAACTTTTATCATCTGCACAAAAAATTTTGGGGATAAATTCCCCAGTGCAAGATTACTGAAGTCCATGTTGCTGGCCTCAAGACTGATCCTGGGAAGAGAAGGTCCGGGGAAGTTCAAACCAGCAACAATCTGGTTCCCGTTGGTTGCTCGCTAATGGAATGGGAAAGAGCAATAAGCATCCGTTTCTGAAGTCAAAGACTGCTTCTTCTATATCTACTGCCTCAGCAACAACTAAAACACAGCCTGGTGACACATTGTGGAGCATCTTATCCCGTGTTCATGGAACTGGTGCTAAATGGAAGGAATTGGTGGCTCTTAACCCACACATACGCAACCCCCATATTATTCTCCCAAACAAAACCGTCAGGTTGCATTAAGTTGGGGGTGCGAAACGGAACTTCTTGAAAGAGGCTTGTTTTGCCAAGCTGGGTTGAGTGAAGTTTATGAGCTGCGTTAGTTGTGGGCTTGCTGATTGAAACCACACATTGTGGTCGTCTGTTGTGTTCTTTTTTTGATAAGAACAGAGAACACGTAGACAGCAAAAAGAACAGAAAAAGGAGTTTACAGCAGAAGCAGAGAACAAGTTTACAGCAGAAAACAAAGCATCGTATTCAGGAAAACTGAAAAAAAAAGGTTCAAAATACATACTAAAACGTAACCACAAACCCACGTCGCCGACTAACGGCTTGCTTGATCCACAAAATCAGCAATAGATCAGAATATCTAAGATACGTGCAGCTAACTGCTCCTAGGAGATAAGATTGACTAACCAACTCCTAAAAAACAGGACACTAACAAATTGACAAAACAAAACAAAAAGAGAAAAAACAGCACGTGCAATCTTGATACATCAACACTCTCCTCCTGGATCAAGTACTGCACACTCCTAGCTTTGCCCCGAGAAGTTCAAATCGACCAACATGAAATGACTTTGTGAATATATCGCAATCTGGTTTTCTGAATTGCAGTACACCGATTTCACCTCTTCAGCCTTTTGCACTTCTCTCAAGAAGTAAAACTTGACCTTAAAATGCTTTGTTCTTCCATGAAATACCGGATTTTGTGAAATGGCCAAAGTAGCTTGATTATCCACAAACACTTCTATATCTTCTTCTTGCTGCATATGCGAGATCATCCATTAGCTTCTTCAACCATAATGCACGATTCACAGCTGCAGTAGCTGCAATGAACTCGGCTTCTGCGTTGATTGAGCCACTATTTCTGCTTCTTTGAACACCAAGAAAAACATGCCGACCCAAATGTAAAACAATAACCTGAAGTGCTCCTCATATCATCCATTGATCCCGCCCATTCACTATCGAATACCCCCGCAACTTAAACTCCCGAACTCTACAAAATTTAATCCCATATGAAAGAGTACCTCTCAAGTACCTCAATACCCTCTTTGCAGCTACCATATGCAACTCACTTGCACAATTGAGAAATCTAGATAAAACACTTACAGGAAACATGATGTCCGGCCTAGTTGCGGTGAGATACATAAGACAGCCAATCAAACTTCTATAAACTCTTTCATCTGCAGTGCTTTGATCCATCCTCCTTTTGAAGCTTTTCCTTATGACCCATTGGAGTACTCACACTCTTGCACTCCTCCATGTTGAATCTCCTTAGGATCTCCTTCAAATACTTCTTTTGATGAGATAAAAACTTCATTCGAGTCTGCACGACTTCCATTCCTAGAAAATATGACATTTCACCAAGATCAGTCATTTCAAACATCTTCATCATTTCTTGCTTAAATGCAATGTCGAGCACTATTACTCCCCTGTCACCATCATATCATCCACATAAAGAGACACCACCACTAAGTCGAGATACTAACTTCTTGACATATAGAGTGGATTCACGAGGCTTTTCTTGAAACCTAGACCCAACAAGTGCTCATCCATCTTGCTATACCATGCTCTGGGAGCTTGCCTCAAGCCATAGAGAGCCTTTCTCAGCTAAAAAACTTTCTCCTCTTGGCCTGGTGTGATAAAACCTTTTGGCTACTCAACATAAATCTCCTCCTGCAGCACTCTATTCAAAAATGCAGATTTCACATTTAACCGATATACTTTCCATCCTTATTGAGCTGCCAAAGCAAGAATCACTCTAATTGTATCAAGTTTTGTCATGAGAGCAAAGGTTTTTGAGAAATCAACTCCCCAAACCTGTGCATATCCTTTCACCACCAACCTGGCCTTATGCTTATTCACTGAGCCATTAGGATTAAATCTGGTCCTGAAAACCCATTTTACTCCATTCACCTTCCTATCTTCAAGCCTCTCCACTAGCTCCCATGTTTGGTTCTTTCTATCATAGCCAACTCTTCCTTCATTGCATTCATCCACCTCTGATCACTTTTAGCTTCCTCATAACCTGCCGGTTCCAAAATAGCCACACTACACCTTTGATATATATCAGTCAAAGATCTGGTACCTCTAACTGGAACATCATCCACCAGTTCGTCAGGTTCTAATGAGACCTCTTTGTGCTTGCCTTGTGGCTCATTTGTCCAATCCCATTTCTCATCTTCTAGGAACTGAACATCCCTGCTAGTGATCATCTTTCCTGTCTGAGGTTGATAGATCCTGTAAGCTTTTGATACTAAACTATAGCCAACAAAGATCCCGAGGTTCGGCTTTCTCTCCCAACTTGTCTCTCTTGACTTGTGGAATATGAGAAAAACACAAACAGCCAAACACCTTCAAATTTTTTAGAATTGGCTTGACATCAAACCAAGCTTCAAAGGGTGTCTTCATCTCCAATACCCTCGTAGGTAATCTATTCGCATAGAAAAACTGTTGTGCTTGCTTTGCATACGCCCAAAACTCTTTTGGTAGACTCTTCTCATATAGCAAACACCTAGTCATCTCCATAATAGTTCTATTCTTCCTCTCACTAACTCCATTTTGCTGTGGAGAGTAAGGAGCAGTAAGCTGATGCTCAATTCCAGCCTCTTCACAAAAATATTTAAACCTCGTGAAGTGTATTCTGTTCCATTATCGGATCTAATGACCTGAATCTTGCAGCCACTTTGGTTCTCAACCCATTTCTTAAACTTCGAAATACCTCAGCAACTTCGACTTCGCTTCATAAAGTAAATCCAGCACATTCTAGTATAATCATCAATGAAAATAATGAAATACCTGCTGCCATTTAGTGAAGGAATCACTTGTGGACCACATAGATCCGTATGAATCATTTGCAACTTCTCTGTCGCTCTCCAAGTGGATTTCTTGAAGGGAAGTCTTGTCTCGCTTGCCTAGCAAACAAGCTTTGCACCTTGTGATCTCCTCCTCCAGGTTTGGTAACCCGGTTGCCATTTTATTCCTCTGCATGAACAGCACGCCTTTATGATGAAAGTGCCCCAACCTCTTGTGCCATAATTCTAAATCATTAGCGACACTTGAATGCCATCTGCTCCTTCTCAAGAGGATTCAAAGAAAAACTTTTCTGTTGCATTTTTATCTTGAACAACTCGACCATTGGAGTCAAAGATCAAACACTTCTCCTCTTCAAATATCACCTTAAATCCCTTTTCTACCAACTGCCCCACACTCAACAAATTCTGATCAATTTTAGGCACATACATCACATCGAAATCAGCTTCGTTCCAGCACAACTCTCCATTGCTACGGTCCCTTTACCTTTCACTTCTAAATACTCCCCATTCCCAATCCTCACTCTTGACTTCAACAACTTGTCAAGGTTTATAAACAGCGTTTCATCACTTGTCATATGGTTTGTGCAACCACTATCAACAAGCCAACTATCACATGGAGTACTAGAGGAGAAACAAGAGGCAACAAACAGTTGATCTACCTCTTGCTGAAGCTGCAGCATGTGCCTCACCCCGCTGCTGATCTCTCTTCTCTTTGCAGAATTTTTCAATGTGTCCAAGCTTATGACACTTTCTCGCACCTAACATCGGCCTCTTCCAACATCTAAAGTGTGGATGATTCTTTTTTCCACAAGTGCTTGACATGAGGAATATCTTCCCCAATTGTTCTTGGAGTTGCTCGCACAATTCTCTCCTGCGCAGCAGCTTCGAACCACTCGCCATTTCCTTTCTTCCCTTTCCACTTGTTAACTTTTCCTCCTACATTCTGCTGTTCTTTGGCCAGCAAAGCTCCTTCATGTACTTCCTTCCACCCTCATTAACCTCCTTTGCTCTTGTGCTTGCAAAGCACTTAGCAATTCCGCCAACTTGATCGAGACAAATCCTTGGTATTCTCCAAAGAGGCAATAGTTGCCTCAAACCTTTCGGGCAAGGAGACAAGAATCTTCGCACTAGCCTATTATCGAGAGGTCGGTGCCTAGAACTCTTGCACGATTTGCAATATTTATCAACTTACCGAATACTCCTTAATTGTCTCGATTCCTTCATCTGCAGTCTCTCGAATTACGTGATCAAGTTTAACCCCTTCATGCTTCGATCCTCTCATCTCCTTGATACTCGGCTTTGAGGAAGTCCCAAATAGCTTTGGCTGATTCACAAGCCATAATTCTGCTGAAAATGGCGGGCGAGACAGCAGCATATAAACAAGACTTTGCCTTTGCTTTCCTTGTCGTCCTCTCCTTGTGAAACTTGATTTGATTGATGGTTGGATTGTCGGGAAGGGGAGCGACTTCATAATCTTGTTCCACAGCTTCCCAAAAATCACAACCCTCTAGATAGGCTCGCATTCTCACCGCCCGGGCTTGATAATTTTCTCCATCAAACGTTGGCGGAGCCATTGCTGAAAAACCACTCGATCCCGCCTCCATCTTGCTTTTAACTTCTATGGATGCGAGACACCTCTCAATCAATCAACCTCACAAGTCACTCACAGCCCCTTAAGATCAAGAGAGCTCGATACCAGTGTTGTGTTCTTTTTTTGATAAGAACGAGAGAACACGTAGACAGCAAAAAGAACAGAAAAAGGAGTTTACAGCGAAAGCGAGAGAACAAGTTTACAGCAGAAAACAGAGCATCGTATTCAGGAAAACTGAAAAAAAAAGGTTCAAAATACATACTAAAACGTAACCACAAACCCACGTCGCCGACTAACGGCTTGCTTGATCCACAAAATCAGCAATAGATCAGAATATCTAAGATACGTGCAGCTAACTGCTCCTAGGAGATAAGATTGACTAACCAACTCCTAAAAAACAGGACACTAACAAATTGACAAAACAAAACAAAAAGAGAAAAAACAGCACGTGCAGTCTTGATACATCAACATCGTCTAAGACAGATGGAAGTACTGGCTCCTGCCTTTGAGAGCTCTCTTACCTTCCCAATTGTTATGGACTGATTATCACCAGACATCTCTCTCTTCTTCCATCCCCTGTAATCAGTTTGCATACGAACAGTAATTTTCTGTGTTTTGTGAGGGATGATACGCTACCAATCCTTTGTCTTGTGATTAGGAACAACAGATCGGTCCATGAGATTTTAGGTTGCATTTCTGCCTTGTCCCTCCTCTACTTGTCTATACAAAGAAGAAAAGATCGTTTGGCAAGAAGTCATAATATCAGAGCTTGAATGTTGTTTTAGAAGAAGCACGCATTCTGGTACGTGACCATTACATATGAAACTAGCGCAGCTTTGATTCCAACCTTTGAGGGAGGATCAGCTTGCACGGCCTGCGAATAATAATGGAGTGTTTTCTGTGAAATCTGTGTATCACTTCCTTGAAATTAGGCAGGAAAGATAGTGTAGGAAGTTCATGTAAATGGTGTGACTGCCTTATGGTTTGGTGCCATGGGGTTGAAATTGATCAGACACAGAGGCTCACTAGCTTTGATCAGATGGCTTTTGGACATCCAGCATTGGAGAAGAATATGAAGGAAGCATAAAAGAAGTGCGGATGCTTTTGAGGAAGGTGGGTTCGGTTGTTTGGTGTGATTGGAAAGAGAATGGTGAAGCTTTGTGAGACAAATCATAGAATGGCCCAATGTTGCTTTTCCCTACTAATTTGCGGCATATGTAAGAGTAGATCAGATTATTTTGTGGCCAGGCCTTCCCATTCACTTTAGAAAGATTCGGCTACGTGGCCGAGACATCTCTGATGAGGAGAGCTCGAGAATAATGCAAGATGGACTCTGTGTTTGGTTTAGTAGTCTCATTAAATCGTTTGCACAACTAGCGGTACTCAGAATGATCTTATGACATAGGGATTGAGTTAGAAAGAACATAGGCATCAAGACTATGCAGTAATCCTTTGTCCCACCAGATAGTACACTAGATCTTGATATTGCCCCTAGATCTGCACCAACTCACACATCCTGATATCCACTTCTTGAGCTTTTGCGGATCTTTCGGAGGACGATCACGAGGTATCGAACGATGTGAACCAGAAAAAGAATGGCTACAGCGCAGAGCCAAACATACATGAAGACCTCAGCCCCTGGGATCGGTGATTGGGTGGTTGCTTGGGTGGGTGGGCTAGCCGCTTTGATCGACCACGTGTCTTCAAATTCCCTCTTCACGTTCAAGAAGGCCAGCATGGACTGGAGGTAAGTCAGCGCCGTGAAAATGATGGTCACCCACATTGTGGCCATCAGAATCCACATCAGAACCTTCTTCCCCAAGGGGAAGCCACTTATGAGCAAGAAGATCGTGCTAAGGGATGCAAGAAAAGAGATGGTGTTGTATGTCCAGAACATTGGGTAACCCATCGGATCGTTTGCAGCCATTATTGGTGTTCCTGCGTAGTATAAGATGGCGCCATTGTTGTTGTCTTTCTGATCGTTGTCCCACACGCCACCGGGAGGGCTAATGCCGGCTTGGTAAGCCATGGCTGCGATCACGGTGGCAGTTATCTATCGTGACGTGAAAGAAAGTTTTAGATTGTGAATGAATAAATAGTGTTTCGACTATATTTATACATACGAAGATCATCGAGTCAAAGTTAGTCATTCCAACAAATGCACAAATTCAATTGATGATTTTTCCTATATTTATGTAAATACTAGAAAATTGTAGTGAGCTCTCTACAGAAATAGAGCTCATGGATTAAATTATGAAAAAACTAAGTGTATGAATATATACATATATGAGAAAAAAAATGAAGATAATTTGAAATTTGAATGCCTTTTTCTAAAGGTTGCTATTGTTGTTAGAAAATCAAAATCTAATAACTAAATGTGTCGATTCTAGCCGCTGATGAGGCTCGCCCTCACTAGGCCACCGTGAGGGCGGCAAAGGTCTGAGTGAGGCCAAACTTGCCTAGCCGCCAATGAGGCTCGGCTGGCAACGCTTGGCCTTGCTAGGGGTTGTTGACGCTCCAACGAGATTGCCAGCCCTCGTGTAGCTGGTCGGTGGCAACCGGCCAAAGAGGAAGAAGGAGAAGAAGAAGGAGAAGAAGAAAAATAGAGAGAAATATAATAAAATGATTAAAAAATTAAAAGAAGTTCTAGATCACAAAAGAATTTAAACTCTTACCAAATGCATTTCTATACTAGAAATAAAAATTTTGAACAGTTACTAGATGTCTTTAAATACTCGAAACTCATTCAAGGAAAAAAAAAAATTATTTCTAAGTAAAAATTGTTCCCGAAAACAAAATGGTAACCAAATATATCCCAAGTCGTTGAGAATATTTTGAGAAGACAAAAGATTGAGTCTTTTAGAAATCCTCTTTACTTTATGTATTAGTATAGATATTTAAAGAAAATCACCCAACCGCTTCATATTTAGATTTTCTTGAGTGCCATTACTTTCTTAAATATTCATCAACTTGTTTCATCTCTTCTCACTATTAGATTTCTTATAATACCCTATGTTTTTTTTTTTTGGGGTGAAATTATAATACCCTCTGTTTTTTTTATTTTTAATCATAAGCCATCTATTATTGTAACTACTCATCTTCTTTCTCTACATAGCTATTTAATTACGAGCAATTTAGTACATATGTATAAAACCTTTTTAACAAAGCATAACTATTTATTTTAAGCGACAAAAATGATCATTTTTAAAAATATATTTTCTGAATCATCCATTTTTAATGAAATAAACATAAAGTTTAAATTAATTAGCAGTGAGCTATGATGTTAATTGCAATAACATGATCGATCTGATCTAAGTTATCAGCAAATACTCCAAGACATCTAGCTAAAGCATTACCATCAAAGAATCGCGCTTCTTCTTGATCCATTTCTTGTGTTTGTCTTCCTCCTGCTTCCTGATTTCACTCGATAAAGACAGTGGTAGACGTGACTCTACCGAAGGAGTATTGGTGGAGGGAGGTGCTACAGATGCTAGGTCAACTACAACAGTTGAATTCTCCTAATTCGTGTTATCAACAACTGCTTGGTGAGTTGTCGATGCAGGGAATCTTATGGCTCTCGGAGCTTCAACATGTACTAATAGTTCTCTCAATTCAATGACTTTGAAATCCTTTGGAAAAGATTCCACTATATCCAAAGCAAAGAAGCCATTTCTATTCACTGTGTTCACATCCACTTCGCTTCTTTGGAGCAAATATTTCACTATCTGTACAAAAGGATGAGCTTCTTATCAATTATAAAAGAAACAACGAATAAAGATACTTCCTGTAAGTTACTTCAATCGATAAATCCCCTAAAGTTTGAATGCAGCAAGCTTGAGTCTATAGAAAAGTGAGAATGAGCCGGATTTTATCTGCACAAAACGTTCAATTAGAATACGATATCTAATGTCTTCACAATTTTGAAGCAATTCGAAGCAAAAATGATTACCTCTATTTGCTTGTTTGCTGCGGCCAAATGCAAAATGGTATTACCCTCATCATCCTGAGCTTTCACCAAATCACCATCTCTCACTGTCTCCACCAGGACTTTCAAGCCTCCAAACGATTATGACTCACTCCCAGATGGAGAGCGGTTTGGCCATGACTCAGCCTGTGCTCAGCCGCCTCCGGTCTCGCCTTCACCAGCTCTATAACAATGTTGCTTCGGCCCTTCATCATGGCTAGATGAAGTGGGGTCCACCCATCTTCGTCATGGACAAGGCATGCAAGGGGGTATGATTGTAACAATTCCCTTGCTATTTCGACATATCCGTTCGCAGATGCCCAGTGAAGAGGTGTACGTTCATATGATTTATATATATCGCATTTTCAAATCAAATAGACCAAGCTACTCAAATTTACTGGTGTTTGGAATATCTTTCAGGCTGAATTAACCTAGAAATCTATGACTTAATTTCTGTCAAAATTTTGTTAATTTCCTTGAGATATATGATAAGTTTGATTTCTCGAAAAGATCATGAAAATTGGAAAAGAAAATGCTACATGTGCAAAATCTAATTTGATAAGCAAGATAGTCTAATATATATAGAGATATTCCATGTAAATATAGTTTATAAATTACTTTACACATGGCTAAACTTGCAAAAACCTAATCAAAAGAGTTGCGATTCCCCTGATTATCTGGTGTGTGACGATGACCAGGTTCAGTTTGATTTGATAAAAGGATATCAAACAACCACAATCAAGGTTTTCGCTTCGACATACCTGCAAGTCCAACTTTATAGCCAAATCCCTTTTATGAGCCAAAAGAACCTTGGCAAAATGTACATGACCTTGCATACAGGCCACATGCAATGGAGTCTCATCGAAGCAAGTGACAGGAGCCCGAGCCAGGATGAGTCCGTCTTCTTGCAGCAACTGAGCTAACGACTCGACGCACCGTCAAGCGACGCTTCATAGAGCCTCCTCTCTCGGTGGCTTCTTTCAAGTGCTGAGGAAGCTTGTTGATGCGATGGCGGGGATGGCGACCTCCTTCTCGGGCTTGTGATCGATGGCATTGTTCCCTGCTTGTGGGTGAACTCGAAATCGCTCGGGTTGATCATTTGGAGTGATTTTCCTCTAATAAGTGGTGTTACTGTAATATGCAGTTTTTTTTTTTTTGAGCTACTACTGTAATATGCAGTTTTTTTGAACAGAACTGTAATATGCAGTTGAAAAGTGAAAAAGTCGGATGATGATCCAGAAGCCTCTCACGGAGTTGACTTGTTGTTATTGATAATCTTAGCCGTTGGTTTGTGCTACGCGGATCATCGTACTCATTTTTAACGGCTGCGATGCAAGAAGTGCCGACAAGCTACCAGTTCATTAAAGAGAGAATATTGCTTACCTTGGAAGGATCAAGTCATTTATGTTCTGGTCCATTCACGGATGGACACCTGTCCAGCGGTCTCTCTCTTCTCTCCATCTTCTTATTTTCTCCTCTTCCTCGTACTTTCCTGCAGTGCTGCACGCATTAATGGCGCTTTCTCTCTCCTCTTTTCGAAGAATGAACACCTCCGCGCTGCAGCTTCCCTTCCCTTCCCTCCTTTCTTTCCTTCTCAATTCAAAAATTTTGGGTAAGAGTTCGCAACTCTCTAGGTTGCGACGTTGTGTTACTTCTCCGACCGGCTGCGGGGCTGGGTCATCTCCGCTCTCTTTGCCCCAAAGCTCGTTGCTTCTTCGGCTTCCGTCGTTGTGTTCCTTCTCCGCTCTGCTTCCCTGCGCAAGACGGCGAGGAATGTTGTTGCTGTAAGTCGCAGACTCCAAGCGATAAAAGAAGTTCCAGCTCTCGCTGATTCGACTTCGGATCTGCTACGTTTCGCGGCTCATAACAATGAGTTGATTTGGCGAGTGCTGGCCGCGACCGGCTGCAGGAGCTACTGGTGAAGGAGATAGAGGGGAGAGCCGGCATATGCAGCGACGGAGATGGAGAGAGCGAGTGGAGGAAGGTGATGGAGGCGTCGTTCGGAAAGATGAGCGAGGAGGTTGGAGGGAGGGAAGGGGGTGGACGCGTCGACGAGTACGGCGGGGTCGACGGCTGAAGCCCATCTTGCCCTGTTGGTTTAATCAGTAAACTAGAATTCGTCCTGTGATCTTTTGTGGTCAGCCACGCTTTGTTCATTCTGCAATTCTTTGATAGAACGCTGCTGAAATCACTTCAGGTCGCCACAAACGGGTGATAGCTAGCGGCACCCCGTTGCAATATGGCATGTTACCAGGTTGATAAATGAACGCAAAAAGCTCTTGCCAATACTTTTATACCATCTCTTCTTCAATGACATGTCCATTTTCTGATATCGAAACAGTAACAAGGTCTTCAGCCAGTGAAAGCGAGTAAAGTCATCTTCATATTGAAATGGTACAGTTTGAAAGGTGGCAAGATTTTCCTGAGCAACATCTTTATAGCGTTTATCACAGTAGATACTCGATCGGTTGCCAATGCTAGATCAGTAGCAGACTAAATTACTTGAGCTAAAGTGAAAATAGTTATGTCCTGTCATGCATCATATCTTGAGTTAAATCTCTTGGATTTCGATTAAAATGGCTTATTGACTCCCCTGAATAACCTAACAGGCTTGCTGAGAAGGAGAGTGGAAGCAGCTGGAGGAAGGGTCATAGATTGGAATGGATCCCGTGTCCTAGGCGTGCTTGCTACATTGAGGTCAATGGGTATGTGGGACTGAACTTGATGATGAAGATCAAATTAGCGAGCGAACTTCTAAAATTCTTGCCGCGCATCATGCCAACTCCTTGGACTGGATACGTGGAGGGTCAAAGGGGGATAGAAGGCGTGGCAAAGGCTCTGGTAGGAAGTGTGGTCTTTTGGGAAATAACTTCACAGTTGCATTGATGGTGCAACTACGGGATCCTTTGCGGAATTATGAACCAGTCGGTGCACCAATGCTTGCGCTAATTCAGGTCGAGAGAGTGTTTGTTCCACCAAAGCCAAGGATTTACCTCAAGGTTTCTGAAGTAAAATATGAGGATGAAGAGGATGAGTCAGCCGAGTCCAAAAAGAAGGAAGAAATTAAGGAGTGGACAGAAGAAAAGAAGTCTGAGGTGGAAGAAATTCCCCAGTATAAGATTACTGAAGTCCATGTTGCTGGTCTCAAGACTGATCCTGGGAAGAGAAAGGTCTGGGGAAGTTCAAACCAGCAACAATCTGGTTCCCGTTGGTTGCTCGCTAATGGAATGGGGAAGAGCAATAAGCATCCGTTCCTGAAGTCGAAGACTGCTTCTTCTAAATCTACTGCCCCAGCAACAACTAAGGTACAGCCTGGTGACACACTGTGGAGCATCTCATCCCGTGTTCATGGAACTGGTGCTAAATAGAAGGAATTGGCAGTTCTTAACCCACACATAGGCAATCCCAAAATTATTCTCCCAAATGAAACCGTCAGGTTGTGTTAAGTTGGGGTTGTGAAACGGATCTTCTTGAAAGAGGCTAGGTTTGCCAAGCTGGGTGGAGTGAAGTTTATGAGCTACATTAGTTGTGGGCTTGCTGATCGAAACCACACATTGTGGTTGTCTAAGAAAGATGAAAGTGCTGGCTCCTGCCTTCGAGAACTCTCTTACCTTCCCAATTGTTATGGACTGATTATCACCAGTCTTAAGGTACAAAAGATCTGTCTATGCAATTGTTTTCATCTCTCTCTTCTTCCATCCCCTGTAATCAGTTTGCATATGAACAGCAATTTTTTGTGTTTTGTTTGGGATGATACGCTACCAATCCTTTGTATTGTGATTAGGAACAACAGATCGGTCCATGAGATTTTAGGTTCCATTTCTACCTTGTCCCTCCTCTACTTGTCTATATAAAGAGGAAAAGATCCTTTGGCAAGCAGTTATAATATCAGAGCTTGAATGTTGTTTTAGCAGAAGCACACGTTCTGGTATGTGAACATTACACATGAAACTAGCACTGCTTTGATTCCGACCTTTGAGGGAGGATCAGCTTGTACGGCCTGCGAATAATAACGGAGTGTTTCCTGTGAAATTTGTGTGTCTCTTCCTTAAGATTAGGCAGGAAAGGTTGTGTGAGAAGTTTGTGTAAGTGGTGTGACTGCATCATGGTTTGGTGCCATGGGGTTGAAATTGATCAGCCAGAGAGGCTCACTAGCTTTGATCAGATGGCTTTTGGACATCTACCAGCAATGGAGAAGAATATGAAGTATAAAAGAAGTGTGGATGCTTTTGAGGTAGATGGGTTCGGTTGTCTGGTGTAATTGGAAAGAAAGAGGTGAAGCTGTGTGGGACAAATCATAGAATGGCTCAACCTATGCTAGTAAGTATCAGGTCAGACCGAGATTAGATCCTTGAAGGAAGATTTGTCTGACCATTCGGAGGATAAAAAACAAGAAAACTCCCAATGTTGCTTTTGCCTACTAATTCCCGGCATACATAGCCTTCCCAGTCTCTTTGGAAAGATTTGGCTATTCCGGCGAGACATCTGTGATGAGGAGAACTTGAGAATAGTGCGAGATGGACTCTGCGATTGGTTTAGTAGTCTCATTAAATCGTTTGCACAACTAGCAGTACTCAGAATGATCTTATGACATAGGGATTGAGTTAGAAAGAACACAGGCATCAAGACTATGCAGTAATCCTTTGTCCGACCAGATGAATACACTAGATCTTGATATTGCCACTTGATCTGTACCAACTCACACCCTGATATCCACTTCTTGAGCTTTTGCGGATCTTTCACATTCCAGAGGACGATTGCGAGGAATCGAACGGTGTGAACTAGAAAAACAATGTTTACAATGGCAGACCAAACAGTCAAGTAGCGCCTAATCACCATGATCGCCCCCCAATCCGCGGAGTACCAAACCTCTGTGGTCGGGCTCCCATCTTTAGGTTCCCTCTGTACGAACGAGATGCCTGTCATGGAATAGACGTAAGTCAGCCCCATGAAAGTGATGGTCATCCACATTGTGGCCGTCAGAATCCACATCAGAACTAGGGGTGAGCGTGGTTCCCGGGTAGAACCGGGAACCGGGGAACCGAACCGGAGGTTCCGGTTCGGTTCCCGGTTCTAAAGGGACCGGTTCCGGTTCCCGGTTCCCATTTTCTAGGAACCGGAACCGGAACCGGCACTGGGAACCGAAACCGGTTCGATTAGGGCTCAAAACACCCCCCCCCAAATCACAAATTCTCACTTATTCCACAGAATCCACACACACGACACACTGAGTTCTCTCGTCTTCGCCCGTCGGTTCTCCATCTTTGCTCGACGCCACCGCCGGTCGCCCTCGAGTCTCGACGCCACCGCCGGTCTCCCTCGACGCCACTGCCGCTGATCTCTGCTCGAGGGTCGAGGCCACCTTCGCTCGCCCTTGATAGCACCGCGGCTGACCTCTTCGCCCGTCCGTTCTCCATCTCTGCTCGACGCCACCGCCGGTCACCCTCGAGTCTCGACGCCACCGCCGGTCTCCCTCGACGCCACTGCTCCAGGGTCGAGGCCACCTTCGCTCGCCTTCGACGACACCGCCGCTAACCTCTGGCTCACCGCTTGCCCTCGACGCCACCACTCGCTGACCCCTGCTCGAGGCCACCTCCGCTCTCCCTCGACGGCACCGCCGCTGACCTCTGGCTCGTCGCTTGCCATATTGCTCTGCTGGGTCGAATTGTGCAGAGGCCGGCGTTGTTCCGAACGGCCATCCCCCGCCAATACCAACTTCTGATCAAGTAAGTGTTTTCCTCCATGGTCAATGTTCACGAATCGCTACTTTCTGTTCAACTGGTCTTTCCTCTTTTGCTCTTGCCTTGAATCGAACTTGGGAAAAGTGTGGGTTTGCAAGAATGCTCACTTAATTTGAAATGTTTGTGCTGTGCGTGCGAGTTCTCGCCTTTCCGTGCGCGTCCAATTCTTGAAAATCTGGTACCGATCGTTTGCAGTTGCTCTACGCTGAAAAACGGAAATTTGATGGTTTTGTTTTGTTACTTTGCAGTCACCGTGAACGAAGTGGAAGCGTTGCACGAGCTGTACAAGAAACTGAGCAATTCGATCATTGATGATGGTCTAATCCACAAGGTAAATCACGGTGCGTCATTCGATACTTACCATACGTGTTTTGTCGAGTCGTTAATTTCATCGGCTTTTTTCTCCCGTTCTATTTACTGAGCCCTTTGGAGGGAAGTCTTGGATTTCCTTTAGCTAGATTGACCAATCCATACATATGGCATGAATTGCCTGGGGACTAAAGATTATGATCATTTACTCGTATTTTGAAGTTAAAAGGCTTATAATTCTTGTTCTGTTCGTGTAGTTTGCTCACAATCAGATCTCTTTGTTGTAAGTTTGTAACATTCAGCGTAGTTACTGTGGTCTACCTAAAATGAGCGTCAAAGAATATGACACCATATGCTTGCTTTATACTAATTAGCTGCAAAGGGCTTAGTATTCGTGCTCATATCTCTGCATGGCTGTGACCTTTGTCCAATCCGCATGCAATGATATGTACCAACCAATTGCACGCATTTTTATCCAATTACCAACCGTTAATTGTTAAACATCTGTTGGGCAGAGGAGGAGCTTCAGTTGGCACTGTTCCAGACTCCATCAGGATTCAGTGTAGTTTTCTCTAGATTTATTGTCTACTGAAGTTTTCTAATGCAAGATTACAAACGAGGATACTCCTTATATGTCTTAGGAGAGATTGAAAAAAGAACAAGAAGAAAAGGAACATAAGAAGAAAGAGAAGGCCGAGGCACACTTGTACACAATCATTAAGGTGAGCATTTCTCAAGCCTTGAGGCATCTGCTTTGATTTTGGTTATCTGGGATGCCTTTTTGAGCTTGGCAGCTTATAAACGTCATGGTGCTTATAGGTTGCGCGGGATGAAGACCTTGCTGAACAGATTGGCAAGGATATTTATTTTGACCTGGTGGATCATGACAAAGTTAAAAGTTTCCACATTCAAAAGCAGATGCCTTTTAACATCTTCAAGGTGCAATTTCAGATTCTGGTTGCTTTAATTTTCCCTGACGAATCACATTAAGAACTCCACTAGCCACTTTGAGCAAAAGAATGGAGATCCAGTGCTTTGGCTTAAGAGATGAATGAGAGCATCTCTTTCATGACACCAGGGTCAATAAAGGGAGAGTCAGCATTAAGGTTCTTTTGGCTTAAGCTTTCAGGATTAAATTGAATTAGTGGCAGGGTTTTGAAGGCCAAGAAAGAAAACTTCTTCAGACCGTCAGTATATTTGCCGTGGTAGAATTTGTTTACTGTCCTATATATTAGCTTCTCTGTAGATCCAACTATTGTGCACAAGCGATGCTAAAAAAATTCAGAATGCTTTGGGAAATGGGAATGCGGTGCTGCCTTCTGTTTTTAATGCCATTCTATACCGAATAATTATCTGAAACTTTTTTCGACCAAAAACAAAATATTATCTGAAACTTCATTCACCCTTTTCCGTGCCCAACTTGTTCTCGGTTGTCTTATAAAGTTTCTCTGGCTTCTGTCATCAAGATTTTTTAATGAACCGGCCTAAATGGTGCATGCAGGAGGAGGTTGCTAAAGAATTCGGCGTTCCGGTGCAATTTCAGCGGTTCTGGCTATGGGCAAAACGCCAGAACCACACTTATCGTCCTAATCGGCCATTGACTCCGGCAGAGGAAATGCAATCTGCGAGTACAATTTCTCAGAACTGTTTCTCACGCACTTTTTTTTTTTTGTTGGTTTAATTTCTGTTTAGCTTCAGTTGGGAAATCATTTAGCCTTTTTAGTCTACGTAATGTTGTGTTAATGTGCTGCACTATTTACTTTCTATTATCTGGTACTTGAGTTTTTGATATCACTTGGTTGATTATTTTTGTGTATGGGTGGAAAATAACAGGGAAGATGCTTGTTCAGCTTATTCATGCCAGAGTTAATTGTTCTTTAGAGTGATATTTTCACTTACCTGCATTGGAAGGATATCGTTTGATTCTGCATTTTATTGGCAGAGATGCTTCCTTTTTTCTATTTTTGCATTTCGTTCTTTCGTTTTCTTTTTAAATTTTCCATAATGCTTATGTTCATTTCGTCATTCTCTATCCACTGTTTCAATGCTTTTGGTTTGGGTCTTTGCTTTCTTTCCCTTTGTATTTGTTTTTCTTTTCGATGTAATGTAGGTAGGACAGTTGAGAGAAGTGTCAAATAAAGTTCCGAATGCCGAATTGAAGTTGTTCTTGGAAGTAGAACTCGGGCTGGTAAATTTTCTTGTTGCATCTTGGTCAATAGAATGCTTTCATATGCTTGGTGGCATCACTCATTTGGTTGAACTGTATTTTTTCAGGATATGCATAATGCACCCCATTGCCCCACGACAAGTCAAAGGAAGATATATTATTGTTCTTCAAGCTTTATGATCCCGAGAAGGGAGAGCTGCGGTAACTTATTGCCTCTGTGAACATTCTATTGTAGCACATAAATCTGAAACTTAAATCACTCGTCACTTCGTTCGATACAGATGTGTTGGAAGGCTTTTCGTGAAGGGTACTGGTAAACCCGCAGAAATCTTGACCAAGTTAAATGAAATGGCCGGCTATTCTCCGACCAAGAAATCAAGCTTTACGAGGTTTATTTTCATCGATGGATTTACATCATTTATGTAATTCATACCTATTCAGCTAGTCATATTGAGAAAACCCGGGGTTCTATTAATTTTAAGGCCTGTGTTGACACTTGACATCCTATTTATGTTGACATGTTTGATGGGGACTCTATTTTGTTGACAAGCTCTATTTTGTTTATGGATGTGCGATATGATTGCAGTATCTTTTTTGTGCTTTCTTGTTCGGGAAATAAAGTTCGAGCCTAATGTCATGTGTGAACCGTTGACAAGAAAGTGACATTTCAAGCTAGCCAGGTACAGTAGATTGCCTTCTAATGCAGGGTTGCCTGAGTAAGTCTCCAAACTAATTGTTGAATTGGCTGCAGCTTGAAGATGGAGATATCCTGTGCTTCCAGAAATCTTTTCCAACTGAAAATGGTGAACAGTTTTCCTATCCAGATGTCCCTTCCTTTCTGGAGTATGTGCACAATCGTCAAGTATGTATCCTTTTTGTTTTTTTATGCGGTTCATGATATTGCTCTCTCCAAAGGCATGAATTAATACCCCTGCAACTTCATGTATTGTAGATTGTCCACTTCCGTTCTCTTGAAAAACCCAAGGAGGATGATTTCTCTTTGGAGATGTGAGTATGGACACAGTTCTTAGTTAGCCTTTCTGCGTTGCTTGTGCATATGTTGCTGTCAAAATCAAAATTATTGATATTTGCAATTTTATATTTAAGGTCTAAGCTGTATACCTATGATGATGTTGTGGAAAGAGTTGCTCAAAAAGAGCTTGGTTTGGATGATCCATCAAAGATCAGGCTCACATCTCACAACTGTTACACTCAAGAACCCAAGCCCCATCCTATAAAGTGTCGTGGAGTGGATCATTTGTCGATATGTTGGTTCACTATAACCAGGTAGAGTAATTATATCCATTGGAGACTTCTAATGGATTGAAATTTAAGGAGCTGAAATGTCTTCTTCCACTTCCACATTCATGCGAGTTCGGATATATTGTACTATGAAGTGCTAGATATACCTCTTCCGAACCGCAAGGTTTAAAAACTTTAAAAGTAGCATTTCATCATGCTACTAAGGATGAAGTAAGTATTCGATTGATGCTTGTCACTTTGCGTGGAGGTTTGCTGCTGATTTTTGTTGTTTCGCTTTTGTATCTTGTAGGTGGTCATCCATACGATCAGACTTCCAAAGCAGAGTACCGTTGGAGATGTGCTTAGTGATCTCAAGACAAAGGTAATTTTGGCTGTCTTGGTGCTATTTCTTGCTAGGGGTGAGCGTGGTTCCCGGGTAGAACCGGGAACCGGGGAACCGAACCGGAGGTTCCCGTTCGGTTCCCTGTTCTAAAGGAACCGGTTCCGGTTCCCGGTTCCCCTTTTCTAGGAACCGGTGGTTATTGCACGGTGTTGGTCCCAGGGTTCAACATGCTGATCCTAAAATTTTGACATTTGCAGCGACGACTTTATGAAGCCACATAATCAGAAACTGCAGAAGATTACTTGTTTTATTGTCATCCTGAAAATCAGAAAACAGCACATAATCAGAAAGTGTGGAAATGGTTTGTCCCATTGACCTTTCTTCTTCTACAGTTGTCTGTTCATCAATTTGTTCATGTACAATGTACATGCCTTCTCAAAAGACTATGCCCATCTTTTTCCCACGGATTATTCTGTTATTCCTTTTTTTTTTGGATGCTTTTGCTCCCAAGGAACTATTTTTGACAATTTATGTACATAGAAGCTTTGGTTCGTCTCTTTCCTTCTCCGTTATAGTTCAAATCTAAAAATGAACCCAAAAAAAAGAAAAAGAACCTGTTGGAACCTGGAACCGACCCTGGAACCTGTGACAGGGTAGGTTCCAGGTTCTTGGTTCTGACGGGTAGGTTCCAGGTTCCAAAAAATGAGGAACCTGTACCCGAGGGTAGGTTCCAGGTTCCAGCCGGAACCTGTAAGGAACCGGGAACCGCTCACCCCTAATCAGAACCTTCTTCCCCAAGGGCTAGCCACTCATGGGCAAGAAGATCGTGCTAAGGGATGCAAGAAAAGAGACGGTGTTGCATGTCCAAAAATATGGGGAAGCCTCTGGATTGTTTGCAGCCATTATCGATGTTCCCGCGTAATAATAGATGGTAGGGGTGTGCAAAATACCCGGGATCCGCCCGGACCGCCCGGAACCGGACCGGAACCGCCCGGAACCGGACCGGAACCGCCCGGAACCGGCGGGTCTTGAGGGAACCGGTCCGGTTCCCGGTTCCAATAAATTGGAACCAGTGGGTACCGGTCCGGTTCCCGGTTCCGTGGGCGGATCCGCCCACCGGACCGGACCGGAACCTTTTTAATATTAAAAAAAAAAATTACTAAGAGAAACCCTACATCTCATCTCACTCTTTAGGGAACCTTTACCTTTGGTCAAAGAAAATTTAACCATCTATGGTTATTTGCAAGTAGGAAATGGGAGAATGTTGCATTCCATTTGTTCGCGTTTTTTTATCTACGAGATATATTTATAATTACAACAAATAAATATTTGTTCCACGTACTTAAATTTGATTTTTCTTTCTTTGGTTTGCTTTGATGTCATGTAATTGTTTTTTTGTTGAAAACCAAAAAATTTCGTGTCAAAACCGGTTCCATGGATCCACCGGAACCGGACCGGACCGCGGTCCGGTTCCCGGGTGGATCCACGCAACAAACGGGTGGATCCCGGTTCCAATTTTTCAGAACCGGTCCTTAGCGGGCGGTTCCCGGTTCTAGGTCGGGAATCGCCCGCCCGGACCATGCACACCCCTAATAGATGGTGCCGCTTTGGTAATTCTGATCGTCGTTCCACAAGCCGCCGGGAGGGCTAAGCTGGCTTGGTAAGCCATGGCTGCGATCACAGTGACAATTATTTGTCGTTACGTGAAAGGAAGTTTTAAAATTGCGAATGAAGAAATAATGTTTCACCTATATTTGAAAATACGAAGATCGTCGAGTCAAAGTTAGTCATTTCGACAAATACACAAATTCAATTGATGGCTTTTCCTATATTTATTGAAAAAAAACAAGAAAATTGTGGCTAGCTCTCTACAGAAATAGAGGTCATGGATTAAATTATGAAAAAACTAAGTGTATGAATATAGACATATATGAGAAAAAAAAATGAAGATATTTCAAAATTTGAACTTCTTTTTATAAAGGTTGCTATTGTTGTTAGAAAGAAAATCAAAATCTAATAACTAAATGTGTGGAAAATAAAACACTCTTACTTGTATATGTATTTGTCCATGATACAATATATATCCGAGTAGTTGAGACTATTTGGAGAAGAGAAAAGATCGAGTCGCTTAAAAATCCTCTTTACTTTATGTATTAACACATATTTAAAGAAAATCACCCAACTGCTTCACATTTAGATTTCAAATTACCATTAATTTCTTAAATAATCATCCACTCGTTTCATCTCTTCTCAATATTAGATTTCTTATATTACCCTCAGTATTTTTTTTTAATAAGCCATCTATTAATATAACTGCTCACCTTCTTTCTGTACATAACTATTTAATTATGAGCACACATACTACATGTGTAGAAAACATTTTTGAGAAAGCATAATTATTTATTTTAAGCGATATAAGTGATTAGTTTTAGGAAAAAAAACATTTTCTGAATCATCCATGTTTTATGAAACAAATAGAGAGTTTAAATTAACCAGCTGTGAGCTATGATGTTAATTGCAATAGCATGACTAATTTGATCTAATTTATCAGCAAATGCTACTCCAAGACATCTAGTTAAAGCATTACCATAAGAGAATTACGCTTCTCCATGATCCATTTCTCATGTTTATCTTCCTTTTGCTTCCTAATTTCACCCGAGAAAGATGGTGGTGGAACCGCCTCACCCGGAGGAGGTGCTATAGATATGATGTCAACTTCAACAGTTGAATTCTTCTCATTTGTGTTATCAACAACCGCTTGGTGAGTTGTTGATGCAGAAAATCTTACGGCTCGCAAAGCTCCAACTTGTGCTAATAGTTCTCTCAATTCAATGACTTTGAAATCCTTTGGAAAATGTTCCACTATATCCAAAGCAGAGAATCCATTTCAGTTCACTGTGTTCACATCCACTTCACTTCTTTGAAGCAGATATTTCACTGTCTGTACAAAAAGATGGGCTTCTTATAAATTATAAAAGAAACAATAAACAAAGATATTTCCTATAAGTTTCTTCAATCGATATATCCACTGAAGTTTGAATGTAGAAACTTGAGCCTATAGAAAAATGAGAATGAGCCAAATTTTATCTTCACAAAATGTTGAAATGGAATGCGATGTTTGATGTCATTGCAATTTCGAAGCAATTCAAAGCAAAAAGGATTACCTCAATTTGCTTGTTTGCAGTGGCCAAATGCAAAATGGTATTACCCTCATCATCTTGAGCATTCACCAAATCCCCATCTATCACCATCTCCACTAGAACTTTCAGAGTCTCCAAACGATTATGCTTCACTCCCAGATGGAGAGCCATTTCGCCGTGGCTTAGCCTGCGCTCGGCCGCCTCTGGTCTTACCTTGACTAGCTCTATCACGATGTTAATTCGGTCCTTCATGATGGCTAGATGAAGTGTAGTCCTCCCATCTTTGTCATGAACAAGGCATGCAAGGGGGTTCGATTGTAACAATTCCCTCACTATTTCTACGTATCCGTTCGTAGATACCAAGTGAAGAGATGCACGTCCCTGCGAAAGAAAGGTACTTAGCTAGGAGCATTCTTATTGAGGGAGACATTCACATTATATATTATATATTGTATTATATATATATATATTCAAATTCACTGTTGTCTGTAAGATCTTTCAAGTTGAATTAACTTGGAAATCTATGACTTGATATCTATCTGAATTTTGTTAATTTCTGTCATATATGATGGGGTTGATTTCTCACATATCATGGAAATAGGAAAACAAAATGCGATAGTACATGTACAAAATCTTATTTGACAAGAGATTGTCTAATCTATGTAGAGATATTCCATCGAACTATAGTCAATAAATTATGTTGCACATGGCTAAAAGCCTAGAGCTTGCAAAAAACTGAATCAAAACAGTTGCCGTTCCATCGATTATCTGGTTTGCGAGGATGACTGGGTGCAGTTTGATTTGACAAAAGGATATCAAACAAACACAACCAAGGTTTTCGCTTTGACATACCTGCGAGTCCAACTCCATGGCCAAATCCTTTTTATGAGCCAAAAGAGCCTTGGCAAAGTGTACATGACCGAGCATGCAGGCCACATGCAATGGTGTCTCGTCAAAGCAAGTGACCGAAGCTCGAGCCAGGATGAGTCGGTCTTCTTGCAGCAACTAAGCTAACAACTCGGCGCACCCGCCAAGCGACGCTTCATAGAGCCTCCTCTCTTGGTGTCTTCTTTCAAATGCTAAGGAAGCTTGTTGATGTGATGGCAAAAAAAAAAGAAGAAGAGACAGCGACCTTCTTCTCGGGCTTGCAATCGATGGCATTGTTCCCAGCTTGTGGGTGAACTCAAAATCGCTCGGGTTAATCACTTGAAGTGATTCAGAGTCCTGCTCCTCTCGTGAGGTACACGATCTCTCTTTTTCTTTCACTAGACTTCTCTTGGAGTTGGAATGTCAAAGGTTGAGATTGTTAACTATATATAAGATGCTAAAACATGAGTCTTATGTAAGCATTTACATATTGGCAAGAGCAGAGCGGTGATACAAACATGGGGATAAGTACACTAAAAATCTCAAAAGTTATGTAGGATGCTTATTTTAGTACCCTTTTTTTTTTGGGATTACTTAAGTGTCACTTTCTAAAAAAGACGATCATTTAAGTATTAACTCCAATTTGGATTGTTGGAAATCCGATATGGTCATATTTTATTAATTTCTCAGTCTTACGTGGTTCGCTAGTGTGCCTAGTCAATAAATAACCCTCAAATGACATCTTCAAAAGGTTGTAAATAGTGATAATTTAAGTGCCAAATTTTGTTTAAAATGATTATTTGACTGTCAAAATTTATTAAAAATAATCACTTCAGTGTCAAACATGTCACATAGAAATGCCATGTGGACCAGGTTTTTTTTTTTATCACTAAAATTGAATGTGATGCACTTGCTTTAAGAATGATGAGAACAACGAAATTGTTAATGTGATATATTGTTATTTGACGCTGTCCATACATTGCTTATCAAAGATATACCCTTCTAATTGTTGGAAGGCACAATGAAAGTATGATATTTTTACTAATGGAGATCACCAAGGGAAAGCTTGTGATTAAGCGTGGGAAGCTTGTGATTAAGCATGGGAAGCTTGTGATTAAGCGTGGGAGTGTGCTAATGTTTCATCAGGGGTGGGCGCAATGCTCCAACTTTTCTATTGTAATTTAGTTAAAGCATTGAACTTTAAATAAAATGAAGTTGAAAGAACTGGGCAACCACCAAGCCAATGATGTTTGTACATATCTGTTAAGCATGACTAATAGTGTAAACAGGAGAAGTGTTAAAAAAGTCATAAATCTTTTGTATTTGTATCAATTTAGTCCTAAACCATTTTACTTGATGCAAATTTAGTCATTTCTAGTCAATTTTGGCCAGATTTTGCTAACTAAATGTCGGTCGGCTGACATAACCCGATTAGTGCTGATGTAGATAACTTTAATAATATTTTAATATTTTTATTCTTTTTCTTTTTTTCTTCTTCTCCCCCTTCCTCCAGCCGGTCACCAGCTACCTCTCTAGTGGCTTTTGAAAAAGAAGAAAAATCTTTGGATTTATACCTGGCCAAACCTATTGATGGTTGAGGTGAATCAACCTGTTCTTCTTGAATACGCTGATTCAACCTCGACCTTGCCGGCTGTCGCCTCTACCTGGTCATCGACTAGCGACTAGTTGGAGGAAGGAAGAGGAAAAGGAAAAAAAGAAAAAGAAAATAAATAAAATAATAAAAATAAAAATATTATTAAAGTTGTCAACATCGCCCGATCATGCCATATCGGCCAATCGGCGTTCAGTTAGCAAAATCCAGCCAAAATTGATTGAAAATGATTGAATTGGCACAAAGTAAAAATGTTTATGATTAAATTGATACTAGAAAAGAGTTTAGGACTAAATTTGTACAAATATAAAAAATTTATGACTTTTTTTAACACTTCTCCCTAGTGTAAACCATTAGGAAATTGCTGCTGCATCTTCAATGGAATGCGAGTACTGCACAATGCCACCTAACCTCAAATGAGGTTTCACACGTTATGTAGAGCTTGCCTTTTGTGGTGGTGCGAGATTGATTTATTGACTGCTTTTTTCTTTCTTGTCTTCCGCACTCCCGCCCATCTTCAATAAACTCGCCAAAGCGATGCCTGCACCGATGGGAAAGGATCCGCTTGCTCTTTATTTGCACGGATTAATGGTTTGGATGAATATGACATCAAATGGAAACACTAATAAGATGATAGGGGATCTCATCCTTACACCGATGTTGATATTATGGGTACCGTTTGGACACTATTCCTTTACATATTCAAATTTCAGGTTGATGGCATGTCATGTTATTGTCCGACACATTTAGCTAAAGATTAGAAGGCACTAAGGGAATGTAGAATCCATCTACATACCTTCATAGGCACAAAGAATTTTCATCCCCTGATAAGGACTCTTATGGCTAAAATGCCATTGTGGAAATTTGGGTTTGCGTCTTACTCAATCCTTAGTATCAATGGGGTATTTTGCAGGTTCAAGGTTTACTTATTTAAGATGAGCTTTTCTCATAGAAATTGAGTGTTAGAATAACTAATAAAAAGGAAAATGTTGAAGAATGTAGTTAGGGTACTTGTTGGGCCTCATTAATTTTGCTTTGGAAAAATAAATTTGTATATTTGAAGTAAGTGGCTTTTTTCGAAATTTGGGGGTTGCTCAATTTTCAGCATATGCTGATATGCTTTATTTTTTTTTATTGTTAGTGGTTTTAACTAGTGCCTCTGAGGTATTTTATTAACAAGATCCTTATAACATGGAGATTACCCGAATTACTAGATCAAAATTAAAGAAGTATCGTACTAACTCAGAAAAAAGATGTCAAATAATGAAATTTAACAAATATCCTTACTCTTTAACATTTGCCTTTCTATTAATTCTTCCGACACTGGCTTTTTCTATGACAAGAAGGCTCATCTTTGGAAGGTAAACCTTAAACACCCAAAATGCCTTATTGATATGATCAATCAGGCAAGACGCTAGTGCAATCGAATGAATGACTTAAATTTTGCAATCTCCTTTATTCCCATGTTGAATCAACCCTCATAAGTACACACTTGTATTTTCGTGGGGCAAATTCGCAAAATGATTACAACATATGGTAGTTTCCATTTCAATTTATAGGAAGCTTCAAGGGGGAAGGTGCCTCTATTGCCCCAATGGTGACAAGACAAATTCAAGGCGATTTCAATTGGTGTATTTTCTCTGTTGATTATATGGTGTTGTTAGGTGAAACCCATGCGTAGCTAACCGAAACCTGAACTTCGAAGGAAACTTCGTAAACATTGGGGTGTAAGTCTAGGAACTATAGGAACTCAACGAAACCTCAAGAAAATTTGACATCATGGAGTACTGAGGAATGAATCCTTCCATTAACTTCGATCTAATTTGACAAAACTGGAGATCATGCCGATGACACCTTGAGAATGCTTCGTAGGACATGACATTCGAGAGAAAAGGCAAGATTTGAAATCAATTAATGCAGGTAAAATTAGGGACTGCCAACCAATCGAGGTCAATATGAGAGGAGGTCATTTGAGATGTTTCGATCTCGTCGAACAGAAGTCCTTTGTGTGGATGCCTCAGCGAGGAGATATGAGCAAGGAACGAAAACTATAGAGAGGAGGGGTATTGGCACGAACTATTTAGAGCTTGTAGAAGATCTAATAAAAGATCAAAGGTAGCGACTCGATAGGATTTCTATAACCGACAACAATGCAGGACAGAAAGCCTCAAGCTTTGAAGATGTCCAGTGGATTTGGGTCAGTTTTGAAGATGTCCAGTGGATTTGGGTCAGTTGAGCAACTAATCCATCAGACAACTAGGTCGCAGCTACTCAAGCTTTGAAGATGTCCAGTGGATTTGGGTCAGTTGAGCAACTAATCCATCAGACAACTAGGTCGCAGCTACTCAAGCTAGAGACCGAGTTCGTAGTGAGAGTTACAGTTCTAATGTTCCCTTATATCTGCAGTTTTTATTTGATGCTGATGTTGGAGGTAGACCGCCTTGATGTAATAATGCTGTATTTTCTATATGGATGAGAATTGAGCAGTTTTTATGGTGAAAGACAGAACAAATTGTTTTGTTCCGAGTGGAATAAGTTCATGCTTTCATCAAGTGTCATCCTCTATGACAATCATTTGAGTTGGCTCTCTCTTGAGTTGGCTCTCTCTTTCATTTCATGCTAGTCCGATTGCTCAAAAATTGTTTTGAATAGTCTAATGAATCGAGTCTAGCAGAGATTTCAGCGAAAATTATTATGTCCGCGAAGAAGTTACAGGGTACCATGCTTAAACAGAGTGTGCTTCTAATCATCAAATGTGTACAGTTTAATTGACATGGAATTCTCAAGTCATAGACAAGTAGATACACTCTAACCCGCTTGAGGTTCGGTCTCGTGCAACAGAGGCTTGAGATGGCAGCTTAATTTATCCCTCCAAAGCAGAAACTTCTGGCAAGATAGATGTTTAATAGCAGCTAGGAAGGGAAGGAAATAGAAAACCTAGACAAACATTTCTAATCTCAAAGCATCAAATAATATTCAAACAAAGGAAACGATTATATAATGATTGCAGGAAATCCCATCCCGCACTACTAATTTATTTCCAGCCACCCCGAATCTCAACGAGGACCAAAGTCCAGAATACTTCAATGCCGAGTGAAGATGGCCGAGTTGAGAGGACCGAGCCGTTCGAGCAGACCTCGCGAACCGGCTGAAGCTCTCTTCGTCCAACAGTCATGTTCAACATTGTATAGAGAAGAAATTGCGGCAACTATAACCACTTATTGTCCTGATTTTGTACAAATTACAGAGGGAGATCGCGCACGATTGCTCTAAGCGCCATATTAGTCTCTTCAATCGTTTACCATCCAAAGATTTCTCTAGCAGAATCCGTCTTACCCTCTCTTTAGGACAAATACTCTGTTATCAAACGGAAGTAGAAGAAAACAGAGCACCTCAAAACCCATCATCAACCCGCTCATCGAATCACAAATTTTACACATACCGACCATGCCGCCGTTATCATAGAACAAAGACCATTCAATTTACTCGATTGCCACACTTGCTCATGCTTGTCTTCATCGTCTTCATCCGACTTCTTCTTCTCTTTCTTCTTCAAGTAAACCCCACTTCCTCGGCACCCACACACATAGCCTCACCACATTCCCCATGAACACCACGCCCATCGCACGGCCAAAGACACCACCGACACGTCCGTCACGTCCTTCAAGCATCCCCGCGTGTCGGCCAGCGATATGTTGCGCAGCGCTATGAAGTACCGATCGCCTGTCCCATGATCGCTAGCCACATGATCACCATCCGGGTCCACATCCAGCATTGCCGCTTTATTGGAAGCCCGCTCAACGGGGAGCAGGATGATGCGAGGGAGGACAGGAAGGCCGGTGGGTTGAAGATCATGAACCGTCCGTAGGCGATCCGCCGGATGTGAGCCATGATAGAGGTGCCCGCCATGTGCGGCTCCTTCACTGGGTTGCCGTTGGCATCGACCTTCTAGTCATCCTGCCAGACGCCTCCTGGCGGCGTGATCGCAGGTTGGAATGCCACCATCACTAGCAGCGAAGCGACCACCATTAGTGAATCTCTCCTGGCTCAGCCAATTGGCTTCCGCCGGGGGTCTTCTTAGAGCACTCAGTTTCTTTGATAGGGGTTTCCTTAAAGTACTCCGTTTCTTTGACGGGGCTTTCTTGGTGGCAAGTGATGGGGAGTTTTTAGGTGATCTTGAGCTGGTGGTGTGGGAGGTCATTCTTGGTGGTGGGTCAAGAACTGGATCATAGTGAAATGGGACTGATTGGATGTCTCTGGAGAGTGAAGCTCCTGAGCTTTGAAGGGATGTCTCAATTTCAAGAACTCTCGAGCCTCTGGGACCCTGCTCAAGAATGTCTAGTGCTGTGAGGCCACTTGAGTTTGGTGTGTTCACCTCGAGTCCTGGGATTGTAAGCAAGAACTTTTATCATCTGCACACAAATTTTTGGGGATAAATTCCCAGTGCAAGATTACTGAAGTCCATGTTGCTGGTCTCAAGACTGATCCTGGGAAGAGAAAGGTCCGGGGAAGTTCAAACTAGCAACAATCTGGTTCCCGTTGGTTGCTCGCTAATGGAATGGGAAAGAGTAATAAGCATCCGTTTCTGAAGTCGAAGATCGCTTCTTCTATATCTACGCCCAAAGAACAACCAAGGCACAGCCTGGTGACACATTGTGGAGCATCTCATCCCGTGTTCATGGAACTCGTGCTATATGGAAGGAATGGGCGGCTCTTAACCCACACATACGCAACCCCAATATTATTCTCCCAAACAAAACCATCAGGTTGCATTAAGTTGGGGGTGCGAAACAGAACTTCTTGAAAGAGGCTTGGTTTGCCAAGCTGGGTTGAGTGAAGTTTATGAGCTGCGTTAGTTGTGGGCTTGCTGATTGAAACCACACATTGAAGTCGTCTAAGACATAACCACTGTAATCGACCCCCCATCCTCGGAGTACCATTCCTCTGTGAATGGGCTCACATGTTTAGGTTCCCTGTGTACGAACGAGATGGCCATCATGGATTCGAGGTAAGTCATTGCCATGAAAGTGATGGTCACCCACATTGTGCCCGTCAGAACCCTCATCAAAACCTTCTTCCCCAAGGGCAAGCCACTCATGAGCAAGAAGATCGTGCTAAGGGATGCAAGAAAAGAGACGGTGTTGCATAGCCGTAACAATGGGTAATCGGATCGTTTGCAGCCGCTACCAATCGATGTTCCCGCGTAGTATAAGATGGTGCCTTTGTCGTCTTTCGATCGTTGTCCCACTTGTCTATATAAAGGAGGGAAAAGGCCGGCTTGGTAAGCCATGGCTGCGATCACGGTGGCAATTATCTGTTTGACGTGAAAGAAAGTTTTAAAATTGCGAATGAAGAAAGTGTTTCACCTATATTTGAAAATATGAAGATCATCGAGTCAAAGTTATTCATTTCAACAAATACACAAATTCAATTGATGGTTTTTCCTATAGTTATCGAAACACAAGGAAATTGTGGCGAGCTCTTTACGTAAATAGAGGTCATGGATTAAATTATGAAAAAACTAAGTGTATGAATATAGGCATATATGAAGAAAAAAAATGGTGATATTTTGAAGTTTGAACATCTTTTTATGACGGTTGCTGTTGTTGTTAGAAAGAAAATCAAAATCTAATAACTAAATATGTGGAAAATAAAACACACTTATATTCTCGTTGTTGGCAAGGCTCACCCTCATCGGGCCACCGGTAAGGCTCGCATCGCCTAGCCATGGGCAAGGCTGAGCTCGCCCAACCAAGCCTCGCCTAGCCACCGAGGAGGCTCGACTAGCAAGGCTCGGCCTTGCCATGGGCTGGTAACACTCTTAAGAGGTTGCCGGCCCTCGTTTGGCCGATTGTCGGCAAGAAGAAGAAGGAGAAAAAGAAAAGGAAAAAAGAAAAAAAAAAGAGGAAAATATAAGATACTTGTCAAGCGCATTTCTATTCTGAGAATAAAAATTTTGGATAGTTACAAAATGCCTTTAAAAACTGTCTAGGGAACAAAATAAAATAAAAATCATTTTTAAGCAAAAATTGTTCTCGAGAAGATAATGTTTGCCAAACAGACCCCGAGTCATTGAGAATATTTGGAGAAGACAAAAGATTGAGTTTTTTAGAAAATCACCCAACTGCTTCACATTTAGATTGAGTACCATTACCTTCTTAAATATTCATCAACTTGCTTCGTCTCTTCTCACTATTGGATTTCTTATATTACCCTCTATTTTTTTTTTTTTCAAATCATAAAGCCATCTATTATTGTAACTATTGATCTTCTTTTTGTACATAGCTATTTAATTATGAACAATTTAGTACATACGTAGAAAACATTTTTAAGAAAGCATAACTATTTACTTTAAGCGATACAAATGATTATTTTTATGAAAATATTTTCTGAATCATCCATTTTTCATGAAACAAATAGAGATTTTAAATTAACTAGTTATGAGCTATGATGTTAATTGCAATAACATAACCGATCTGATCTAGGTTTTCAACAAATGCTACTCCAAGACATCTAGCTAAAGCATTACCATTAGAGAATCGCGCTTCTTCTTGATCCATTTCTCATGTTTGTCTCCCTTCTGCTTCTTGATTTTACCAGAGAAAGATGGTGGCGGAACCGCCTTTACTGGAGGAGTATTGGTGGGGGGAAGTGTTGCAGATGCTAGGTCAACCACAACAGTTGAATTCTCCTCATTTTTGTTATCAACAACTGCTTGGTGAGTTGTCGATGTAGGGAATCTTATGGTCTTAGAGCTCCAGCATGTACTAACAGTTCTCTCAATTCAATGACTTTGAAATCCTTTGGAAAATATTCCACTATATCCAGAGCAGAGAAGCCATTTCTATTCACTGTGTTCATATCCACTTCGCTTCTTTGAAGTAGATATTTCACTGTCTGCACAAAAAGATGAGCTTCTTATCTATTATAAAAGAAACAACAAACAAAGATATCTCCTGTAAGTTACTTCAATCGATAAATCCACCGAAGTTTGAATGCAGAAAGCTTGAGTCTATAGAAAAATGAGAATGAGTTGGATTTTATCTGCACAAAATGTTCAATTGGAACGCGATATCTGAGGTCGTTACAATTTTGAAGCAATTCGAAGCAAAAAGGATTACCTCTATTTGCTTGTTTGCTGTGGCCAAATGCAAAATGGTATTACCTTCATCATCTTGAGCTTTCACCAAATCGCCATCTCTCACCGTCTCCACCAGGACTTTCAGAGCCTCCAAACGATTATGACTCACTCCTAGATGGAGAGCGGTTTGGCCGCGGCTTAGCCTATGCTGAGCTGCCTCCGGTCTCGCCTTCACCAGCTCTATCACGATGTTGCTTCGGCCCTTCATTGTGGCTAGATGAAGTGGGGTCCACCCATCTTCGTCATGGACAAGGCATGCAAGGGGGTCTGATTGTAACAATTCCCTCGCTATTTTGATGTATCCATTTGCAGATGCCCAGTGAAGAGGCGTACGTCCCTGCAAAAGTGAAGTGTTTAACTATGGAGCATTCTTATTGAGGGACACGTTCATATGATTTATATATATATATCGTATATTCAAATTAAATAGACCAAGATACTCAAATTCACTGGTGTTTGTAAGATCTTTAAGGCTGAATTAACTTGGAAATCTATGACTTGATTTTTGTCTAAATTTTGTTAATTTCCTTGAGATATATGATGGGTTTGATTTCTCACATATCATGAAAACTGGAAAACAAAATGCTACATTATATGTGCAAAATCTAATTTGACAAGCAAGATAGTCTGATCTATGTAGAGATATTCCATGGAAATATAGTTTATAAATTACTTTACACATGGCTAAAAGCCTAAAACTTGCAAAAACCTAATCAAAAGAGTTGCGATTCCACCGATTATTTGGTTCGTGAGGATGACTGGATTCAGTTTGATCTGACAAAAGGATATCAAACAACCACAACCAAGGTTTTCGCTTTGACATACCTGCGAGTCCAACTCCATAACCCAATCCCTTTTATGGGCCAAAAGATCCTGGGCAAACTGTACATGGCCTTGCATACAGGCCACATGCAATGGAGTCTCGTCAAAGCAAGTGACAGAAGCCCGAGCCAGGATGAGTCGGTCTTCTTGCAGCAACTGAGCTAACGACTCGACGCACCCGTCATGCGACGCTTCATACAGCCTCCTCTCTCGTTGTCTTCTTTCAAATGCTAAGGAAGGTTGTTGATGCGATGGTGGGGATGGCGACGTCCTTCTTGGGCTTGTGATCGATGGCATTGTTCCCAGCTTGGGGTTGAACTCGAAGTCGCTGGAATTTATCGTTAGAAGTGATTACACTCCACTCACAAGTGGTGTTACCGTAATATGCGGGGTTAAAAAGTCAAAAAGTCTCATAATGATTCAGTAGGTTCCCACGCGGCGTTGACTTTTGACTTCCTGTTCCAGTTCCTGGGTCATTGTACTCATTATTTAACGGCTGCGATGGTTTGTGCTACCCGGATCATCGTAGTCATTATTTAACGGCTGCGATGGAAGAAATGCCGACAGGCTAGTAAGAAATGCTGACAAGCTACCAGTTTATTAGGACAAAAGAACGAAGAAATTCGCCCAGATTCGATGAGCGGTGGAGATCAAAATTTGGTCCGCCCTTTTTGCATCCGAATGTTTGATATAAATTTTCATCTTTATCACAATATTATAATTTTTTCATATAATTTCTTTAATAATCCAGAGACACGTATCTGGAGACTTTTCTACTTGAATTCTAGTTAGGAATACCCTTCAAGCTCATAAGTCGGTTTTTTTTTTTTTTTTTTTTCCGGGTTAGACCATAAATCAATTAAGAATGTGTTTTTACGTGACCTCAATCTAGAACGTTTCATACATAATTGGTAATTTCGAAACCCGAATTCTCTTGATATCCCATTTAACTATACCAACCCTAAAAGAGCTAATAAAGATTTTTGCACAATTTCTAAAAGACGTGATTAGAGGCTGTTGGCATAGGCGACCCGGATCGAAGATCACCTAAGGCTAATGATATCCTAAGCACAGGTAATTTGCCTGAGTATGCTCTCCATCTATAGAATGAAGCTAAACTTTCTTAAAATTTGACCCTACAGAAAATTAGATCTTTCTTAAAATAAGTTCTTCCATAATCAAGGACTCGAGTGCAAAGGCTTGGTTCATTTTTGCTATTACCGACTATAAAAGTAGAGAAGCGAGAAGCTTATTATAACTGCTGCAATCGTAACCTCAATTATCAAAGATTTAGTTTTGTTGGAAGGTCTCCTAATAATCCATTTGAAAAAGAGTAACATTGTGGAGCAGTTGAGTCTTTCTCTTTCTCATGGTCAAAGGATTAGATGAGTCTAAAGATGACTATTCATCTAAACATTCCCTTCGACGTGATTATTGGGCGTTAACCAATGTCGCTGTCAGTCTCATCAGATCTGGCAAACGCTCTCTGGTGTGTAAGCAACGAGGATCGTGCTCCTCTTGAATCCAGTGAGAAAGTCCAGTGCCAAAGCAGTCGATTTTCTTCACTGGAAAAAGATCGAGAATCTTTGAGTTTGAGACTTCTTGGTCTACGTAGTTGTAGATGACAAAGACTCGAGAAGTTGCATTAGAAGATGGTACTGTGCACAGGCTGTTGGCAGATGGATTCGGTGGGTTTTGAAGAGGGTCTTCAGCTTAGCCTCCGGCTTCCAGTCTTCCATAGTGAAGCCACCCTGCATATATAGGAGCTAAGTTATGTAGTCATGTTTCAAATTCAGCTTAAAGAACTGTGAAGCCATTACTAATTAATTAAGATTTATCTACCCGGTATTCGTCTTAGAGACCTCTTCGAAATGTGACTGACAAGCTCCTCTTCCGAGTCAAAATGCCTGCCGGATATCTTTCCCTGGCTATTCTGCATTCGGGCCGACAATCTGGAAAGATGAGCAGCATCCAATCAGGTAAGAATGTCTTCCCTGAATAACCACAAACCAATACTACAAAGATAGAAAACAGCGTATCCTATGGCCACCGTCTGGCCTTTCTTGGCAGTGTCTAACGGGTTTGTGATTGTTTTCTATAGAGGCGATATGGCCGACATCGATGAACACTCCCTGCAGAATACAAACTGGAGTAACCGACCTGTCGGGGAGAGATAAAAGCTTAGCTACTTAAGCACAAAGCTGTGCACTAAATTCATGAGATTATCTTTGAATAAATCTCCTGGCAGATCAGACTCTGAACTGTACCTGTAGTCTTTCATTCCGTCACTGAAGGTACATAAATTGATGAAAGAGGATAAGGGAATGAGAATCCACATGCAAATGCAAGAAGATCAAAGTTCTTCTATTGATTAGTCCTTGGAAAGAATAGGTGAAAAGAACAAGAATGTATGTGATGGTCGGACTGGTTTGCGGACAATTTGACAAACTCCCTTGAGTGCTGAAACTGTAGAAATCAGGGTCGACTCAGTTCGACGATGCAATTTACAAGTCTCGAAACAGAGACTTCTTACTTGGGGTATGACAATATCGGACTTAAGCTAAGCCAGGTCCAGATGACATATTAGAAGTGAGGGAAAAGAGAACGGAACTTCCCCGCCTCAATGATGTTGATCCTTCTCACGCTACCGACTCATATCGATTTGCGTACCATTTTTATGTCTCTCGCGTAACTATTCTCACATTTGCCAATGCCGCTCCTCTTCCTCCTTCCTCAGTCTTTTTTTCATCTTTCCCTCGGCCTCCTTGCGTCCGCGTCGAGCGGGTGTGGAGCACGAGGGCGTAGGGCCCCGACTGTGGTCTTGGCTTTGTCCTAAAGGTGAGTGTGACCACAAGGCGCAGTCTTCCATGCACACAAGGCGTAGTAGCATGAGGGCGTACGGGCCCGACTATGGTTTGTGCTTCGTTACATATTTTCGTAACAGGTTGTGAGTCACTAACACTCAAAGGGAATTGATGAGATGGTCACATTTTCACTCTTTTTCAACTTACTTAATTGACTCTTACAATCTATCACATCACTTTATAAATTACTTTTAGAAAAAATATAAATAAGGGCTTGAAATGCCTTCATTTCTTGAATAATGACTTAAAGTGGATCTTGTATTAAATAAGAGTTTGAAGTGGTCATGGAAGTTTCAAATAAGGGCCTAATCTCGCTGATTTATTCTAGACGATCAAGGGTATTTTCATCAAAAAAAATTTAATTTGAAATTATTTTTTCTTCTCTCTCTTTTTCTTTTTTTTCCTAGCGAGCACTGGCGAGGGCTCGACGACCTTGTTGAGGCAAGGCCATCCTGCTGGCGAGGCGAACTTGCCCAAATTTGGTGAGGGCAACCCTCGCCTATGGATTTTGAGGGAGGCCTCACATAGGGCAAGGGTCGCCTCCCCCCGGCAAGGCCCTCCCTCGCCTAGCCCTCTTTGGGCATTGTGGGTGGGTACCGGCCACCAACAAAGAAGGAAGAGAAAACTGGCAAAAAAGGAGAAAAGAAAGAAAAATAGGAAAAAAGGTAAATGTCAAAATGCCATTGGCCAACTAGAAAGTCAAACTTTTTTTGAAATTAACATAGTTATTTTAGGCTCTTATTTTAAATAAAATCATTTTTAAACCCTTATTTGAGAATGAGGACACTTTAGGGTCTTATGAGGATACTTTAGGGTCTTATTTAGAAAAATATTTATTTCATGCCCTTATTTGGAATTTTCCCATTGATTTTGTATGTCATTTTCATATAGCGTTGAGTTCAACATTTTAAGATTATAAGGCACTTGATAGTGATTTGGAATATTTATGTGTTGTCAACTATATAAAAAATTTGAAATGCCAAAGCAATAGGTAGTTTTTCAATTTCGGTCAAAATCTAATAAATTATCTGAATTTTCAAAAGTTATGGAAAATTTATATGTATATCCACATTTCATTGTAATAGTTTCAAGGATCTTGGACTAAAAAGTATTTAAAGCGTGTGAGCCGCAATATTTGATTAAGTAAAAAATAATAAGCAAAAGGACTTAACTTGTTTGTGTTTTAGCAGAAAGCATTTTGTTTTTCCGCCAAACTTTAAAGTATTATTTCAATTTTTAAAAATTTCGAAAAAGTACATGTGAATTTTTGCGTCAAATTGCCGTTTTGTTAAAAAAAAGTTATACTATTTAGACTTGTAAAAAGCTCAAAATTTACAAGCCACGGATTATGAGTGTGAACAAATGAAACACGGAGTAAAAGTCAATTTAGACAAAACAATCGACACAATTCTTCATTGAGGCATGTCTCGTCTCACGAGATCCATATGTACTGTAATTTGGCAAAAGGATCTTATTAGCAGGTATCCCAGTGCATGAGTTAATATAACTAAAAGGGGAAATCACACTACCCAAGACACTTTTGAAAATGGAAGAGTATTTATACATTATGTTGAAGTCTCTTGCTTCAAATAAGAAATATCAAATCTTTAAGGCATAGTTGATGAGCAAATTATCAAGACGATGCTCTTTGGCATTTTCTCGCTAAAAGCAAAGATTAAGGGGAAAATAGAAAGATCAAACATCACATTGAAATCGATGCAATTATCTCTCCAAGTTGAGCATAAATGCTTTTGCTCTAGGCACTGGGCAGTAGGGACTAGGTGCTGGGGCTCCTTTAAATGGATATATTCAAGAGTATCATGAGTAATTTCGGTGCTTGATGTCGCATATATACAAGAAAATTATTCGAATACAAAATCTTGCATTTTAGTGATTCTAAAAGGATTCATTTGCTTCACCGAAAAGAAATGATTTGAAAAATATTTTCTTAAAAACTTATCACTTGTATCATTTTGAAAACATATAATGAAAATGTTTTCATTATTGATAACAATTTTTGTTTAGCTATTTTCTCAAATAATGAAAATACTTTTCATTCACTCAATTTTCTTTTGCAAGCAATTATCTTTTAAAAAAATAATTTTAATTGCAGTTTTATTGTGCTTGGTTATAACGCTAATTAAGAGCTTGGTCAATCACTCTCACAACGTCGGGGGAAGTAGAAAGGAACTTGGTATTTGGCTCATTCCACAGAGCCATGACAAAGATCCAAAGTATTGATTCGGACATGTCCCCTTGCACCCTTGGTTTAATCATTATTGTGCTGATATAACCAATTTAATCAAACTTGATCGGTAGTCCAATTCAATACACATAACCATTTGCACTTCGATACCAGTGGACGAGCAGACGTGTTCAAAAATGCAATTTACGTTTAATTGGGACTCTCTTTTTTTTTTCTCTCTTTTTTCATTTTGCATTTTTGATGGCTAAAACCTAGAGCAAAAGTGAAATGTAGCTTTAGTAGACCATATATAGGGAAATAGGAAAAGTATATCTTCTTTACGATTACTTAACTTTGGTTATGTTTAATCGGTTTATATGCACTATTCACATGGTGTGGAAGAAATTCTTACGATCGAGTCAATTGCTTGAAGTAGTAATGAAGTTTTCTATTAAAGTGAATACTAAATAAGTAAGTACCCTTTTATAATTCCGTACTTTTAGGATATAATTTCAAATTTAAAACACAAATGACCTTCTTGAGATCATAATATTAAAAAAAAAAAGGTTGTATTTCTTTTTTACCCTTTTAAAATATTACCTTGTTATATTCCACGCGTTCAACCCAAAAAAATGTATTATTATTTGGATAATATTGTATGCATTTCTCGAGAATGTCATCTTATCCCGCAAGACTCGGATCAAAAAGGACGGCGGGCAAACCCCTTTTTGCACGTGAACGAGCAAAGACGTGTGAATCGATTGGGAGAAGTGCTTTTCACTTGCATGGGTTTTACTCTTTTATATAAAACAATGCAAGGGACTCGTACCTTCTATTATATTTTAAGCTCGCGATTAGCTGTGCGGATCTGCCGAAAGCGAAAGAGATTTCCAGCGACTCCCGTAAAGAACGCGTCGTCAAAGTCCACGGCGTGCCAACCGGTTGCCGCGAGTTTGCGAGTTGTAGGCGGATCGGAGCGGGCGCATGATTTGCTGCCTCCTACTGTGCATACGCTCGAAGTCTTCGTATTGAGATTGCGACATGTGTCCACGTAACTCTAATCCCAGCTGCACTCAATCTGAAATATTACGAAACCCTAATTTGGGCCAACTTCTTTTTTTTTTTTTTGTTCCCTCCATCCTTCTCTATGTACAGCCACCTTCTAACCCAACTTTCGTGCTTGCCCCTGTTCTTGCCAGCGGCAAATTGTCATACCTTGAAGCTGCGCTGCAGCTTTGCCGTCATCTCTATAGACATGATTTGCTCGGACAAACTTGAGACCTCCGGCTTTTGCATATACGGGGATTTGACAGTGTATTAAGATTCCTATTTATTTCGCAGAAAATAAACAGTTTGAAAAATATTTTCTTAAAAATGATTATTCATTTCATTTATAAAAATGAATAAATTAAAATGTATTTTTATTGTTCACAAAAATATTTAATTATAGATTACTATTATTAGTAAAATAATATTTTTATTAATTAATTATTT
This sequence comes from Eucalyptus polyanthemos subsp. polyanthemos, assembly GCA_017140185.1. Lineage (NCBI taxonomy): Eukaryota > Viridiplantae > Streptophyta > Magnoliopsida > Myrtales > Myrtaceae > Eucalyptus > Eucalyptus polyanthemos. The sequence continues at coordinate 61,728,994 of CM029459.1, read as the reverse complement.
TAACTTAGGGGGACTGCTCCGCGAGTGGGGCCATGCGTGGGTTTGGTCTCGCTGGCTGTCGTACGATCCCCCCCCCCCCCGCCCCGGCGGGTCAAAAAGAAGCGGGGCGCGATTTCGTTACCCGGTCAACGGTCTCGACCTTTTTCGTGTTTCCCCAAGATTGCGTTCACCTTTCAATTTGGCCAATTTCGTTTACGTACGAACAAATAATCCAAGACGAACAGTTTAATCCTTAACTTCTTCTATAACTCATCTCACCTTGTTTATAAATTTTTGTAGATCTCACGTCATTGTGGACGCACGGCATGTGTAAACCATGCGTAAAACCGACTCTAATCCACAATTAGTTAAACATTGCATGTTGAACCATGCAAAACCTTAAATTATTATAGACCCATCAAAATAATGGGTAGGGTCGAAAATGGTCCGATTTAAATTGATTTACTTAACATGCTTTGACATATTTTCATGTAATACAATCTAGTGACCTATGAACGACACGACATGTATTGCTAAAACACTTCTATATTTAATCATTAAAAAAAAAAAACTCATACACAAACTGAAGTGAGAGTAAAGAGTGAGCGCGCGTGAGATCAAGTAAGGGTGAGAGAATAAAGAGAAAGTCATAGAGATAAAATAGATCTAAATAAGTTGTGAATCTATTTAACATTTATATTATTATAAGTTTTACCATTCTGAACCCACAGTGAATATAACTAGTTCATATAATCATTCAACCCATCAAATATGGTTAAAAAATGAGTATATATCCCATTTTGACATATCTAAATTAGTAGAAGATGACGGTTTAATCTTAAACTCTTCTAAAATCACATCTCATTTAAAATCTATAAATCCCACGTCGTCGTAGATGCACGGCTTGGGTATCACAACCATGCGTAAAATAATTATAGTCTAGAATTAATTAAACATATTTGATCCTGGGAAGAGAAAGGTCTGGGGAAGTTCAAACCAGCAACAATCTGGTTCCCGTTGGTTGCTCGCTAATGGAATGGGGAAGAGCAATAAGCATCCGTTCCTGAAGTCGAAGACTGCTTCTTCTAAATCTACTGCCCCAGCAGCAACTAAGGCACAGCCTGGTGACACATTGTGGAGCATCTCATCCCGTGTTCATGGAACTGGTGCTAAATGGAAAGAATTGGCGGCTCTTAACCCGCACATACGCAATCCCAATATTATTCTCCCAAACGAAACCGTCAGGTTGCGTTAAGTTGGGGTTGTGAAACGGATCTTCTTGAAAGAGGCTTGGTTTGCCAAACTGGGTTGAGTGAAGTTTATGAGCTGCGTTAGTTATGGGCTTGCTGATTGAAACACCCATCGTGGTTGTCTAAGACAGATGAAAGTACTGGCTCCTGCCTTTGAGAACTCTCCTACTTTCCCAATTGTTATGGACTGATTATCACCAGTCTAAGGTAGAAAAGATCCGTCTATGCAATTGTTTTCATCTCTCTGTTCTTCCATCCCCTGTAATCAGTTTGCGTATGAACAGTAATTTTTTGTGTTTTGTTTGGGATGATACGCTACCAATCCTTTGTCTTCTGATTAGGAACAACAGATCGGTCCATGAGATTTTAGGTTCCATTTCTACCTTGTCCCTCCTCTACTTGTCTATATAAAGAAGAAAAGATCCTTTGGCAAGCGGTTATAATATCAGAGCTTGAATGTTGTTTTAGAAGAAGCACACGTTCTGGTATGTGAACATTACATATGAAACTAGCGCTGCTTCGATTCCGATCTTTGAGGGAGGATCAGCTTGCACGGCCTGCGATAATAATGGAATGTTTTCTGTGAAATCTGTCTATCGCTTCCTTAAAATTAGGCAGGCAAAGATAGTGTAAGAAGTTCATGTAAATGGTGTGACTGCACTGTGGTTTGGTGCCATGGGGTTGAAATTGATCAGACAGAGGCTCGCTAGCTTTGATGAGATGGCTATTGGACATCTATCTGTTGGAAATTTCCTATAATATGGGCTTACATTAATTAATTGATTTTTTTATTTAAATAATCGGGTTAATGGATATTCCAATATTTGTTAAACCTAAAGTGATCAGATTGAATTGGGTATTGACATCTATTGTTAACGGCCCTAGTTGAGCAGCAAAGTGTAGGCAATTGTGTTTGACTGAAGCCTTTAATAGGAAGTGCCCAATTGACACGCTGTTGATTAGGGTTTGCTAGGTCCCAAAGGGTAGGTTATACCTATCAGTTGCTTTAATCCCATTGAAAGCTGCTATATCGAAATAGGTCATAGAGAGAAAGATCTAGTATTCCGATAGATCCCTGATTATCAGAGTGATATAGTTTTTTTCAAGTGAAGTAATGGCTCAAACATGTACGCTTTAATTCCGTTATATTTATTGATACCGGTATTTTACAATCATGTATGGATTCGCTTGTTCTTAATTGATAAATTGTTTATGAAAACCTAATTTTATACATGTGGTATCAGAGCTGATCGTATATGATTGTAGAACCCAATTTTTTTTTTTTTTTTTTTGGAAAAATTCGGAATCCTCCTCTTTGAGCCGAATATGGGCATTATTTTTTGTGTGTAGATTTTTTGCTTTATTAATCCTGTAACCATAGGGCTTTTGTTCTACATGTTGAGATCTTTCCAACCATATATAATTTGCATAATTTCGTTGAGAATTGAGAGAGAATTTTGCTGCAACTTCATGACCCGGTTTGCTGCAACTTCGGGACCTAGCTGGAGGTTGTAGAAGACCTCCAACCGGGCCAGGTCAGTGGATGGGCTTACGCCCATCCTGCCTTAATTTTATTCTACGTCTTGTTTTTAAAGTTGGTCTGGGCTCACGCCTAGAAACTTTCTTTTCTTGGTTCATGGGCGTGAGCCCAAAACCAGAATAAGAATAAATATTATAATGGGCCTAAAGGTGTGAAAAGAACAGCTTGGGCCGCGCGCACGTCAGGCCCCGCGGTCTGATTTGGGCTGCTCGGGGGTCCTGGGCCTGCAGGAGTCCGAAATATTTAAATAATATAATAATAATAATAATAATATAATAAAAAAATTTAAAAAAATTGTGGCAAAAATTGTTGTTTGAAAAGGTGCAATATGATCATTGGAAGCACATGTTGTAAAGTGTTTCATATTGTTTGATGAATTTTGGGCATAAATTTTTGGAGTTCCCTATTGATAAAAGATTAATATATACAATTACTCGCCCAAAGGGAGTTATTGCGTATATTAATTTGGAAAAATAGCATGAAATTTATTCCCATATTTAAAAGATGGGGATGTATAATTGAAAAATATTTATCTGCCCAAAGGGGATAAATGTTTTGAAAATTATATGTAATTCCCCTCTATGTTGATATTATGGAGATGTATGATTTAAAGGATTTGTCTGCCCAAATGGGATGGATCCTTGATAATTATATGTAATTCTCCTTATTGTTGCTTTATAAATTTCATGCTGGGAAAAATAATGGTGCATTATACACTCTGCCCAAAGGGAGTTTATGATGTACTAATTATTTTTGTTGAGTTGCTTATTGCCCATAATTGATCATATTGCATTGTGTGTGTAAATAGTTACCTTTGCTGTAAATAACAACAATGCCACGGTGGAAATGTTAACTGGATCAAACTTTAAGAGATGGAAGCAAGATATAGAGTTTGCTTTGGGCATCGTTAATATGGACTTAGCTCTACGTGAGGATGAACCCGTGCCCAATGATCAAAGTATGCGCAGATCAAAAGGCCCATTATGCTAGATGGGAAAAATCTAATCGACTAAGCCTCATTGCTATGAAGAGGTCTATTGCTGAGCATCTGATTAGTGGTTTGCCGGAAGATACGAATGTCAGACAGTTCCTTGAAGCAGTGGGGGAAAGATATAGAGTCTCATATAAGGCTTAAGCTAGGAACTTGCTGAGTGAGTTAACGAACATGAGGTATGATGCTGCTATGGGTGTTAGAGAATTTATACTGAAGATGGTCCACATTCAGTCCAAACTTAAGGCCCATGAAATTGGTCTTTCTGAAAATTATATTGTGCATCACGCCTTAAATGTTTTGCCAGCTAAATTTAGCCAGATTAAGACTGCTTATAGTGCTCAGAATGAGACATGAAGTGTTAATGCCTTGATTACTAAGTGTGTGACTGATGAAGAGAAATTAAAGAAGGAAAAGTATGAGTCTGCCCACTTAACTACCAATGCCAAGTTGAGTTCCTATAGAGGCAAATGGAAGCCTAAGGGGTCAAATGCTCATGGCCCAAAGAAATGGCAAGACTTTAAGAAAAATGGGAACTATGGGAGAAATGGAGATAAGGATTTTAAATGTTTTCACTGCAAGAAGTAGGGTCACAAGAGAGCCAATTGCTACAAATTTCAAGCTTGGCTAAAAACAAGAAAAGAAAGTCACCAAGGTGAGTTGTTGGTTTGTTTTGAATCAAATTTGGTTGATGTTCATTTGGATTCTTGGTGGCTTGATTCTGGTGCTACTGTTCATGTGACTACTGCCTTACATGGTCTCACAAATCTAAGGAATCCAAGTCTGAGGGAGTCAAAGCTTAAAGTTGGAAACAATACTGGAGTTGATGTGGAGCGCATAGGGACAGTTGTTTTGAATTTAGATTCTAGTTTTCAGCTTGTCTTGAACAATGTCTTTTATGTTCCTAATTTTAGGAGAAACTTAGTATCTCTTTCTTCGCTTGAAAAAGCTGGATATTGTCTTCATTTTGCGAATAAAAGAGTGTATTTGAGTTATGATTCCAAAATTATTGGGAATTGTGTTTTATTTGATGGATTATGTCGATTATCCTTATCTCCCGATAGACTATATTGCTCTTTCAATGTCGAGAATGTTGTTGCTAAGAGATCTTTAATTAAAGATAGATCTCCATTGCTATGCCATAGCGATTGGGGCATATCTCCAAAGAACGGGTAAAGCGACTTATCGTGGCTGATATTCTCCTCCTCTTGACTCAGATGGTATTGAGACTTATATTGATTGTGTGAGGGGAAAATTAACTAAAACAAAGAAGAAAGGCGCTACTCACAGTCAAAGTCTATTGGAGATAAATTCCTGTAATTACATGTTGCTGAAAAGAGTTCCTCCCAATCTTTTGAAAGGGAAGAACCAAACAAAATGGTCTCTATTCCATTGCCCATCTGGCATGAAGATTCTATGTGAGATCCCAGCAGAGTGGAAATTCAACAAGAAACAAATACCGAAAATATGACGATAGATCATCCCATTACAAATGAAATTCCCCAGATGAATGATGCAGCTCCGGAAATGCTTGTGCGAAGATCACAACGACAAAGAAGACCAACACTTCTAAATGATTATCATGTCTATCTTGGAGAAACTGATTTTGACATAGGAAGTATAGTGGATTCGACGACCTTCAAAGAAGCTCTTAATAGTGATCAGGCAGATAAATGGTTAGGAGCGATGAAGGAGGAGATGTTTTCCATGTCAACTAATCAAGTATGGAGACTTGTTGATTTACCTAATGGGCATAAACCGATTGGTTGCAAATGGGTATTCAAAACCAAGAAAGACAATAAAGGAAACATAGAGAGATTCAAGGCAAGATTAGTCGCAAAAGGGTACACACAGAGAGAAGGTATTGATTATAATGAAGTCTTTTCCCTAGTATCTACTAAAGACTCTTTTCGGATAATCATGGCATTGGTGGCTCATTTTGACTTAGAGCTTCACCAAATGGATGTCAAGACGGCTTTTCTAAATGGAGATCTGGATGAAGAAGTATATAAGCAACAACCTGAAGGGTTTAAAGAAGCCGGAAAGGAACATATGGTGTGCAAACTTCAAAGGTCCATCTATGGTCTCAAACAAGCATCACGTCAGTGGTACTTAAAATTTCACAAAGTTGTGAGATCATTTGGCTTTGAAGAAAATAAGTTTGATCAATGCATCTACATGAAAGTAAGTGGGAGTAAATATATTTTCTTAGTACTTTATGTAGATGACATTTTACTTGCTAGCAAGTGATGTTGATCTATTGAATGACACCAAAAATTTTCTATCTACAAAGTTTGATATGAAAGATCTTGGGAAGCATCTTTTGTTCTAGGCATTGAGATTCATCATGACAGATCTAAGAAAGTTCTTGGGTTATCTCAGAAAAGTTATGTAGATTGTGTTTTGAAAAGATTTAATATGCAGACTTGTAAGTCATGTGAAGCTCCTATTGTGAAAGGAGATAAATTAAGTATAGAACAATGCCCCAAGAATAATGTTGAAAAGGAAGTCATGAAAAATGTTCCATATGCTAGTGCAGTTGGCAGTCTTATGTATGCACAAGTATGTACCAGACCTGATATTGCTTTTGCTGTGAATACTTTTGGAAGATATTTGTCGAATCCAGGTCAAGAACATTGGGTTGCAGCCAAGAAGGTGATGAGATATCTACAACGAACAAAGGACTTCATGCTCGTGTATAGCAGAGTTGAGGACCTAAAAGTGATTGGATATTTAGATGCTGATTTTGCTAGTTGTTTAGATGATAGAAAATTAACTTCTGGATATATTTTTATGATGGCTGGAGGTGCTATTTCTTGGAAGAGCACAAAGTAAACCTTGATTACAAACTCTACAATGTATGCTGAGTTTGTAGCGTGCTACGACGCGTCAGTTCAAGCAGTTTGGCTCAGAAATTTGATCTCAGAATTGCGTGTTGTAGACTCTATTGCTAGACCTACGGTGATCTATTGTAACAACACTGCAGCTGTGTTTTATTCCAAGCATGACAAGATTAATAATGCGTCCAAACACATGGAGATCAAATATTATACTGTTAAAGACTTGGTCAAAAATGGAGACGTTGTAATTGATAATATCAGAACTGAGTCCATGTTGGCTGATCCTCTAACAAAAGGCTTATGACCCATTTTGTTTAAAGAACATGTAAATAATATAAGTGTTTTAGAATCTTTTGATTTCTTTTGTTAGTGGGAGTTATATAATTTGTATTTCTGGATATTATAGTTATATACAGACTGATAATGCTTTTATGATGTCTATTAAAGCATTTATTTTCAATGATTGTTGTTATTGATTCTATTGTTATCCTTTTTCCTGTTGACTGAGAAATGAAAGTATAAAACAATATCTTTAAACAAATTTTAGTTTAAAGATGATTGGATGTCACTGATTATGAGATCTCATGTTGGATTGTGACATAATTGTGCAATTTCATGTTGTTTAGAAATCGCACTGAGGCAATTTCATGTTGTTTAGAAAGTGCGCTAATGCAGTTTCATGTAGTCAAGAAATTGCATTAAGGATCGATAAGAAATAGTTTATATCTTGATCACATGTTGGCACTATTTCTTACTACACTACTAGGCCCATGATCCATGAAAATATAATACTTATTATATGTGATTATGGAAGATCTTGTGTTGTGGTATTTTCTTAACACATTGATCTCCATAGTCCTATATTAAGGTTATATAGGATTGGATTGGTATTGAGATGCCATTATTGGAATATTATTTTTTTAAAAGTTGTGGTCACATAAAACAAAATTTTAGTTATTAACCCGATAGTGTCGTTTTCAATATAAAATCTTTTTTCAAAATAAAATAATTTAATTAATGTAGCCCAAGTGGGAGAATGTTGGAAATTTCCTATAATATGGGCTTACATTAATTAATTGATTTTCTATTTTAAATAATCGGGTTAATGGATATTCCAATATTTGTTAAACCCTAAAGTGATATGATTGAATTGGGTATTGACATCTATTGTTAACGGGCCTAGTTGAGCAGCAAAGTGTAGGCAATTGTATTTGATTGAAGCCCGTAATGGGAAGGGCCCAGTTGACACGCTGTTGTTGATTATGATTTGCTAGGTCCCTATCTAGCCTATAAAATGGTAGGTTATACCTATCGGTTGCTTTAATTCCATTGAAAGCTGCTATATCGAAATAGGTCATAGAGAGGAAGATCTAGTATTCCGATAGATCCCTGATTATCAGAGTGATCTAGTTTTCTTCAAGTGAAGCAATGGCTCAAACAGGTACGCTTTAATTCCACTATTGATATCGGTGTTTTATAATCATGTATGGATCCGTTTATTCTTAATTGATTAATTGTTTATGAAAACCTAATTTTATACACTATCAGCATTGGAGAAGAATATGAAGGAAGCATAAAAGAAGTGCGGATGCTTTTGAGGTAGCTGGGTTCGGTTGTTTGGTGTGATTGGAAAGAGAATGGTGAAGCTGTGTGAGACAAATCATGGAATGGCCCAATGTTGCTTTTACCTACTAATTTGCGGCATACATAGGAGTAGATCAGATTACTTTGTGGCCAGGCCTTCCCATTCTCTTTAGAAAGATTCGGCTACGTGGGCGAGACATCTCTGATGAGGAGAGCTCGAGAATAATGCGAGATGGACTCTGTTTGGTTTAGTAGTCTCATTAAATCGTTTGCACAAGTAGTGGTACTCAGAATGATCTTATGACATAGGGATTAAGTTAGAAAGAACATAGGCATCAAGACTATGCAGTAATCCTCTGTCCCACCAGATGAATACACTAGATCTCGATATTGCCCCTAGATCTGCACCAACTCACACATTCTGATATCCACTTCTTTAGCTTTTGCGGATCTTTCGGAGGACGATCATGAGGTATCGAACGATGTGAACTAGAAATAGAATGGCTACAGTGCAGAGCCAAACATGCATGAAGAACTCAGCCCCTAGGATCGGTCTCCGACCCTTGATTGGCATAGCTTCGGTGGGTGTCCCAGCCACTCCGGCCCACCGCGTGTCTTCAGGTTTCCTCTGCACGTGCAAGATGGCCCGCATGCACTGGAGGTAAGTCAGCGCTGTGAAAATGATGGTCACCCACATTGTGGCCATCAGAATCCACGTCAGAACCTTCTTCCCCAAGGGGAAGCCACTGATGAGCAAGAAGATCGTGCTAAGGGACGCAAGAAAAGAGATGGTGTTGTATGTCCAGAACATCGGGTAACCCTCTGGATCGTTTGCAGCCATTATCGGTGTTCCTGCGTAGTATAAGATGGTGCCGTTGTGTCTCTGATCGTTGTCCCACACGCCGCCGGGAGGGCTAATGCCGGCTTGGTAAGCCATGGCTGCGATCACGGTGGCAGTTATCTGTCGTGATGTGAAAGAGAGTTTTAGATTGTGAATGAAGAAATAGTGTTTCAACTATATTTATACATATGAAGATTGTCGAGTCAAAGTTAAATCATTCCATCAAATGCACAAATTCAATTGATGGCTTTTCCTATATTTATCTAAATACAAGAAAATTGTGGCGGGCTTTCTACAGAAGTAGAGTTCATGGATTAAATTACAAAAAAACAAAGTGTATGAATATATACATGTATGCAAAAAAAAAAATGAAGATATTTTGAAATTTGAACGTCTTTTTATAAAGGTTGCTATTGTTGTTAGATATAAAATCAAAATATAATAACTTAATATGTGGAAAATAAAACACACTTATATCCCAGCTACCGGGGAGGCTCGCCCTCGTTGGGCCACCACACAGGTGGCGTTGCCTGGCCTTGGTGAGGTTGACCTCATAGTGGCTTGGTTAGATTGAGCCTCACCGGTGGCTCAGTGGGGCTTGACTGGCGAGGCTCGGCTTGCTGGGGGCCGATGATACTTCAACGAGATTGTCGGCCCTCATCTAGTTGGTCACAAGCAATGGCCAAGCCAACAACTGGCCAAAGAGGAAGAAGAAGAAAAGGAAAAAAAGAATAGAAAAGAAAAGAGAAGAATAAATAAAATTATTAAAAAATTAAAAGAATTCTTGATCACAAAAGAATTTAAGGTTTTACCAAATAAATTTTTATCGTAGGAAAATAAATTTTAGACAATTTCCAAAGGCCTTTAAATACTAAGAATCTCGTTCAGAGAAAAAAATAAAATAAAAATCATTTCTAAGTAAAAATTGTTCTTGAGAACAAATTGGTTACAAAATAGGCCCCAAGTTGTCGAGAATATTTGAAGAAAAAAAGATTTGAGTCTTTTAGAAATCCTCTTTACTTTATGTATTTGTATAGATATTGAAAGAAAATCATCCAACTACTTCGGGTTTAGATTTTCTTAAGTACCCTTAATTTCTTAAATATTCATCAACTTGTTCCATCTCTTCTCACTATTAGATTTCTTATATTACCCTCCATTTTTTTTTTCCTAAATCATAAGCCATCTATTATTCTAGCTACTCATCTTCTTTCCGTACATAGCTATTTAATTACGAGCAATTTAGTACATATGTAGAAAACCTTTTTAAGAAAGTATAATTATTTATTTTAAGCGACACAAATGATCATTTTTAGGAAAATAGTTTTGAATCATCCATTTTTCATGAAACAAACAAAGAGTTTAAATTAATTAGCTGTGAGCTATGATGTTAATTGTAATAACATGACCGATCTGATCTAAGTTGTTAGCAAATGCTACTCCAAGACATCTAGTTAAAGCATTACCATCAGAGAATCGCGCTTCTTCTTGATCCATTTCTTGTTTTTGTCTTCCTCCTGCTTTCTGATTGCACCCGATAAAGATGGTGGCGGAACCAACTCTACCGGAGGAGTATTGGTGGAGGGAGGTGCTACAGATGCTAGGTCAACTACAATAGTTGAATTCTCCTCATTCGTGTTATCAACAACTGCTTGGTGAGTTGTCGATGCAGGGAATCTTATGGCTCTCGGGGCTCCAAAGATGTACTAACAGTTCTCTCAATTCAATGACTTTGAAATCCTTTGGAAAGTATTCCACTATATCCGAGAGGAGAAGCCATTTCTATTTAGTGTGTTCACATCCACTTCGCTTCTTTGAAGCAGATATTTCACCGTCTCGCACAAAAGGATGAGCTTCTTATCAATTATAAAAGAAACAACAAACAAAGATATTTTTTGTAAGTTACTTCAATCGATAAATCCACTGAAGTTTGAATGCAGAAAGCTTGAGTCTATAGAAAAATGAGAATGAGCTGGATTTTATCTGCACAAAATGTTCAATTGGAATGCAATCTCTGACGTCGTCACAATTTCAAAGCAATTCGAAACAAAAAGGATTACCTCTATTTGCTTGTGTGCTGCAGCCAAATGCAAAATGGTATTACCCTCATCATCTTGAGCTTTCACCAAATCACCATCTCTCACCGTCTCCACCAGGACTTTCAGAGTCTCCAAACGATTATGACTCACTCCCAGATGGAGAGCGGTTTGGCCGTGGCTTTGCCTGTGCTCAGCCGTCTCCGGTCTTGCCTTCACCAGCTCTATCACGATGTTGCTTCGGCCCTTCATCATGGCTAGATGAAGAGGGGTCCTCCCATCTTCGTCATGGACAAGGCATGCACGGGGCTCTACAATTCCCTCGCTATTTCGACATATCCGTTCGCAGACGCCAAGTGAAGAGGCGTACGTCCCTGCAAAGGTAAAGTGCTTGACAATGGAGCATTCTTATAGAGGGACACGTTCATGTGATTTATATATATTGCATTTTCAAATCAAATAGATTGAGCTGCTCAAATTCACTGGTGTCCGTAAGATTTTTCAGGTTGAATTAACCCGGAAACCCACGACTTGATTTCTGTCTGAATTTTGTTAATTTCCTTAGGACATATATGATGGGTTTGATTTCTCACAGATCATGAAAACTAGAAAACAAAATACTATATTACATGTGCAAAATCTAATTTGACAAGTAAGATAGTTTGATCTATGTAGAGATATTCCATGGAAATAATAGTCAATAAATTACTTAACACATGGCTAAAAGCCTAAAACTTGGGAAACCCTAATAAAAAACAGTTGCAATTCCACTTACCAAAAAAAAAAAATAATTGCAATTCCACCGATTATCTGGTTTGCGAGGATGACTGGGTTTAGGTATCAAACAACCACAACCAAGGTTTTCGCTTCGACGTACCTGCGAGTCCAACTCCATAGCCAAATCCCTTTTATGAGCCAAAAGAGCCTTGGCAAAAGGTACATGACCGAAAATGCAGGCCACATGCAATGGTGTCTCGTCGAAGCAAGTGACAGAAGCCCGAGCCAGGATGGGTTGGTCTTCTTGCAGCAACTGAGCTAACGACTCGACGCACCCGTCATGCGACGCCTCATAGAGCCTCTTCTCTCGGTGTCTTCTTTTAGATGCTAAGGAAGCTTGTTGATGCGATGGCGGGGATGGCGACCTTCTTCTCGGGCTTGTGATCGATTGCATTGTTCCCAGCTTGTGCGTGAACTCGAAATTGCTCTGTTTAGTCACCTGAAGCTTTCGGTCCACACACGATCTCTCTTTTTCTTTCACTAGACTGCCTTGGAGTTGGAATGTCAAGCCTTGAGATTGTTAACTATATATAAGATGCTATAACGTGAGTCTTACATAGCATTTACATGCTGGAAAGAGCAGAGAAACGACACAAACACATGGGATTAAAAAAGATTCTTGCATGCTTCCACAATGTTCGAAAGTTAAGAGTGTGGGATAATACGATGATACAACCCGTATTCAACACGAATTCATGAACCAAGAAGATCAGCATGCATGTAAAATCGACGAGACTTTCATTGAAAAGTCCAAGACATTTCACTTGATTAGAAACTTGGAATAGTTGATACGGCCTTCCCTCGATTAGAGACTTGGAAAAGTTGATAAGACCTCTCTTTGACTTTCTTAACGTTGTCTTCAATTCCAAGAAATTTCCATCTATTAGAGACTCATAAAAGTTGATCGGAAAGTCTAGGAAGGCTTGGAGCTTGTAGGCTATACGTGTCTAGATATATATCCTAGATTTGGACCTATCTACAAGGGATTTCATGGGAAATGGTCCAAATTTGATGTAACTATGAGATGTCCTGATATCCCTAATATTTAAGGGATAATCACTAAAGTTTTATTAGTCAATTTCAAAACTGATAAGATTTTAAGGATCAAATTTCTATCTTATTGGGATTAGGGAATTGGGGATCTGATGATTTATTTATATAGCATTGTATCTTGTATCTAAATACGCTCAAGAAATAAAAAGTCATCTCTCTCTCCTGTGGACATAGGTGGATTTTCGCCGAATCACATAAATCTATGTTCTTGATTATTCTTGTTTTCGACTTTTCATCTCATCTAGTTAGGGTGTTCTTCAGCACAACAATTAGTATCGAAGCAACCAAAGTTCTCCATTCTTGTATTGCGACTTTTGACTAGATGGCTAGAAAAGGTTTGACCGTTCGATTTGATATCGAATGATTCACCTGGAAGAGTAACTTTACACCATGGTGGAGAAGAATGAAGGATCTGTTGGTTCAACTGAGTTTATCAAAGGTTCTTCTAGGAAAATTGAACAAGTTGGACACCATCACCGATGATGACTAGGCCAACAGGGAGGAGAGGGCGTGTGATGCGATCTGATTGAGCCTATCAGACGAGGCACTTCAATACGTGGCAGAAATCGAATCCACTCTAGAGGTATGGCTCAAACTCAAAAGCATCTACATGACGACCAGCTCTATCACGATCTTGATTCGACCCTTCATCATGGCCAGATGAAGTGGGGTCCTTCCATCTTCATCATGGCCAGATGATCATGGACAAGGCATGCAAGGGGGTCCGATCGTAACAATTCCCTCGCTGTTTCTACGTTTCCGTTCGCAGAAGCCAAGTGAAGTGGGGTCCTTCCATCTTCATCATGGACAAGGCATGCAAGGGGTTCCAATCGTAACAATTCCTCGCTGTTTCTGCGTATCCATTCGTAGAAGCCAAGTGAAGAGGTGTACATCCTCGCCAAGGTAAAATGATTAGCTATGGAGCATTCTTATATATATCCCCTTGGCTTTGATACCATATACCCCTCAGGATTTGTGGTACTATATAAAGGATAAGAAATCACCTAGAGTGATTTCAATATATATAGAAAATTGTTAAGTGATTTGTGATTTAATTCTTAACGTCTACGTTTGTTTGGATTGGTTAATATGTGGGAAAATTCTATAGGTTCTGTATCTCTAATGTAATCATAAAAATATCCTAGTTGTGTGAAATTATTTAATATGAAATATAATAATTCATGAGTGATAATGATAATAAATAAGAAACGAATCATGTGAAGAAATGAAATATAGATGAAGACTAAGCTAATTATGATTTCAATCATAGAATAATATGAAACATAATTGAAAGTAATTAGAATAATAATGTGATCTCACGCAGGGAGGTAGTCCGCACTCGAGTAGAGATTCCATTGATATGCATGAACAGTGATTAAAATAACAATGTGATCTTACACAGGGTGGTAGTCCGCACTTGAATAGAGATCCCACTGATATGCGTGATAAAGAAAAATGTGACCTTCTACAAAAGCGTAGTTCACTCGTGTGTAGAGACCTTACTTGAAACAAAAGTAAAAGAAGACTAATAATATAAAGTGATAATGCCAACCAAAACTTGGTTGATACTATTCCAAATGAAGATGAGGATTGAAAGAGGGAATTCAAGCTCGAGCTTGTCAATCTAAATGAAGATGAGGATCAAAAGAGGGAATTCGAGCTCGAGATTGGGGATTTAATTATATATAACTTGATGTTAGGAATCGGTATAAATAGTAAAAGAAATGACGATGATCACACGTGCATGCACATAATCATATCCCGATCATCGAATGTGGTGCCGTTCGCTTTGAGTGCATGCAGCCGACTGCCGTTATGATTATTCCCTAATTGGACAGTAATAATGTAGCAAGACGTGATCAAGGGAGCTAGAGATTAGATGAGGGTGATTTCGGTTTTCCTTTCCTGTTAGGGATTAGACAATTATACAGGTGTTCGGATATGGATGAAAGCACAATACCCGTATTCAACACGAATTCATGAACCAAGAAGATCAGCATGCATGTAAAATCGACGAGACTTTCATTGAAAAGTCCAAGACATTCACTTGATTAGAAACTTGGAATAGTTGATACGGCCTTCCCTCGATTAGAGACTTGGAAAAGTTGATAAGACCTCTCTTTGACTTTCTTAACGTTGTCTTCAATTCCAAGAAATTTCCATCTATTAGAGACTCATAAAAGTTGATCGGAAAGTCTAGGAAGGCTTGGAGCTTGTAGGCTATACGTGTCTAGATATATATCCTAGATTTGGACCTATCTACAAGGGATTTCATGGGAAATGGTCCAAATTTGATGTAACTATGAGATGTCCTGATATCCCTAATATTTAAGGGATAATCGCTAAAGATTTATTAGTCAATTTCAAAACTGATAAGATTTTAAGGATCAAATTTCTATCTTATTGGGATTAGGGAATTGGGGATCTTATGATTTATTTATATAGCATTGTATCTTGTATCTAAATACGCTCAAGAAATAAAAAGTCATCTCTCTCCTGTGGACATAGGTGGATTTTCGCCGAATCACGTAAATCTCTGTTCTTGATTATTCTTGTTTTCGACTTTTCATCTCATCTAGTTAGGGTGTTCTTCAGCACAACAATTAGTATCGAAGCAACCAAAGTTCTCCATTCTTGTATTGCGACTTTTGACTAGATGGCTAGAAAAGGTTTGACCGTTCGATTTGATATCGAATGATTCACCTGGAAGAGTAACTTTACACCATGATGGAGAAGAATGAAGGATCTGTTGGTTCAACTGAGTTTATCAAAGGTTCTTCTAGGAAAATTGAACAAGTTGGACACCATCACCGATGATGACTAGGCCAACATGGAGGAGAGGGCGTGTGATGCGATCTGATTGAGCCTATCAGACGAGGCACTTCAATACGTGGCAGAAATCGAATCCACTCTAGAGGTATGGCTCAAACTCAAAAGCATCTACATGACGACCAGCTCTATCACGATCTTGATTCGACCCTTCATCATGGCCAGATGAAGTGGGGTCCTTCCATCTTCATCATGGACAAGGCATGCAAGGGGGTCCAATCGTAACAATTCCCTCGCTGTTTCTACGTTTCCGTTCGCAGAAGCCAAGTGAAGTGGGGTCCTTCCATCTTCATCATGGACAAGGCATGCGAGGGGTTCCAATCGTAACAATTCCCTCACTGTTTCTGCGTATCCATTCGTAGAAGCCAAGTGAAGAGGTGTACATCCTCGCCAAGGTAAAATGATTAGCTATGGAGCATTCTTATATATATCCCCTTGGCTTTGATACCATATACCCCTCAGGATTTGTGGTACTATATAAAGGATAAGAAATCACCTAGAGTGATTTCAATATATATAGAAAATTGTTAAGTGACTTGTGATTTAATTCTTAACGTCTACGTTTGTTTGGATTGGTTAATATGTGGGAAAATTCTATAGGTTCTGTATCTCTAATGTAATCATAAAAATATCCTAGTTGTGTGAAATTATTTAATATGAAATATAATAATTCATGAGTGATAATGATAATAAATAAGAAACGAATCATGTGAAGAAATGAAATATAGATGAAGACTAAGCTAATTATGATTTCAATCATAGAATAATATGAAACATAATTGAAAGTAATTAGAATAATAATGTGATCTCACGCAGGGGAGGTAGTCCGCACTCGAGTAGAGATTCCATTGATATGCATGAACAGTGATTAAAATAACAATGTGATCTTACACAGGGTGGTAGTACGCACTTGAATAGAGATCCCACTGATATGCGTGATAAAGAAAAATGTGACCTTCTACAAAAGCGTAGTTCACTCGTGTGTAGAGACCTTACTTGAAACAAAAGTAAAAGAAGACTAATAATATAAAGTGATAATGCCAACCAAAACTTGGTTGATACTATTCCAAATGAAGATGAGGATTGAAAGAGGGAATTCAAGCTCGAGCTTGTCAATCTAAATGAAGATGAGGATCAAAAGAGGGAATTCGAGCTCGAGATTGGGGATTTAATTATATATAACTTGATGTTAGGAATCGGTATAAATAGTAAAAGAAATGACGATGATCACACGTGCATGCACATAATCATATCCCGATCATCGAATGTGGTGCCGTTCGCTTTGAGTGCATGCAGCCGACTGCCGTTATGATTATTCCCTAATTGGACAGTAATAATGTAGCAAGACGTGATCAAGGGAGCTAGAGATTAGATGAGGGTGATTTCGGTTTTCCTTTCCTGTTAGGGATTAGACAATTATACAGGTGTTCGGATATGGATGAAAGCACAATACCCGTATTCAACACGAATTCATGAACCAAGAAGATCAGCATGCATGTAAAATCGACGAGACTTTCATTGAAAAGTCCAAGACATTCACTTGATTAGAAACTTGGAATAGTTGATACGGCCTTCCCTCGATTAGAGACTTGGAAAAGTTGATAAGACCTCTCTTTGACTTTCTTAACGTTGTCTTCAATTCCAAGAAATTTCCATCTATTAGAGACTCATAAAAGTTGATCGGAAAGTCTAGGAAGGCTTGGAGCTTGTAGGCTATACGTGTCTAGATATATATCCTAGATTTGGACCTATCTACAAGGGATTTCATGGGAAATGGTCCAAATTTGATGTAACTATGAGATGTCCTGATATCCCTAATATTTAAGGGATAATCGCTAAAGATTTATTAGTCAATTTCAAAACTGATAAGATTTTAAGGATCAAATTTCTATCTTATTGGGATTAGGGAATTGGGGATCTTATGATTTATTTATATAGCATTGTATCTTGTATCTAAATACGCTCAAGAAATAAAAAGTCATCTCTCTCTCCTGTGGACATAGGTGGATTTTCGCCGAATCACGTAAATCTCTGTTCTTGATTATTCTTGTTTTCGACTTTTCATCTCATCTAGTTAGGGTGTTCTTCAGCACAACAATTAGTATCGAAGCAACCAAAGTTCTCCATTCTTGTATTGCGACTTTTGACTAGATGGCTAGAAAAGGTTTGACCGTTCGATTTGATATCGAATGATTCACCTGGAAGAGTAACTTTACACCATGATGGAGAAGAATGAAGGATCTGTTGGTTCAACTGAGTTTATCAAAGGTTCTTCTAGGAAAATTGAACAAGTTGGACACCATCACCGATGATGACTAGGCCAACATGGAGGAGAGGGCGTGTGATGCGATCTGATTGAGCCTATCAGACGAGGCACTTCAATACGTGGCAGAAATCGAATCCACTCTAGAGGTATGGCTCAAACTCAAAAGCATCTACATGACGACCAGCTCTATCACGATCTTGATTCGACCCTTCATCATGGCCAGATGAAGTGGGGTCCTTCCATCTTCATCATGGACAAGGCATGCAAGGGGGTCCAATCGTAACAATTCCCTCGCTGTTTCTACGTTTCCGTTCGCAGAAGCCAAGTGAAGTGGGGTCCTTCCATCTTCATCATGGACAAGGCATGCGAGGGGTTCCAATCGTAACAATTCCCTCACTGTTTCTGCGTATCCATTCGTAGAAGCCAAGTGAAGAGGTGTACATCCTCGCCAAGGTAAAATGATTAGCTATGGAGCATTCTTATATATATCCCCTTGGCTTTGATACCATATACCCCTCAGGATTTGTGGTACTATATAAAGGATAAGAAATCACCTAGAGTGATTTCAATATATATAGAAAATTGTTAAGTGACTTGTGATTTAATTCTTAACGTCTACGTTTGTTTGGATTGGTTAATATGTGGGAAAATTCTATAGGTTCTGTATCTCTAATGTAATCATAAAAATATCCTAGTTGTGTGAAATTATTTAATATGAAATATAATAATTCATGAGTGATAATGATAATAAATAAGAAACGAATCATGTGAAGAAATGAAATATAGATGAAGACTAAGCTAATTATGATTTCAATCATAGAATAATATGAAACATAATTGAAAGTAATTAGAATAATAATGTGATCTCACGCAGGGGAGGTAGTCCGCACTCGAGTAGAGATTCCATTGATATGCATGAACAGTGATTAAAATAACAATGTGATCTTACACAGGGTGGTAGTCCGCACTTGAATAGAGATCCCACTGATATGCGTGATAAAGAAAAATGTGACCTTCTACAAAAGCGTAGTTCACTCGTGTGTAGAGACCTTACTTGAAACAAAAGTAAAAGAAGACTAATAATATAAAGTGATAATGCCAACCAAAACTTGGTTGATACTATTCCAAATGAAGATGAGGATTGAAAGAGGGAATTCAAGCTCGAGCTTGTCAATCTAAATGAAGATGAGGATCAAAAGAGGGAATTCGAGCTCGAGATTGGGGATTTAATTATATATAACTTGATGTTAGGAATCGGTATAAATAGTAAAAGAAATGACGATGATCACACGTGCATGCACATAATCATATCCCGATCATCGAATGTGGTGCCGTTCGCTTTGAGTGCATGCAGCCGACTGCCGTTATGATTATTCCCTAATTGGACAGTAATAATGTAGCAAGACGTGATCAAGGGAGCTAGAGATTAGATGAGGGTGATTTCGGTTTTCCTTTCCTGTTAGGGATTAGACAATTATACAGGTGTTCGGATATGGATGAAAGCACAATGACCGTTTCCCCCCCCCAACCTACTATTAATTGCAATTATGTAGGTTTACCGGCTATTTTGCTCTAGAAGAATTGACCCGTGAATTCGTGCTCACCGTGATAAATGTGATTTTGTTCTTGATTTTAATTAATTGCTCTAGGAATTTGTTAGACGTCCTCCTCCTGTCAGATCAAATCTGCATTGGATAAGGCATGACTGCGATTGATAGACAGAGAGATCAGCACAGCAAAAACTGGAAAAAAAATTGAGAAGTTAATAGATTAGATTAGTAGATTAATAATTGCCACGAGGTCTTATGCTTTTAATATTGATTTGCATTTACACCATCAAAAGAGAGAGCGCGTTCTTAAAAGTTGAAAATGCAACACGGAAAGAAAATTTAAATGTGCTTATTGACGGGAATGAATTAAATTGATGCAAAATGGGTGGAATTTAGAATTTATGAGAAATTTGTTGGGATGAAAAGCTCTCCATGCAGGCAAACGAGTTAATGCCCTTGGAAGATATAACTGGAAAGACAATGCAACAAGTCGCATGGGAAGCCTCACCTTCTCTTGAAGGAGTTGAAAGGTTTGTGGCAACTTTTTTAAACATCTTGTCTTTCATATATATTTTTAAAATATACTAACTCTACAAAATTTCGACCTTGGTGCAGGCAATGTCTATTGAACGACAGTTTAAAAGTGGGGCAAGATTTGACTTCCCGGCAAATCAGAAACACAGAAGCATCATGCAATTCTAGGTCTAGTAAGTACAATCAAAATGCAGCTGGCAATGATGTTGGCTCTGAATATGTATCTTTAGAGGATGTGGCTCCTTTGGCTATGGATAAGATTGAAGCTCTGTCAATTGAGGGGTTGAGGATACACTCTGGCATGTCAGACGAGGATGCACCTTCAAATATCAGTGCACAATCAATTGGAGACGTTTTGACTCTACGGGGCAAGGGCGTGGATATCAGTGGGTCACTGGGTCTTGAGGGAACTGCTGGGCTGCAGCTGTTGGATCTAAAGGAAAGTAGCGACAGCAAAGATGAAGGGTTGATGAGCCTATCTCTAAGTCTTGATGAATGGATGAGGTTGGACTCTGGTAAACTTGATGATGAAGATCAAATTAGCGAGCGAACTTCCAAAATTCTTGCTGCGCATCATGCCAACTCCTTGGACTGGATACGTGGAGGGTCAAAGGGGGATAGAAGGCGCAGCAAAGGCTCTGGTAGGAATTGGGGTCTTTTGGGAAATAATTTCACAGTTGCATTGATGGTGCAACTACCGGATCCATTGCGGAATTATGAACCAGTCGGTGCACCAATGCTTGCGCTAATTCAGGTCGAGAGAGTGTTTGTTCCACCGAAGCCAAGGATTTACCTCAAGGTTTCTGAAGTAAAATATGAGGATGAAGGGATGAGTCGGCCGAGTCCAAAAAGAAGGAAGAAATTAAGGAGGGGACAGAAGAAAAGAAATCTGAGGTGGAAGAAATTCCTGTATAAGATTACTGAAGTCCATGTTGCTGGTCTCAAGACTGATCCTGGGAAGAGAAAGGTCTGGGGAAGTTCAAACCAGCAACAATCAAGTTCCCGTTGGTTGCTCGCTAATGGAATGGGAAAGAGCAATAAGCATCCGTTCCTGAAGTCGAAGACAGATTCTTCTAAATCTACTGCCCCAGCAACAACTAAGGCACAACCTGGTGACACATTGTGGAGCATCTTGTTAAAGCTCATAAAACAACAATCAAAACAGAAAACATCTCTGTTGTTTGAGGGAGAGAAAGGATAAAAAAAATAGAGTATAGCACTTCATACGTCTTGTGCAAAGGAAAAACTGTCGAGTACCACAACTAAATACAAAGCAGAAACTACTCACATACGTGCAACACATAACTGCACACAAACGTGCTATTAACTTCCTAGAAAATAGCAAAAACACTAATTGCATAACTAAATGAACTTGACTGTTAAAAAAAAAAAAAAAACATAGGAAACATGACTGAAAACAGCAGCACTGAGGCAATTCCAACAAACTCCTCCTTAGATCGAGTTGCTGCTGCAGATTCCTATTTTCTCTCTTAACAACTCAAATCTTCTAGCCTGAAGTGGTTTTGTGAACATATCTCGCAAGTTGATCTTCAGATCTGCAATAGATTAACTTAACTTCGCCACTTTGTTGCACCTCACACGGAAAGAAAAATTTGACTTAGAATGTTTGGTTTTGCCATGGAAAACTGGATTATGTGATATTGCTAGAGTAGCCTGATTGTCAAGATTAACTTCAATGCAATCACTAGAATTCAACTACAAATCCTTCATTATCTTCTTCAGCCACAAAGCTTGATTTGCAGCTGCAGTAGCTACTATAAACTCAACCTTTGCTATGGACTGAGCTACAATCTCTTGCTTTTTAGAACACTAGGCGAAACAAGCAGAACCAAAACTAAAACAATACCCAAACGTACTTTTCATGTCATCCACTGAACCGGCCCAGTCACTATCAGAAAATCCTTGCAAATTAAACTTCTGACCTTTCTTAAACTTCACATCAAAGAACAATGTTCTTTTGAGATATCTCAAGACCCTTTTTGCTGCAACCAAATGTAACTGACTAGGACTATTCATAAACCTGGATAAAACACTCACAACAAATAGAATATCTAGTATAGTTGCTGTAAGATACTTGAGACACCCAATCAGACTTCTATACATAAAATCATCTACTGCATCTGTTCCATCATTCTTGTGCAGCTTCTCTTTAGCAGCCATAAGAGTGCTTACACTTCGACAATCTTCCATCTGAAACTTCTTTAGAATTTCCTTTATGTATTATTATTATTATTATTATTATTATTATTATTATTTACAGATAAAGATCTCATATGAAGCTTGTTTGACTTCCAGACCCAAAAAATAAGTCATCTTTCCCAAGTCTGACATCTCAAAAACTACAAATAGATCTTGCTTCACATTCTCTATCAATTCCATATCATTCCTTGTCACTAATAGATCATCTACATAAAGTGATAGAATTACAACACTGTGATTCACCTTCTTGACATAAAGAGTGAACTCACTTAAGCTTTTTACAAAGCCAAAATCATGCAAATATCGATTTATCTTCCCATACCAAGCTCTTGGAGCCTGCTTCAGTCCATATAGAGCTTTCCTCAACCTGTATACACTCTCTTCTTGCCCTTTGATATTGAAGCCTTCAGGTTGTTCAACAAAAATCTCCTCCTTAAGCTCTGCATTCAGGAATGCAGACTTGACATCTAAATGAAATATAGGCCACCTCTTCTCTGCTGCAATAGCTAACAGTAGCCTTATTGTATCAAGTCGTGCAGCAGGAGCAAATGTTTTAGAATAGTCTACTCCCCATATTTGTGCACAGCCTTTCACCACCAGTCTAGCTTTGTGTTTATTAACAAAACCATCAGGATTAAGTTTTGTTCTAAACACCCACTTAACCCCAATCACATTCTTATCAGATGGTCTGTCAACAAGCTCCTATGTGTGGTTTTTCTGGATCATTGCAATCTCCTCTTGCATTGTTGCAATCCACCTTTGATCCTCCTTAGCTTCCACAAAGTTAGATGGTTCTAGCATTGCCACATTGCTTCTTTCATAGATTTCAGCAAGTGACTTTGTGCCTCTCACTGGTAAATCATCCATATTGTCTTCCAATCCATCTATAACTTCATCAATCTCTACATCTGTTGCAGGTTGTTTTTCGAACTGCTGTTGTTCTGCACTCTTTGCTTCCATCCAATTCCACTCATCTTCCTCTAGAAAAATAACATCTCTGCTCACAGTCACCTTCCTTGTCATGGGATGGAAAATTCTGTAAGCCTTTGATTGAAGACTACCCAACAAAGATTCCAAGCGTTGCTTTCTTATCCAGTTTGTCCCTCTTGACCTCAGGAACATGAGTGTAACACAAACACCCAAAAACCTTCAAATTTTTCATAGAAGGTCTAACACCATGCCAGACTTCAAAATGTGTTGACTTCTCTAAGGCTTTTGTGGGCAATCTATTCAATAGAAACACTGCAGTATTAGCTACCTCAGCCCAGAACTTCTTAGGTAATTTCTTCTCCTGCATCATACATCTAGCCATCTCCATAATGCTTCCGTTTTTCCTCTCATTGACCCCATTCTGTTGAGGTGAATAGGGAGCAGTGAACTGTTGCATAATTCCTGCTTACTCACAATTCAACTTAAACTTGTGAGCAGTATACTCAGAACCATTATCAGACCTAAGCATTTTAATTTTCTTCCCACTCTCATTCTCAACTAAGGCTTTAAACTTCACAAACACATCAGCAACTTCAGACTTGACTTGCAGAAAATAAATCCAACTCATCCTAGTCATATTATGTGGCATCCCAAAAATTCAAGACGACCCCTATGATGCATTAAAGCCCATGATCATTACCTATGGTTTATGTTTTAGCCATTAGTTTTCTCTTAAGACTAAGTGTTATATGCTTATGCTCATGAGTTTTTAAATTAGTATTATAGGATAAATTAATAAGAAGAATTTATTCTTGGCTATGCACCTCATAGATTTAATCCCTATAGATTAAATATTACAAGATTTTGGCCATGTGAAATTGTAAATTTGGAAGCTATAAAAGAGAAGAATTAAAAGAGAATTGTTAAAAGTAAAATTGGGATTTAATTAGGCTTGGGTTTAAGACCCAATGGCATGGACTTTTAATAGGGCCAAAATGGCCGGCCCATTGAAGCCTAAGGAGGGGCTGTCGTCGGCCACAAGGGAGGCCGGCCCAATTCCTCCAAGCCCGGCCGAGAGATGAGGCCCATTTTTTGCATGAAGAAGACCATGTGTCTCTCCCAAATTGCCAAGTGTAGATCATGCAATTAGCAATCATTGCTAATGATGGAAGGGAAGACCATTAGGGGGGATAGTGGCCGGATTAAGTGGGAAAGAGAGGGAGAGAGAGGGCTTCGTCCAAGCCAAGAGAGAGAGAGGAAGTTGAGAGAGAGAGAGAGAGAGAGAGAGAGAGAGAGAGAGAGAGAGAGAGAGGGAAACCGAGAGAGGAGGAAGAAGGAGCCGCTCGCCGTTCGTCCGCCCGTCGCCGCCCGTTCGCCCATCCGTGTGCCGTCCGTGTGCCGTCGTTTGCTTGATCTTAGAGGCAAGTTAGGATCCAATTTCTACTCTTACATGTGTTTCTTGCACGTACGTTTGGAATGGTGTTGATTTTTGGGTGATTAGGAGTGAGAAACCGAACCTAGAGTGCTTTGTTTTTGAGATGGCTTGCTGTTTGCGTGTATACCGCCCGACCCAGAATATTGTAGAGGCTTGCATGCGTATTTTGAGTTGGATTTTGACTTCAATTCATTCATGAAAGTTGTAGAAAAAATTTCAAAGTATAATATGCTAAAATTTGAGACAAAAAGGTTGAGTTTTAAGGGGTGAAACCCTCCTCCTACGAAGACACTAGATCTGGAATTGTTTTGTCAACCTCTTGGTGGTTTTGTGTGTTGCATGTTGCTTTTTATTTAGAATATCACTTCGACTTCTCCATGAAAGTTGTAGAGAACATCCTAAAGACTAACATACTCAAATTTTAGATAAAATGAGCAAGTCTAGCCTAGTGAAACAATTTTCCTTTGAAGACGGTAAATCTGGAAACACGGTACTGGATACCCGAGACTTCCTAGACCTATATGGAGACTATTCTTTGAGAAAATTAATTAGATCACTTAATGAAAGTTGTAGGGAACCTCTTGGAACAAAACATATCCAAATTTCAGAGGAAAAGAAGAAGGATAAGTAGGTGAAACCTCAATATTTCGGAGATAGATAAACTGGACCGTTCGGTGCTAGAAACAGGAGCTTCGACCGCCTATAGAAAATTATCTAGAACGAATCTGGCATAGATGTCTGCATGAAAAATCTACTTTAGAGTCTCGAATATAATCTGGTAAAATTTCAGAATTTTTGGAGGTCATTAGGGTATTTTAATCGAAATACTTCAGAAACTGTGCAATCTGACTTTGCCCGAATTCTGCATGTTGCAATATGTGAACTATATCTTTTTGTGTGAAGCTCTTTTGGGCATGTGTTCTTCATGAAATTTTTACCTTCATGTCTTGTCTATTACATGCTCTGATTTTGTGATTTTTGAAGATGATATGGATATTAAATTTAAATGTTTTCCAAAATTGTGCAAGCTGGAATTTAGTGAAGTTAAAAAAAGAGCATGATTTATGGACTATTCTAAGTTGTATGGATTCCATGGATTGTATAGTCATTAGTAATTGTATCTTGCTGCATGTATGATGATGATTGGAAATGCATATAAGAATTAAAATGATGAAAGTGATCTTGGTTGCCATTGCATTATGTGCCATGATGATTTTGAGACATGAAGTGAATTATGTTAAATGAGGAAACTGTTGGAGGCGGATGATAATGCCCTGGGAGTGTCAGGATGCCCAGGATGGGGGGTGCCAGATGCTCGGATTGTATTGAGATACATAGTCGGAAGGCCTCGGGAGTTTCGAGATGCCTAGAATGGTTGGGTGCCGGAAGCCTTGGAGGTTTGTGCCTGAGGGGATGTCTCGTGATGCTAGTTGGGATGCGAGATGCTCGGAATGTGGGGGTGCCGGATGTCCGGTGGTGTGTGCCGAAGGTTTTCTCGCAATGCCAGGTTGGGGGCGTGAGTGATTAAGTATGGGATGCAATTACTGATCCCGGAAAAGAGAGATGTGGTGATCAAATTGAAAGATAAAAGTGGAAATTGAATCATGCATATATGATATGATGATGATGTGTGTGAGATATGATGATGATCACTTATGGCATGATGACATGCATGTATGATACGATGATGATCATCTATGGCATGATGATGTGTGTGATATATGATGATGATCACCTATGGCATGATGATATGTGTAAGAGATGATGATGATCACCTATGGCATGATGATATGTATGAGACATGATAATGATATGTGTGTGACATGATGATGATCACCTATGGCATGATGATATGAGTAATGATTGTATTGTGTGATGCATTGAGTGGTTATTGGATCTTTTACCCGCTGAGTGGCTGTACTTACCCCTTCGAGGACCAACATTTCAGATTAGAAGGATGCCACTCCCTACCGTCACGCGGGGCACCTTTTATGGCCTTCCATTGGATGTAGAGGTAGAGTGTACGGAGATTGACTGCGTCATCATCCCTGGACTGACATTTGTGCGAGTGCGAGTGCTAGTTATGTACGATGTAGGCCTGGCCGAGGGCCCTGTCATTTACGAGGTTCTGTTAGTTCATGTCTGCGGAGATGGAGTGTTTAGGGGGATGTTGTCGCCACCACCGCCCGATGCACCAGGATGGGTGTGATGGCCGTGTGAGGATTAGAGAGTTGATGTTTCTTTTTGGGATGATAGCTGACACTAGTTGATGGGGGATCTTGCATGATCGTTTTAGAGGGTCGAGTGTCTCTTTTTGGGGTTATGGCCGAGTGTAGCTCAAAGTCTTGGCCTTTCTTTTGATGTATCGACCCGAGAAAATCCATCATGAAAATATATAAATAAAAGTGGCTCAGCTTTATCTTTTCCTATGGTATTTAGTGGTGTGCATTGTATCATGATTGTTGGAGGGAGAGATGGTGCCATTAAGATATGCTTCCGTTAATACGTTGCGTTGGGACTGTTTAAAAAAAATGACTATGAACTACAATGCTTCTACTAAGAGATGTAACTAGTGAACATTAGGTGTAGCAATAGGCAACTGTGGTGACCTTAGGTGGTTCAGGGGTGCCACATATTATTAGTAAAATTAATAAAATACCTGCTACCATTGAGAGAAGACTCAGACATAGGTTCACATAAATCTGTGTGGACTAATTGCAACTTCTCACATGCTCTCCAGCCTCCTCCTTTGAAAGGAAATCTAGCTTGCTTGCTAAGAAGACAAGTTCTGCATTGTGGAAATTCCTCATCCAAACTTGGCAAGTCATCTGCCAAGCTATTTCTCTACATAAACAACATGCTCTTCCTGTGAACATGCCCAAGTCTTTTATGCCATAGCTCTGCATTTTCTTCTTTGCACTTTAAAGCCATTTGTTGCATCTCTTGTGGCTTGAACATGAAACTCTTGTCCTTCATTGGGATTCTTAGCACTTTTTTCTATCTCGCATTATTAATAAGACATTCCTTCCCTTCGAACTTCACTTTATAGCCCTTCTCAACTAATTGACCAACACTTATGATCTGGTCAATATTTGGCACAAAAAGAACATCACTGATCAGCTTCATCTCATGATTTCCTTCAATAGCAACTATACCCTTCCCTTGCACTTCAATATACTGTCCATTGCCAATTTTGACTCTAGACCTGACTGACTTGTTTAGACTTCTAAACAGCTTCAAATTGCCAGTCATATGATTGGTACAGCTACTATCCACCAGCCATGCATCATTCTCGATAGAAGATCCAGGAAATGAAGCTACAATCAAGTGCTCTTCATCAGTTTCATTCACTACTACCTATGCTTCTCCTGCTTGCTAGTAATTTTTCTCTTTGCAGATTGCTTCCATGTGACCCAACTTGTGACATCTTCTGCATCTAGCATCAGGCTCTCTCCAACATCTAAAAAACTAATGACTAGTTCCACCACAAGTATTGACAAGGCTTTTTGTTCTTCTTCCATTTGCTAGACCCACCAGAATTTCCTTTTTTTGCTACAAACTTGGAGTCACCAGCATTTTCTCTAGACGAATCCATTTCTTCCCTTTGCCTCCATCATTTGACTTCACTCTAGCTTGCAGCGCACCCTCTACAAACTCTTCTCTTCTCATTAGTCTTATGTGCTCCTGTGCTTGCAGAGCATTTAACAATTCTGTAAGCATTATATCAGCTAAGTCTCTTGTATTTTCTAGAGAAGCTATGGTGTTTTTGAACTTCTCTAGAAGAGACATAAGGATCTTCCGAACAAGCCTTTCATTCTTCAAGTTAGTCCCTAAAACTCTGATTTTTTCAGCTATCCCAACCAGCCTATCAGAGTACTCCTTCACTGACTCTGAATCCTTCATCTGCCGTCTCTCAAACTCCCTCAAGAGATTCAGAACCTTTGTTGACACCTAATTTTGGCAATTTTAGGAAAATAAAAATTGCATTGGAACAAATAAAAGGAAAATATAAAAAAAAAGGGAAAATTGATTTGATTGATTATGCATGGAAATTTGAAATTCTGATTAGCATTCGGATTTCGTTAAATACAGAAGTAATTTAAAAATCAAGTGAATAAGAGGCAAGAATATTGCAAAATGGAAGAATCTTGAGTAGGATCGAGTTGATTGCAAAATCATGCTATAATTTACAGATTTAATTTAATGTGGCAAGAGATGGAAATTTGGAAAATGCCATAAATATACAGCCGTCTAGAACCACTATAAAAGATTGCTGCATTTTTCAAGAGAGAACGGGGGGAAGGCCACACAATTGAGAATATACGGCCACAAATTCGTGAAATAAGAAATCACTTAAGAGAGAGGGAGAGATCTCGGCCAGCTTTCAGTAGAGACAACTCTCCATGCCAGCGCCCTCTCCGCGACCAGACCAGTGCTCACACCTCCGATGCGATTGCCTCTCACCGCTTCTAGCAACTTCACAACAAAGTAGCCAGTCGCGGCTTCACGTTGTCCCCTCGGATCTCGCTATGCTCCAATGGTAGCCGTGACGTGTCATTGCTATTGCTCTCCATCGCTCGCATCTCCAACTAGCAAGCACCATCATAGTGTCATCGATAAGTTGACTCATCCAAGTTAAAAGTTGAAGACCGTGAGTTCAAGGGGTGGATTTTGTTCCCTACTATCAAAACTGTCGACCAAGGTTGAGAATTCCAAGTCAAGGAAACCCATCACGTGATCTTGCAGAGGATAAAAAACAACAAAGAGGAGGTGGCTCTTGGAGATCGGCAATCGAGGACACGCCCTCGTCACCTCTCTTCATCACCAGCTGTTCAATCCGAGTCTTCGTAATAGCTGGTCATCATCTCTATCCTTGGATGCGAACTTGCTCAACCGTGTCTATCGTTGGCGTGTCGCCTTTGCTGCCCCCGCCGTGTTCAAATAGCCTGTGACGACCTTGATATAGCTAGTATAAGCACCTAGAGGGGGGTGAATAGATGTAAAAATAATTTCTCGAAATATAAAAACAATACTAGACAAATTAGAAAGGAAGCTCTCCTTTAGTTAACAAATCGAACTATGATTAAAATAAATTAGAGAGTAGGGAAGAGAAAATTAAACACAAGGTTTATAGTGGTTCGGTTTATTCCAAGCCTACGTCCACTCTTCTGCACTGACAGCCCACTGGCTGAATTTCACTATGAATAGAAGAGATGTTATAGCACTGCTTTCCCTTGATTCCACAGTGTAGATATTCTATCACACTTCCTCAAGGTATCTCAAAATATAGACTCTATTTTGTGTACAAGATTTCGCTCAGTAAATAAATTGACTAAGAATCAAAGAGCTTCAGACTTTGGAATTCTTCTATCGTGCACCACCTCGAACAATTGGAACGTCTTCCTTTTATACTCCTTTGTGCCATCATACCCATTAGCACTTACCAAAGGAATTATTCCAATCCTCCCGTTGGATAGAATCAATTAGGAAGATTATTCGAGCTATTTAGAGGAACATGTCGATAACCCATCAATCATGCTCGCCCATGCAATTAGGATCTTGATTTTCATAAGTAGAACCTTCAAAGAATACTTCGTCAATCATCGGATCTTTAATCATTCTTGATTTGAATAAAGGAATCCGTTATGTTATATCCAACCAAGAGATCTTCTCCAGTCGATAAGGCCAAATCCTTAATGAAGTAGATCTGGATAGCCTTTCTTCA
Organism: Eucalyptus polyanthemos subsp. polyanthemos; assembly: GCA_017140185.1. Lineage (NCBI taxonomy): Eukaryota > Viridiplantae > Streptophyta > Magnoliopsida > Myrtales > Myrtaceae > Eucalyptus > Eucalyptus polyanthemos. Next base: position 61,698,614 of record CM029459.1, on the reverse strand, counting down.
ACGGATTAGAAACTGTCAATGAGAATAGACTTTGAGTCTTGAGTCTGGTAGTTCGGAGGTCTTCAGACTTTAACAGAAGAGTCTGCAAAACTTCAGACTAGACTGATAGAAACGTTTTGTCAACTTCAAAATATTCCAGAAAGATTTCTTCAACAATCTCCTCATTTTTGATGGTGACAAAACTTTCCTGCAGATTTGAATAACTTTGACTTGCAAAACATTACTCAAGCAAATATGGATATCTCATAAAGATTAATAGCTTAATGATAACACTAGAATCCGCAATCATAGAAAATAGGTTAGACTTTCATGAGAGTAAAGCCATTCATAAGATATCAATAGTATTTAATATAAACAACAGTCAAATCCAAATCCACGTTCAGTCAATCCTCATCCAGACACATACACACAAGTCAAACATCAAAACAAACTAAAAATTCAACAAGTTTAAGTTCAAAGATTTCAAATCTCGCATCTCTCCCCCTTTTTGTCATCATAAAAAAGAAGTTGAGATGTGAATAGAATGGAGTCAAGTTTGCTTGGGAATGCGAACAAGCTGGAAATCTCCCATGGACTGGATGATGCCTTCCAGCTTTTTCAATTCTTCCTTCAGTTGATCCACCTCTTCTCCTTTAGCATTGGCTTGAATCTGAAGAGTAAGGGCTTGGATCTGATTAGACAATAAAACGGAAGAAGCTTGTCCTGCGTTCTTCAAGTTCTGAACTTCGCTTTCCAAAGCATATATCTGACCCTACATTTCCAAGAGAACATCAATGATTCTGCGAAAATCTGCTGAGTTATCAGTCTGCGTACTGGCTTCGGCATGATCTGATGGAGTAAAGGCAAACGATGGTATATTAGCATAATCACGCAGATTTGGCGATGAAGCACCATGTCCCTCCTCAGGAAATTGAGAGGCATGAATGTCTTTTGGATCTGCTGGAGAGCGATTGACTCCTTCACTGGTAACAGGATATGAGGACATTCCTCTGTTTTCACCATCTGCCCCCTGTTTCCATAGCTTCAAGTGGAGAAGAATTTTCCTCATGTTCTCCTTCCTCTTGATTTTCTCTTTCTTTTTCTTCTTCAAACCTTTCCTTGTCTGTTTCATTTTCTTCAGCTTCTTTCTCATTTTCTTCCTTCTCCTCTGCTTCTCTCTCTTCTACTTCTGTATCTTCTTCTTTCTCCTGTTCTTTTCTCTCCTCTGCTTCTTTATCCGGTCGTTCCATTGATTCAAGAACAGAATAACTCAGCTTCTTTAATGCTATAGCAGAAGTTGTGAGGTCATCCTCATCATCTTCATCAATAATGAGAGCTTTTCTCTTCTTAGATGGAGCAACCATGGGTTCCTTCCCTTTTCTTTTCACTGCTGAAGAGACTTGATGAGATTTGACAGGAGTTTTCTCCTTAAATTTCTCCAACACTTTGTCGAGCTCTTTCAGACGCATTTTGGACACCATTTTCAGTCCTACCACCATTTTGTCACAAGGTCGAACACAGATAATTTGTGGAGGTTGAATATTCAAATGTCTGAATATTTTTAACACAAGACCTGGATAAGGAAGTTGGCATTTATCCTTCACCACTGCTCTATACATGTGAAGCAGAATAGTGTGAGGAAGAGAAAACTTTTTCCCAGCATTGATGGCATACATTAGCTTTGCCTCTGAGTTAGAAACATCAGTCTTTGAAGTTGATTTCGATCTGAGGCAATTAATCACAATCTTGTGAAGCAGAATGTTGAACGCATGCATCCTTGAGTAGGAAATCCTTCCCTCTGTCATTCTGTCTTTAACAAGTTCCAATGTGGCACGAGCTATAGAGACACTGATGGGTTGATACCTCTCTCTCTCAACCCCAATAACATCTGCCAACATATCCACATCCAGTACAAAGTCCTGATCTCGGACACCGAAAGAGATTCTATTCGCATCCAAGAAACTAAGATTTGAATAGAAATATGCAGTTAATTGAGCATAGGCTTATGTGGTGTATGAATAGAATTGTTTAAGTTGAAGAAAACTGAACTTTTCCCTCAAATTGACATTCCCAGCATCAAGGAAATCAAAATCTACACTCCTAGGGTTAATCACCCCATGTTTCAACAATTTGGAGTATAAATCATTATGTTTTTTCGATCTAAACAACTCTGTTCTTTTTCCTCGAATTTTCGCCGCAACACCCATTTTCGGCTAAAATTGGATGTACAATCTGTCATCATTATTTTCATCTATCGGATTAAATCCCCCAACACGCGGATCACTTGGGATATTTGCAAGGGTTTTTTCTACCAACCCTTTAGGAGCAATTTCCAAACTCTCCATTTTTTGCAAAAAGATGTACTCATTCCCATATCCCTTGTCCTTAAGAAACTCATCGATGTAGTTCAATGGAGTACCAATTCTCTTTAAAGCACGGTAAAGCTTATAAATAAAAGAGGGCTTTTGAACTCTTACAGGATCTGCGTCTTCGATGATTTCTTCCTCTTGTTGATGAACATCATTTTGTGGACTAGATGGTAGAGAATGACCCCGCTGAAAATGTTGTGGGCTCTACTGCTGACTTGGTGACTCCTCTTCCTCGGTGAGATCAAAGTGAGTAGACCCCTTACTCATTCGCCGTGGTCCCCTGCTTGCAATCCTCGAAGACTTTCTTGAAGATGACATCTTTCTTAGTCTTTGGAAGATTCCTTACTTGACTTTCCCAAGAAAGATGACAACTTTTTGAGGATTAAACAAGGGAGAAAGACAGGAATGGAAGATCGGTTCTTTTTAGGGTTTTGGAGTTAAGTGAAGAGGAACCGCCTGTATATAGCTTAGTCGAAACGGGGGAATACCAAATGTCGTAAAGGAAGGTTAAAAGATACATTTTAAAAAAATAACTGCCTTTTTCAAAAATGGATAACTGCCATGAACTCTTTTTGAAAAGGAAAAAATTGCACTTTTCACGGAAATTGACAATAGTATAAATCATTTATATATGGATAAAAGATGGTACCTTTACGAGATTTAATAAAATAACTTACAGTCAAGAACCATGATTGTTTGAGACTAAAAGTCTCTAGACTTTAACTTCTTCAAGTTTCAAGATGTTGAGTCTGGAACGGATGATTTCAAATTGATTTTTCTCCAAAGGCTTCGTCAATATATCCACCAGTTGGTTCTTTGAGTCAACAAACTGAATCGAAACTTCTCCATTTTGAACATGATCTCTAATGAAGTGATGTCGAATCTCTATATGCTTTGCTCTTGAGTGAAGAATTGAATTTTTGGTAAGATTGATTGCACTGGTGTTGTCACAGTTGATCTCCGTGCATGAATCTTCAATTCCAAAATCTCTTAATTGTTGTTTTATCCATAGAATTTGTGAACAACAACTTCTGAGAGCTACATATTCTGCTTTTGCTGTAGAAAGAGCTACTGTATTTTGCTTCCTTGAAAACTAAGACACTGTCCTGCTTTCAAATAACTGACAAGTACCCGAGGTGCTCTTTCTATCAATTCTGCAACCGGCTAGATCTGCATCTGAATATCGAAGGAGAGTAAAGTCTCCCTTTTTAGGATACCAAATGCCGATGCTTGAAGTTGAAGCAATGTATTTGATAATACGCTTTGCAGCACTTAGATGAGATTCTTTAGGGTCTGCTTGAAATCTGGCACAAATACAAACACTAAACAAAATGTCAGGTTTAGAAGTAATAACATAAAGAAGTGAACCGATGATACTCCTATATAGCTTCTGGTCAACTTTCTTTCCTCCTTCATCTTTATCTATCTTCAAGGAACTTGACATTGGTATATCAGTCTTTTTGCAATTTTCTAGTCAAAACTTTTTGACAAAATCGTTAGCATATTTTTCTTGATGAATAAAAGTCCCTTCCTTCAATTGTTTCACTTAAAGTCCAAGAAAGAAGGTTAGTTCACCCATCATGCTCATTTCAAATTCATCCTGCATAGACTTAGAGAATTTCTTGCACAAACTTTCATTTGAGGATCCAAAAATGATATCATCAACATATATTTGAACAAGCAGAAAACTTTTGCTTTCTCTTTTGATAAACAGAGTAGTGTCTACTTTACCTTTTTCAAAGCCATTTTGAATTAAAAACTTACTCAGCCTGTCGTACTAAGATCGATGTGCTTGCTTTAATCCATACAAGGCTTTTTTCAGTCTGAATACTGAGTCTGGCTTCCTTGGGTCTTCAAACCCAAGTGGTTGTTCCACATAGACTTCCTCATGGATAAATCCATTCAGGAAAGCACTTTTGACATCCATTTGGAATAACCTGAAATTCTTATAACAAGCAAAAGCAAGTAATAATTGAATTGCTTCTAACCTTGCTATTGGTGCGTAAGTATAGTCATAGTCTATCCCTTCTTCTTGCGTATATCCCTTGGCCATGAGTCTTGCTTTGTTTCTTACGACTTTACCTTTTTCGTTCATCTTATTCCTGAAAACCCATTTAGCTCCAATAATAGATTTACATTTTGGTTTAGGAGTCAACTCCCAGACATTATTCATACTGAATTGTCTGAGTTCTTCTTGCATAGCTCCAATCCAGCTTTCATCAGATAAAGTTTCTTCTATGCTTTTTGGTTCAATTTCAGAAATAAGAACCACAGCACTAGACTCTTCGCGCCTTTTGGATCTTGTGCGAATTCCTTCATTAATGTCGCCAATAATGAGGTCTTTAGGATGACTGGACTTATGCTTCCAATTACTGGTTGATTTGTCGGGTTGATGATAACTTCCTTCATTTGAATCTTCAATAACCATTTGTTGCTGGTCTTTCAGAGTCTAAGTTGCTTCTTGAGATTTAGACTTTGTAAAGTCTGGAGTAGGTTCAGATTTTTCAAGATGAGTCTAAGCAGATTCATTTTGCATAGAATCCTGAAATTTGACATTCATTGATTCCTCCACAGATTGACTCTTCTTGTTATAGACTCTGTAGGCTTTGCTTGAAGTAGAATATCCAAGGAAGATTCCTTCATCTAATTTTTCTTCAAACTTACCAACTCTATCATTTGCATTTTTCAATATAAAGCATTTGCATCCGAACACATGAAAATATGAAACAATAGGCTTCTTTCCTTTGAATAACTCATAGGTTTTTTTTTTTTTTTTTAGAATATGCCTTAGAAAAACTCTATTTATAATGTAACATGCTATTGAAACTGCTTCAGCCCAAAAACGTGAAGAGATGTTACTTTCAATTAAAAGAGTTCTAGCCATTTCTTGAAGTGATCTATTCTTTCTTTCCACAACTCCATTTTGCTCTGGAGTATATGGAGAGGAGAATACATGCTGAAAACCAGATTCATCACAGAATTTTGTAAAATCATGATTTTCAAATTCACCTCCATGATTTGTTCTTATACTCGAGATACCATTTTTTCATTTTGAACCTTTTTTGCAAACTTTTCAAAGTAAGAGAAAGTTTCAGACTTACTTGCTAGGAAATATACCCAAGTAAATCGTGAGTAATCATACACAATTACTAGGCAATATTTCTTACCTCCAATGCTCTGAATTCTGGTCGGTTCGAAAAGGTCCATATGCAGAAGCTGCAGTACACGATTAGTGGAAGCTTGATTTACTGGTTTAAAGGAATTTCTTACCTGTTTTCCCAATACACATGGTGTACATAGATTAGACTTTTGGTATGACAATTTGGGTAGACCACGAACAAGCTTCTTTGTTGAAAGTTTGGCTATTTGCTTCATATTGATGTGCCCAAGTTTTCTGTGCCATAAGCCCGCTTCATCTTGAATTGAGATTAGACATTGCGATTCATTTGCTTTCACATCCAAGAGGTAGATATTTCCATGTCTTCGGCCCATGAATGACTGAGTAGAATCTTTACTGGTTCTTGAACATATTCCCTCTTGAAAGTTATTTTGAAACCATTATCACATAGCTCACTGATACTAAGTAGATTGTAGTTGAGTCTTTCCACTAGGGAAACATTGCTTATAGTGAGGTTTCCAATCTTTACAGTTCCAAATCCCACAATTTTTCTTTTGTTGTTTCCTCCAAATGAGTCTTTTCCACCATTTACTTGAACGAGCTTTATGAAGCAATTTGAATCTTCTGTCATATGTCTTGAGCATCCACTATCCAGATACCATTTTACCTTTTTCTTGATAGTGACCTGCATTTTATAAAGAAACTCAAGCTTTCTTTGGTACCCATATTTTCTTGGGTCCATTGGTGTTAGTATGATATGCGGTTTTTGCCCATACGTTCTTAACAGGTTTCCAAACCATAGGACAGTCTTTTTTAAAATGATCTGCACTATTGCACTTTGAACATCTGAGAGCATTTCGACCCACTGGTTTTACAAACACTTTTGAAAATTATTTTTGTAAAATATCTTTGAAGGTCTCTGCTTAATTCTTTCCTTCACTTTAGGAAAATCAATTAAAGGAATGGTTTCTGTTGTCATTCCTAAACCAGATTTATTGAAATACGGTCTTTGTGCTGAAAGAATTTTTTCAAGTTTCTCAGATCCTATTGAGAATCTTTTTGAAATATTTGATAAGTCATTTTTTAAAAATGCATTTTCTTTCAAGAGATTATCTTCGCTTTCTTTAAGAGTAGAAACATTTGTGTCTAAATGTTTCAACTTTTCTTTCAAAACATTTTCCTGTTGTTTTAGTGCAGAAAACTATGTTTTCGCTCAACCAATTTATTTTCTACGAAATGAACGTTAGAAAATTTGGGAAACGTTTTCTCGAAAGTTATTTTCCGTGAAATGAACATAGTCTTAACAACGCCTAGTTTTCTAAATGTTTCTAGTTTCTATGTACATAAATGTCTATTAGATTATAGATTTGAGTCTAGTCTTTTGCTCTTCTTTTGTTGTGCTATTAAAAGGTCATCAAGTCTCTATAAAAAAAAAAGAGATTGAATTTGATTAATGAAATTTGTTTAGTGCATTTCTCTTGAACCTTGAAAAGTTCAAACCTCTTGAAAACCTAGAAGAGTTTTTACTCTATACTTGAAGAGTCGGGGCTTTGAAAGCCTACATTATCGAAAAGTTGCAGCCATCAATCTCGAAGAATTAATGCCATTTCAACTTCCTTGGGGGTGTAGAAGATCAACCATTGAAGTTTCTACCCTTCTTCATTCTGTCCAATCTCGTTTCACCCACTTCCACAAAAAATCAACAAGCCTATATTTCTTATTCGAGAAAGCTCAAAACATGAAAGTTCTAGATTTTCGAGTCTCCGTTCTTTTGGCTTTGAAACCAGGTCATTTTGATATGAATAGACAAAGTTATGCTCATTTTCCTGAATTAGCATAACAGAAATTTCTGCTCAATATTGTGACTAAATTTCGGCACGTGCAAGCCACTCTCGCTTCTATTGTCCGAGTAGCCGACCTTGGGCTACATCATACTAGAGATAAATAAATAACTTATGATGTTGATAGAGATTATATTATTTGGAACTTTGAATGTGACATATTATTTTTTTTCCCACTAAAATTGAATGTGATGTACTTGCTTTAAGAATGATGTGAACAACAAAATTGTTAATGTGATGAATTATTATTTGATGCTGTACATTTGCTGCTTATGAAAGATTGTCGCGACCAAATTTTCGGGTGTGAACCACCTAGGGTTTGACTAATGGATTACTAAGCCTAAACTTAGCTCGGGCTCTCCCAAGCCCCTACCAATTCGCGACTTAGGTTCAAGTTCTTAACATGCAATCGATTTTTCAATGAGGAGTCGCCACTAATCTATTTTTGGTGGGTCAATTAGACACCCAAGTAAAGTAATGGGAGATTTACTTTACTCCTACGAACCAGAGACTATGGGTACGGAGATTTGGTTATACTAGATTTCTCTAATGCCCTTTCGGTACCATTCTTTTATTTTCAAAAATGTTTTTTGTAGGCAGCTTAAATTGATTTTAAATCTATTTTCCTAACATGTGAGGTGATCATGCGGGTGCGCAAACCACCAATTTAACACCCAAGAAAGCAATTAAATAATGCAGAATTTACCTCAAAGCAACGAAATCATCTGCATTGTTAAATTAAAATCCACATCAATAACCCTAGATATGGTTTCTAATTAACAAGCAATCTCTCAATTTTTGCTTTCACTTTTTAACGAGACTATAATCCATATGCAATGCAATGTTTTTAATCTAATATGAAATGATATGGCATGATAACATGTCCTAAACTATATGAATAATTTTTTTTGTGATTTCTTAATGAACATGCAATTATTAAATATGCAATCTAAATTAACTAAAATGACTTAATTCTAATGACATGTAAATGCAATGCAATGACGTACAAAATTATTTTAACTAAAATGACATGCGACATACAATTTAATATGCTAGTTATATGTCACGCGACATTTATTAAATGGCCTAATCTAATGACGGGCAATTTCTAATTAAATGAACCTAACAACAATCAATAGATGACGTGCATTTCATGAACTTAATTCTATATGACGTGGGCATTTTTATTTTCCCAACAAAAACATGCAATTTATCTAGGAGAGATTATCTACCTATAATTGATAAACATGCAATCCTAACATGTAATGACGTGCAAAGAATGCCCTAATTCAACATGATATATGCATGATAATTTTTTTTTGTTTCTTTTTATAAAATTCGAAATTTAAAATTGCCAAATGATTAAACGTGTCATTTAAATTAAAGAAAACTAACATCCTAAATGAACGCATTTTTTTGGATTTTTTATTTAAAAATTCGAAATAAGATTGCAATTCTAAACATGCAAGATAACCTAAGATTAGGAACATTCTAAAACAAACTTAACCCTAATAGATTTTTTTTTTAATTTGTTTTTATGAAAATAAAATTGATCCAAACACCACAACATCAAATCAAGCAAGACAATATTGATATCCAAAAATTGGCGAACCATATCTCGTGCATGAGATCGGGTTGACCAATTTTAAAATTAAATCGCGAATCGAATCTCGGGCTTGAGATTGAATTGTTGATTTTTGTAAGGAATTGCAAGTCGGATTTCGGACGCGAAAATCGAATCTGTCAATCGCTAACTTGAGAGACTTTTTTCATGTCGGAATATCAATCATACATTTAAGGAACAACTTCACTAAAAAAAACGCTATAGAAGAAAATAAAAACAAACAATAAATAAATAAATAAAAAGACTACCTAATCCTCTTTTTCTCTTTTTTTTTTTGCTTTTTTCTTTTTTTCAAAAGTGGGCCCGCTCGTGCGGCTGGTCTTCAGGGCAATAGGTTGTCAGTCCAGCAAGGAAGCTCCGGCGAGGGTGAACCGGCGGCGGGCGAGCGATGAGGAGGTGAATCGGTGGTGGCTTCACGGACAGGGGCACTGCAAGGGCGTCGAGTCAGACAGCGGTTCGGCTCGGGTCCGGTTGCTGGGCGACGGGCGATGCTCGGGCTTGGCTACAGGAGCGGTGGGTCGCGACGAGCTTGCGGGTACAGAGGCGCGGCGGCGTCGGTTGCTGCAGAAGGTGCGGATCGGGTGGCACTCCGGCGCGGTGGCGAGCGAGCAGGAGGTTGCGAGTCACAGTGGGCTGCAACAGAGAGCAGATCGGCTCGGCAGTACAGCTGATTTGGGGCTCCGGTGGCGTCGCGATTTTGGGGCACGGGCAGTACTCAGAGCGGGGCACACGGGTCGACACGGCTGGGTTGCAGTGCGATAAGGCGATAGCTCTGTTGGACTGGTGCAGAGGTAGATCGGCGCTAGGCGGTCGCGGACAACCGGCGGAGCGGCAATGGTTGGCGGTTCAACTGCCGGTGGTGGGTGGAGACGCGGTAGGCCCGACAACGAGCAGAGCAGGAGCCGCAGCAACGTCGGAAGGGGAACGGGCACTGGCCGACACGGCGCGAGACTACCCACGCGAAGAAGATGACACTGTTCCTGTTGTTTTCTTTTTATTTATTTTTTTCCTTGCTGATTGACGTCTTCTCATGGTTTCCCTTCTCTGCTCACCTTTACTTTTCTGCAGAAACTTCACTTTTCTTTTTTCACTTTTGACCTTTTCTCTTCTTTCCTTTCGACGAAGAGAAACTTAGAAAAGCCCTCCCCATTTTTAACTTTTTCCCGTGCACTCCTTATATAAGTAAAAACAAAATGCAATCTTTTGTAAATATTTCATCTCATACGAAGATTGCTTATAACTCCTACGATCACGAAAATCCTTTTCCTTATATCCCGAATATCTTCTACTGATTTTTAAAGATAAGATTACAACCCGATTTTCTTAAATTCCAAAAATCCTCATTTCAAATCTCAATTTCAGAAAACGGGCTCGGACCAATTTATACTCTTCATGGGCTTAGTCCAGCCTATTAATTTAAAACCCAAAACCACTAATTCGACCCATCCGCCACCAGTCCAATAAATAAATGTAAAAAAATGCAAATTAAAAACAAATGCACCTAAATCTATATGTTATGCAATTAATATTTTTTCAGGGATAAATTTAACCCCTAATTTTTTAATGCAATAAATGACTAAATGGGTCGCCAAAATTTAGGTGTAAACAAAGATATACCTTTCTAATTGTTGGAAGGCACGGTCCGATATTTTACTTACGAAGACCATCAAGGGAGAGTTCAAATCCGAATCCTTCAACATAATTGATTAGACCCACAAGAATAATGATTGCTCCACTTTACACCATATCACCAATGTGGAACTTCTTTTGCATTACACCCTCACATTTGCACCTTGATAAATCTTCGCCTCAAGTATGAACCTTTTGTGTTAGACCCGCTCTTCCTTAATCTAGGTATTCTTTCACATTGATATTATCTCAACTCAAATCTCCACCTTTGCTCAGCCAAGTTCAGTAGTAGTACAACTTCTATCTTGACTCCCCCTCAATTGCTTTGGTTTGGCCAAGCTCAACAAGAACACATTATCTGCCACCTCGAGTCACATCCAAAATATATTTCCTCAAGATATTCACCAAACGATTATCCACACATGTTGGGCCCAACCTGCCCAAACCATTAGTTTAATACCACTTGTAGGGAGGCACAGTGTAAGCCCAATACCATCATATAAGGAGATTGTTAAGAGAGAGCTGAAATTTGAGCATGTCAACATATCCGGTTGGATTGGCATTCTCTTAAAAAGTAATTTTTGACAATTTTTTTTATAGGCAATCATTAATTGCTCCATTTTACACCACATTCTAAAAGTGGGACTTCTTTTGCATAACACTCCGTGCACCACACGTACATGTTTGTTTGTTTAGTCGAAAAGCTCATAACCAAATTTTCCATCTGCTGATTTTATTTATTTTAGATATATATGTATATATATACACTTTTCCCTTGCCTTTTATCAGTTTGTCTCATCCATTTCGCTCTTACTTGTACTTTCTCCAGTGTGAAGCTTATGATTAAGCGTGGGACTGTGTTGATATTTTATCTAGGCATGTACACAATGCTCCAACTTTTCTATTTCAATTTAGTTAGCACATTGACATTTAAAATAAAGTGAGATTGAAAGAACTAGACAACCACTAAGCCAATTTACTTATTTTGTCAAGCATGACTAACAACTAGAAAGCTTCATGAAATCACTATTATATCCCAAATGGGAACGCAAAGAGGCCAAGGTTTGACGACAATCATAGCGGACTTGCAGATGCGCGATAAACAAACAAGAACTTAGCAAAGTACCTTCAGATGGATCATTACCGGTTTAATTAGTTTTTCTAGATCATTAATTTCTTTTTTGTTTAAGGATGGAAAGGAGATAATATTGATTTCGAGCTCATTGGTCTGTTTGATCATATCTTTTGAGGAATGTCCTTAGAAACGACATAACTTTTCTTGTGATCTAAGATTGGTTTATGAAATTTTGGATGTGATAATTTGTTAAGAGGCGTAGCAAAAGTAATATTAATTGCTTCACTTTACATTACATCTTCAATTTGAGACTTTTTTAGCGTAACACCTCACGTGCACCTCTCGGCAGGATTGCAATGTCTGTTCCTTGGCTCCTCCTCGATCGTCTTGGCCCGACCAAGCTTAATAAGAACGCATTATCTTCCACCTTGAGCAAGAGTCACATCTAATATTCCTTTTCTAAGATATCCATCAGATGCCGGTCAACCCACGTTGGGCCCAACCCATCCAAATCATTGGCTTTGAGATCACTTATGGGAAGATGTAGAAGAAGCTCAATACCTTCACTTTTAGGGAGATCATTAAAGAAGAGGTCAAGTTTGAGCCCGTCAACACATCTAATTAAATTCATCTTATCTCAAAAAAGTTTAATGCCCTATTTTACAACACATTTCCAATGTGGACTTTTTGGCAAACCCTCTCACATATGCACCTCAACGCTAATAGCAAATAAGAGATTCCAAATAACAAGTGGACCTTTTGTACATGTTTGTTTATTAAGTCAAAGCTCACAACCAATTTTCCATCTGCTGATTTGATCCATTTTACATCCATGCAACTTAGGCACTAAAAACAAGATATATATCCTTTCTTTTTATTTTTTTGTCTTTTTATCAATTCTTTCTATATATCTCGCTCTTATTTAGTCGCCAGTACTTGCACAGGCGCGAAGCTTATGACAACGCATGGGAGTGTGTTAATATTGTATCCAGGAATGTGCACAATGCTCCGACTTTTCCATTATAATTTAGTTAAAACATTGATATTAAATAAAATAAAGTTGAAAGAACTTGACAGCCACTAAGCCAATAATGTACACCCAGTTTGCTTATGTATTATTTTTTGGTAACCTGGGAAGTGCCGTACAGCCGGCGGCCAGCGGTGTAAACCCGTGGTGAACCGAGCCCACCCACCTGACCCGGCCGCGGGTGAGTCGCACAAGCAAACGCGGAGATTTGAACTCTCTCCCTTCCGGAGGAGGGATTGAGCGCAAACCATGTGACCACCAATGGGCTGGGTAGTTTGTTTATGTATTAAGCTTGACTTAATTTTGTAAAGCTTCACGAGATCACTATTAAATTGTAAATGGGAATGCAAAGAGCCAAGATTTGAGAGATTATCACCTGTTTAATAAATTTATCTAGGTCATTTCATAATTTTTTGTTTTGGGGTAGAAAGGAGATCATTTTACTTAACAAAAATAATACAAGAGTCCGAGACCAATGGTTCAAGTCTCTTAGATTATTTCTTTTGAGGAATGTCCTCGGAAACAGCATAACTTGTCTTGGAGTTGAAATGTCAAAGGCTGAGATTGCTAATTACATACAAGCTAAAACATTAGTCTTGTAAAAGCATTTGCATGTTGGAAAAAGCAGAGCAGTGACCCAAACACGCGGGATTAAGGAACATTCCAGCCTGCTTCCGCAACGTTGGAGAGGTAAATGGCGTGGAATGTGATGTACTGGCTCTAAGAATGACGTGATCAATTTTATTTGGTGCTGATTTTGTTCTGTTTATTTAAATGCCTATCTTCAGTTCATTGGATGCGAAGACACATTTGTGAAGATTTTATGTGTTTGAATTATATATTAAATATATTTATATATTTATATTTATAGACACACGTGTGTATGAAAATATTCTAATTGTTGGGAGACAGAGTGGAAGCCTGATATATTCACTTAGGAAGATGCTATGTTCGAGTCCGTAAACATATTTAGTTGGATCCACTAAGATTATATCAACTTCTCCACTTTACATCACTTCCCTAATGTGGGACTTCTTTCTCATGACACCCTCATACGTGCACCTCAACAAATCTATATTTCATGAGTGGGTCATCTATGTCAAGCTTGCTCCCCTTTAATCTAGGTATTCTTCCACAACAACATCCTTTCAAATTGCTACCTTGGCCCAGCTCGGTAGGATCACAACATTTGCCTTGACTCCTCCGTTGCCTTGGTCTGGCCAACCTCAGCACATCACACTATTGGTCACCTCAATTAGGAATCACATATGAGGTTTCTTTCGTTGAGATATTCACGAGACGTCGATTCACTCATGTTGAGCCCACTTCATTGAAATCATGGGTTCTGATACTACTTTTAGAGAGGTACAAGGAAGCCCAAAACTTTTATTTAGGGAGATTGTTAAGTTCAAGCTTAAGCCCGAGCCTAACAATATATCTTGTTGGACTCACATTTACTTAGAATTTGAAATTAATGAGTTATGAGCTAACTATGATAAAATTGACTCCTCCACCTTAGACCACCTTTTGTATGTGAGGTCTCTTTCGTATGATATCCTTGCATGTGCATCTCAATATTATAAGTGAAATGACTATTTCGGGAAACTATAAAAACATACGTGCGGATGTGAGAAGGCTTTTATAGGGGGCTATTTGTTTATTTAGTCAAAAGCTCACAACCAAATTCTTTATCTGCTGATTTTACTAATTTTAGATCCATTATGTTATGTAGCGTTATCTATGCTTTCTCAAGAGCGAAGCTTATGATTAAGCGTGGGAGCGCGTTGATATTTTGTCCAGGCATGCGCGCAATGCTCCAACTTTTCTATTATAATTTAGTTAAAGCATTGAAATTGAAATTGGAATAAAGTGAAGTTGAAAGAACTAGGCAACCACTAAGCCAATGACGTCAAAACCAATTTACTTATCTGTTAAGCATGACTAATAGTGTAAACCTTCAGGAAATCGCCGCTGCATCCTCAATGGGAATGCGAGGATTGCGCAATGCCACCCAAACTCAAAAGGGGTTTCACAGGTTATGTGGAGCTTGCCTTTTGTGGTGGCGCGAGATTGATTTATTGACTGCGCATTCCTTTCTTGTCTTCTGTACTCCTGACCATCTTCAATAACTTAAACTCGCCAAAGCCATGTCTGCACCGATGGAAAAGGATCCGTTAACTCTTTATTCGCATGGATTGATGGTTTGGATGGATACAACATCAAATAGAGACACCAATAAGACGATAGAGGTTCTCATCCTTGCACCACCTCGAGTTTTCAATTCTCGATCCTCTTCCCCTTGAGAATGCCCCAACATCGATATCACATGTACCATTTGGACACTTATCCTTTACATGCTCAATTTTCGGGTCGATGATATGTCGTGTTATCGTCTGACATGTTTAGCCAAAGATTAGAAAGAACTAAGGGAGTACAGCTTTCCATCTACGTACTTTTATAGGCCCAAGAATATTCGTTCACACCTTGATAATGACTCTCGTGGCTAAAAAGGCCACTGTGGAGGTGTGGATTCACGTCTTACTCGGTCCATAATATCAATGGGGTATTTTAGAGATTAAAGGTTTACTTACCTAACATGAGCTTTTCTCATAGAAAAAGCGAGTGTTAGAATAATTAATGAAAAGGAGAATGTTAAAGAGTCTCCTTAGGGTGCTTGCTAGGCCTCTTTAATTTTGCTTCGGATATATAAAAAAAGTATATTTGAAGCAAGTAACGTTTTCGAAATATATCATTGCTCAATTTTCAATATATGCTGATTTGCGTTATTTTATAGTTAGTGTTTTTAACTAGTGCCTTTAATGCATTCATTAACAAGACCCTTATAACATGGAGAATGTCTGAATTATTTGATTAAAACTAAATAAGTATCGAATTAACTTTGAAAAAAATTGTCAAATAATGAAATAAAACAAATATCCTAGGGGCACTCTTTAACATTTGCCTTTTCGTTAATTCTTCCGTTGCTCACTTTTTCTATGACAGAAAAGCTCATCTGTGGTAAGTAAACCTTGAACACCCATAATGCCTCATTAATATGATGGATCAGGTAAGACGTAAGCAAAATCGAATGCATGACTCGAATATTTTGTAATCTCTTTTCTGCCCATGTCGAATCAAGCCTTATAGGTACACACTTGTATTTTCGTGGGGGCAAATTCACCAAATGATTACGACATATTGTAGTTTCCCTTTCAATTTAGAGGAACCTTAGAGGGGCAAGTGCCTCCATTGCCCCCATGGTGAATCCGTTCATGCTGACAAGACAAATTCAAGACGATGTCCATTGCTGTATTTACTCTGTAGATAATGTGGTGTTGGGGTAGGTGAAACCCAAGCCGGGGCTAACCAGAAACTCGAACTTCGAAGGGCAACTTTGCAAACCTTAGGGTGTAAGTCTAGTAACCATAGAAACTCAGACGGCAACTTGAGAAAATTGGACATCATGGAGTACTAAGAACCAAGTCCTTCCATTAACTTCGATCTATTTTGACAAAACTGGAGGCCAGGCAGACGACACCTTAAGAATACTTCCTAGGATATGAGATTCAAGAGAAAATGCGAGATTCGGAATCAATTAATGCAGGAAAAAGTAGGGGCTGCCAACCAATCAAGGATAATATGGGAGGAGGTCGTCTGAGATGTTTCGATCACGTTGAATGGAAGACCTTTGGGTGGATGCCTAGGCGAGGAGATATGAGCGAGGAACGAAAACTAGACAGGAGGGGGATGTCACGAACTATTTATAGCTTGTAGAAGATCTAATAAAAGATCAAAGATAGCGACGCGATAGGATTTCTATAACCGACAACAATAGCGGGACAGAAAGCTTCAAGCTTTGAAGACGTCCAGTGGAGTTGGGTTAGTCGAGCAACTAATGCACAAGACAACTGGATGGAGCAGCTACTCAGGCTAGAGACCTAGTTTGTAGTGAGAGTTACAGTTCTAACGTTCCCTTATATCTGCAGTTTTTATTTGATGCTGATGTCGCAGGCAGACCACCTTGATGTGATAGTGCTGTATTTTCCAAATGAATGAGAATTGAGAAGTTTTTATGGCAAAAGACGGAACAAAATGTTCTGTTCTACACAGAATAAGTTCATGCTTTCATCGAGTGTCATCCTCTATAACAATCATTTGAGTTGGCTCTCTCGTTCATTTCTTGCTAGTTCGATCACTTGAAATATTGTTTTGAATAGTCTAATGAATTGAGTCTAGCGGAGATTCCAGCGAAAATTTTTATGTCTGGCAGTGAGATGTTAAGGTACCATGCTTGAACAGAGTCGGGTTTCTGATCATCAAATGTGCATGAATTTGTACAGTTTAATTGACATGGAATTCTCAAGTCATAGATAGTAGATAAACTCTAACCTGCATGAGGTTTAGTCTCGTGCAACAGAGACTTGAGATGGCAGCTTAATTGATCCCTCTATAGCAGAAGCGTCTGGCAAGATAGATGTTTAACAGCAGCTAGGAAGGGAAGCAAATAAAAAACCTAGACAAACATTTCTAATCTCAGCATCAAATAATATTCAAACAAAGGAAACAATTATATAATGATTGCAGGAAATCCCATCCTACACTACTAATTTTTTTCCAGCCACCCTAAATCTCAACTGAGGACCAAAGTCCAGAATACTTCAATGCCGAGTGAAGATGGCCGAGTTGAAGACTGAGCCGTTCCTGAGCAGACCTGGCCGAACTGGCTGAAGCTCTCTTCGTCCAACAGTCATGTTCAACATTGTATAGAGAAGAAATTGCGGCAACTATAACCGTGTATTGTCCCGATTTTGTACAAATTTCAGAGGGAGATCATGCACGATTGCTCCAAGCGCCATATTAGTCTCTTCAATCGTTTACCATACGGAGATTTCTCTAGCAGAATCCGTCTTACCCTCTCTGTAGGACAAATACTCTCTTATCAAACAGAAGTAGAAGAAAACAGAGCACCTCAAAACCCATCATCAACCCGCTCATCAGAATCACAAATTTTACACATATTGAACATGCCGCTGCCATCATAGAACAAAGACCGTTCAATTTACTCGATTGTCACACAGACCGTCACACTTCCTCATGCTTGTCTTAATCGTCTTCATCTGAATCCTTCTTCTCTTTCTGCTTCAGGTAACCCCACTTCCTCAGCACCCACACACAAAGCCTCACCACATTCCCCATGAACACCACCCCCATCAGGCACAGCCAGCACACCACCGACACGTCCGTCACGTCCTTCAGCATCCCCCGCGTGTCAGCCAGAGATATGTTGCGCAGCGCTATGAAGTAGGTGATCGCCTGCCTGTAATCGCTAGCCACATGATCTCCATCTGGGTCCACATCCAACATCGCCGCTTTATTGGAAGCCCGCTCAAGAGGAGCAGGATGATGCTGAGGGAGGACAGGAAGGGCAGTGGATTGAAGATCATAAACTGTCCGTAGGCGATCCGCTGGATGTGGGCCAGGATAGAGGTGCCCGCCATGTGCGGCTCCTTCACTGGGTTGCCGTTGGCATTGACCTTGTAGTCGTCCTGCCAGACGCCTCCTGGCGGCGTGGTTGCAGCTTGCAACGCCACCGTCGCTAGCAGCGAAGCGACCACCATTAGTGAATTTCTCCTGGCTCAGCCAATCGGCTTCCACCGGGGGTCTTCTTAGAGCACTCAGTTTCTTTGGTAGGGGTTTGCTTAAAGTACTCCGTTTCTTTGACGTGGCTTTCTTGGTGGAGAGTGATGAGTTTTTAGGTGATCTTGAGGTGGTGGTGTGGGAGGTCATTATTGGTGGTGGGTCAAGAACTGGATCATAGTGACATGGGACTGATTGAATGTCTCTGGAGAGTGAAGCTCCTGAGCTTTGAAGGGATGTCTCAATTTCAAGAACTCTCGAGCCTCTGGGAACCTGCTCAAGAATGTCTAGTGCTGTGAGGCCACTTGAGTTTGGTGTGTTCACCTCGAGTCCTGGGATTGTAAGCAAGAACTTTTATCATCTACACACAAATTTTTGGGGATAAATTCCCCAGTGTAAGATTACTGAAGTCCATGTTGCTGGTCTCGAGACTGATCCTGGGAAGAGAAAGGTCTGGGGAAGTTCAAACCAGCAACAATCTGGCTCCCGTTGGTCGCTCGCTAATGGAATGGGGAGCAATAAGCATCCGTTTCTGAAGTCGAAGACTGCTTCTTCTAAATCTACTGCCCAGCAACAACTAAGGCACAGCCTGGTGACACATTGTGGAGCATCTCATCCCGTGTTCATGGAACTGGTGCTAAATGGAAGGAATTGGCGGCTCCTAACCCACACATACGCAACCCCAATATTATTCTCCCAAACAAAGCCGTCAGGTTGCATTAAGTTGGGGGTGCGAAATGGAACTTCTTGAAAGAGGCTTGGTTTGCCAAGCTGGGTTGAGTGAAGTTTATGAGCTGCGTTAGTTGTTGGCTTGCTGCTTGAAACCACACATTGTGGTCGTCTAAGACTGAAAGTACTGGCTCCGGCCTTTGAGAACTCTCTTACCTTCCCAATTGTTATGGACTGCTTAGCACCAGTCTAAGGTACAAAAAATCTGTCTATGCAATTGTTTTCAACTCTCTGCTCTTCCATCCCCTGTAATCAGTTTGCATATGAACAGTAATTTTTTGCGTTTTGTGTGGGATGATACGCTACCAATCCTTTGTCTTGTGATTAGGAACAACAGATTGGTCCACGAGATTTTAGGTTGTATTTCTGCCTTGTCCCACCTCTACTTGTCTATATAAAGAAGAAAAGATCGTTTGGCAAGAAGTCATAATAACAGAGCTTGAATGTTGTTTTGGAAGAAGCACACGTTCTGGTATGTGAACATTACATATGAAACTAGCGCTGCTTTGATTCCGACCTTTGAGGAAGGATCAACTTGCACGGCTTGCGAATAATAATGGAGTGTTTTCTGTGAAATCTGTGTATCACTTCCTTAAAATTAGGCAGGAAAGATAGTGTAGGAAGTTCATCATGTAAATGGTGTGACTGCATTATGGTTTGGTGCCATGGGGTTGAAATTGATCAGACAGAGAGGCTCACTAGCTTTGATCAGATGGCTTTTGGACATCTATCAGCATTGGAAAAGTATATGAAGGAAGCATAAAAGAAATGTGGATGCTTTTGAGGAAGGTGGGTTCGGTTGTTTGGCGTGATTGGAAAGAGAATGGTGAAGCTGTGTGAGACAAATCATAGAATGGGCCAATGTTGCTTTTACCTAGTAATCTGCGGCATACATAGGAGTAGATCAGATTACTTTGTGGCCAGGCCTTCCCATTCTCTTTAGAAAGATTTGGCTATGCGGGCGAGACATCTCTGATGAGGAGAGCTCGAGAATAATGCGGGATGGACTCTACATTTGGTTTAGTAGTCTCATTAAATCGTTTGCACAACTGGCGGTTCTCAGAATGATCTTATGACATAGGGATTGAGTTACAAAGAACATAGGCATCAAGACTATGCAGTAATCCTTTGTCCCACCAGATGAATACACTAGATCTTGATATTGCCCCTAGATCTGCACGAACTCACACATCCTGATGTCCACTTCTTGAGCTTTTGTGAATTTTTCTTCACATTCTGGAGGACGATCATGACGAATCGAACGACGTGAACTAAAAAAACAAAGGCTACAATGCCAAGCCAAACAAGGAAGGAGTACGCAATCACCATGATCGTCTCCCTATCTTCGGAGTACCGAACCTCTGTGGTCGGGCTCACATGTTCAGGATCCCTCTGTACGAACGAGATGGCCATCATGGAATAGAGGTAAGTCAGCGCCATGAAAGTGATGGTCACCCACATTGTGGCCGCCAGAATCCACATCAGAACCTTCTTCCCCAAGGGCAAGCCACTCATGAGCAACAAGATCGTGCTAAGGGATGCAAGAAAAGAGACGGTGTTGCATATCCAGAACCGTAGTAAACCCTCTGGATTGTTTACAGCCATAATCGATGTTCCTGCGTAGTATAAGATGGTGCCGTTATTTGCTTTCTGATTGTCGTCCCACAGGCCGCCGGGAGGGCTAAGGCCGGCTTGGTAAGCCATGGATGCGATCACCGTGGCGATTATCTGTCGTGACGTGAAAGAAAGTTTTAAAATTGTGAATGAAGAAATGGTGTTTCACCTATATTTGAAAATATGAAGATTGTCAAGTTAAAGTTAGTCATTTCAACAAATACACAAATTCAATTGATGGCTTTTCCTATATTTTTTAACGAAAAACAAGAAAATTGTGGCAAGCTCTCTACAGAAATAGATGTCATGGATTAAATTATGAAAAAACTAAGTGTATGAATAGACACATATATGAGAAAAAAAAATGAAGATATTTCGAAATTGAACGTCTTTTTTATAAAGGTTGCTATTGTTGTTAAAAGAAAATCAAAATTTAATAACTAAATGTGTGGAAAATAAAACACATTTATATTCCCCACCGCTGGTGAGGCTCGCGTTGCTTGACCATGGGAAAGCTTGGCCTCGCCAAATCTAAATGAGACCGAGCTCGCCCCCCCAACCAAGGTGAGGTCGAGCCTGGCCGAGGAGGCTTGGCCTTGCCAAGGGGGGGCCGACGGCACTTTGACAAGGTTGTCGGCCCTTGTTTGGCCGGTTGTCAAAAGAAAAGGAAAGAGCGAAAAAATATAAACAAAATTATTAAAAAATTTAAAAAGAAATTCTAAATCACAAAAGAGTTTAAAGTCTTACCAAATGCATTTCTATTAAAAGAATATAAATTTTGAATAGTTACCAAACGACTTCAAGTACTATTTAGGAAACAAAAAAAAAAAAATTCATTTTAAGCATGAATTGTTCCCGAGAATAGAATGGTTACCGAACATGCCCCAAGTCGTTGAGAATATTTGGAGAAGATAAAAGATTCAGTCTTTTAGAAATCATCTTTACTTTATGTATTAGTATAGATATTTAAAGAAAATCACCCAACTGCTTCACAGTTAGATTTTCTTAAGTACCATTACTTTCTTAAATATTCATCAACTTGTTTCATCCTTCATAAGCCATCTATTATTGTAATTACTGAACTTCTTTCTGTACATAGCTATTTAATTATAAGCAATTTAGTAAATATGTAGAAAACATTTTTAAGAAAGCATGACTATTTATTTTAAATGACACAAACAATCATTTTTAGGAAAATATTTTCTGAATCATCAATTTTTCATAAAACAAATAGAGAGTTTAAATTAACTAGCGGTGAGCTATGATGTTAATTGCAATAATATGACCGATCTGATCTAAGTTTTCAGCAAATGCTACTCCAAGACATCTAGCTAAAGCATTACCATCAGAGAATGGCACTTCTTCTCGATCCATTCCTCGTGTTTGTCTTCCTTTCGCTTCCTGATATCACCCAAGAAAGACTCTGGCGGAAACGCATTTACCGGAGGAGTATTGGTGGAGGGAGGTGCTACAGATGTCAGGTCAACTACAACAATTGAATTCTCCTCATTTGTGTTATCAACAACTGCTTGGTGAGTTGTCGATGTAGCGAATCTTATGGCTCTCAGAGCTCCAGCATCTACTAAGAGTTCTCTCAATTCAATGACTTTGAAATCCTTTGGAAAATGTTCCACTATATCCAGAGCAGAGAAGCCATTTCTATTCACTGTGTTCACATCCACTTCACTTCTTTGAAGGAGATATTTCACTGTCTGCACAAAAAGATGAGCTTCTTCTCAATTATAAAAGAAACAACAAACAAAGATATTTCCTGTAAGTTTCTTCAATCGATAAATCCACTATAGAAAAATGAGAATGATTCGGATTTTATCGTCACAAGATGTTCAATTGGAATTCGATATTTTACGTCATCACAAAATTGAAGCAATTCCAAGAAAAAAGGATTACCTCTATTTGCTTGTTTGCTGCGGCCAAATGCAAAATGGTATTACCCTCATCATCTTGAGCGTTCACCAAATCACCATCTCCCACCATCTCCACCAGGACTTTCAGAGTCTCCAAACAATTATGCCTTACTCCTAGATGGAGAACGGTTTGGCCGTGGCTCAGCCTGTGCTTGGCCACCTCCGGTCTCGCCTTCACTAGCTCTATCACGATGTTGATTCGGCCCTTCATTGTGGCTAGATGGAGTGGGGTCCTCCCATCTTCGTCATGGACAAGGCATGCAAGGGGGTCTAATTGTAACAATTCCCTCACTATTTCGACATATCCGTTCGCAGATGCCAAGTGAAGAGGCATACGTCCCTGCAAAGTTAAAGTGCTTGACTATGGAGTATTCTTATTGAGGGACACGTATGTGATTTATATATATTGTATTTTCAAATCAAATAGACCGAGCTGCTCAAATTCACTGGTGTCTATAAGATCTTTTAGGTTGAATTAACCTGGAAGCCCATGACTTGATTTCTGTCTGAATTTTGTTAATTTCCTTGAGACATATGATGGGTTTGATTTCTCACAGATCATGAAAACTGGAAAACAAAATACTACATTACATGTGCAAAATTTAATTTGACAAGCAAGATAGTCTGATATCAAACAATCACAACCAAGTTTTTCGCTTCGACATACCTGTGAGTCCAACTCCATAGCCAAATCCCTTTTATGAGCCAAAAGAGCCTTGGCAAAAGGTACATGACCGAGCATGCAGGCCACATGCAATGGTGTCTCGTCGAAGCAAGTGATAGAAGCCCGAGCCAGGATGAGTCGGTCTTCTTGCAGCAACTGAGCTAACGACTCGACGCACCCGCCAAGCGACGCTTCATAGAGCCTCTTCTCTCGGCGCGTTCTTTCAGATGCTAAGGAAGCTTGCTGATGCAACAGCGCGGATGGCGACCTTCTTCTTAGGCTTGTGATCGATGGCATTGTTCGCAGCTTGTGGGTGAACTCGA
Organism: Eucalyptus polyanthemos subsp. polyanthemos; assembly: GCA_017140185.1. NCBI lineage: Eukaryota > Viridiplantae > Streptophyta > Magnoliopsida > Myrtales > Myrtaceae > Eucalyptus > Eucalyptus polyanthemos. The sequence continues at coordinate 61,675,060 of CM029459.1, read as the reverse complement.
AATTGCTCGGGTTAATCACCTGAAGCTTTCGGTCCACACACGATGTCTCTTTTTCTTTCACTAGATTGCCTTGGAGTTGGAATGTCAAGGGTTGAGATTGTTAACTATATATAAGATGCTAGTCTTACATAGCATTTACATGCTGGAAAGAGCAAAGCAACGACAAAAACATGTGGGATTAAAGAATATTTTTGCATGCTTTTACAATGTTGAAAAGTAAAGAGTGTGGAATAATACAATGATGCAACCCATATTCAACGCAAATTCATTGAACCAAGAAGATCAGCATGCATTTAAGATTGACGAGACTTTCATCAAAAAGTGCAAGAAATTTCGCTTGATTAGAGACTTGGAAAAGTTGATAAGGCCTCATCTTTGACGCTGCTGATGTTGTCTTGAATTCCAAGAAATTTCCATCAATTAGAGACTTGGAAAAGTTGACAAGGCCTCCTCTTTGACTCTGCTGATGTTGTCTTGAATTCCAAGAAATTTCCATTGATTAGAGACTTAGAAATGTTGATTGGGAAGTATAGGAAGGTTTGGTGCAGGCTATATATTTCCAGATATATTTCCTAGATTTAGACCTATTTACAAGGGATTTCATGGGAAATAGTCCAAATTCGATGTAACTAGAAAATGTCATGATACCCCTATATTTAGGGGATAATCACTAAAAATTTCTTAGTTTCAAAATTGATAAGATCTTTAGGGTGGAACTCCTCTCTTATTGGGATTAGGGAAGTGGGGATCTGATGATCTATTTATTTAGCATTTGATCTTGTATCTAAATACGCTCAAGAAAGGAGAAATCATCTCTCTCTCCCGTGGATGTAGGTGGATTTTTGTCGAACCACGTAAATCTCTATGTTCTTGATTATTCTTGTTTTTCAACTTTTCATCTCATCTAGTTAGGGTGCTTTTCCGCACAATTGGTATTGAAGCAATCCAAGTTTTCCATTATTGTCTTGTGACTTTTGACTAGATGGCTGGAAAAGGTTTGACCATTCGATTTGATATAGAATGATTCACCGGGAAGAATAATTTTACACTATGGCGGAGAAGAATGAAGGATCTATTAGTTCAATCGAGTTTATCAAGGGAAGATTGAACAAGTTGGATACCATCACTGATGATGACTAGGTCTGTTGGAATATAATACACGGAAACGACAAAATCTTGCAATTTATATCAATGCAAAATCACCAGAGAAATAAACGAGAAATAATAAGTACACCAGAAATTTACGTGGTTCAGTCTGAGTATCGATACCTACTTTCACGGGGAGAGCCAACAACAAATAATTGACTATAATCGACGAATCAAAGATTACAATCGCTCACATGCTTGAGTGTTTCCCACACCTAGATTTAATCCCAAACCTAAAGTGTTTATAAATAAACAACTCACTTGGACATAAACTCACCACGCGTTCAAGCTCAAAATAAAAATGCTCTACATACGCCAAAATCAGGAACTCAAACGTTCATCTTTGGTCCACGTACGTAAGTCTTCACGTTCCTTTTGAAGGCTTCGCGTGGCTTCAAAAACTTGCGGCTCCTCTCTCAAGTGGATCGTGGATGTGGAGAGGGCTTCACGTGGCTTCAAAAACTTGCGGCTCCTCTCTTAAGTGGATTGTGGACGTGGAGAGGGCTTCACGTTCCTTTTTGCTTATATATTGTGTGCCCAAAGTCAAGACTTTGACTTTGGGCCCCACGTAGATAACCTAATTTTGCATAAGAAACTTTGCTCATTTTTTTATTCTATTTTATTTCTTCTTTTATAAACCTTCATGGAGTCCAACGAATCTACTTCTGTTAACTGAAGACATCCAAAACCCAAAAAGAATTTTGAATTTCTTTTCTTTTGTGTAATTTTGAATATTATCTTCATCATAAAAATATCTTCACAATTAAATAATAAAAATTTCAATCGAGCGGATCATGTTTTGCAAACGCTCAAGCTCAATACATAATTTAACAATTCTCCACTTTAGCTCGATATTTAAAGTCAAGTTATAGTGCTCATCATCCATGCTGCCCTCCCAACACCTTAGCGGGCGCCCACTCTCCATAGACACCAATTAAGCTCGCTTGAGCTTTGCAAAAGGAACAGACTTAGTCATCATGTCTGCCGGGTTATTTGTTATAACAATCTTTTTAATAATAACATTACCCTTAGCTAAAACATCTTGGATGAAGTGGTACCTGATGTCGATATACTTTGTTTGCTCGTGCTAAATTGTATTATATGCTAAATATATCATACCTTGGTTATCACAGTGTATATCCACACTTTTTTTGTGACCTAAAGTCCGAGAGCAAATTTTGTAACCATATCACCTCCTTCGCTACAAAGGTTAGTATCATGTACTCTGCCTTAGTTGAAGACAAGGCAATGTGATCATGTAAGGACGCTTTCCAACTAATTGCACCACCTGCTAGCGTAAGCATGTAGCCTGCTATATATCTACAATCATCTAAGTCATCGACGTGATCCGAATCCACAAAACTAGTGATCTCATTGCCATTACTATTCCTCCCATACACTATATCCACATTTGTTGTCCCCTTCAAATATTTGAGGATCCACTTCACAGATTTCTAATGAGCTTTACCAGGACGCTTCATATAACTACTAATCACGCTCACAGCTTGTGAAATATCAGGCTTAGTGTACGCTATATCATACATAATATTACCACGGCACTAGAAAAAGAAACATGGGACATATGCTCCTCCTCTTACTCCTTAGTTTGCGGTGATAATTAATCTGAAAGTTTAAAGTGCTTTGCCAAATGTGTACTTATAGATTTTGTCAACTGCATATCAAAACGTGCCACAATCTTCTCAATATATTTCTTCCGAGATAGATGTAAAACTCCTGTAGTCCTGTCACGCAAAATCTCCATATCCAATATTTTCTTTACAGCACCTAAATCTTTCATCTCAAATTCAGCATTTAACCGTCTCTTTAGCATATCAATATCGGGCATATTCTTAGATGCTATCAGCATATCATCAACATATAAAAGTAGCTAAATCAAAGAACCATTCTCTAATCTCCTAAAGTAGACACAGCTATCCATCTAACTTTTTGAATAGTCTTGACTAGCCATGAAAGCATCAAAACGTTTATACCACTGCCTAGGAGACTGTTTTAGCCCATACAAATATTTCTTCAACAAGTAAACATGATCTTCCTTACCCGGAATAGCAAATCACTCCGGTTGCCTCATGTAAATTTGCTCATCCAATTCACCGTGAAGAAACGCAGTTTTCACATCTAGTTGTTCTAACTTGAGATCCTACGAAGCAACTAAGGCAAGTAAAACACGAATAGAAGTATGTCTTATCACATGAGAGAACACCCCATTGTAGTCAATGCTCTCATGCTATGTATATCTCTTTGCCACAGGTCTCGCCTTATACCTCGTTGCCTCGACACCTGGAATGCCCTATTTTCGTTTAAATTCCCATTTACTTCCGACAATCTTTTGGCTTTTGGGTACTTTGACCAGCTCCCATGTTTGATTTCGGTGGCTTAATTTCATCTCTTCACTCATAGCTCCTAACCATTGCGATGACTCAAAACTAGCCATCACCTTAGAGTAAGACGAAGGTTCATTTGTCACCTATAATTAATGCATAAGCAATATATGTATAACCGTAATGTAACGGTGATTTAATTTGCCTTCTTTGTCTATCTGTGGCTATAGTGTGCTGTGGTTTTGCTGGTTGTTCATTATCATTAACTTTAGGAACTGCAACCTCACTGCAGTCTCGACTTATGTTACCTTTGAGGTCTTTGAAGTCTCAACGTGAAGCTCCACCTCACTAATGACATCATGATATGTCTGCTCTGCTGGTTGTGTCTCAGGACTCCTTTGTTGAAGCATTGCAGTCTCATCGAAGATCACATCAGCATCAGGTGACCTGGGATCGGTGCATCATAGTAGGTAGCCTTTCACCCCATGTGCATAACCCATAATTATGCATTTCTTTGCCATCAGCTCAAGCTTACCATTACTCACATGAGTATACGCAGGACATTCAAATATACGTAATTCGGAGTAATCAATAGGTTTCCCGGACCATACTTCCTCAAGAGTCTTTCACTCGATAGCAGATGGTGGAGATTGATTAACCAGGTAACATGCCATGTTCACTGCTTCGGTCCAAAATTCCTCGCCAAGTCTTGCATGCAAAAGTTTGCATCGAGCTCGCTTAAGCAACGTTCTGTTCTTCCGTTCTGCCACGTTATTTTGTTGTGGTGTCCTGAGTACTGTGCATTATCTCACAATACCTTATTTCTCACAGAACTTGGTAAAAGTTTTACGACAAAAATCTATGCCATTATCAGTTCTTAGGCACTTGATTTGTTTATTTGACTACTTCTTAATTAATGTCTTAAATTTCTTGAATCGATCAAACACATCATATTTGTGTTTTAGAAGATATACCCATACCTTTCTCGAATAATCGTCGATAAATGTTAGCATATATCAGGCACCTCCTTTCGAAGGAATCGAAGATATGCCCCAAACGTCTAAATGAATATATTCAATTGGTCGTTTGGTCGAATGAACAGCTGTAATAAACTTAACTCGGTGCTACTTCCTAAAAATGCGGTGCTCACATAAGTCCAGCTTTCCTATCTTTTGATCCTTCAACAACCCTCTTTCACTCAATATCGTCATACCTGCCCCGTTCATGTGCCATAATCGCATATGCCATAACTGAGTCAAGTTAAAGTCCGACTCACCTAATGAAACTGTAGTGGTTTTGGTCATGGTTTCTCATAGTAGTTGATAGAGAGCATTCACTTTCTTCCATTTCATGATTGTCATGGCACCTCAAGAGATCTTCAGTACTCCACCTTCAACAGTGTACCTACACCCGATGTCATCGAGTGTCTCTAGAGAAATAAGGTTCTTTTTTAGCTCTGGTACATGCCTCACATCTGCTAATGTGTGCATCACCCCATCGTGCATCCAAATCTGAATTGTCCATATCCTCATAGTCTTACAGACTGTGTTATTCTTCAAAAGAACTCCACCACCATCTGCAGTCTGGTAAGTAGTAAACCAGTTCTTATGAGGCGTCATATGATAAGAGCATTACAAATCTAGCACCCATTCGTCTCTTGACGAAGTAGTAGTCACACATAAAATAGCTTATGCATCACTATTGCTCCCCTCGGCGACGTTCACCACACTGCGTGTAGCATTCTGTCTATCACCTTTATTCTTCCGCTTTGGATAATTTCTCATGATGTGCCATTTCTCATGACACTCAAAGAACTTCACACGTCCCTTGGACTTTCTATAGCGTGATTTCAATATGTTTTCACCTCTGCTGCTACTAGGCCCTCGATATTACTTTCTGCCCCAAATCGTCAGTGCTTGCGCTACTCCTTGTGCCAGACCACTATCTCGCAACTTTCACTGCCACTCCTTAGAGAATAAGTCAGACTTTATTTCTTCTTGAGGTAATTGTAGTACGCACTTGCAACAGTGAATTAGTAAAGTGCTCCCATAATTCTGGTAGAGAGGCTAACAACATCATGCTATGTTCTTCATCATCAAGTATCTTACCGACGTTCTTCAGATCCATCATGAGTTTATTAAATTCATCTAGATGAGTTCTGATAAACGTACATTCAGTATATCTAAATTGAAACATCCTCTCAACATGTACAAGTGATTGTTCAAACCTTTCTTCACATAGAGTGCCTAAAATTTTGCCCATAATGCTGCGACATTCTTCTCCTCAGCAACCTCTATTAAAACCTCATCCAACAAATTTAACAGGATTGTGCTCTTTACTCTTTCCATTAACTCTACCCTCTCAGAGGCTTTTATTATGATCAATAACTCATCTTCACCATCCAGTGCCTTGGCCAAACCTTGGGTTGGCAATAATGTCTACATCTTAATGCTCCAAAACCCAAAGTTGTTCCTCTCGTTAAACTTCTCAATTTCAGATTTTCTCTCAGACATAATTACAATAACAGAATTTCCAGATAATAATTCGACAAGCAAAAGCTCCAAATCATAATAAAGAAATTCAATCCCAAGTTCTGATACCAATTGTTGGAATATAATATGTGGAAATGACAGCATCTTGCAATTTACATCAACACAAAATTACCAGAAAAATAAACGAGAAATAATAAGGACACTAGAGATTTACGTGGTTCGGTCTGAGTATCAATATCTACGTCCACGAGGAGAGCCAATAGCAAATAATCGATTATAATCGGAGAATCAGAGTTTACAATCGTTCACACACTCGAGTGTTTCTCATACCTAGATTTAATCTCAAACCTAAAGGCTACGTTTGGTCGTCCGGATTTTTAATTAGGATATGACTGGATATGATAGGGTGTAAAATCCTAGGATTTTCTCATATCCAGTCCATCGTTTAGTGAATCATAGTATTAAAGTCGGATATATTCACATCATATCATGTACATTTTTTTGATATAAATGGCATATCATTATAAATGAACCTAAATGTTCATAAACGGAGATAATAAAAATCTCTCGTAACATTATTCCTTAATTTTTTTTTATTTTCTTTATTATTTCTTTTTTTTCCCCTTTCATCATTCTTTAATAAAATTTATCAAATAGTAAACTGTACTAACATACCTAAAATACAAAAATACCTAAAATATATAATAAATATAAATATTTAATTTATAGATTGAATGTTTATTATAAGATAGAATTAAAGTTGAATATATAAATTAAAATAAGATTAATTTAAAATAGATTTCTATTTTTTCATTTTTAATTTCTTAAATTAGAATTCAAATATTATTTATATTGAAATATAATTTCAATTTTTTTAATTTAATAAGTTTGTTATTCGAGAAAAATAACTTTCCTATTATGGACATTAGAAATTCTATCAAATTTTATCCCTTCTCCCTCATGGAATTATTTTATTCTGCTTATATCCCCCTTATATCCGACTTTATTTTGTCCTGAGCGAGTACCAAACGTATGATAGAATAAATCATATCCTATTCTAAATTTTATCTTGACTGCCAAACGCGGCCAAAGTGTTTATAAATAAACAACTCACTTGGACATAAATTCATTGCACAAATCATCACGCGTTCAAGCTCAAAATAGAAACGCTCTACGTATGCCAAAATCAGGAAATCCGGCATTTGTCTTTGGTCCACATACATAAGTCTTCACATTCCTTTTCAACGCTTCGCATGGCTTCAAAAACTTGTGTCTCCTCTCTCAAGCGGGTCGTGGACGTGTAGAGGGCTTCACGTTCCTTTTTGCTTTTATATTGTGTGCCCAAAGTCAAGACTTTAACTTTGGGCCCCACGTAGATAACCTTATTCCGCAGATAAAGAAGAAACTTTGCTCCTTTTTTCATTCTATTTTATTTCCTCTTTTGTAAACCTTCATGGAGTCCAACGATTCTCCTTCCGTTAACTGAAGACATCCAAGACCCAAAAAGAATTTTGAATTTCTTCTCTTGTGCATAATCTTGAATATTATCTTTATCAGAAAAATATCTTCACAATCATATAATAAAAATTTTATCCAAACGGATCGCATTTTGCAAAAACTCAAACTCGAGACATAATTTAACAGGGCCAACATGGAGGAGAGGGTGTGCAGTGTGATCCGATTGAGCCTATCAAACGAGGCCCTTCAATATGTGGCGGAAATCAAATCCACTTAAGATGTATGGCTCAAACTAGAAAGCATCTACATTATGACAAGCTCTATCACAATGTTGATTCGGCCCTTCATCATGGCCAGATGAAGTGGGGTCCTTCCATCTTCATCATGGACAAGGCATGCAAGGGGGTCCAATGGTAACAATTCCCTCACTATTTCTGCGTATTCGTTTGTAGATGCCAAGTGAAGAGACGTACATCCTTGCGAAAGTAAAGTGCTTAGCTATGAAGCATTCTAATTGTTGAAATATAATACGCGGAAAACGACAGAATCTTGCAATTTATGTCAACGCGAAATCACAAAAAAAAAATAAACGAGAAATAATAAGGACACTAGAAATTTACGTAGTTCGGTCCGAGTATTGATACCTATGTTCATGGGGAGAGACATCAGCGAATTATTCACTATAATCGGAGAATCAAAATTTACAATCACTCACACGTTCGAGTTTTTCTCACACTTAAATTTAACCAAAAACCCAAAGTATTTATAAATAAACAACCCATTTGGACATAAACTCACGGCACATAATTATCGAGCGTTCAAGCTCAAAAAAAAAAAAAAAATGCGTGTGGCTCTCTTCAACTTGACGTGTGCAGCTTGCGGCTCCTAATCTTTTCTTTGTGTGCGGCTTGTGGATTCTCGTAGCACACCCAATAAAGAACCCACGTTTAGGGTTTAATATGTGTGCCCAACAAGTCAACTTTTGACCTGGGCCCAACACCATTTAATTTACTTCAATGTGGAAGTGGGACGCTGCAAGAGAAAAACCACTTTCTTTCTTTCGTAGCCTTTTTATATTTGCCCAAAAGTCAAAGTCTTGACTTTTGGGCCCCATGAGCATAACAACTTTCGGCTTTTGCAGGCTCCTTTTATTTATTCTATCTTTATTTCCTCTTTTGTAATCCTTTGTCGAGTCCAACGAAGTTTCTTCTACTTGGGAAATATTTATCAATAAAATTCAGCTTAACAAATCGTTATCCGAATTCAAACTTGAGACATTAATTTACAATTCTCCACCGTAGTTCGATGTTTGAAGTCATGTTATAGTGCTCATCATCCATGCTACTTTCCCAATGGGCACTTACTCTCCACATATGCCAATAGAGCTTAAGCAAAACTTGAGCTTCGTCAAAGGAACAGACTTAGTCATCATGTCTGCCGGGTTATCTGCTATAACAATCTTTTTGACAATAACATTACCCTTAGTTAAGACATCTCGAATGAAATAGTACTTGATGTTGATATGCTTCATTCACTCATGATAAACTGGATTATATGCCAAATATATTGCACCTTGGTTATCATAGTGTATATCCACATTTTTCTGTTCTAACCTAAAGTTCAAGAGCAAATTTTGTAACCATATCGTCTCCTTCGCTACAAAGGTTAATGCCATGTATTTTGCCTCAGTCGAAGACAAGGCAATGTGATCTTGTAAGGGCTCCACCTCACTAATGATATCATGATCTGTCTTCTCTACTGGTTGTATCTCAGAACTCTTGTGTTGAAGCATTACAATCTCGTCGAAGATTACATCTATGCTAATTTGAAAACTGGGTGATCTAGGATTGGTGCACCACAGCCGGTAGCCTTTCACCCCATGAGCATAACCTAGAAATATGCACTTCTTTACCATCGGCTCACATTTACCATCACTCGCATGAGCATACGTAGGACATCCGAATATACGTAATCCGGAGTAATTAACAGGTTTCCCTGATCATACTTCCTCATGAGTCTTCCACTCGATAGCAAATGATGGAGATCGATTAACCAAGTAACATGCCATGTTTACCGCTTCAGCCCAAACTTCCTTGCCAAAACCTGCATGTGAAAGCAAGCATCAAGCTTGCTCAAGCAAAGTTCTATTCTTCCGTTTTGCCACACCATTCTGTTGTGGTGTCCTAAGTACTGTGCGGTGTCTCACAATGCCTTCTTTTTCGCAGAACTCAGTATAATCTTTATCACAAAACTCCATGCCATTATCAGTTCTCAGGCACTTGATTTGTTTATTTGATTGCTTTTCAACCAATGCAATAAATTTTTTGAACCAATCAAATACATTATATTTGTGCTTCATAAAGTATACCCATATAGTCCTCGAATAATCGTCGATAAATGTCAGCATATATTGGGCACCCTCTTTTCGAAAGAATTAAAGACGGGCCCCAGACATCTAAATGAATATATTCAATTGGTCGTTTGGTCGAATGAATAACTGTAGTAAACTTAACTTGGTGCTACTTTCCAAGGATGCAGTGCTCACATAAGTCTAGCTTCCCTGTCTTTTGACCCTTCAACAATCCCTTGTCACTCAGCATTGTCATACCTGCCTCACTCATATACCTTAAATACATATGCCATAATTGAGTCAAGTTAGAGTCCAACTCACTTGATGAAACTGTAGCGGTTCCTGTCACGATCTCTCCTAATAGATGATAGAAAATATTCACTTTCTTTCTCTTCATCACTGTCATAGCACCTCGGGAGATCTTCAGTACTCCACCTTCAGTGGTGTACCTACACCCGATGCCATCGAGTGTCTCTAGAGAAATAAAGTTCTTCTTGAGCTCTGGTATATGTCTCACATTTGTCAATGTGCGCATCACCCCATTGTGCATCTGGATCCGAATTGTCCCTATCTCCACAGCCTTACAAACTACGTTATTTCCCAAAAGAACTCTACCACCATCTGTAGTTTGGTAAGTAGCAAATTGGTTTTTATGAGACGTCATATGATAAGAACACCCCGAATGTAGCACCCATTTGTCTCATGACGAAGTAGTAGTCACACATAAAACAGTTTATGCATCACTATTGCTTCCCTTAGCAACGTTTGCTACACTACTTGTGGCATTCTGCCTATCAACTTTATTCCTCCGCTTTGGATAAACTCTTATGATGTGCCCCTCCTCGTGACACTCAAAACACTTCACGTGTCCCTTGATTTCAATCTTCTTTTACCTTTGTTGCTATTAGGCCCTCGATGATGTTCTTTACCTCGAATCGTCAATGCTTGCACCACTCCTTATGCCAGACCATCATCTCGCAACTTTCTCTGCCACATCTTAGAAAATAAGGCGGACTTTACCTCTTCTCAGGTAATTATAGTACGCCCTTACAACAGTGAATTTGTAAAGTGCTCCCATGACTCTAGTAAAGAGACTAACAACATCATGCCCCGTTCTTCATCATCAAGTATCTTATCGACGTTCTTCAGATTTATCATGAGTTTATTAAATTTATCTTGGTTGGTTCTGATAGATGTATCTTTAGTATATTTAAATTGAAACATCTTCTTCAACGTGTACAAGTGATTGTTCAAACCTTTCTTCACATAGAGTGCTTGAAGTTTTGTTCATGATGCTGTGGCATCCTTCTCCTCAGTAACCTCTATTAAAATCTCATTTGACAAATTTAACAGAATTATACTCTTTACTCTTTCCATTAGCTCTATTATCTCAGAGGCTTTCATTATAATAAGCAACTCATCTTCACCATCTAATGCTTTGGCCAAACCTTGAGTTGTCAATAACGCCCGCATTTTGATACTCCACAACACAAAGTTGTTACTCTCGTTAAACTTCTCAATATCAGATTTCCTTTTAGACATAATTACAATAACAGAATTTCCAGATAATAATCAGACAAGCAAAAGCTCCAAATCACAATCAAGAAATTCGATCAAAGCTCTAATACCAATTGTTAGAATATAATATGCAGAAAACGATAAGATCTTACAATTTACGTCAACGCAAAATCACTAGAGAAATAAACGAGAAATAATAAGGACACTAGAAATTTACGTGGTTCGATCCGAATATCAATACCTACATCAACGGAGAGAGCCAAGTAACAAATAATCAATTATAATTGAGAATTAGAGTTTACAATCGTTCATATGATCGAGTATTTCCTACACCTAGATTTAACTAAAAACTCAAAAGTGTTTATAAATAAATAACTCACTTGGACATAAACTCACGACACAAAATTACTGCATGCTCAAGCTCAAAAAAAAAAAAAAAAAAAATGCACGCGACTCTTTTCAGCTTGACGTGTGCAACTTGTGGCTCCTAATCTTTTCTCTGTGTGTGGCTTGTGGCTTCTCACAGCACACCCAATAAAGAACCCACGTTAGGGTTTAATATGTGTGCCCAACAAGTCAACTTTTGACCTAGGCCCACCACTTTTTAATTTACTTCAACGTGGAAGTGGGACGTTGCATAGAGAAAAACCACTTTCTTTCTTTCTTTGGTAGCCTTTTCATACTTGCCCAGTCTTGACTTTTGGGCCCCATGAGCATGACAACTTTCGGCTTCTACAGGGCCCCTTTTTTAAGTCTCTTTATTTCCTCTTTTGTAATCCTTCATCGAGTCCAACGAAGTTTCTTCTACTTGAAAAATCTTTATCAACAAAATTTGATTTAACAAATTATTATCCGAATTCAAACTCAAAGCATTAATTTAACACTAATATATATGTGTGTGTGTGTATCCCCCGGCTCTGATACCATATCGTCTTCAGGATCTAGGTACTATATAAAGGATAAGAAATAATGTAGAGTGATTTCAATATATATAGAAAATTATTAAGAGATTTGTGATTTAAATCTAAACGTCTATGTTTGTTTGGATTGGTTAATATGTGGAAAAATTCTATAGGTTCTATATCTCTAATATAATCGTAAAAATCTGCTAGTTGTGTGAAATTATCTAATATGAAGTATAATAATTCATGAGTGATAATAATAATAAATAAGAAACAAATCAGGTGAAGAAATGAAATATAGATGAAGACTAAGCTAATTATGATTTCAATCATAAAATAATATGAAACATAGTTGAAAGTAATTAGAATAACAATGTGATCTCATGTAGGGGAGGTGCACTCGAGTAGAGATTCCACTGACATGCGTGAACAGTAATTAAAATAACAATGTGATATTACGCAGGGGTGGTAGTCTGCACTCGAATAGAGATCCCACTAATATCGTGATAAAGAAAAATGTAACCTTATGCAAGGACGGTAGTCCCCACGCGAGTGGAGACCCTACTTGAAGCAAAAGTAAAAGAAAGCTAATAATATAAAGTGATAATGCCAATCGAAACTTGGTTGATATTATTCCAAATGAAGATGAGGACTGAAAGAGGGAATTCAAGCCCAGGCTTGTCAATCTAAATGAAGATGAGGATCAAAAGAGGGAATCTGAGCTCAAGATTGGGAATTTGATTATATACAAAATGATGCTCGGAATCGGTATAAATAGTAAAAGAAATGACGACGATAACGCGTGCATGCACATAATCATATCCCGATCATCGAGTATGGTGGGGTTCGCTTTGAGTGCATGCAGCCAACTGCCGTAATGATTATTCCTTAATTGGACAGTAATAATGTAGCAAGACGTGATCAAGGGAGCTAGAGATTAGAAGAGGGTGATTTTGGTATTCCATTCTTGTTAGGGATTAGACAATTATACAGGTGTTCGGATATGGATGAAAGCACAATTATCGTCCGTCCCCACCCCGAAACACCTATAAATTACAATTAGGTAGGTTTACCGGCTATTTTGCTCTAGAAGAATTGACCCGTGAATTCGTGCTCCCCATGATAAATTTGATTTTGCTCTTGATTTTAATTAATTGCTCTAGGAATTTGTTAGACGTCCTCCTCCTGTCAGATCAAATCTGCATTGGATATGGCAGGACTGCGATTAATTGGTAGAGAGATCTGCATAGCCAAAAATGCAAAAAAAATTGGAGACGTTAATAGATTAGATTAGTAGATTAATAATTGCCGCGAGGTCTTATGCTTTTAATTTTTATTTGCACTTACACCATCGAAAGAGAGAGCGCGTTTTTAAAAGTTGAAAATGCAATACACGGAAAGAAAAATTAAATGTGCTTATTGATAGGAATGAATTAACTTGATGCAAAATGAGTGGAATTTAGAATTTGTGAGAAATTTATTGGGATGATTTCTTAAACGTGTTACAAAAGTTATACTGACAGTGTGTTTAAAGGTCTGTTCGTTTCATGTTAGGTGAAGACAAATATATATTTTTAAATGATTGATTATATTGCTTGGAGTAATTATTTAATAAAAATATTTTACTTATTGATGATAATTTATAACTTAATTTTTTATTTGTGGACTATCAAAATATTTTCCACCCATATATTTTTAGAAGTAACCATTCTTAGGAAAACATTTTCCAAACCTAAATGGGCTTTTCACGGTGCAAAAGGACTCAAGTCTTATAACTTTCATCTCTTTTATTTGACTCTTAAAACTCACATAGAAATGCAGTCGCGAGATTTCATGAGCCCCATCTGTTTTCATAAGACGAGATTTCGTACTTGGCATTTGTTTATCAGGTGTTCCATCCCACGTGGCCGTTAAGATGCACGCGGAAATTTATTTTGAAGACGGGTGGCTCTGAGATGGCACCGAGCTCTCTCTCTCTCTCTCTCTAACCGAAAAGGATCAAAATCAAGGATTCAAGTGTATTTCATTCTGTTTTTAATCATATAAGACATAGTATAATAGCACAGCAAGATTATAAATTTTTCTACGATTCGAATCGATAGATAAGATAAAACAAAACTGCGATTGAGTGCTATCGTACCAGGCACGATATATCACCTAAATTATTGCAACTTAGCACCGCATAAAATCCGAAACAAGTTGCAATTACGCCCTTCTGAGCCCAAAGTGGAAACGGGGCTGGCGAGAGATTTGATGTTTCCTGCCCGCCTTTTTCCACATTCGGTCTTCTCTGTTTTTGCTAATCTTCCTGCTTTTCGGTGGACAGGATTCTTCACAAAAGGGACAACAGTTGCCGCACTGGAAGATTAATTACTTCCTCCGTACAGGCTCTCGATCGCGATTCTCTTAAGCACGTTCGTGAAAAATGGCACGGCATGTGACCATGGATTTCTACTATATCTTCTGAAAATCTCTATTTTTACTAAGAATCTTGTTGTTGGATTAAATTCTAACGGATCCTTTGTGAACTTATAAGAAACTCTTTACTTTTTCTTTTTTAACTAAAATAAAAATTAGAATTCAATTCTAATTTGAAGACCAGAATAGAATAGATTATCATACGTATATTTCTGTATTTCATGTAGAAAGATAAAGAAGAATAAGTCTCAATTATTTAATTTGTTCACAATTTTCTCAAATGCGTCCTTTTCTCAAACTCCGCTTCTTTTCTTCTTTGTTTTTTTTGCCTTCTTTGCTTCTTTTCGTGGCTTTTCTTGAATACCCTTTCCGCCTACCGACTAATTGAAACGGAAAAGGAAATATAAATTAATCAAATTATTTAAAGTGGAGATTAAAGGTCAGTTTTTTATTTATTTTTTACGGATCAAGCCAAAAAGTATCATTGGGAACACATCCAATTCTCAACCCTCCCCCTATAATGGTTTTTTAATTAATTAATTTAAATTATTCTCTTTGATTTTTGTTATGAAATATATGAATGAATGAAATAAATGAATGAATATTCATTATATTCATCTTATCTAATGTACCTATTATGATATATTTGTATCTTACATTTTAAGTACATCTCCCTATTCAATGATATTTATCTCCCTATCTAATATATGTATTATTCTATATAATAACATTAATGATAAGTGCATCATTGTTTTCTTATAAATAAGAGTTTAATTTTTGTTATAGTAGTGATATAGTGAAGAAAAGGAAAATAAATAGTAAAAATAAAATTTTCTCCTCTTGCTTTCTCTATGATCTTTGATGTCTGGTTTTCTTTACTATCTTTGATGTTTATATGCTTTCTATACTTAATATCTCTCTATTATTTCTATTACATATTTGCAACGCAATATTTTACAATACGTTGTCTTTATTAATCAACTTATACTTCATCTTCTCTTATTAATTCTTTATTTTTTCTTTTTCTTGGCCTGAAACCAATTTCAATCTTAAAAGTGTCCTACTCTTGAAGTGGTGGTGGATATTAGGAAATCCTCCTAATTAATTTAAGGATTTATTTTTGTAAGAATTATGGCAGATATTGAAAATTCCAAATTCCATATCCTGGAAGTGAGTGGAAATAATTATCTATCTTGATGCCTTGACATAGAAATGCATCTCCAATGGGAAGGTTTTCGCTAATGCAATTACATGAGATGGAATCTCAAATGCAAAGGATAAAGCAAATGCATTGATTTTCATTCGTCGTCATTTGCATAAGAGCCTACAGACGCAATATTTATCTGTTCGAGACCCTTACACCCACCCTGCGGAAGAGGTTGAAGGAAAGGTATGATCATACCAAGACTGTTATCCTCCCTCAAACACAATATGACTAGCAAAATTTCAGACTACAAGATTTTAAATCAGTATTTGACTATAACTCTGCTTTATTTGATATTGTTTCTCAGCTTGAGTTATGTGGTATCAAGCTCGCTAATGCAGAATTGTTAGAGAAAACTTTCTCCACCTTTCATATTACGAATATTTTATTGCAACAGTAATATCGGCAACGTCAATTTGCCACATACTCTTAATTAATTTCCATGCTCCTCACTGCTAAGCAAACTAATGAATTTTTTCTTAAAATCATGGTCTTAGATATGCTGTCTCAAAAGCATTGCTTGAAGCACATGCTAACTCTGAGAAAAATACTGTCCATTTTAAGAGTTATAAGCGCAGACAAGAACATAATCTTAGAAGGGATGACATGAAATTTAACTGTCATAGGAAATCTAATTTTGACCCGAATCATGATAAAGAAAATAAGCCAAAGAATGTGACTAATGAAAGCATTTGCCATCGTTATGGCATGGGCACTAGTCACGTACTTGTCATATGCCAAAGCACTTTATTGATCTATACTAGGCATTTTAAAAAAATATGGGCAAGCGTGGTGAAATAGCAAATGCATCCCTGGATGTCTCTTATTTTTCTGAAAACCTCTGATTACTTTAATGAGGCATAAGATTAATGGATGATAACTTGGACTTTCGAATTTTATGATTTTAATAATTTCTTTTCTAGTTGCTTTCCTTTAAATGTATTACCTTTCATTGTTCTCTAATATGGTTATGTAATGAAACGCTTATGAACCTTATATAATATTTATTATTTGAAATTTTATTTGACTCTATAATTAAAATGCAAATTTTATGATACTTGATACTTGAAGTTGTCAACATAAATGCATATTAAAAATACTGAGAAAAATGAAGATATTTGTTTGCTTGATAGTACATAAACACATACCATATTTCATAGTAGACACTTTTTCCTCGAGTATGACATTGCGTAAGGCACATATCCATACAATATCAAGTTCCGTTTTGATTATTGATGGTGTTAGGAATGCCACAATTATTTTACCAAATGGCACTATCCTGCATATCACGGATGTATTTCTAAGCAGTAGATCAAAAAGGAATATCCTCATCTTCAAAGATGTACGCCGTAACGGATACCATATTGAAATTATTCATGAGCAAGATAAGGAATATATTGGTGTCATCTCCCGTAAAATGGGCTTGAAGACCATCCATGAGAGGTTAGAAGATTCTTATATAGATTTGTATTGTGTCATGATTAAGGCCATTGAAACCTACGCCACTATATCTTGGAGATTGGTAATTCCTGATCAATTTGGATTGTGGCATGATCACCTTAGTCACCCTAGGGCTTCAATGATGCGTAGAATAATTTAGAATACAAAAGGACACTCTTTAAATAATACAATGGTATTGTTGTCCAAAGATTATAATTATGAAGCTTGTTCATAAGAAAAACTTATTACCAAGCCTTCTATAATAAATGTTAATCTTGAATCTCTTTTATTCCTGCAAAAAATTCAGGGTGACATATGTGGACTAATACAACCACTAAATGGATCATTTCAATATTTTAGGGTACTAGTGGATGTATCTTATAGATGGTCCCATGTTTTCCTATGATTTACGCGCAATGTCACATTTGCACGCTTACTTGTGCAGATTATAAAGCTTCAGACACAATTCCTTGATTATCCAATTAAAAAGCATAAGGATGAATAGTACTGGTAAATTTACATCAAAGAGTTTTGATACTTATTGTGCTTCACTCGGAATCGAGGTCGAGTATCCGGTCGCATATGTTCATACTCAAAATGAATTGATAGAATCCTTAATTAAACATATCTAAATTATTACCCGCACTCTATTATTGAGAATGAATTTTAACGATACAACATGGGGTCATGCAATTTTGCATATGGTAGCCCTAATAAAATTGCGCCCCACTGCTAGTCTTTTACAATCTCTCACTTCAAATGGTTCTTGGTTATGGACCAAATATTTAACCTTGACGCACTTTTGGTTGTGCAGTACAGGTGCCTGTAGTATCACTAAAAAGGACGAAAATGGGTTCCCAATGCGTTTGGGCATTTATGTTGGGTTTATTTCACCGTCTATCATTAGGTTCTTGGAACCAACTACTGGTAATCTTTTTATTGCCAGATTCATAGATTGTCATTTTGATGAGACTATGTTTCCATCAATTGGGACACCTATAACTTTCATGACTGCAAAGCAGAAACCGGTTAAGGTTTTCTCCTCAAATGAGACAAATTTATCTCAATTAGACCTAAAAACTCCTGAGTGTGAAAACGAGGTGCAATGCATGATCCATTTATAGGCTATGGCCAATAGATTTCCAAATGCATTTAATAATGCTACTAAGGTTGTAGAGTCTCATATTCTAGTTGTAAATGTTCTAGTTAGGATAGTTGTTCTTGAAAGACTAGCTAAAATGGATCAAAATCCTCCACACTTGAAGCGTGATAAATCTATAGAATCAAAAGATACTGTTCCTCAAAAACGAAGGGGAAAAAAATCAGGAATCCGCTCCAAAAGAGCCTGGTGTTGTGCTTACTCCCAAAGAACTTATTGTCCCTGAAGAGGCGCAAACTCATGAAAAGAACACAAACTCTAGGAACACTGAGAATTTTATTACATATTGTAATGAGATTTGGGATTGAAATGAAATCATCATTGATAATGCTTTTGCATTCTCAGTTGCTCATAAAATTATAGATGATGATTGTGAGCTGTAATCTATTATTAAATGTCATCAAAAGCAACATTGGTCTAAGTGGGAAGAATCAATTAGGGCTGAATTAGCTTCCCTAGCTAAATGAGGAGTTTTTAGACCCGTAACTCAAATCCCCGATAATGTAAAGCCCGTTGGATATAAATGGGTATTTTTTTGGAAATGAAATGAGAAAAACAAGGTTGTTAGTAGACCAATTAAACGGATGGGTCAAGTTGGGTTTGGGTCGGGTCATAAATGATCCGACCCAAATCGACTCATTTAATCTGTTTATGACTCATTTATTGCGGTGCAAAATTTTTGACTCCTACCCAACCCGACCTATACTTGACCCATACTTGATCCATTTGACTAAATTTAAGAAATTTTATTTCTTGTATATATATATATTTAAGAATGGTATTGCTAAAATTGTTTTATATAGCATAAATTTAATGGACATTTTTTTATATAATTTTTAAAATAATTATTTTAAAAATCAAATTTTAATTATATTTTTATTTTTTAAAATTAAAATTATTTTTATTTTTAAGAATATAATTTTTAATTTTCTTTTTCTTTTTTCTTTTTTTGTTCTTCTTCTTCTTTGGCCGGCCGCCAGCCACGACGATAACTGGCGACCGGCCACAGGTGAGCTCGAGGCTCGCCCAATGCCGGAGAGCTCGAGGCTTGCCTGGTCAATCACTGGCCATTGCCATGCCAACCACCCGAAGGAGAAAGAAGAAAAAAAAAAAAAATTAAATAAAATTAAAATAAAAAATAATTATAATTTCGATTTTTATAAAAAAAAATAACATTTTTGTAAATTTAAAGAGGGAAGAGAGAGATTGTGAGATTTTGGTTGAAAATAGTTCTAAATCTAACCCATTTAAGACCCACTTAAGACTTACTTATTTTAAGTCTTTAATTATTAAATCCATTTAATTACTTTTTGTAAAAAAAAATAAGTGACCAATATATGACTCATTTATGATTTAAATGGGTCATATATTGATCTAAGACCCATTTTGCCACCTCTGGTTGTCGTGTATAAAACCCGATTGATTGCCTAAGAATTTTCCTAAAGATCTAAGATTGATTATGACGAAACATATTCACATGTGATAGATATGATTATTGTCGCGATCTAACCTCGGGTAAACCACTTAAGGTTTGATTAATGGGCTACTAAGCTTAAATTTAGCTTGGACTCTCCCAAGCCTATACTAGTTCGCGACTTAGGTTCAAGTATTTAGCATGCAAATGATTATTAGTTAGGAGTCGTCAATAATATATTTTTGGTAGGTCGATTAGAAATCCAAGCAAAGTAACAGGAGATGTACTTTACTCATGCGAACTAGAGATTATGAATTCGGGGACTTGATTATGTTAGATTTTTCTAACACCCTTTCGGTAAATTTTCTTTTTTATTCCAAACAAATATTTTGTAGGTAGTTTGAATTGATTTTAATTTACTTTCCTAATATGTGATGTGACCATACGAGTGCGCAAACCACCAATTTAACACCCAAGAAAGTAATGAATAAATTACAGGACTTATCTCGTAATAACGAAAGTATCAGCTCAAAATTCACATCAAAAGCCCTAGAATTCATAATTAACACACGGTCACTCAATCTTTTTTAGGATTTTTTTTCTTGTTTAATAAAATTTGATCTACATGCAATGCAATTTAACCAAATGGCCTAATTCTAATGGCGGACAATTTCTAATTAAATGGATCTAGCAACAATCACTGAATGACATACATGTTTATGAACCTAATTTTATATGACATGCACATGATATTTTTGTATTTTTTATTAATATTCAAAATTAATTAAATACTCTAATCAAACATGCAAGCTATCCTATAAGAGAAAATTCAATTTATTCTAAAAAGATATTTTTGGTGTTTTATTAAATTCGGAATTATAAAATAATAAACAGGCAATCCTATCTAGGAAATCAATTTTAATCTATATGATATACAATTTTTTTTTTGTATTTTCAGCATAAATAAAGCAATTAAAGCATGTTAAGCACCAAATCACTCAAGATTGTATATCATCCAATCAATGCGAATAAAGAAATAATGTTAAATCAACTTGAAGTTTCGCAAATAAAATTGATGAGTTGATCTTAAGCCTTAAAAATCAAAACATCAATTTTAAAGATTTTCTCGGAATCAATAATTCTATCTAAAGCGTTATAGATGGAATCAAAGATTATATGCGATTGTGAATTAGGAAATAAATTCTAATTGGGGGTGCACTTATCGCTGAAATTTAGGAATTATGTAATATTCTCAATCAAATTGAATCACAAAATATTCAAATTGATGGCAAACAAGATAATTACCTTATTCAAAGTATTGTGTGGATAAGTTTCCCAAATTGGAATCCGCAAGCAACGAGCTCGGATGATGATGGGCGATGGTGCGCGGCGGCAGTAACGGTCTTGGTGGTGGTTCACAGTGGCCGGCGAGACTAGAAAATCCTGCTAAAAAAAAATCATCAAGAGAACGAAATTGTTTCACTAAGCTTCTCGGTTGAGCACATCGAGGATCGATCGCTCTATTCCACTCCAACTCTTGGGCTACATCATGTTAGAGATAAATAAAGAACTTATGACGTTGATAGAGATTATATTATTTGGAACTTTGAACGTGACCTACTATTTTTTCCCTGCTAAAATTGAATGTGATGTACTTGCTCTAAGAATGACGTGAGCAACGAAATTGTTATGAAAGATCGTTATTTGATGCTGTACATTCGCTGCTTATGAAAGAGATGCCTTTCTAATTGTTGGAAGACATAGTCCGATATTTTACTTATGGAGATTGTAAAGGGAGAGTTCAAATCCGAATCCTTCAACATAACTAATTAGATATACTAGAATAATGACTGCTCCCCTCTACACCATATAGCTAATGTGAGACTTCTTTTGCATTATACCCTCACAAGTGCACCTCGATAAATCTTTCTCTCAGGTATGAGCCTTTTGTGTCAAACCTGCTCTCCCTTAATCTAAGTATTCTTTCACAGTGATATTATCTCAACTCAAATCTCTACCTTTGCTTAGCAAAGTTTGGTAGGAATACAACATCTGCCTCGACTCCTCCTCAATTGCTTTGGCTCGGCCAAGCTCAACAAGAATACATTATTTGAACTACCTTGAGTCACATTTGAAATATATTTCCTTGAGATATTCACCAAACGACAAGCCACACATGTTGAGACCAACCAATCCAAATCATTGATTTGATACCTCTTCTTGGGAGGCGCAGTGGAAGCCCAATACCATCATGTAGGGAGATTGTTATGAGAGAGCTGAAATTTGAGCATGTCAACATATCCGGTTAGATCCGCGTTCTCTTTAAAACTTAAGCCTATGGGTTATATGCAATTTTTGACCTAAAAAAAATTATAGGTAAACATTAATTGCTCCATTTTACACCACATTCTCAAGTGGGATTCTTTTGCATAACATGTTTGTTTGGTCAAAAGATCATAACCAATTTTTCCATCTGCTGATTTTATTTATTTTAGACCCATATCTATTATATGTATATCCTTTTTCCTTGCCTTTCATCAATTTGTCTTATCCATCTCGCTCTTGGTTATACTTTCTCCAGTGTGAATCTTATGATTAAGCATGGGACTGTTGATATTTTATCTAAGCATGTACACAATGCTCCAACTTTTCTATTATAATTTCGTTAGCACATCGACATTTAAAAAAATAAAAGTGAGATTGACGGAACTAGACAACCACTAAGCCAATTTACTTATTTTGTCAAGCATGGCAAACAACTAGAAAGCTTCATGAAATCACTATTATATCCCAAATGGGAATGCAAAGAGGCCAAGGTTTGACGACAATAATCGCGGACTTGCAGGTGTGCGATAAACAGACAAGAACTTAGCAATGTACCTTCGGGTGGATTGTCACGTATTTAATTAGTTTTTCTAGATCATTGATTTCTTTTTTGTTTATAGATGGAAAGGAGATACCATTGATTTTGAGCCCGCTGATCTGTTTGATCATATCTTTTGAGGAATGTCCTCGGAAACGACATAACTTTTCTTGTGAGCTAAGATTGGTTTACGAAATTTTGGATGTGATAATTTTTTATTTGGGATTGAATTTGGTCCACCTATTTAAATGCCTATTTTCAATTGATTTGATGAGGTTATCCTATGGTATAAAGGATAAATGTGATGCTTATGAAAGGTATATTTTTCTAATTGTTGGAAGGCATGGCAAAAGTAATATTAACCGTTTCACCTTACACCATATCTTTGATGTGAGACTTCTTTTGCATGACACCTCATGTGCACCTCTTGGCAAGATCACAACATCCGTGCATTGAGTCCTTTTCAATCGTCTTGGCCTCGATTGAGAGTCACATCCAATATTCCTTTTCTTGAGATGTCTATTGGGCGCCAATCGACAAATCTAGTTATTGTGAGTTGCAACAGAAACTTGGTACATTTACTTTTAGGGAGATCACCAAGGAAAACGCCAAGTTCGAGCCCGTGAACATATCCAATTGAACCCACCTTATTTCAAAAACTCAAGCCAATGAGTTAAAGGCAGGTTAGGATACTATTAATTGCTCTATTTTACACCACATTTCCAAATTGGGACTCTTTTTTGGCAAAAACCCTCACACATGCAACTCGACATCAATAGCAAATTAGAGATTTCAAATAACAAGTGGACCATTAGTACATGTTTGTTTATTTAGTCAAAATCTCATAGCCAATTTTCCATCTAATGATTTTAACCATTTTAGATCCTTGCAACTTAGGCACCAAAAATGTGGTATATATGCTTTTTTTGTCCTTGTATAAATTCGTCCTACATATCTCTCTCTTATATAGTCGCAATTCTTATACTTGCACAGGTGTGAAGCATATGATGCAGCATGGGAGTGTGTTAATACTTTATCTAGGCATGTGCACAGTGCTTCCAACTTTTCCATTATTATTTAGTTAAAACATTGATATTACATAAAGTGAAGTTGAAAGAACTAGAGAACATCTAGGCCAATAATGTAGACCCAAATTAATTATCGTTGAAGTTTGACTAACGTTTGTAAAGCTTCATGAGATCGTTATTAAATTGTAAATGGGAATGCAAAGATCCAAGATTTGACAGATCATCAACTGTTTAATAAATTTATCTAGGTCATTTCATTATTTTCTGTTTTGGGCTAGAAAGGAGATCATAGTAGTTAACAAAAATAAAAAGTACAAGAGTCCAAGCCCAACGGTTCAAGTCCTTTAAATTATTTCTTTTGAGGAATGCCCTCGGAAACAACGTAACTTTTCTTGGAGTTGAAACGTCAAAGGCTGAGATTGCTAATTACATACAAGCTAAAACATTAGTCTCGTAAAAGCATTTGCGTGTTGGAAAAAGCAGAGCAGTGACCCGAACGCGCGGGATTAAAGAAATTCCTGCCTGCTTCCGCAACGTTGGAAAGGTAAATAGCATGGAATGTGATATACCGGCTTTAAGAATGATGTGATAAATTTTATTTAGTGCTGATTTTGATCTGTTTATTTAAATGCCTATCTTCAGATCATTGGATGCGAAGGTACACTAGTGAAGATTTTATGTGTTTGAATTATATCTTAAATATACCTATATTTATAGATTACACGTACATATTCCTTTAACATGACATATATATGCTCTGCAAGAAAAGATTCTAATCGTTGGGAGACTGAGCGGAAGCCTAATATATTCACTTAAGGAGATGCTAAGCTTGAGTTCATGAACATATTTAGATGGACCTCTAAAATTATATTAACTTCTTCACTTTACATTGATTACCTAATGTGGGACTTCTTTCTCATGACACGCTCACACGTGCACCTCAACAAATCAATACTTCATGTGTGGGCCATCTATGTCAAGTTTGCTCCCCTTTAATTTAGGTATTCTTCCACACCAGCATCCTTTCAAATCGCTAAATTGGCCCAGCTCGGTAGGATCACAACATTTGCCTTGACTCCTCCTCCATTGCCTTGGTCTGGCCAAACTCAGCAGATCCCACTATTGGTCACTTCAATCAAGAATCACATACAAGGTTTCTTTCCTTGAGATATTCACCAGATGCCGATTCACTCATGTTGAACCCACTTCATTGAAATCATCGGCTCTGATACTACTTTTAGGAAGGTGCAAGGAAAGCCCAAAACTTTTACATAGGGAGATTGCTAAGTCCAAGCTTAAGCCCAAGCCTAACAATATATCTCGTTGGACTCACCTTTATTTAGAAATTGAAATCAATAAGTTATGAATCAATTAGAGTATTATTGACTTATACATTTTACAACACATTCTAAATGCGAGGCTCCTTTCGTATAATATCCTTACATGTGCGTTTGGCAACGATTCTGTTCCCGGGAACTGATTCTGACAAGAAATGATTATTTTTTATTCTATTCCCAGGAACTGATTCTGAGTAAAAGAACGTGTTTGGTAACTGTCTAAAATTTTTGATTCTGGAATAGAATTGCGTTTGATAATGTGTCCATTGATTCTGTTCCAAAATTTTTTTTTTTAAATAATTTTTTCTACTTTTTTTTTTACCTTTTTTCCTTTTTTTTCCTTTTCTTTTTTCATTTTTTCTTTTCATTTTTTCCTTTTTCTCCTATTTTTCTTCTTCTTCTTGTGGCCGGTCGCCGGATCGATGACCGGCCAGACGAGGACCGGCGACCTCACCAGAGCGTCATCGGCCCTCGGCGAGGCTGGCCCTCGTCGGCTGAGCGTCGCCGGCAGCTGGGCGAGGCTCGCCCAGCCCGGCCGAGCGTCGCCGGTGGACAAGCGGGCCTTGCCGGGGCTGGACGAGGCTCGCCGGGGCTGGGTGAGGCCCGCCTGGCCACCGGTCAGGCTAGGCAAGCCCGGCCGGTGGCTAGGCGGGGCTCGCCTCGCCGGTGGACAAGCGGGCCTCACCGAGGCTAGGCAAGGCCCGCCTGGCCACCGGTCAAGCTAGGCGAGCCCGGCCGGTGGCCAGGCGGGCCTCGCCCAGCCCCGGCGAGGCTCGCCAGTGGCTGGGTGAGTCTTCGGCGAGCTCGCCGGACCTCGCCCTGGCCAGGCGAGCCTCCGGCGAGCTCGCCGGACCGGTGGCCGGTGACCGGCGGCCAGCGGTGGGCGGTGGTGGGCGGCCGCGAACGGCGGCGGGCGGCGGCGGGCAACGGTCGCGGGATGGCGGAAGGAAAGAAGAAGAGTTTTATTATGTTGATTCCTTTTTTGATTCTCGGATGCAGAATCAATTTTTTTTTTATTCTCAAATCTACTCCAAAACTGATTCTGGGAAAAAATTTGTTCCCGGGAACAAAATTTTTACCAAACACGATTCTCGTTCCAAACTGATTCTGGGAACAAAAAATCAGAATTAATCACTGTTTGGCATGTTGCCAAACAAAATTATGATATTTTGGGAAACTATAGAAACATACGTACGGGTATGAGAAGGCTTTTATAGTACGTTTTTATAGTGGGCCATTTGTTTATTTAGTCAAAAGCCAATAACCAAATTATTTATCTGCTGATTTTACTAATTTAGATCCATATAATGTTAAGTTGCATTATCTATACTTTCTCATGTGGGAAGGTTATGATTAAGCGTGGGAGTGTGTTAATATTTTATCCAGGCATGCGCGCAACGCTCCAACTTTTCTATTATAATTTAGTTAAAGCATTGAAATTCAAATAAAGTGAAGTTGAAAGAACTAGGCAACCGCTAAACCATTGATGTCAAAAACAATGTACTTACCTGTTAAGCAGAACTAACAGTGCAAACCTTCAGGAAATCGCCGCTGCATCCTGAATGGGAATGCAAAGGGTTCCGCGATTCCACCAAACCTCTAATGGGGTTTCGCGGTTATTGACTCATTCCTTTCTTGTCTCCTGTACTCCCGACCATCTTCAATAACTTAAACTCGCTGAAACGATGTCTGCACCGATGGGAGATGGCAGCTTGATTGATCCCTCCATAGCAGAAACGTCTGGCAAGATAGATGTTTAACAGCAGCTAGGAAGGGAAGGAAATAGAAAACCTAGACAAACATTTCTAATCTCCGTATCAAATAATATTCAAACAAAGGAAACAATTATATAATGATTGCAGGAAATCCCATCCTGTACTACTAATTTATTTCTAGCCACCCTGAATCTCAATTGAGGACCAAAGTCCAGAATACTTCAATGCCGAGCAAAGATGGCCGAGTTGAGGACTGAGCCGTTCCTGAGCAGACCTGGCCAAACTGGCTGAAGCTCTCTTCGTCTAACAGTCATGTTCAACATTGTATAGAGAAGAAATTGCGGCAACTATAACCGTGTATTGTCCCAATTTTGCACAAATTACAGACGGAGATCATGCACGATTGCTCCAAGCGCCATATTAGTCTCTTCAATCGTTTACCATCCAAAGATTTCTCTAGCAGAATCCGCCTTACCCTCTCTGTAGGACAAATACTCCCTTATCAAACAGAAGTAGAAGAAAACAGAGCACCTCAAAACCCATCATCAACCCGCTCATCAGATTCACAAATTTTACGCATACGACCATGCCGCCGCTATCATAGACAAAGACCATACAATTTACTCGATTGTCACACATACCGTCACACTTGCTCATGCTTGTCTTCATCGTCTTCATCTGAATTCTTCCTCTTTCTTCTTCAAGTAAACCCCACTTCCTCAGCACCCACACACATAGCCTCACCACATTCCCCATGAACACCACCCCCATCAGGCACAGCCAGCACACCACCGACACGTCCGTCACGTCCTTCAGCATCCCCCACGTGTCAGCCAGCGACATGTTGCGCAGCGCTATGAAGTAGGTGATCGCCTGCCCCGTGATCGCTAGCCACATGAGCACCATCTGGGTCCACATCCAGCGTCGCCGCTCTATTGGAAGCCCGCTCAAGAGGAGCAGGATGATGCTGAGGGAGGACAGGAAGGCCAGTGGGTTGAAGATCATGAACTGTCCGTAGGCCATCCGCTGGATGTGGGCCATGGTAGAGGTGCCCGCCATGTGCGGCTCCTTCACTGGGTTGCCGTTGGCATCGACCTTGTAGTCATCCTGCCAGACGCCTCCTGGCGGCGTGGTCGCAGCTTGGAAAGCCACCGTCGCTAGCAGCGAAGCGGCCACCATTAGTGAATCTCTCCTGGCTCAGCCAATCGGCTTCCACCGGGGGTCTTGTTAGAGCACTCAGTTTCTTTGATACCCTTAAAGTACTTCGTTTCTTTGAAGGGGCTTTCTTGGTGGCGAGTGATGGGGAGTTTTTAGGTGATCTTGAGGTGGTGGTGCGGGAGGTCATTCTTGGTGGTGGGTCAAGAACTGGATCATAGTAATATGGGACTGATTGGATGTATATGGAGAGTGATGAAGAAATCGTACTTTTTGTATATTGTATTGTGATCTCTCTTGTACAAACTATATATAAAGATATTAGAGCCCTAAATTAGGGATGATTGAGGATACTTAAGGCAAGCAGAGAAAATACGGGAATAATATCAACAATATCTTAAATTAGATATAAAAGATAAGATTGCTGACTAGGAATGTTATCAAGTGAAGATCCTGAGCTTTGAAGGCATGTCTCAATTTCAAGAACTCTCGAGCCTCTGGGACCCTGCTCAAGAATGTCTAGTGCTGTGAGGCCACTTGAGTTTGGTGTGTTCACCTCGAGTCCTGGGATTGTAAACAAGAACTTTTATCATCTGCACATAAATTTTTAGGGATAAATTCCCCAGTGCAAGATTACTGAAGTCCATGTTGCTGGTCTCAAGACTGATCCTGGAAAGGGAAAGGTCCGGGAAGTTCAAAACAGCAACAATTAGGTTCCCGTTGGTTGCTTGCTAATGGAATGGGAAAGAGCAATAAGCATCCGTTTCTGAAGTCGAAGACTGCTTCTTCTAAATCAACTGCCCCAGCAACAACTAAGGCACAGCCTGGTGACACACTGTGGAGCATCTCATGCCGTGTTCATGGAACTGGTGCTAAATGGAAGGAATTGGCGGCTCTTAACCCACACATACGCAACCCCCATATTATTCTCCCAAACAAAACCGTCAGGTTGCATTAAGTTGGGGGCGCAAAATGGAACTTCTTGAAAGAGGCTTGGTTTGCCAAGCTGGGTTGAGTGAAGTTTATGAGCTGCCTTAGTTGTGGGCTTGCTGCTTGAAACCACACATTGTGGTCGTCTAAGAATGAAAGTACTGGCTCCGGCCTTTGAGAACCCTCTTACCTTCCCAATTGTTATGGACTGATTATCACCAGTAAGGTACAAAAGATTTGTCTATACAATTGTTTTCATCTCTCTGTTCTTCCATCCCCTCTAATCAGTTTGCATATGAACAGTAATTTTCTGTGTTTTGTGTGGGATGATACGCTACCAATCCTTTGTCTTGTCATTAGGAACAACAGATCAGTCCATGAGATTTTAGGTTGCATTTCTGCCTTGTCCCTCCTCTGCTTGTCTATATAAAGAAGAAAACATCGTTTGGCAAGAAGTCATAATATCAGAGCTTGAATGTTGTTTTGGAAGAAGCACACGTTCTGGTATGTGAACATTACATATGAAACTAGCGCTGCTTCGATTCCGACCTTTGAGGGAGGATCAGCTTGCACGGCCTGCGAATAATAATGGAGTGTTTTCTGTGAATTCTGTGTATCACTTCCTTAAAATTAGGCAGGAAATAGTGTAGGAAGTTAATGTAAATGGTGCGACTGCATTATGGTTTGGTGCCATGGGGTTGAAATTGATCAGACAGAGAGGCTCACTAGCTTTGATCAGATGGCTTTTGGACATCTATCAGCAATGGAGAAGAATATGAAGGAAGCATAAAAGAAGTGCGGATGCTTTTGAGGAAGGCGGGTTCGGTTGTTTGGTGTGATTGGAAAGATAATGGTGAAGCTGTGAGAGACAAATCATAGAATGGCCCAATGTTGCTTTTACCTACTAATTTGCGGCATACATAGGAGTAGATCAGATTACTTTGCGGCCAGGCCTTCCCATTCTCTTTAGAAAGATTTGGCTACGTGGGCGAGACATCTCTGATGAGGAGAGCTCGAGAATACTGCGAGATGGACTCTGTGTTTGGTTTAGTAGTCTCATTAAATTGTTTGCACAAGTAGCGGTACTCAGAATGATCTTATGACATAGGGATTAAGTTAGAAAGAACACAGGCATCAAACTATGCAGTAATCCTCTGTCCCACCAGATGAATACACTAGATCTTGATATTGCCCCTAGATCTGCACCCACTCACACATCTTAATATCCACTTCTTGAGCTTCTGCGGCTCTTTCGGAGGACGATCACGAGGTATCGAACGATGTGAACTAGAAAAAGAACGGCTACAGCGCAGAGCCAAACATACATGAAGACCTCAGCCCCTGGGATCCGTGATTGGGTGGTTGCTTGGGCGGGTGGGCTAACCGCTTGGGTCGACGTCCTGTCTTCAAATTCCCTCCGCACGTTCAAGAAGGCCAGCATGGACTGGAGGTAAGTCAGCGCCGTGAAAATGATGGTCACCCACATTGTGGCCATCAGAATCCACATCAGAACCTTCTTCCCCAAGGGGAAGCCACTTATGAGCAAGAAGATCGTGCTAAGGGATGCAAGAAAAGAGACGGTGTTGTATGTCCAGAACATTGGGTAACCCTTCGGATCGTTTGCAGCCATTATCGGTGTTCCTGCGTAGTGTAAGATGGCGCCGTTGTTCTTGTCTTTCTGATCGTTGTCCCACACGCCGCCGGGAGGGCTAGTGCCGGCTTGGTAAGCCATGGCTGCTATCACGGTGGCAGTTATCTGTCGTGACGTGAAAGAAAGTTTTAGATTGTGAATGAATAAATAGTGTTTCGACTATATTTATACATACGAAGATCATCGAGTCAAACTAGTCATTCCAACAAATGCACAAATTCAATTGATGGCTTTTCCTATATTTATGTAAATACTAGAAATTGTAGCGAGCTCTCTATAGAAATAGAGCTCATGGATTATATTATGAAAAAACTAAGTGTATGAATATATACATATATTAGAAAAAAAAATGAAGATATTTCGAAATTTGAATGCCTTTTTTTATAAAGGTTGCTATTGTTGTTAGAAAGAACATCAAAATCTAATAATAAATGTATGGAAAGTAAAACACACTTATATTCTAGCAGCCGATGAGGCTCGCCCTCACTAGGCCACCGTGAGGGCGACAAAGGTCTGAGCGAGGCCGAGCTCATCTAGCCGCCAATGAGGCTCGGCTAGCAACGCTTGGCCTTGCTAGGGGTTGGTGACGCTCCAATGAGGTTGCCAGCCCTCGTCTAGCCGGTCGGTGGCAACCGACCAAAGAGGAAGAAGGACAGGAAGAAAAAGGAAAAAAGAAAAGAAAAAGAAAAAAATATAATAAAATTATTAGAAAATCAAATGAAATTCTAGATCACAAAAGAATTTAAACTCTTACCAAATGTATTTCTATACTGGAAATAGAAATTTTGGATAGTTACTAGTTGTCTTCAAATACTCGAAACTCGTTCAAAAAAAAAATCATTCCTATGTAAAAATTGTTCCGAAAACAAAATAGTTACCAAAGAGATCCCAAGTCGTTGAGAATATTTTGAGAAAGACAAAAGATTGAGTCTTTTAGAAATCCTCTTTACTTTATGTATTGGTATAGATATTTAAAGAAAATCACCCAACTGCTTCACATTTAGATTTTCTTGAGTGCCATTACTTTCTTAAATATTCATCAACTTGTTTCATCTCTTCTCACTATTAGATTTCTTATAATATCCTCTGTTTTTTTTAGGCGAAATTATAATACCCTCTGTTCTTTTTATTTTTAATCATAAGCCATCTATTATTGTAACTACTCATCTTCTTTCTCTACATAGCTATTTAATTACGAGCAATTTAGTACATATGTATAAAACCTTTTTAACAAAACATAACTATTTATTTTAAGCGACATAAATGATCATTTTTAGAAAAATATTTTCTCAATCATCCATTTTTCATGAAATAAACAGAAAGTTTAAATTAATTAGCAGTGAACTATGATGTTAATTGCAATAACATGATCGATCTAATCTAAGTTATCAGCAAATACTCCAAGACATCTAGCTAAAGCATTACCATTAGTGAATCGCGCTTCTTCTCAATCCATTTCTTGTGTTTGTCTTCCTCTTGCTTCCTGATTTCACCTGCTAAAGACGATGGTGGAACTGCCTCTACTGGAGGAGTATTGGTGGAGAGAGGTGCTATAGATGCTAGGTCAACTGTAACAGTTGAATTCTCCTCATTTGTGTTATCAACAACTACTTGGTGAGTTGTCGATGCAGAGAATCTTATGGCTCTCAGAGCTCCAGCATGTTCTAACAGTTCTCTCAATTCAATGATTTTGAAATCCTTGGGAAAATCTTCCACTATATCCAGAGCAGAGAAGCCATTTCTATTCACTGTGTTCACATCCACTTTGCTTCTTTGAAGCAAATATTTCACTGTCTGCACAAAAAGACGAGCTTCTTATCAATTATAAAAGAAACAACAAACAAAGATATTTCCTGTAAGTTACTTCAATCGATAAATCCACTGAAGTTTGGATGCAGAAAGCTTGAGTCTATAGGAAATTGAGAATGAGCCGGATTTTATCTGCACAAAATGTTCAATTGGAATGCAATATTTGATGTCGTCACAATTTCGAAGTAATTCGAAGCAAAAAGGATTACCTCTATTTGCTTGTTTGCTGCGGCCAAATGCAAAATCGTATTACCCTCATCATCTTGAGCTTTCACCAAATCACCATCTCTCACTGTCTCCACCAGGACTTTCAGAGCCTCCAAACGATTATGACTCACTCCCAGATGGAGAGCGGTTTGGCCGTGGCTCAGCCTGTGCTCAGCCGCCTCCGGTCTTGCCTTCACCAGCTCTATCACAATGTTGCTTCGGCCCTTCATCATGGATAAGGCATGCAAGGGGGTATGATTGTAATAATTCCCTTGCTATTTTGACGTATCCGTTTGCAGATGCCCAGTGAAGAGGTGTACGTCCCTGCAAAGAAGTGCTTAGTTATGGAGCATTCTTATTGAGGGACATGTTCATATGATTTATATATATCGCATTTTCAAATCAAATAGACCAAGCTACTCAAATTTATTGGTGTTTGGAATATCTTTCGGGCCGAATTAACCTAGAAATCTATGACTTAATTTCTATTAGAATTTTGTTAATTTCCTGAGATATATGATGGGTTTGATTTCTCAAAAAGATCATGAAAACTGGAAAAGAAAATGCTATATTACATGTGCAACATATAATTTGACAAGCAAGATAGTCTGATATATGTAGAGATATTCCATGTAAATATAGTTTATAAATTGCTTTACACATGGCTAAAAGCCTAAAACTTGCAAAAACCTAATCAAAAGAGTTGCGATTCCACCGATTATCTGGTTTGTGAAGATGATCGGGTTCAGTTTGATCTGACAAAAGGATATCAAACAACCACAATCAAGGTTTTCGCTTCGGCATACCTGCAAGTCCAACTCCATAGCCAAATCCCTTTTATGAGCCAAAAGAACCTTGGCAAAATGTACATGACCTTGCATACAGGCCACATGCAATGGAGTCTCGTCGAAGCAAGTGACAGGAGCCCGAGCCAGGATGAGTCCGTCTTCTTGCAGCAACGAGCTAACAACTCGACGCATCCGCTTCTTTCAAGCGAGGCTTCATAGAGCCTCCTTCTCGGGCTTGTGATCGATGGCATTGTTCCCAGCTTGTGATCATTTGAAGTGATTTTCCTCCTCTAATAAGTGGTGTTACTGTAATATGGAGTTGAAAAGTGAAAAAGTCGGATGATGATCCAGAAGCTTCACGCGGAGTTGACTTGTTGTTATTGATAATCTTAGCCGTTGGTTTGTGCTACGCGGATCATCGTACTCATTTTTAACGGCTGCGATGCAAGAAGTGCCGACAAGCTACCAGTTCATTAAAGAGAGAATATTGCTTACCTTGGAAGGATCAAGTCATTTATGCTCTGGTCCATTCACGGATCGACACCTGTCGAGCGGTCTCTCTCTTCTCTCCATCTTCTTATTTTCTCCTCTTCCTCGTACTTTCCTGCAGTGCTGCACGCATTAATGGCACTTTCTCTCTCCTCCTTTCGAAGAATGAACGACACCCCCCGCTGCAGCTTCCCTTCCCTCCTTTCTTTCCTTCTCAATTCAAAAATTTTGGGTAAGAGTTCGCAACTCTCTAGGTTGCGACGTTGCGTTACTTCTCCGACCGGCTGCGGGGCTGGGTCATCTCCGATCTCGGCCCAAAGCACGTTGCTCCTCCGCCTTGCCCCAAAGCTCGTTGCTTCTTCGGCTTGCGTCGCTGTGTTCCTTCTACGCTCTGCTTCCCTGCGCAAGACGGCGAGGAATGTTGTTGCTGTAAGTCGCAGACTCCAAGCGATGAGAAGTTCCAGCTCTCGCCGATTCGACTTCGGATCTGCTACGTTTCGCGGCTCATAACAATGAGTTGATTTGGCGAGTGCTTTGCCGCGACCGGCTGCAGGAGCTACTGGTGAAGGAGATAGAGGGGAGAGCCGGCATATGCAGCGACGGAGATGTAGAGAGCGAGTGGAGGAAGGTGATGGAGGCGTCGTTCGGAAAGATGAACGAGGAGGTTGGAGGGAGGGAAGGGGGTGGACGCGTCGATGAGGACGGCGGGGTCGACGGCGGTGGTGGGGAAGGAGGAGGTTGTGGTGGCAAAATGCGGGGATTCGCGAGCGGTGTTGTGTTGTGGCAATGTGGCCGTGCCCTTGTCTGTTGATCACAAGGTGAGCTCTCGCTTCGTGTTTGTTTGTTTCCGTTGAAGCTGTGTAATTCAGGGGATCTGTTCTTGTTCTTTCCCCCCCCCCAAAAGACACTTTATTTATTCCAACATTTTGCCGGAAATCTTGAAGTGACAAGACTAATCTGATCTACAAGTCTTATCCTTTTTGTCTACTTCGTGTCATTTCTAGGTTATACTTCCAAAAGTTCACTTGGTGTTCTTTCAAAGGTGCTTAATTTATCTTATGGTGTTGGTTTTATATGAAAGCATGTGCAAGATATTCTTAGAATGTCTGATTAAGGTTAGGTTGACTTTGGGGTCATGCTTTGCAGGGTTGACATCCTATGATTAGGGGAACTTACTACGCTCTGCCCTTCTTTGTTTTTTGTTCATGGTTATGTAGACAGGCTGAAGCCCATCTTGCCCTGTTGGTTTAATCAGTAAACTAGAATTCGTCCCTGTGATCTTTTGTGGTTAGCCATGCTTTGTTCATTCTGCATTTCTTTGTAGAACGCTGCTGAAATCACTTCAAGTCGCCACAAACGGCTGATAGCTAGCGGCACCCCATGGCAATATGGCATGTTACCAGGTTGATAAATGAACGCAAAAAGCTCTTGCCAATACTTTTATACCATCTCTTCTTCAATGACATGTCTATTTTCTGATATTGAAACAGTAACAAGGTCTTCAGCCAGTGAAAGCGAGTAAAGTCATCTTCATATTGAAATGGTACAGTTTGAAAGGTGGCAAGATTTTCCTGAGCAACATCTTTATAGCATTTATCACAGTAGATACTTGATTAGTTGCCAATGCTAGATCAGTAGCAGACTAAATTACTTGAGCTAAAGTGAAAATAGTTATGTCCTGTCATGCATCATATCTTGAGTTAAATCTCTTGGATTTCGATTAAAATGGCTTATTGACTCCCCTGAATAACCTAACAGGCTTGCTGAGAAGGAGAGTGGAAGCAGCTGGAGGAAGGGTCATAGATTGGAATGGATCCCATGTCCTAGGCGTGCTTGCTATATTGAGGTCAATGGGTATGTGGGACTGAACTTGATGATGAAGATCAAATTAGTGAGCGAACTTCTAAAATTCTTGCCGCCCATCATGCCAACTCCTTGGACTGGATACGTGGAGGGTCAAAGGGGGATAGAAGGCGTGGCAAAGGCTCTGGTAGGAAGTGTGGTCTTTTGGGAAATAACTTCACAGTTGCATTGATGGTGCAACTACGGGATCCTTTGGGGAATTATGAACCAGTCGGTGCACCAATGCTTGCGCTAATTCAGGTCGAGAGTGTTTGTTCCACCAAAGCCAAGGATTTACCTCGAGGTTTCTGAAGTAAAATATGAGGATGAAGAGGATGAGTCAGCCGAGTCAAAAAAAGAAGGAAGAAAAGAAATCTGAGGTGGAAGAATTTCCCAGTATAAGATTACTGAAGTCCATGTTGCTGGTCTCAAGACGATCCTGGGAAGAGAAAGGTCTGGGGAAGTTCAAACCAGCAACAATCTGGTTCCCGTTGGTTGCTCACTAATGGAATGGGGAAGAGCAATAAGCATCGTTCCTGAAGTCGAAGACTGCTTCTTCTAAATCTACTGCCCCCGCAACAACTAAGGCACAGCCTGGTGACACACTGTGGAGCATCTCATCCCGTGTTCATGGAACTGGTGCTAAATGGAAGGAATTGGCAGCTCTTAACCCGCACATATGCAATCCCAAAATTATTCTCCCAAATGAAACCGTCAGGTTGTGTTAAGTTGGGGTTGTGAAACGGATCTTCATGAAAGAGGCTAGGTTTGCCAAGCTGGGTTGAGTGAAGTTTATGAGCTACATTAGTTGTGGGCTTGCTGATCGAAACCACACATTGTGGTTGTCTAAGAAAGATGAAAGTGCTGGCTCCTGCCTTTGAGAACTCTCTTACCTTCCCAATTGTTATGGACTGATTATCACCAGTCTAAGGTACAAAAGATCTGTCTATGCAATTGTTTTCATCTCTGTGTTCTTCCATCCCCTGTAATCAGTTTGCATATGAACAGTAATTTTTTGTGTTTTGTTTGGGATGATACGCTACCAATCCTTTGTCTTGTGATTAGGAACAACAGATTGGTCCATGAGATTTTAGGTGCTATTTCTACCTTGTCCCTCCTCTACTTGTCTATATAAAGAAGAAAAGATCCTTTGGCAAGCAGTTATAATATCAGAGCTTGAATGTTGTTTTAGAAGAAGCACACGTTCTGGTATGTGAACATTACACATGAAACTAGCACTGCTTTGATTCCGACCTTTGAGGGAGGATCAGCTTGTGCGGCCTGCGAATAATAATGGAGTGTTTCTGTGAAATTTGTGTATCTCTTCCTTAAAATTAGGCAGGAAAGATTGTGTGAGAAGTTCATGTAAATGGTGTGACTGCATCATGGTTTGGTGCCATGGGGTTGAAATTGATCAGCTAGAGAGGCTCACTAGCTTTGATCAGATGGCTTTTGGACATCTACCAGCAATGGAGAAGAATATGAAGTATAAAAGAAGTGTCGATGCTTTTGAGGTAGATGGGTTCGGTTGTTTGGTGTAATTGGAAAGAAAGAGGTGAAGCTGTGTGGGACAAATCATAGAATGGCTCAACCTATGCTATTTAGTATCAGGTCAGACTGAGATTAGATCCTTGAAGGAAGATTTGTCTGACCATTCGGAGGATAAAAAACAAGAAAACTCCCAATGTTGCTTTTGCCTACTAATTCC
Organism: Eucalyptus polyanthemos subsp. polyanthemos; assembly: GCA_017140185.1. Lineage (NCBI taxonomy): Eukaryota > Viridiplantae > Streptophyta > Magnoliopsida > Myrtales > Myrtaceae > Eucalyptus > Eucalyptus polyanthemos. The sequence goes on along the minus strand of CM029459.1, from coordinate 61,637,698 downwards.
CGGCATACATAGGAGTAGATCAGATTACTTTGTGGCCAGGCCTTCCCAGTCTCTTTGGAAAGATTTGGCTATTCCGGCGAGACATCTGTGATGAGGAGAACTCGAGAATAATGCGAGATGGACTCTGCGATTGGTTTAGTAGTGTCATTAAATCGTTTGCACAACTAGCAGTACTCAGAATGATCTTATGACATAGGGATTGAGTTAGAAAGAACACAGGCATCAAGACTATGCAGTAATCCTTTGTCCCACCAGATGAATACACTAGATCTTGATATTGCCCCAAGATCTGTACCAACTCACACACCCGATATCCACTTCTGGAGCTTCTGCGGATCTTTCACATTCCGGAGGACGATTGCGAGGAATCGAACGGTGTGAACTAGAAAAACAATGTTTACAATGGCAGACTAAACAGTCAAGTAGCGCCTAATCACCATGATCGTCCCCCAATCCGCGGAGTACCAAACCTCTGTGGTCGGGCTCCCATCTTTAGGTTCCCTCTGTACGAACGAGATGCCCGTCATGGAATAGACGTAAGTCAGCCCCATGAAAGTGATGGTCACCCACATTGTGGCCGTCAGAATCCACATCAGAACCTTCTTCCCCAAGGGCAAGCCACTCATGAGCAAGAATAGATGGTGTTGCATGTCCAAAAAAATGGGGAAGCCTCTGGATTGTTTGCAGCCATTATCGATGTTCCTGCGTAGTAATAGATGGTGCCGTTTTGGTATTTCTGATCATCGTTCCACAAGCCACCGGGAGGGCTAAGGCTGGCTTGGTAAGCCATGGCTGCGATCACAGTGGCAATTATCTTTTGTGACGTGAAAAGAAGTTTTAAAATTGCGAATGAAGAAATAATGTTCACCTATATTTGAAAATACGAAGATCGTCGAGTCAAAGTTAGTCATTTCAACAAATACACAAATTCAATTGATGGCTTTTCCTATATTTATTGAAAAAAAAAACAAGAAAATTGTGGCAAGCTCTCTACAGAAATAGAGGTCATGGATTAAATTATGAAAAAACTAAGTGTATGAATATACACATATATAAAAAAAAAATGAAGATATTTCAAAATTTGAACTTCTTTTTATAAAGGTTGCTATTGTTGTTAGAAAGAAAATCAAAATCTAATAACTGAATGTGTGGAAAATAAAACACTCTTACTTGTATATGTATTTGTCCATTGATACAATATATATCTAACGAGTAATTGAGACTATTTGGAGAAAGAAAAGATTGAGTCACTTAAAAATCCTCTTTACTTTATGTATTAACACACATATTTAAAGAAAATCACCCAACTGCTTCACATTTAGATTTCTAAATTACCATTAATTTCTTAAATAATCATCCACTCGTTTCATCTCTTCTCAATATTAGATTTCTTATATTGCCCTCAGTTTTTTTTTTTTTAAAATAATAAACCATCTATTAATATAACTGCTCCCCTTCTTTCTATACATAACTATTTAATTATGAGCACACGTACTACATGTGTAGAAAACATTTTTGAGAAAGCATAATTATTTATTTTAAGCGATATAAGTGATTAGTTTTAGGAAAAAAAACATTTTCTGAATCATCCATGTTTTATGAAACAAATAGAGAGCTTAAATTAACCAGCTGTGAGCTATGATGTTAATTGCAATAGCATGACTAATTTGATCTAACTTATCAGCAAATGCTACTTCAAGACATCTAGTTAAAGCATTATCATAAGAGAATTACGCTGCTCCATGATCCATTTCTCGTGTTTATCTTCCTTTTGCTTCCTAATTTCACCCAAGAAAGATGGTGGTGGAACCGCCTCACCCGGAGGAGGTGCTATATATATGATGTCAACTTCAACAGTTGAATTCTTCTCATTTGTGTTATCAACAACCGCTTGGTGAGTTGTTGATGCAGAAAATCTTACGGCTGACAAAGCTCCAGTGTGTAATAACAGTTCTCTCAATTCAATTACTTTGAAATCCTTTGGAAAATGTTCTACTATATCCAGAGCAGAGAATCCACTTCTGTTCACTGTGTTCACATCCACTTCACTTCTTTGAAGCAGATATTTCACTGTCTGTACAAAAGATGGGCTTCTTATAAATTATAAAAGAAACAAGAAACAAAGATATTTCCTGTAAGTTTCTTCAATCGATATATCCATTGAAGTTTGAATGTAGAAACCTTGAGTCTACGAAAAAATGAGAATGAGCCAAATTTTATCTTCACAAAATGTTCAAATGGAATGCGATGTTTGATGTCATTGCAATTTTGAAGCAGTTCAAAGCAAAAAGGATTACCTCAATTTGCTTGTTTGCAGTGGCCAAATGCAAAATGGTATTACCCTCATCATCTTGAGCATTCACCAAATCCCCATCTGTCACCATCTCCACTAGGACTTTTAGAGTCTCCAAACGATTATGCTTCACTCCCAGATGGAGAGCCGTTTCGCCGTGGCTCGGCTGCCTCCGGTCTCACCTTGACCATCTCTATCATGATGTTAATTCGGCCCTTCATCATGGCCAGGTGAAGTGGAGTCCTTCCATCTTTGTCATGGACAAGGCATGCAAGGGGGTTCGATTGTAACAATTCTCTCACTATTTCTACGTATCCGTTCGTAGACACCAAGTGAAGAGGCGTACGCCCATGCAAAAGAAAGGTACTTAGCTAGGAGCATTCTTATTGAGGGAGACGTTCACATTATATATTATATATTGTATTATATATTGTATTATATATTTTATATATATGTCAGACCGAGCTACTCAAATTCACCGTTGTCTATAAGATCTTTCAGGCTGAATTAACCTAGAAATCTATGACTTGATTTCTATTTGAATTTTGTTAATTTCCGTCATATATGATGGGTTTGATTTCTCACATATCATGGAAACAGGAAAACAAAATGCGATAGTACATGTACAAAATCTTATTTGACAAGCAAGATTGTCTGATCTATGTAGAGATATTCCATCGAACTATAGTCAATAAATTATGTTGCACATGGCTAAAAGCCTAGAGCTTGCAAAAACCGAATCAAAACAGTTGCCGTTCCATCTATTATCTGGTTCGCGAGGATGACTGGGTGTACTTTTGATCTGACAAAAAGATATAAAACAAACACAACCAAGGTTTTCGCTTTGACATACTTGCGAGTCCAACTCCCTGGCCAAATCCTTTTTATGAGCCAAAAGAGCCTTGGCAAAGTGTACATGACCGAGCATGCAGGCCACATGCAATGGTGTCTCGTCAAAGCAAGTGACCGAAGCCCGAGCCAGGATGAGTCGGTCTTCTTGCAGCAACTAAGCTAACAACTCACCCGCCAAGCGACGCTGATATTTGAGGGAGGATCAGCTTGCACGGCCTGCGAATAATAATGGACAGTTTTCTGTGAAGTCTGTGTATCACTTCCTTAAAATTAGGCAGGGAAGATAGTGTAGGAAGTTCATGTAAATGGTGTGACTGCATTATGGTTTGGTGCCATGGGGTTGAAATTAATCAGACAGAGAGGCTCACTAGCTTTGATCAGATGGCTTTTGGACATCTATCAGCAATGGAGAAGAATATGAAGGAAGCATAAAAGAAGTGCGGATGCTTTTGAGGAAGGTGGGTTCGGTTGTTTGGTGTGATTGGAAAGAGAATGGTGAAGCTGTGTGAGACAAATCATAGAATGGCCCGATGTTGCTTTTACCTACTAATTTGCGGCATACATAGGAGTAGATCAGATTACTTTGTGGCCAGGCCTTCCCATTCTCTTTAGAAAGATTCGGCTACATGGGCGAGACATCTCTGATGAGGAGAGCTCGAGAATAATGCGAGATGGACTCTGCGATTGGTTTGGTAGTCACATTAAATCGTTTGCACAAGTAGCGGTACTCAGAATGATCTTATGACATAGGGATAAAGTTAGAAAGAACATAGGCATCAAGAATATGCAGTAATCCTTTGTCCCACCAGATGAATACACTAGATCTTGATATTGCCCCTAGATCTGCACCAACTCACACGCCCTGATATCCACTTCTTGAGCTTTTGCGGATCTTTCACATTCCGGAAGACGAACTCAAAGAATCGAACAGTGTGAACTAGAAAAACAATGGCTACAATGCCGAGCCAAACAAACAAGGAGTACATAACCACTGTAATCGACCCCCCATCCTCGGAGTGCCATTCCTCCGTGAACGGGCTCACACGTTTAGGTTCCCTGTGTACGAACGAGATGGCCATCATGGATTCGAGGTAAGTCATTGCCATGAAAGTGATGGTCACCCACATTGTGCCTGTCAGAACCCTCATCAAAACCTTCTTCCCCAAGGGCAAGCCACTCATGAGCAAGAAGATCGTGCTAAGGGATGCAAGAAAAGAGACGGTGTTGCATAGCCAGAACAATGGGTAACCCTCTGGATTGTTTGCAGCCAGTATCGATGTTCCTGCGTAGTATAAGATGGTGCCTTTGTCGTCTTTCTGATCGTTGTCCCACAGGCCGCAGGGAGGGCTAAGGCCGGCTTGGTAAGCCATGGCTGCGATCACGGTGGCAATTATCTGCTGTGACGTGAAAGAAAGTTTTAAAATTGCTAATGAAGAAAGTGTTTTACCTATATTTGAAAATATGAAGAGCATCGAGTCAAAGTTAGTCATTTCAACAAATACACAAATTCAATTGATGGCTTTTCCTATAGTTATCGAAATACAATGAAATTGTGGTGAGCTCTCTACGTAAATAGAGGTCATGGATTAAATTATGAAAAAACTAAGTGTATGAATATACGCATATATGAAGAAAAAAAATGTTGATATTTCGAAGTTTGAACGTCTTTTTATGATGGTTGCTGTTGTTGTTAGAAAGAAAATCAAAATCTAATAACTAAATGTGTGGAAAATAAAACACACTTATATTCTTGCTGTTGGCAAGGCTCACCCTCGTCGGGCCGCCGGCAAGGCTTGCGTCGACTAGCCATGGGCAAGGCTTGCATCGCCTAGCCATGGGCAAGGCTGAGCTCACCCAACCAAGCCTCGCCTAGCCACTGAGGAGGCTTGACTAGCAAGGCTCGGCCTTGCCATGGGCTGGTAACACTCTTAAGAGGTTGCCGGCCCTCGTTTGGCCGATTGTCAGCAAGAAGAAGAAGGAGAAAAAGAAAAGGAAAAAAGAAAAAAGAAGAAGAGGATAATATAAAATACTTATCAAACGCATTTCTATTATGAGAATAGAAATTTTGGATAGTTACAAAATGCCTTTAAAAACTGTTTAGGGAACAAAATAAAATAAAAATCATTTTTAAGCAAAAAATGTTCTTGGAAAGATAATGGTTACCAAATAGACCCCGAGTCATTGAGAATATTTGGAGAAGACAAAAGATTGACCTTTATAGAAATCCTCTTTACTTTATGTAATAGTATAGATATTTAAAGAAAATCACCCAATTGCTTCACGTTTAGATTAAGTACCACTACTTTCTTAAATATTCATCAACTTGCTTCGTCTCTTCTTCACTATTGTAACTATTGATCTTCTTTTTGTACAAAGCTATTTAATTATGAACAATTTAGTACATACGTAGAAAACATTTTTAAGAAAGCATAACTATTTACTTTAAGCGATACAAATGATTACTTTTATGAAAATATTTTCTGAATCATCCATTTTTCATGAAACAAATAGAGATTTTAAATTAACTAGCTGTGAGCTATGATGTTAATTGCAATAACATAACCAATCTGATCTAAGTTTTTAGCAAATGCTACTCCAAGACATCTAGCTAAAGCATTACCATCAGAGAATCGCGCTTCTTCTTGATCCATTTCTCGTGTTTGTCTCCCTTCTGCTTCTTGATTTTACTAGAGAAAGATGGTGGCGGAACCGCCTTTACTGGAGGAGTATTGGTGGAGGGAAGTGCTGCAGATGCTAGGTCAACTACAACAGTTGAATTCTCCTCATTTCTGTTATGAACAATTGCTTGGTGAGTTGTCGATGCAGGGAATCTTATGGATCTTAGAGCTCCAGCATGTACTAAGAGTTCTCTCAATTCAATGACTTTGAAATCCTTTGGAAAATATTCCACTATATCCAGAGCAGAGAAGCCATTTCTATTCACTGTGTTCATATCCACTTCGCTTCTTTGGAGTAGATATTTCTTTGTCTCGAACAAAAAGATGAGCTTCTTATCTATTATAAAAGAAACAACAAACAAAGATATCTCCTGTAAGTTACTTCATTCGATAAATCCATTGAAGTTTGAATGCATAAAGCTTGAGTCTATAGAAAAATGAGAATGAGTTGGATTTTATCTACACAAAATGTTCAATTAGAACGCGATATCTAAGGTCGTCACAATTTTGAAGCAATTTGAAGCAAAAAGGGTTACCTCTATTTGCTTGTTTGCCGTGGCCAAATGCAAAATGGTATTACCCTCATCATCTTGAGCTTTCACCAAATCACCATCTCTCACCGTCTCCACCAAGACTTTCAGAGCCTCCAAACGATTATGACTCACTCCTAGATGGAGAGCGGTTTGGCCGTGGCTTAGCCTATGCTTAGCTGCGTCCGGTCTCGCCTTCACCAGCTCTATCACGATGTTGCTTCGGCCCTTCATTGTGGCTAGATGAAGTGGGGTCCACCCATCTTCGTCATGGACAAGGCATGCAAGGGGGTTTGATTGTAACAATTCCCTCGCTATTTCGACGTATCCATTCGCAGATGCCCAATGAAGAGGCGTACGTCCCGCAAAAGTGAAGTGCTTAGCTATGGAGCATTCTTATTGAGGGACACGTTCATAAGATTTATATATATCGCATTTTCGAATTAAATAGACCAAGATACTCAAATTCACTGGTGTTTGTAAGATCTTTCAGGCTGAATTAACTTGGAAATATGACTTAATTTCTGTCTGAATTTTATTAATTTCCTTGAGATATATGATGGGTTTGATTTCACACAGATCATGAAAATTGGAAAACAAAATGCTACATTACATGTGCAAAATCTAATTTGACAAGCAAGATAATCTGATCTATGTATAGATATTCCATGGAAATATAGTTTATAAATTACTTTACACATGGCTAAAAGCCTAAAACTTGCAAAAACCTAATCGAAGGAGTTGCGATTTCTCCTATTATCTAGTTCGTGAGGATGATTGGGTTCAGTTTAATTGACAAAAGGATATCAAACAACCACAACCAAGGTTTTCGCTTCGACATACCTGTGAGTCCAACTCCATAGCCCAATCCCTTTTATGGGCCAAAAGATCCTTGGCAAACTGTACATGACCTTGCATACAGGCCACATGCAATGGAGTCTCGTCAAAGCAATTGACAGAAGCCCGAGCCAGGATGAGTCGGTCTTCTTGGAGCAACTGAGCTAACGACTCGACGCACCCGTCATGCGACGCTTCATAGAGCCTCCTCTCTCGCTGTCTTCTTTCAAATGCTAAGGAAGGTTGTTGATGAGATGGTGGGGATGGCGACGTCCTTCTTGGGCTTGTGATCGATGGCATTGTTCCCAGCTTGGGGTTGAACTCGAAGTCGCTGGAATTTATCATTAGGAGTGATTACACTCCACTCACAAGTGGTGTTACCGTAATATGCGGGGTTAAAAAGTCAAAAAGTCACATGATGATTCAGTAGGTTCCCACGCGGCCTTGACTTTCGACTTCCTGTTCCTGTTCCTGGGTCATTGTACTCATTATTTAACGGCTGCGATGGTTTGTGCTACCCGAATCATCGTAGTCATTATTTAACGGCTGCGATGGAAGAAATGCCGACAGGCTAGTAAGAAATGCTGACAAGCTACCAGTTTATTAGGACAAAAGAACGAAGAAATTCGACCAGATTCGTTGAGCGGTGGAGATCAAAGTTTGGTCCGCCCTCATTTGCATCCGAATGTTTGATATAAATTTTCATCTTTATCACAATTTTATAATTTTTTCATATAATTTCTTTAATAATGGAGACACGTATGTGGAGACTTTTCTACCTAATTCTAGTTAGGAATACCCTTCTAGCTCATAAGTCGGCTTTTTTTTTTTTTTTTTCCGGGTCAGACCATAAATCAATTACGAAGGTGTGTTTACGTGACCTCGATCTAGAACGTTTCATACATAATTGGTAAGACTACAATAAGATATCTCTAATTTCAAAACCCGAATTCTCTCGATATCCCATTTAAGTATACCAACCCTAAAAGAGTTTATAAAGATTTTTGCACAATTTTTAAAAGACGTGATTAGAGGCTGTTGGCATAGGTGACCCGGATCGAAGATCACCTAAGGCTAATGATATCCTAAGCACAGGTAATTTGCCTGAGTATGACTATTCATCTAAACATTCCCTTCGACGTGATTATTGAGCGTTAACCAATGTCGCTGTCGGTCTCATCAGATCTGGCACACGCTCTTTGGTGTGTAAGCAACGAGGATCGTGCTCCTCTTGAATCCAGTGAGAAAGTCCAGTGCTAAAGCAGTCGATTTTCTTCACTGGAAAAAGGTCGAGACTCTTTGAGTTTGAGACTTCTTGGTCTACGTAGTTGTAGATGACAAAGACTCGAGAAGTTGCATTAGAAGATGGTACTGTGCAAAGGCTGTTGGCAGATGGATTCGGTGGGTTTTGAAGAGGGTCTTCAGCTTAGCCTCCGGCTTCCAGTCTTCCATAGTCAAGCCACCCTGCATATATAGGAGCTAAGTTATGTAGTCACGTTTCAAATTCAGCTTAAAGAACTGTGAAGCGATTACTAATTAATTAAGATTTATCTACCCGGTATTCGTCTTAGAGACCTCTTTGAAATGTGACTGACAAGCTCCTCTTCTGAGTCAAAATGCCTGCCGGATATCTTTCCCTGGCTATTCTGCATTCGGGCCGACAATCTGGAAAGAAGAGCAGCATCCAATCAGGTAAGAATGTCTTCCCTGAATAACCACCAACCAATACTACAAAGATAGAAAACAGCGTATCCTAATGGCCACCGTCTGGCCGTTCTTAGCAGTGTCTAACGGGTTTGTGATTGTTTTCTATAGAGGCGATATGACCGACATCGATGAACACTCCCTACAGAATACAAACTGGAGTAACCGACCTGTCGGGGAGAGATAAAAGCTTAGCTACTTAAGCACAAAGCTGTGCACTAAATTCATGAGATTATCTTTGAATAAATCTCCTGGCAGATCAGACTCTGAACTGTACCTGTAGTCTTTCATTCCGTCACTGTAGGTACATAAATTGATGAAAGAGGATAAGGGAATGAGAATCCACATGCAAATGCAAGAAGATCAAAGTTCTGTGTTCTTCTATTGATTTAGTCCTTGGAAAGAATAGTTGAAAAGAACAAGAATGTATGTGATGGTCGGACTGGTTTGCGGACAATTTGACAAACTCCCTTGATTGCTCAAACTGTAGAAATCAGGGTCGACTCAGTTCGACGATGCAATTTACAATTCTCGAAACAGAGACTTCTTACTTGGGGAATGACAATATCGGACTTAAGCTAAGCCAGGTCCAGATGACATATTAGAAGTGAGGGAAAAGAGAACGGAACTTTTTCACCGTTTTTGCATTATTTGGTTATGTCAATGTGCAAAATAGTGTCGTTTTGGACTCACTTCGCCGGAAAAAATGTCATGTCAGCTTTTTGGCTGGACTTTGGCCGGAGTGGCACTTAAGTGATTCGTTTTTCTTCAATGCGACACTTAAGTGTATTTTTCAAATGCGGCACTTAAGTGTACTTTTTGTAAGTTATGACACTTAAGTGTTCATTTGTGTCAAGTTATGACACTTGAAGCGTTCTTTTGCTCATTTTTATGTCTCTCGAGTAACTATTCCCGACTTTTTCCAACAGCAGTACTAGGGACTAGGTGCTGGGGCTCCTTTAAATGGATATATTCAAGAGTATCATGGGTAATTTCGGTGCTTGATGTCGCATATATAAAAAAAAAATTATTCGAATACAAAATCTTGTATTTTAGTGATTCTAAAAGGATTCATTTGTTTCGCAAAAAACAAATGATTTGAAAAATATTTTCTTAAAAACTTATCACTTGTATCGTTTTTATCATTCCGTATTTTTCACATTGCATGTACCAACGATATAATCTCAAATTTGAAACACAAATGACCTTCTTGAGATCATAATATTAAAAGAAAAAAGGTTGTATTTCTTTTTTACCCTTTTAAAATATCGCCTCGTTATATTCCACGCGTTCAACCCAAATTTTTTTTTTTAATTATTTGGACTATACTCTCTATCTATATTAGATAGACCTATATTCCTCCATTTTGGGAAATTTTAAGAAAAAAAGGATACATATGTATCCGCGATTACAAATTTGATCCAATGATTTCTGCCGCTTCCGTTATTGCTGTCATATCAATGATTTGGAGGAGATCTCTCGAAAAGTATTCGGTCTGGCTCTAAACCTACGTGCCTATGTGTCGGACGTACTAATACCCTATCACATTCATCTAACGGGATCAAAAACCGGTTTTCTTTATATTGTGTGCGTTTCTCGAGAATGTCATCTTATCCCGCAAGACTCGGATCGAAAAGGAGGGCGGGCACACCCCTTTTTGCACGTGAACGAGCAAAGACGTGCGAATCGATTGGGAGAAGTGCTTTTCACTTGCATGGGTTTTCCTCTTTTATATAAACCAATGCATGGGACTCGTACCTTCCATTATATTTTAAGCTCACGATTAGCTGTGCGGATCTGCCGAAAGCAAAAGAGATTTCCAGCGACTCCCGTAAAGAACACGTCGCCAAAGTCGACGCCGTGCCAACCGGTTGCCACGAGTTTGCGAGTTGTAGGCGGCTCGGAGCAGGCGCATGATTTGCTGCCTCCTGCTGTGCATACGCTCGAACTCTTCGTATTGAGATTGCGACATGTGTCCACTTAACTCTAATCCCAGCTGCACTCAATCTGAAATGTTACGAAACCCTAATTAGGGCCATTTTTTTCTTTTTTGGTTCCCTCCATCCTTCTCTATGTACAAGCCACCTCCGAACCCAACTTTCGTGCTTGCCCCTGTTCTTGCCAATGACAAATTGTCACACCTTTGAGCTGCGCTGCAGCTTGCCGTCATCTCTACAAGCCCGATATGCTCGGACAAACTTGAGACCTCGGGCTTTTGCATATATGGGGATTTGACATAATGTATTTAGCTTCCTAATTATTTCGTAGAAAATAAATGACTTGAAAAATATTTTCTTAAAAATGATTATTCGTTTCATTTATAAAAATGAATAAATTAAAATGTATTTTTACTGTTCACAAAATATTTAATTATAGATTTACTATTATTAGTAAAATAATATTTTTATTAATTAATTATTTCAACTTAGGGGGACTGCTCAGCGAGTGGGGCCACTCACGGGTTTGGTCTCGCTGGCTGTCGTACGATCCCCCCCCCTCCCCCCAAAAAAAACGAAGCGGGGACGCGGTTTCGTTACCCGGTCAACGGTCTCGACCTTTTCCCGTGTTTCCCCAAGATCGCGTTGACCCTTCAATTTGGCCATTTTCGTTTACGTACGAACAAATAATCCAAGACGAACGGTTTAATCCCTAACTTCTTCTATAGCTCCTCTCGCCCTGTTTATAAATTTTTGTAGATCTCACGTCATTGTGGACGCACGGCATGTGTAAACCATGCGTAAAACCGACTCTAATCTACAATTAGTTAAACATTGCATGTTGAACCATGCAAAACCTTAAATTATTATAGACCCATCAAAATAATGGGTAGGGTTGAAAATGGTCCGATTTAAATTGATTTATTTAACACGCTTTGACATATTTTCATGTAATACAATATAGTGACCTATGAACGACACGACATGTATTGCTAAAACACTTCTATATTTAATCAAAAGAACTCATACACAAATTGAAGTGAGAGTAAAGAGTGAGCGAGCGTGAGATCAAGTGAGAGCGAGAGAATGAAAAGAAAGTCATAGAGATGAAATAGATCTAAATAAGTTGTGAATCTATTTAACACTTATATTATTATAAGTTTTACCATTCTGAACCCACAGTGAATATAACTAGTTCATATAATCATTCAACCCATCAAATATGGTTAAAAAATGAGTATATTTCCCATTTTGACATATCTAAATTATTAGAAGATGTCTAAATTATTAGAAGATGACGGTTTAATCTTAAACTCTTCTAAAATCACATCTCATTTAAAATCTATAAATCCCACGTCGTCGTAGATGCACGGCTTGGGTATCACAACCATGCTAAAATAATTATAATCTAGAATTAATTAAACATATTTGATCCTGGGAAGAGAAAGGTCTGGGGAAGTTCAAACCAGCAACAATCTGGTTCCCGTTGGTTGCTCGCTAATGGAATGGGAAAGAGCAATAAGCATCCGTTCCTGAGGTCGAAGACTGCTTCTTCTAAATCTACCGCCCCAGCAACAACTAAGGCACAGCCTGGTGACACATTGTGGAGCATCTCATCCCGTGTTCATGGAACTGGTGCTAAATGGAAGGAATTGGCATCTCTTAACCCACACATACGCAATCCCAATATTATCCTCCCAAACGAAACCGTCAGGTTGTGTTAAGTTGGGGTTGTGAAACGGATCTTCTTGAAAGAGGCTTGGTTTGCCAAGCTGGGTTGAGTGAAGTTTATGAGTTGCATTAGTTGTGGGTTTACTGATCAAAACCACACATTGTGGTTGTCTAAGACAGATGAAAGTGCTGGCTCCTGCCTTTGAGAACTCTTTTACCTTCCCAATTGTCATGGACTGATTATCACCAGTCTAAGGTACAAAATATCTGTCTATGCAATTGTTTTCATCTCTCTGTTCTTCCATCCCCTGTAATCAGTTTGCATATGAACAGTAATCTTTTGTGTTTTGTTTGGGATGATACGCTACCAATCCTTCGTCTTGTGATTAGGAACAATAGATCAGTCCATGAGATTTTAGGTTCTATTTCTACCTTGTCCCTCCTCTACTTGTCTATATAAAGAAGAAAAGATCCTTTGGCAAGCGGTTATAATATCAGAGCCTGAATGTTGTTTTAGAAGAAGCACACGTTCTGGTATGTGAACATTACATATGAAACTAGCGCTGCTTCAATTCCGATCTTTGAGGGAGGATCAGCTTGCACGGCCTGCAAATAATAATGGAGTGCTTTCTGTGAAATCTGTCTATCGCTTCCTTAAAATTAGGCAGGCAAAGATAGTGTAAGAAGTTCATGTAAATGGTGTGACTGCATTGTGGTTTGGTGCCATGGGGTTGAAATTGATCAGACAGAGAGGCTCACTAGCTTTGATCAGATGGCTTTTGGACATCTATCTGCAATGGAGAAGAATATGAAGGAAGCATCAAAGAAGTGCGGATGCTTTTGAGGGAGGTGGGTTGGGTTGTTTGGTGTGATTGGAAAGAGAGTGTTGAAGCTGTGTGAGACAAATCATAGAATGGCCCAATGTTGCTTTTACCTACTAATTTGAGGCGGCATACGTAAGAGTAGATCAGATTACTTTGTGGCCAGGCCTTCCCATTCTCTTTAGAAAGATTCGGCTACGTGGCCGAGACATCTCTGATGAGGAGAGCTCGAGAATAATGCGAGACTCTGTGTTTGGTTTAGTAGTCTCATTAAATCGTTTGCACAAATAGCGGTAGTCAGAATGATTTTATGACAGGGATTGAGTTAGAAAGAACATAGGCATCAAGACTATGCAGTAATCCTTTTTCCCACCAGATGAATACACTAGATCTTGATATTGCCCCTAGATCTGTACCAACTCACACATCCTGATATCCACTTCTTAAGCTTTTGCGGATCTTTCGGAGGACAATCACGAGGTATCGAACGATGTGAACTAGAAAAAGAACGGCTACAGCGCAGAGCCAAACATACATGAAGACCTCAGCCCCTGGGATCGGTGATTGGGTGGTTGCTTGGGTGGGTGGGCTAGCCGCTTTGGTCGACGGCCTGTCTTCAAATTCCCTCTGCACGTTCAAGAAGGCCAGCATGGACTGGAGATAAGTCAGCGCCGTGAAAATGATGGTCACCCACATTGTGGCCATCAGAATCCACATCAGAACCTTCTTCCCCAAGGGGAAGCCACTTATGAGCAAGAAGATCGTGCTAAGGGATGCAAGAAAAGAGATGGTGTTGTATGTCCAGAACATTGGGTAACCCTTCGGATCGTTTGCAGCCATTATCGGTGTTCCTGCGTAGTATAAGATGGTGCTGTTGTATTTCTGATCGTTGTCCCACACGCCGCCCGGAGGGCTAATGCCAGCTTGGTAAGCCATGGCTGCGATCACGGTGGCAGTTATCTATAGTGATGTGAAAGAAAGTTTTAGATTGTGAATGAATAAATAGTGTTTTGACTATATTTGTACATACGAAGATCATCGAGTCAAAGTTAGTCATTCCAACATATGCACAAATTCAATTGATGGCTTTTCCTATATTTATGTAAATACTAGAAAATTGTAGCGAGCTCTCTACAGAAATAGAGCTCACAGATTAAATTATGAAAAAACTAAGTGTATGAATATATACATATATGAGAAGAAAAAATTAAGATATTTCGAAATTTGAACGTCTTTTTATAAAGGTTGCTATTGTTGTTAGAAAGAAAATCAATATTAATAACTAAATGTGTGGAAAATAAAACACACTTATATTCCAGCCGTTGATGAGGCTTGCCAACGCCAGGCAGCGTCACCCGACACCGCTTGGTGTTGGCAAGGTTTGAGCGAGGCCGAGCTCACCCAGCCGCTAATGAGGCTCGCCAACACCAGGTAGCGTCACTCGACGCCGCTCGGTGTTGGCAAGGTCTGAGCGAGGCCGAGCTCACCCAGTCGCTGATGAGGCTTGGCTAACAATGCTTAGCCTTGTCAGGGGTCGGCAATGCTCCGATGAGGTTGCCGACCCTCATTTGGCCGATCGGTGGCAACCGGCCAAAGAGGAAGAAGGAGAAGAAGAAAAATGAAAAAAGAGAAAAATATGATAAAATTATTAAAAAATTAAAAGAAATTCTAAATCACAAAAGAATTTAAAGTCTTACTAAATGCATTTCTATACCGAGAATAGAAATTTTGGACAGTTACTAGATGTTTTCAAATACTCGAAACTCAGTCAAAGAACAAATTTTAAAAAAGAATCGTTTATAAATAGAAATTGTTCCTAAAAACAAAATTGTTACTAAACAGACTCCAAGTTGTCGAGAATATTTGGAGAAGACAAAAAATTGAGTCTTTTAGAAATCCTCTTTACTTTATAAATTAGTATAGATATTTGAAGAAAATCACCCAATCGCTTCACATCTAGATTTTCTTGAGTACCATTACTTTCTTAAATATTCATCAATTTGTTTCATCTCTTCTCATTATTAGATTTCTTATATTACCCTCTATTTTTTCTTTTTTGTTTAATCATAAGCCATCTATTATTGTAATTACTCATCTTCTTTCTCTACATAGCTATTTAATTATGAGCAATTTAGTACATATGTAGAAAATATTTTTAAAAAAGTATAACTATTTATTTTAAATGACACAAATCATCATTTTTAGGAAAATAATTTCTGAATCATCCATTTTTCACGAAAGAAACAAAGAGTTTAAATTAATTAGTTGTGAGCTATGATCAATCTGATCTAAGTTATCAGCAAATACTCCCTAAGACATCTAGCTAAAGCATTACCATAAGAGAATCGCGCTTCTTCTCGATCGATTTCTTGTGTTTGTCTTCCTCTTGCTTCCTGATTTCACCCGATAAAGACAGTGGGGGAACCGCCTCTACCGGAGGAGTATTGGTGGAGGGAGGTGCTACAGATGCTAGGTGAGTTGTCGATGCAGGGAATCTTATGGCTCTCAGAGCTCCAACTTGTACTAACAGTTCTCTCAATTCAATGACTTTGATATCCTTTGGCAAATATTCCACTATATCCAGAGCAGAGAAGCCAGGCTTCTCTTCACTGTGTTCACATCCACTTCACTTATTTGAAGTAGATATTTCACTGTCTACACAAAAAGATGAGCTTCTTATCAGTTATAAAAGAAACAACAAACAAAGATATTTCCTATAATTTTCTTCAATTGATATTATCCACTGAAGTTTGAATGCAGAAAACTTGAGTCTATAGAAAAATAAGAATGAGCCAGATATTATCTTCACAAAATGTTCAATTGGAATGCAATCTCTGATGTTGCCACAATTTCGAAGCAATTCGAAGCAAAAAGAATTACCTCTATTTGCTTGTTTGCTGCGGCCAAATGCAAAATGGTATTACCCTCATCATCTTGAGCATTCACCAAATCACCATATCTCACCTTCTCCACTAGGACTTTTAGAGTCCCCAAACAATTATGCCTCACTCCCAGATGGAGAGCGGTTTGGCCACAACTCAGCCTGTGCTTGGCCGCCTCCGGTCTTGCCTTCACCAGCTCTTTCACGACATTGATTCGGCCCTTCATCGTGGCTAGATGAAGTGGGGTCCTCCCATCTTCGTCATGGACAAGGCATGCAAAGGTGTCTGATTGTAACAATTCCCTTGCTATTTCTACGTATCCATTTGCAGATGCCAAGTGAAGAGGTGTACGTCCCTGTGAAAGTAAAGTGCTTAGCTATGGGGCATATATATAATTCACCGGTGTGTGTAAGATCTTTCAGGCTGAAATAACCTGGAAATCTATGACTTGATTTCTGTCTGAATTTTGTTAATTTCCTTGTCATATATGATGGGTTTGATTTCTCACAGATCAAGGAAATTGGAAAATAAAATGCGATAGTACATGTATGATATCTTATTTGACAAGCGAGATTGTCTGATCTACGTAGAGCCCATGGAAATATAGTTAATAAATTACGTTGCACATAGCCAAAAGCCTAAAACTTGCAAAAACCAAATCAAAACACTTGCCATTCCATCGATTATTTGATTCACGAGGATGACTGGGTTCACTTTGATCTGAGAAAAGGATATCAAACAAACACAAACCAAGGTTTTCGCTTTGACATACCTGCGAGTCTAACTCCATAGCCAAATCCTTTTTATGAGCCAAAAGAGCCTTGGCAAAGTGTACATGACCAAGCATGCAGGCCACATGCAATGGCGTCTCGTCAAAGCAAGAGACTGATGGCCGAGCCAGGATGAGTCGGTCTTCTTGCAGCAACTGAGCTAGTGACTTGACGCACCCACCGAGCGACGCTTCATAAAGCCTCCCCTCTTGATGTCTTCTTTCAAATGCTAAGGAAGCTTGTTGATGCGATGGCAGGGATAACGACCTTCTTCTCAGGCTTGTGATCGATGGCATTGTTCCCATCCTGTCGGTGAACTCGAAATCGCTCCGGTTAATGACCTAAAGTGATTATGCTCCTATCATGGGTGGAGTTACTTCAAGCTTTCGGTCCATACACGATCTCTCTTTTTATTTCACTAGACTTCTTTTGGAGTTGGAATGTCAAAGGTTGAGATTGTTAACCATATATAAGATGCTATAACATGACTCTTATAAAGCATTTACCTGCTTGGAAAGAGCAGAGCAGCGATGCAAACAAGTGGGATTAAAGGAGATTCTTGCACGCTTCCACAATGTTGAAAAGCAAAGAGTTGAAAAGTCAACACAAACGTATGGGATTAAAGAAGATTAAAGAAGATTCTTGCGTGCTTCCACAGCGTTGAAAAGTAAAGAGTTGAAAAGTAAACACAAACGCGTGGGATTAAAGAAGATTATTGCATGCTTCCACAGTGTTGAAAAGTAAAGAGAGTGGGATAATTTTGTCAAACCGTATTCAAGACCAATTCGTTCAGCCAAGAAGATCAACATGCATTTTGTCAAAGGAAACACTACCAACTAAGAGGAATAATTCAGAATAATCCAAGAATCACCGCAACTTCCTCTCCAAGGAAGATCACCCAAGAGATTTTATAATCAACACAACTTCCTCTCCAAGGAAGATCACTCAGAGATATCTCTCTTGAATTTTCATAGTGATAATTGAATCAATCTAAGATTAGAATTGATTCACCTAAATTAGGAAAATATACTTTCTTCTTATTAATCATCCTTGTGCAAAGATTCATATAACTCTCAATATAATATAACTTTCCTCAAGGCAATATTTTACCGAAACTTATCTTTCTTGAGTTTTCACACATTTAAGATGGGAAAAGTGCCAAAAAAGTTATAAATCTTTTCACATTGGTACCAATTTAGTCTATCCGACCAATTTAAGCTAGAAAATTGTTGATATGGACATCCTAAATTTCGACCCCATCCCGAATATATGAAATGGGCATTTTGTTGGCGTGCCTATGGTCCTTTTTCTCTGAGCTGGTCACTTATGAGTTAACCAATCTATTGGGTGAAGCCGTCAAGGGATATAACCGCGGTAAAATCCCTAAAAACTATCCGGTAGGTTGGATTGGACTAAAATTGCGTTCGGTCGATTTTAACCACGAAATTGAATTCGGTTTCGGAAATCAGACGTTCGAGCTTGTCACAGTTCATTTATAGGACGTTGTCATGTCTTTTCGAGAAATTTCATCGAATTCGGGATTTTTACGGAAAATCATTTCGAACAATTCAGAAATGAACAGAAATTCGGATTGGCCAAATTAAATAGATTTTTTGGCTTCCAAATCGAGTCATTTGGTAATGGGGACTTGTAGAAATTGTGCAGGCCTTTTCTTCTACAAAATTGGACCTCAATTGGGGAATTTGTTGGAGAAATTGAAGCTTAAATGGAAGAAATTCGGAGCTATGGTGGGGGGTGCAACATTTGATATCAATTTAATTTGTTTGTGGATTAAAAGGGCAAGAAAGAATTAGGGGACATGCGAATAAGCTTGAAATACTTTTTGGACATCTAACGATGAATTAGATATTTTCTCTTGGACTTTTCTCATATTTTCCCATCTTCTTCGACCGTCCCTCTCTTCCCTCTTTCTTTCACACACAGACTCCCCCTCCGCAGCAGCTACTTTCATTTCTCTTGAAGCTCGAGTTCCCCCTGCAATTCACGCTTGCCCCCACCATCTTCTGCCTCCTCTGCTCCACCACCACCGATTCTTCTTTCCACCGAATCTGCCCATCTCATCCACCGAAACAGCTTCTGCTTTGCTGCTGCCAGGCGTCCCCAACCGAGTCAACTTCCTCGAGCAAAATTTCAGGTGTTGACCCCGCTGCCACGAAGCCACTCCACCGATTCTTTCATTCGGTCATTGCTTCCTCCAGTCAACGTTGCAGCACCACCAATCGACAGAAGCAGCTCACGCCAACGAAGCAACTCCACCTTTGTGTGTCTTCATCGGTCCAACGCCTGCAGCAGCTTCAACCCACGCCAGCAGTTTCGGTCGGCCTACCCGCGCGTCCCCAGCATTGCCTCCTTTGCTGCTTCGGATTGCTCAGCTCACAAGCCTAGCAATCCGGTCCATTTGAAGCCGCGTCTCCGGCCCAAGTTCCGCCCGAAGCTGCTCCAATCAAAGCCAAGCTACGGCCCACGAATTCACCTCAGCAGCCCATCTTCAGTGGTCCAGCCCAGCAGCCCATCTTCAGTTCAATACAGCAAGTTTTGCTGCCCAACCCAACTTCATTCCAGCCCAAATCAAGAACAAATCTCAGCTTGGGCTGAGATTTATTGGGCCGATTTTAGGCCCGGTCCGAGCTTTCATCGATGCCGCCACAAACCCGAGTTTCGGCCGTCGTCGCGTCGCTGTCACGGTGAATTGGTTTTTGCATTAAACTAGTGAGTTTATGCACTAAACTCTACGTAGTAGGCTAATGACGTCTAAATGGTGTTTAGATTAAATTAAGCTTAAATTAGTGTAGTTATTAGTTTGTGTAATTAAATTATGCTAGTTAGATTAGTGATTTAGGTGGTTAGAAATTTCAGTTAGTTAGTTAATTGCGTAGCCTTGTAGTTAGAATGGTTAGGATAATTTAATTAGCTCAATAGGTGGTTAGATTAGCAATTTAAGCCTAAGTTTGTATTTATTGAATTAATTTGTATTTATTTATTTAATTTCGGTAATTAATTATTAAATTATTTTCCGGAAATTAGACCGGGATAGTCGGTGACCGAAATTTTATGCCGATTGCAATGGTGTGGTTAATTTCTGCAATTGAGTGTTGAATTGTACAAATTGAGTGGAAACTATAATTTTGGGTATTTATCCTAAAATTAGGTAATTTCAATAATTAAATAAGAAATTACCAGGCATCGATTTACAATGCCGGAAATGTTTTTATTGACTATGTTAAATAGTGAGATTTTCCAAAAGAAATATATTATATTTTTGACTCAGGCTGACCGTGTACCTGCACACGATTATTTTTATCAGGTATTTTTAACACGGCAAAAATGAGCCAGGACATTATTTTAATTGAGGAATTTAAGTGTAAAGCACAATGTCCTTGGCCGAGAGTGGATAATCATGTGCTAGTTAAGAAAATTCATTTCCCGTTGTGTGTCGGGTGAACGATGCTTTCATGTGGAAAACCGTCTTGAGGTAGACATCATCATGCTTGATGGGGCGAGACAACGCCTAGCTATGTACCGGATAAATATGCTGTGTGACGGATATATCCATTGTGTGTCAGGCAAATCCGTTTTGTGACGGATAAAACCATTATGTGACAGTTAGGTCTGCTGTGTGCTGGATATATTTGCTGTGTGATAGATAGATCGACTTTGTGACAATTAGATCTGCTGCATGACAGATAGATCCACTATGTGATAGATAGATTCACTGTGTGACCGGGATCAACTAGAGTGAGTGATTGAATGAGTTAAATGCGCCAGATTATTGGACAAAATTGTGTGGCATGGTGTGGAACGTGTCATAACGATTTGGTCTCATAATCGAGACCTCTGTGGTAGACTTGATGGATGGAATGATTGACTATGGAATGCATGATAGATTGAGAAGTGGTGATTGACAGAAATGTGATTTGAGGCACTCTATCGAATCGAGTGTTATTACTGCATTTATGTGTTATATGAATTGTACTGACATGCAGGAGGGAACTGAGACGAGGTAAGTCCCCATGGTTGTGTGATTGTGTGGTTAGGACGCCTCTAGGTGTATTACCCTCATAATAGGGGTTTAGAGTGTGAACTCACTGAGATTTATACCTCATCCCATCGTGGGCTTAACTTTTCAAGACTGTAGGTGGAGGACCTGAAGCCGAGCTGAGGTGATCTAAAGTGAAGTGTAGGCCAATTTCTTTTGAGAGTCAGTCTTTTGAAGTCTTGTGGTTGTAAGCTTTTGTACCGACTTAGTGTGCAATTAAATGCATGTTTTGTTTGAGAATATGTTGTCCCACTATTCTATCTGTCAGGGATTTATTATTTGCTTCCACATGTACAATAAACTGAAGGGTCGACGACTCATTTTGGGAAGTTACAAAATTTTATTGACCACCGATGGATGGGCATGCGCTCAAGAATCGGGGCATGACAGTGGCTGCTGACGGTCCTATGTGGACAAATTTTATATTTTTATAATATTTATTGAGATTTTTTAGTTTTTTCTTTTTCTATTTCTTTTCTTTTTTCTTTCTCCTTACCCCTTGGTCGTGATCTTGCTTGCCATAGGCTAGTTAAGGCAAGGGCCCCCGCGCCCTTGTCGACCATTGGAGAGGCTCGTTGTGCCCTCGTAAGCCACAGGCAAGGGCATTAGTCCCGCCTAGATCCAGGCAAGGGCGGAGACCTTTGCCCATTGACCGGCAAAGGCCTCTATGCCCATAGGCAAGGGCATGACGGCCCTCGATTGTGGTAGGGGAGGGTGCAACCGCTCTTGCCTAAGCAAGGGCTTCAGGCCTTCACCTAAATTTAGGTGAGGGCCATGAAGGCATCGCCCAAGGCATCATAGCCCTTGCCTGCCATGAGCAAGGGGCTTTGCACCCTTGCCTATGGCCAATGAGGGCACGGAGGTCCTCGTCCTTGGCCGCTGACCCCTTCTCCATGGATGAGGAGGGCACATAGGCCCTCACTTGGATTTGGGCATGGCGACCTTCACCAATGGCCGGCAAAATACTTTGATGATACTCTCATCGAAAACTCCCTCATTGAAAAGGCCTTATCTTTGTCTTTGCCATAAATACTTTGTCAATTCTCATGCATTGAAACTTGCATTGAGACACTTTGGGATGGCCACAAGCATTGACAATGTTGTACAATTAGGCTTCGTTCATTTTTCATAAAATATAATGTTTTTGGAAAATGTTTTCTAGGAAGTCATTTTTCAAGAAAATCGCCATATTTTTTTAATGTTTGGCTGAAACCTAAAAATGAGTTAGAATATATTTTTTGCTATTCGGTAAAAAAAATATTTTCCTTCATGCATCAATGTCAATAAATTTTTTTTATCATTATACTTTTTAAATTATTTTTCTTTCCTTTCATTTTCCTTTTATTTTTTTATTTTTATTTTATTTTTTGCATTTCTTTCTTTTTCTTCTTCTTCATTGGCCGGTTGTTGGCCATGGCGTGGCTGACAACCAAACATAGGTGAGCTAGACCCTTGCCATAGTTCGACCGGGTGAGCTCGGCCTCGCCATAGGTCGATGAGGCTCCAGCTCTCTCCTGGCCAGCACCTGTTGCCATTGTGGTGAACAATTGACTAATGAAGAAGAATAAAAAAAAGAAACACAAGGAAAAAATGAAAAATAAAATGAAAGAAAAATAATTAATAAATTGATTTTTTAAAAATTAAATAATAAAAGGAAAAGGTATAGGGAAAATTTCAAAAAAGGCCGTAAGTGTCTTAATTTTCTTAAATAAGAGCCTAAAATAGACATTGTTCAAATAAAGGCATGAAATGACCAAATTGTTTCAAATAAAGGCTTGAAGTGGCTAAATCATCTCAAATAAGGGCCTTTGGCCGGGTCGTGGTGACTCTTCCGACCATTGGAGAATGGGTATTTTGGTCAAAAAATTGTAATTATATTTAAAAAAATTTTAAATTTTTTTCATCCTTTTTTTATTTTTTATTTTTCTTTTCCCTTCCTTGAACATGGCTATTAATGGTCGGCGGAGATCACCCTCACTCGATGCCGCTGAGGCAACCCTTGCCCTCGCTAGCCCAAGCGAGGGTTGCCCTTATCGAATTTGGTGAGAGCTGCCCTCGCTCAACGCTAGCGAGGGTGACCTCAACCTCCACCTAGCATCCCTAGAGGTCGGTGGCGTTAGGTGAAGGGTGTTAGGCCTGTGCAATGATCGACAACCTTCACCCAAATTGGGCAAGGGTGGGCGACCCTTGCCTAGATCTAGGAGAAGGTTGCCATCCTCTCCCACCTAGCCCTCATCTCTAGTCGACTAGGTCGTTGGCCCTCCCTCAAGTGTCGACGACCCTGCTGGCCTTCGCCACAGCCCCGTTGCTAATGGGCCATCAGCTCCCTCCGGCCTATGTTTTTTTTACTTTCTTTCTTTCTTTTAGTTTTTTTGAAAAAAAAAGAAAGAAAAAATTAAAAAATTAAAAATTAAAAAGACAAAATTGCCCTTTACATTGGTGAATTCAGGCCATTCTTTGAAACTAATATATGCACTCCAAGCCTTTATTTGAAATAAGGTTTATTTTAGGTCATTATTTGAGAAAATAAAGGCACTTCAAGCATTTATTTGAAACAAAATCCACTTCAAGCTTTTATTTAAGAACATAAGGGCACTTTACAGCCTTATCTGAAATTTTCCCAAAAATGTATATGATGAAAGAAAGTGAGGTGAAAGAAGGTGTGAAAAATGTTTTCTCTTTTTTCAAAAAAGGAAAACATTTTCTCTTGTCTTAGAACACTTTTTTCCTTCATGTGATATGTTTTCCTTCAACCAATTTATTTTATATGAAATGAATGTTAGAAAATTTGGGAAACATTTTCTTGGAAGTTATTTTTCGTGAAATGAACATAGCCTTAACAACACCTAGTTTTCTAAATGTTTATAGTTTCTATGTACATAAGTCTCTATTAGATTATAGATTTGAGTCTAGTCTTTTGCTCTTCTTTTGTTGTGCTATTAAAAGGTCATCAAGTCTCTATAAAAAAAAAAAAAGAGACTGAATTTGATTAATGAAATTTGTTTAGTGCATTTCGCTTGAACCTTGAAAAGTTCAAACCTCTTGAAAACCTATAAGAGTTTTTACTCTATACTTGAAGAGTTAGGGCTTTTAAAACCTACATTCTTGAAGAGTTGCAGCCATCAATCTTGAAGAATTAATGCCATTTCAACTTCCTTGGGGGTGTAGAAGAGCAACCATTAAAGTTTCTACCCTTCTTCATTCTGTCCAATCTTGTTTTGCCCACTTCCGTAAAAAAATTAACAAGCTTATATTTCTTATTCGATAGAAATCAAAACATGAAAATTTTAGATTTTCGAGTCTCTGTTCTTTTGGCTTTGAAATCAGGTCATTCTAATATGAATCGACAAAGTTATGTTCATTTTCCCAAACTAGCAGAACAGAAATTTCTGCTCAATAATGTGACTAAATTTTGGCGCGTGCAAGTCACTCTCTCGATTTTATTGTCTGAGTAGCCGACCTTGGGCTACATCATACTAGAGATAAATAAAGAACTTATGATGTTGATAGAGATTATATTATTTGGAACTTTGAATGTGACATATTATTTTTTTTCCCGCTAAAATTGAATGTGATGTACTTGCTTTAAGAATGATGTGAACAACAAAATTGTTAATGTGATGAATTATTATTTGATGATGTACATTTGCTGTTTATGAAAGATATACCTTTCTAATTGTTGGAAGGCATGGTCCGATATTTTACTTACGGAGACTGTTAAGGGACAGTTCAAATTCGAATCCTTCAACATAGCTGATTAGACCCACAAGAATAATGATTGCTCCACTTTACACCATATCAGCAATGTGGGACTTCTTTTGCATTACACCCTCACATGTGCACCTTCATAAATCTTCCCCTCAAATATGAACCTTTTGTGTTAGACCCACTCTTCCTTAATCTAGGTATTCTTTCACATTGATATAATCTCAGCTCAAATCTCCACCTTTGCTTAGCCAAGTTCGGTAGTAGTACAACATCTATCTTGACTCCCCCTCAATTGCTTTGGCTTGGCCAAGCTCAACAAGAACACATTATCTGCCACCTCGAGTCACATCCAAAATATATTTCCTCGAGATATTCACCAAACGATTATCCACGCATGTTGGGCTCAACCTGTCCAAACCATTAGTTTAATACCACTTGTCAGAGGCACAATGTAAGCCCAATACCATCATATAGGAAGATTGTTAAGAGAGAGCTGAAATTTGAGCATGTCAACATATCCGGTTAGATTGGCATTCTCTTAAAAAGCATTTTTTGACAATTTTTTATTTATTTATAGGCAATCATTAATTGCTCTATTTTACACCACATTCTAAAAGTGGGACTTCTTTTGCATAATACTACGTGCACCACGCGTACATGTTTGTTTGCTTAGTCGAAAAGCTCATAACCAAATTTTCCATCTGCTGATTTTATTTATTTTAGATCCATATATACACACACACACACTTTTCCCTTGCCTTTTATCAATTTGTCTCATCCATCTCGCTCTTACTTGTACTTTCTCCAGTGTGAAGCTTATGATTAAGCGTGGGACTGTGTTGATATTTTATCTAGGCATGTACACAATGCTCCAACTTTTCTATTTCAATTTAGTTAGCACATTGACATTTAAAATAAAGTGAGATTGAAAGAACTAGACAACCACTAAGCCAATTTACTTATTTTGTCAAGCATGACTAACAACTATAAAGATTCATGAAAGCACTATTATATCCCAAATGGGAACGCAAAGAGGCCAAGGTTTGACGACAATCATAGCGGACTTGCAGATGCGCGATAAACAAACAAGAACTTAGCAAAGTACCTTCAGATGGATCATTACCGGTTTAATTAGTTTTTCTAGATCATTAATTTCTTTTTTGTTTATGGATGGAAAGGAGATAATATTGATTTCGAGCTCATTGGTCTGTTTGATCATATCTTTTGAGGAATGTTCTCAGAAACGACATAACTTTTCTTGTGATCTAAGATTGGTTTACGAAATTTTGGATGTGATAATTTTTTTTTTTTTAATTTGGGATTGAATTTGGTCCACTTATATAAATGCCTATTCTCAGTTGATTTGGTGAGGGGTTCCTTTAGTATAAAGGAAACCATGCGGTGCTTCTGAAAGATATACATTTCTAATTGTCAAGAGGCGTAGAAAAAGTAATATTAATTGCTTCACTTTACATTACATCTTCAATTTGAGACTTTTTTAGCGTAACACCTCACGTGCACCTCTCGGCAGGATTGCAATGTCTGTTCCTTGGCTCCTCCTCGATCGTCTTGGCCCGACCAAGCTTAATAAGAACGCATTATCTTCTACCTTGAGCAAGAGTCACATCTAATATTCCTTTTCTAAGATATCTGTTGGGAATAACGGATCCCCTAAAATCGGATTCGACATTAAATCGAACCCCTAAAAGCAATGCGGAAGCCAAGCCCGGGAAATTCACATATTACCGATCCTAAAACACACCACAAATTCGAGCGTACCTTGTTAGCCACAGATTAGACACCGACGCCGATAGGAGGAAGAGAATTTGGCCCTGTTCGATCCGATGATGCCTTGAAGGGAAGAAGAACGATGCCTTATGCTTACTGTTTCTTCTTTTTGTTGGAGAGAGAGCGAGGGAGAGGACGTATGTACGTTGATTATCCAAGAGGTGCGTTCTCCCTCTCTCTTCTCTCTTTTATACGTCCCTCCATCCACGGGCTCTATTCCTGTGGGCCGGGCTTTTAGGCCCAACATGGGCGGACGGGCCTTAAGCCCATCGCTAATAAAAACCTTCATCTCTTACTCGCACATGGTGGGCCGAATAGGATTCTCTTTACCTCTCTTCAATATTCATACTGGTGAATAATCCGTGCGACCAACATACTTTGAGAGCTCGTTGCTATACATCTGTTAGGAATATATAACAGCTCCTAATGGGTGTCACACTTTGAGTAGATTGAGTATGCAGTACCCTAGATCGATCGATCACATTTATATTTCTCTTGATCTCTTTTAAAAAATGATATATATATATATATATATATATATTGTATTCATAATTATAATTATCACAAAGACAATCATAATTGGTCGACCAGTGAATACAAAACTACAATGTGATTCTCCAAATTCGATTTTCCTCTTTTCTTCAAACTCTCAATTTCAGTTCAGCTTGCTTTTCTAGAAATGCCTAATTAGATCGAATCAACTCATGACCATTGGCAACACCTTAAGATAGCAAATACTAAATAGAAATCTTGAGAATAAGAAAGAGTCATGAGGGGACTAAAAATTGAGGAACTCTTTTTCTCAAGAGTCTCACACGTCATAAAAGTTGAGATCAAACTTTTTGCCACTCTTATTGGTCGTCTCAAGCATATGTAGTATGAAATACGTATTACGGTATTAACTAATTTCCCATTGAGCGTATGTCTACACCTTTCAATACCGTACAGATGATAGTTTAGACATACCCAATGTCTAACTTGAGTTCACGTATCTACTCATTCACAAAATTCATCAGAACCCACATCTGGCATCATAGACAAATAAAGTAAAATATGTGGGTTATTTTACTTTCGGACATCTTTAGTATTATGTCCTCATCTTAACACTCAGTTAAGACGACATATGTATTTTAAGTTTGGGCTCTCGATTATCACCTAGATAATAAGCTTAAAAATAGTCTCATCTCTATTTATTACACAGTAAACAGAGGCGATTACCCATGTGAGTGGGCTAATCTTATATCTGTCCGACATACTTTCTTAACTTAAAATAATGCACTGAGCATTAAGATGCATAAAGATCATATAAAGATTCATAGGCATTAATAATGAAACAACACTAGTTCATAAATGTGAACAACTCAGGGAAATTACAATCTAGTACATCAGACTCTACGCAATCCTAGAGATTTTACATGACCACAAAACACATCTCTAGGTATTGGCTTTGTCATAGGATTTGCTACCATTATATGCGTAGATATGTACTGTAAGTTCACATCCTTTCGTGCAACCATATCCTTAACAAAGTTATACTTGGTATCTATATGTTTGGTCTTGCCATGATATTTTGGATCTTTGGTGTACGCTATAGCTGCTTGGCTATCACAATTAACCAATAATGGATTTGCAGCTTTCTCAATAACACCTAAACGATCCAAAAATCTCTTAAGCCAAACTCTTTCTTGTACCGCTGCTGCTAATGCCACGAACTCAGTTTCCATCGTGGACAAGGCTATACACGTTTGCTTCTTACTGCTCCATGATATGGCGCCATTGTTCAGTAAGAAAACAAATCTAGATGTAGATTTCCTTTCATCTAAATCTCCATCCCAATCAGCATCTGAATAGCCTTCAAGTCGTAGATCATTTCCTTGGTAATTCAACTTGTAATCAGCAGTTCTCTTCAGATACCTCAGTATTCTCTTAACGGCCTTCCAATGTGCTAGACCTGGATTGGATTGGTATCTACTCACCATTCCAATTGCGAAACATATGTCGGGTCTTGTATACATCATAGTGTACATCAAGTTCCCAATAGCACTAGCATAAGGAACATGCTTCATTTGTTCCTTCTCTTGTGGAGTCCTTGGACACAGTCTATGACTCAATCCTTCACCTTTTGCAATAGGAGTGTCTATGAGTTTACAATCTTGCATACGAAATCGTTCAAGAACCTTATTTATATACGTTTCTTGCGAAAGAGACAACGATCTCTTCGAACGATCTCTTGAAATCTTAACTCCAAGAATGTATGTAGCCTCACCCATATCCTTCATCTCAAAGTTAGAAGACAACCATCTCTTGACAATATTAACAAACTCCATATTGCTTCCGGCAATTAGTATATCATCAACATATAATGATATGATCACAAATTGATCCTTGGATCTTTTGATATATACACAATGATCCTCATCAATCATTGTAAAATCATATGCCATTATGGTATTATGAAAACGTATATACCATTGTCTTGACGATTGCTTAAGGTCATATATCGACCTCAAAAGTCGACATACCTTTTCTTCTTGGCCTTTCACTATGAAACCAGCAGGTTGTTCCATATATATTTCTTCCTCTAATTCTCCATTGAGGAAATCAGTCTTTACATCCATTTGATGTAACTCAAGATCCAGACTAGCCACTATTGCCAGAATAATGCGAATCGAGGTAAATCTCACTACAGGAGAAAATGTATCTTCATAATCAATTCATTCCTGTTGATTATACCCCTTCGCCACAAGGCGAGCCTTATGCCTTTCTATCGAGCCATCAGCCTTTCACTTTATTATGAGAACCCATTTGTTCCCAATAGCTCTGCGTCCTTTTGGAAGATCAACCAGTTCGCAGACTTGGTTTGATTTCATTGACTCCATTTCCTCTTCCATTGCATGAATCCATTCTTCCTTACTAGGGCAATTCAGAGCCTTATTAATATTTCTTGGCTCATCCTCATCTTGTGGAGCGACCATAAAAGTTTCCCCTTCAATGTCAAAACATCGACGGGGAATACTTTGGCGACTTGTTCGCCGTATGGGAGATTGTACACTTTGCTGGGAGATTGTACACTTTGCACATCATTCCCCATTATGCTCCCACTTGGATGAACTCCACTAATATCATTATCTTGATCCAAGGTTTCAAATAGGGAGTGATCTTCCCCTATTTCGCCATTCTTAGGAAATTCATCCTCTAAGAATGTGACATCTCGTGATTCAAATTCAGTTATACTCCCACTTTCCTGCTCACCTATGAACACATACCCTTTTGAGTGTTCTGAGTATCTTATGAAAATACTCTTCTTTCCTTTGGGACCTAATTTCCCAAACTTGTGAGAGGACTCATGTGTATAGGCAGCATAACTCCATGGTTTAAGAAAACTTAAGTCCGGTTTTTTACCTGTCCATAACTCATATGGAGTGGAAGTAACTGATTTGGAAGGCACCCGGTTAAGTATATACGCAGCAGTTAACAACGCATCACTCCAAAATGTGATAGGTAAGTTAGCATGCGTCATCATGGACCTAACCATTGCAAGTAGGGTTCTGTTTCTTCTCTCCGCAACACCATTTTTTTGAGGAGTATATGGAATAGACAACTGTCTTTCTATTCTTTTTTCATCACACAATTTTCTGAACTCATCAGATAAATATTCTCGACCTCGACCGGATCTCAATGCTTTTATTTTCTTGTCTAATTGATTTTCTACCAGGTTCATAAACCTTTTGAAACAACTTATTGCTTCAGATTTATGAGAAATCAAATAGATATATCTGAATCGAATATAATCATCAATAAATGTGATGAAATAAACAGCCTCATGCCTTCCTCTCACATTCATTGAACCACACACATCAGAATGGATTAAATGCAGAGGAAATTCAGCTCTTTTACCTTTCCCAAATGGTTTCCTTGTCGTTTTCCCTTCTAGGCAATGCTTACATATGAGCAAATCGACTTTTTCAATGTTGCCCAACAAGCTCTCTTTGGCTAATCTATTCATACGTTGTTGGCCAATGTGACCAAGTCTAACATGTTACACATTCACATCATTATCATAGGTATTAGGAGACGTGATAAGGGAATAACAAACATTTGCATTAACATAGTCAATATCTAATACAATGAAACCATCCAGAAAATAACCACAACCATAGTAATTTGTATCTAAAAACAAATCCACACCTCTATTATAGAAGTTCATATTAAAACCTAATTTAACCAACACTAAAACAGACACTAAATTCCGACGAATCTCCGGAGCATACAACACATCATGTAGGAACAAAGTGCGTCCACCACACATATTCAGTTGGTATGTGTCAATTCCTTTCACTTCAGCTTTGGAGTTGTTTCCCACATAGATCCACTTAGTTCCAGTAGGTACTCATCGGAATTCCACGAAGGATCCTCTATCCTTCGCTACATGGTCCGTCACTCCTGAATCCACAGTCCATAAAGGATTAGACTCAGTTAAGAACACATAACTCGACACAAAAGCAAAGTTCTGAAAAATATAAGGGGTGCATACATTCTTTGGCTCACGACAGTTGCGAGCATAGTGACCCTTCTTATCACAGTTGTAACATTTCACCCTTGCAAGCTTTTTCATGCGAGGACGCTTTCCTCTTTCATGTTAGTTAAACTTGGGTTTCTTCCCTGAAGGACTTGCTTCTTCCTTGCCTTTCCCTTTATCAAACCAGTTAGGGCGCTTGAACTTGGAGCTCAAAGCTCCATTTAAGCTAGAACTAGCATGATAGAGTTCAGCATCCGGCTTAGCTGCCAAGAGGCGGTCCTCTTCCAGCTTAAGATGACGCATTGCATCCTCGAAGGTTTTGATATTTTCATTATGGGTCAGGTGCATCTTCATATGCTCCTAACTCTGAGGCAAGGAATGAATCACTACTTACACTTGTTGCTCATCTGTGAGGACATGGCCAGCATCTTTCAACTCATTTATCATGTTTGACATCTTTCTAAGATGTTGCTTCATGGTTTGACCATGAGGCTTCTTGTCAGAGTAAAACCTAATAGTGAGCTGCCTTAGTTTGGTCATCGAAGTATGACCAAATCTAGCTGCCAATGCCTCCCACATTTCCTTGGTATTGTCAAAACGCCTAAACTCTCGCATGACGTCATTTTCCATATTGCTCAGCAACGTGATGCGAGCAAGAGAGTTCTTTATTTTCCACGCGGAA
This sequence comes from Eucalyptus polyanthemos subsp. polyanthemos, assembly GCA_017140185.1. NCBI lineage: Eukaryota > Viridiplantae > Streptophyta > Magnoliopsida > Myrtales > Myrtaceae > Eucalyptus > Eucalyptus polyanthemos. The sequence goes on along the minus strand of CM029459.1, from coordinate 61,605,969 downwards.
AAAGCTTCCTTGTCTCTTTTGTGTTGTGCAGTGCTTCCTTCTTCAGGTTCTACCATGGTTAGGTTAAGAGCCTCAAGTGCTTCTTGCTCTTCCAACACATACTGGATTTTCATTTGCCAAATTTCATAATTGTCACCATTGAGCTTTTCACCTTTGTTCAGCTCAGCAACTATGCTCTTTGTGGCTGACGCCATTGATCTGAACACATTGGACAAATATGCACGAATTATTAATGCCTATAATTTATGCATCCCTATTTACATAGACCCATCATATTAATGAATAATTTCAAGTAAGGCTTCAGAATCAAAAGGTCACTATGTTTCCAATCATCCTCCAAAAATTCTAACTTAAAACTATCATTAATATGATTGTCATATGCAAAATCAATTCTGTGAAGCTACAAAAACTTCTAAAACTACCCACAGCTAATTACCCATAGCAACTAGTAATAATAGAAAGCAACAGATAATTGACATACAATAATAATGCTCTTACATAATACAAATAACATATAGGTTGCTACATCAACAACAATCATGTAGTAAACGTTACATAAGATGTCCATAAAGCACACTTAACAAAAAACAGTCAATACATTTAACACCAAACCAACACACGAATTGGGAAAGATCCTATTTTGTTCAATTTCTTGATCTTTTCCCTTGTAACAATACAGTAATATTCATTTACAAAATCCATCACAATTTTCTTATATGAAGCAGCTCCGTTGACATCCCATATGCGATTCAATACATCTTGCCATTCAGGTGGAAGAGTGTTGATGAAAAATCGCACCATCTCTGACTGTGGCATGGGACGACCATTCCATATGACCTTTTGAATTTTCTCATTGACTTCAAGGACATGATCAATTAAGTCACCACTCTCCCATCGATGATCAGTCAGCTCAGCTATCAACTTAGACAGCTTATCCTTTTGTTCATCGGTAACAGCACGAATATGTGTGCGCAATCTTAGGGGAGGCATTGTTCCTGTAACAAATGCAGAACAAATAAGGGATCACATATAATCCACATAGACTTAATTGAAAAAGAAACACATTTTTTTTTTGGTCAACGGTCAACGGTCAACGGTCAACGGTCGTCGGTCAACGGTCAACGGTCAGGTCGTCGGTTATCAGACCGGTCGGATTGGTCGGGCCGGCCGGACCGGGTCGGACGAACTGACCGCACGTGCCGCGTGTGTGCGCAAGCTGACGTCACATAGACGTCATCCGGCACGTGCCGGGCGCATGCCAGGCATCTGCGGGTCGGGTCGGGTCGGGTCTCCGGTTGGGTCGCCGACCGGTGACCACCTGGCCAACTGTCGTCGGCGATGACGTCATCGGTGATGTCATCCTAATGCTTATCGACCGTTGGGTGACGTCACGGTGACGTCATCGCGTGATGTCAGCACGCATCGATTAGCCGACCGGCACGTGCCGGTTCGCCGGCGGCGGCGCGCACGTGCCGGTTCGCCGATCGGTGCGTGTGTCGCATGCGCTAGGCGAGCCAGTGCTTCCAGGCACGTTGCGCCCACGCGTAGCGCCTTCTGGCCGCGCGTGTGGGCGTGTATAGCGTCGCCCGGCGGCGCACGACATGTCGCCGGACTCGTCTCGACGACCTCTTTCATCCAGTGCCTTCAGAAATTGATTTCGACTTACGAAAACTAAAAAAAAATGGACGAACAACGCTCGGGTGTCGGGATTTCTCGCCCCGATCCATACGGCCGAATTACTTTCGCGAAAAATCAATCAAAAACATCAAACAGGTCGGTAAAAACGTGAACTAGGGCTCTGATACCAATGTTGGGAATAACGGATCTCCTAAAATCAGATTCGACACTAAATGGAACCCCTAAAAGCAATGCGGAAGCCAAGCTCGGGAAATTCACGTATCATCGATCCTAAAGCACACCACAGATTCGAGCGTACCTTGTTAGCTACAGATTAGACACTGACGTCGATATGAGGAAGAAAATTTGGCCCTGTTCGATCTGATGACGCCTTGAAGGGAATAAGAACGATGTCTTATGCTTACTGTTTCTTCTTTTTGTTGGAGAGAGAGCGAGGGAGAGGACGTACGTACGTTGATTATCCAAGAGGTGCGTTCTCCCTCTCTCTCCTCCCTTTTATACGTCCTTCCATCCACGGGCTCTATTCCTGTGGGCCGGGCTTTTAGGCCCAACATAGGCGGACGGGCCTTAAGCCCATCGCTAATAAAAACTTTCAATATCAATCAGATGCCGATCAACCCACGTTGGGCCCAACCCATCCAAATCATTCTCTTTGAGATCACTTATGGGAAGATGCAGCAAAAGCTCGATACCTTCACTTTTAGGGAGATCATTAAAGAAGAGGTCAAATTTGAGCTCATCAACATATCTAATTAAATCCATCTTATCTCAAAAAAGTAAATACTTGAGTTAAAGGCCAGCTAGGATTCTATTAATTGCCCTATTTTTACAACACATTTCCAATGTGGACTTTTTTTGGCAAACCCTCTCACATATGCACCTCAACGCCCTATTAGCAAATTGGAGATTCCAAGTAACAAGTGGACCTTTTGCACATGTTTGTTTATTAAGTCAAAGCTCACAACCAATTTTCCATCTGCTCATTTTATCCATTTTACATCCATGCAACTTAGGCACTAAAAACAAGATATATATCCTTTCTTTTTTTTTTTTTGTCTTTTTATCAATTCTTTCTATATATCTCGCTCTTACTTAGTCGCAGTACTTGCACATGTGTGAAGCTTATGACAACGCATGGGAGTTTGTTAATATTGTATCCAGGCATGTGCACAATGCTCCAACTTTTCCATTATAATTTAGTTGAAACATTGATATTAAATAAAATAAAGTTGAAAGAACTTGACAGCCACTAAGCCAATAATGTACACCCAGTTTGCTTATCTATTAAGCTTGACTAAATTCTGTAAAGCTTCACGAGATCACTATTAAATTGTAAATGGGAATGCAAAGAGCCAAGATTTGAGAGATTATCACCTGTTTAATAAATTTATCTAGGTCATTTCATAATTTTTTGTTTTGGGGTAGAAAGGAGATCATTTTACTTAACAAATATAATACAAGAGTCCGAGCCCAATGGTTGAAGTCTCTTAGATTATTTCTTTTGAGGAATGTCCTCGGAAACAGCATAACTTGTCTTGGAGTTGAAATGTCAAAGGCTGAGATTGCTAATTACATACAAGCTAAAACATTGGTCTTGTAAAAGCATTTGCATGTTGGAAAAAGCAGAGCAGTGTGACCCAAACACGCGGAATTAAGGAACATTCCAGCCTGTTTCCGCAACGTTGGAGAGGTAAATAGCGTGGAATGTGATGTACTGGCTTTAAGAATGACGTGATAAAATTTATTTGGTGCTGATTTTAATTTGTTGTTTAAATGCCTATCTTCAGTTCATTGGATGCGTAGACACATTTGTGAATATTTTATGTGTTTGAATTATATATTAAATATATTTATATATTTATATTTATAGACACACGTGTGTATGAAAATATTCTAATTGTTGGGAGATAGAGTGGAAGCCTGATATATTCACTTAGGAAGATGCTAAGTTTGAGTCCGTAAACATATTTAGTTGGATCCACTAAGATTATATCAACTTCTCCACTTTACATCACTTCCCTAATGTGGGACTTTTTTCTCATGACACCCTCATACGTGCACCTCAACAAATCTATATTTCATGAGTGGGTCATCTATGTCAAGCTTGCTCCCCTTTAATCTAGGTATTCTTCCACACCAGCATCCTTTGAAATCGCTACCTTGGCCCAGCTCGGTAGGATCACAACATTTGCCTTGACTCTTCCGTTGCCTTGGTCTGGCGAGCCTCAGCAGATCACACTATTGGTCACCTCAATTAGGAATCACATATGAGGTTTCTTTCGTTGAGATATTCACGAGACGCCAATTCACTCATCTTGAGCCCACTTCATTGAAAGCATTGGCTCTGATACTACTTTTAGGGAGGTGCAAGGGAAGCCCAAAACTTTTATTTAGGGAGATTGCTAAGTTCAAGCTAAAGTCCTGATATAGCTAGTACGAGTACCTAGAGGGGGGTGAATAGGTATATAAATGATTTTTCTTGATAATTACTTGATAATTGCGCAATACTTAGACAGTTGAAGGATTTGCGATAAGTAATAATCAACGTAAGACTAAGTAAAGGAAAGAGAGAATTGAACACGCGGTTTATAGTGGTTTGGCTTGATTTAAGCCTACGTCCACTCTTCTACACTGACAGCCAATTGGCTGGATTCCACTATGAACAAAGAGATGTTACAGTGTTGATATTCCTTGATTTCTAGGTGTAGATGATCTACCACACTCGCTCAAGGTATCACCAAGTATAGACACTCTCTGTGTATACAATTTCGCTCAGAATGAATCGACTAATAATCAAGGTGCCTCAGACTCTGGAATTTCTCTATCGATCACGTTACTAACACAACTAGAACGTCTTCCTTTTTATACTCCTTTATGCCATCATACCGTTGGCACTTACCAAAGGAATTCCTCCAATCTACCCGTTGGACGGAATCAATCAAGAAGATTATTCGAGCTATACAAGGAACCTGACGATAGCCCATCAATCCTGTTCGCCCATACAATCAGGATCTTGGTTTCCAAGAATAGAACATTCCAAGAATATTTCGTCGACCACCGGATCTTCAATTGATCTAGATACGAACAAAAGAATCCGTTATATTTATCCAACCAAAAAGATCTTCTCCAGAGGATAGGATTAAATCCTCAACCATATACTTCGGCTCTGGATTTCCTTCATCACTGGATTGGAAAGACTGTCAGTGAGAATAGTCTTGAGTCTTGAGTCTTGAGTCTTGAGTCTTGAATCTTGAGTTTGGTGATCAGAAAGTCTTCAGACTTTAAACTAGACGATCTGCAGATATTCAGACTAGACTGATAGAAACGTTTTGTCAGCTTCAAAATACTCTGAAAAGATTTCTTCAACAATCTCCCCCTTTTTGATGGTGACAAAACTTTCTGTAGATTTGAACCACTTTGACTGCAAAAACATTTCTCAAGCAATATGGCTATCTCATAAAGATTAATAAAACAACCAGACTCTGCATCCACAGAAAATTGGTTAGTCTTTCATGAGTAATACCATATAACAACACTTGATATAAATGCAAACAGTCAAGCATCTAAATCCACAGTCAATTCAGTCAAATTCAAGTTCACACCCAAGTTCACTCAAGTCATACTAAAAAAATAAACATATTCAACCACAAAAACAAATTTAAAGTCAAAGTTTAAAGTTGGTTGGTTCAAATTGCTTCTCCCCCTTTTTGTCATCATTAAAAAAGGTGAGAAAGGAGTCGAACGCTTGCAGGAATGCGCACGATCGGAAATCTCCCATGGATGGACTACGCCTTCTAGCCTCTTCAAGTCTTCCCTTAGTTGAGCTACCTCCTCTCCTTTGGCATTGGCTTGAAGTTGTAGAGCGAGGTCTTTCATTTTGTCCTCCAGGGTAACCGAAGATGCTTGTCCAGCATTCTTTATGGCTTGAATTTCATAGTCCAGAGCATAGATTTGGCCACGCATTTCCAGAAGAACATCCAGAATACGATGAAAATCTGCAGAATTGTCCGCCTGTGTACTTGCATTTGCTTTCTCAGATGGAGTCAATGCAGACGATGGCGCTTCTTTATAGTCTTGCAGATTTGATGTTGACATATCGTGTCATTCTTCAGGCAATTGAGAAGCCTGAAATTCTTTTGGATCTGCTGGAGATTGTCTTAGACCTTCACTATTGGCAGTATGAGGTGTGGACCTTTGCTCGCCAACTCCCCCTGTCTCTAGGACATCAAAAGGGGAAGAATGATGATCATGCTCTTCTGTATCTGATTCCCCTTCTCTCCAGATTCAGCTGCAGACTTTTCTTTCTCTTCTTCTCCTTCTTCTTCAGCTTCTTTCTCCCTCTCTCGCTGCTCTTCTTCTTCTCTATTCTTGTCTTGCTCCTCTTCTTCTCTCTGTTTCTTCTGATGTTCTGTCGATTGGGGTACAGAACGTCTGGTCCTTATCAAGGCAGTGATTGTGAAATCTTCCTCCTCATCTTCATCCTCCAAGATGAGAGTTCTCTTCTTTTTGGATGGGGCACCAATGGCCTCCTTCCCTTTTCTCTTTGAAGCAAACGGAACTGGAGTCTTCACTCTGAATTTCTCCATTGCCTTGGAAAGTTCTTGCAGACGCATCTTCGTTAACATCTTCAAACCTACCACCATCTTATCGCACGGTCGAACACAAAGTGTGTGTGGCGGTTCAATATTCATGTGTCTGAAGATCTTGGTCACCAGACCTGGGTAAGGCAATTGTCCCTTGTCTTTCGACATTGCTCTGTACATATGAAAGAGAATGGTGTGAGGAAGAGAGAACTTCATCCCTGAGTTGATTGCGTACATCAATTTTGTCTCTGAATTAGACACATCAGTCTTTGATGTAGACTTGGGCCTGATGCAATTGATCACAATTTTGTGCAGCACGATATTGATGGCACGCATCCTTGAATAGATGATTTTTCCTTCTACATCTCTATCTTTGACAAGTTCCAATGAGGCACGAGCAACTGAGACTTTGATTGGTTGATAACGTCCTCGTTCAACTCCAATTATGTCCGCCAACATATCCACGTCTACCACATAGTCTTGGTCTCTAACACTGAATGATATTCTATTCGCATCTAAGAAGCTAAGATTCGAATAGAAGTATGCTGTTAATTGCACATATCCATCTGTGGTATTAGTGCAAAAACGTTCCAGTTGAAGCAGACTGAACTTCTCCCTTAAGTTCACATTAACGGCATCCAAGAAATCGAAATCAACGCTCCTAGGGTTTATCACCCCTCGTTTCAGCAGTCTGAAGAACAGATTCTCCTGTTCCTTTGATTTAAACAACTCCATCCTTTTTCCCTTCACCTTCGCAGCAACACCCATTCTAGGTTGAAAATCACTGAACATTTTATCATCATCGTTCCCATCAGTCGGATTTGGTCTCGACATACGAGGGTCACTTGGAATGTTCGCAAGTGCTTCCTCGGCCTTTCCCTTGGGAGCAATTCCCAAATCCTCCATTTTTCTCAGAAAGATATACTCATTCCCATAATTCTTATCTTTGAGAAAATCATTCACGTAGTTCAACGGAGTTCCTGTACTTTTCAACGCACGGTAGAGTTTGTAAATATAAGAGGGTTTTTGGACTCTTACAGGGTCTGCGTCCTCGATTATCTCTTCCTCCGGATGTTGACCCGCACCTTGTGGGGTAGATGGCGTTGAGTGACGTGGTGAAGAGTGAATCGGGCTCTGTTGCTGACTTGATAATTCTTCCTCTTCGGTGAGATCAAAATGGGTAGGACCCTCCTTCATTCTCTGTGGTCCCTTGTTCGCGATTCTTGAAAACTTCCTCGAAGAAGACATGATTCCTTGTCGCTGAAAGATTCCTTTACTTGCTTTCCCAAGAAAAGATGACAACTTTCTCGAAGATGAACACGAAGTAGAAACCGGATTGGGAGGAGAATGCTTTTTAGGGTTTTGAAGATTGAAAATGAAAACTGTATATATATATAACTCAGTTTTTGAAAGGGAAGTTCAATCGGCACAATGAAAGTGTACGGATACCTTTTTTCGAAATCAATAACTGCCAAAATTAATCCTTTTGAAAAGACAAGTTTTCATTTTTCACGAAGACTACAAAATAACTGAACGAAAGATCGTACCTTTTCGAGTTTAGATAAAATAGCAACTTATAGTCTATATCCATGAATGTCTGAGTCTGAGGATTTAGAGTCTGAGAGATTAGAGTCTGAGGGTTGGTGAGTCTCTAGACTTTAACTTCTTCAAGCTTCAAAATCGAGTGCGGAACGGATAAAATCGAATTGATTTTTCTCCAAAGGCTTTGTGAATATATCCGCTAGTTGACTTTTTGAATCAACAAATTGAATCAAGATTTCTCCATTTTGAATATGATCTCTAATGAGGTGATGTCGAATCTCTATATGCTTTGCTCTTGAATGAAGAATTGGATTTTTGGTGAGATTGATTGCGCTGACTGATCATCGATGGGAGAGTGGTGACTTAATTGATCATGTCCTTGAAGTCAACGGGAAAATTCAACAGGTCTTATGGAATGGTCGTCCTATGTCACAGTCAGAGATGGTGCGATTTTTCATAAACACTCTTCCACCTGAATGGCAAGATGTGTTGAATTGTATATGGGATGTCAATGGAGCTGCTTCCTATAAGAAAATAGTGATGGACTTTGTAAATGAATATTACTATATTGTTTCAAGGGAAAAGATCAAGAAATTGAACAAAAGAGGATATTTCCCAGTTCGTGTGCTGACTTGGTGTTAGTTGTATTAACTGATATATATTAAGTGTGCTTTGTGGACAACTTTATGTAATGATTACTACCTAATTGTGTTAATTGAAAGCATTATTGTTTTTTTAATTGTATGTCAATTATCTGTTGCTTTCTGTGCTGGTTGCTGTGGGTAATTAGCTGTGGGTAGTTTTAGAAGTTTTTGTAGCTTCATAGAATTGATTTTGCATATGACAATCATATTAATGATAGTTTTAAGTTAGGATTTTGGAGGATGATTGGAAACATAGTGACCTTTTGATTCTGAAGCCTTACTTGAAATTATTCATTGATATGATGGGTCTATGTAAATAGGGATGCATAAATGATAGGCATTAATAATTCGTGTATATTTGTCTGATTTGTTCAGATTAATGGCTTCAGCCACAAATAGCATAGTTGCTGAGCTGAACAAAGGTGAAAAGCTCAATGGAGACAATTATGAAATTTGGCAAATGAAAATCCAGTATGTGCTGGAAGAGCAAGAAGCACTTGAGGCTCTTGTCATAACCATGGTAGAACCTGAAGATGGAACCACTGCACAGCACAAAAGAGACAAAGAAGCTTTTTCTTCGTGGAAAAGAATGAACTCTCTAGCTCGCATCACATTGCTGAGCAGCATGGAAAATGACGTCATGCGAGAGTTTCGGCGTTTTGACAATGCCAAGGAAATGTGGGAGGCATTGGCAGCTAGATTTGGTCATACTTCGGTGACTAGACTGAGACAGCTCACTATTAGGTTTGACTCCTATAAAAAGCCTCATGGTCAGACCATGAAGCAACATCTTAGAAAGATGTCAAACATGATAACTGAGCTGAGAGATGCTGGCCATGTCCTCACAGATGAGCAGCAAGTGCAAGCAGTGATTCATTCCTTGCCTCAGAGTTGGGAGCATATGAAGGTGCACCTGACTCATAATGAAAATATCAAAACTTCGAGGATGCAATGCGTCATCTTGAGCTGGAAGAGGACCGCCTGTTAGCGGCTAAGCCAGATGCTGAACTCTATCATGCAAGTTCTAGCTCACATGGAGCTTTGAGCTCCAAATGCAAGCGCCCTAATTGGTTTGATAAGGGGAAAGGCAAGGAAGAAGCAGGTCCTTCAGGAAAGAAACCCAAATTTAACCAACATGGAAGAGGGAAGCGTCATCGCATGAAAAAGCTTGCAAGGGTGAAATGCTACAACTGTGACAAGAAGGGTCACTATGCTCGCGACTGTCGTGAGCCAAAGAAGGTATGCACCCCTTGTACTTTTCAGAACTTTACTTATGTGTAAAGTTCTGTATTCTTAACTGAGTCTAATCCTTTGTGGACTGTGGATTCAGGAGCAACGGACCATGTAACGAAGGATAGAGGATCCTTCGTGGAATTTCGACGAGTACCAACTGGAACTAACTGGATCTATGTGGGAAACAACTCCAGAGCTGAAGTGAAAGGAATTGGCACATGCCAATTGAATATGCATGGTGGACGCACTTTATTTCTTCATGATGTGTTGTATGCTCCGGAGATTCGTCAGAATTTAGTGTCTGTATTAGTGTTGGTTAAATTAGGTTTTAATATGAACTTCTATTGTAGAGGTGTGAATTTGTTTTTGGAGACAAATTACTATGGTTGTGGTTATTTTCTAGATGGTTTTATTGTATTAGATATTGATTATGTTAATGCTAATGTTTGTTATTCCCTTCTCATGTCTCCTAATAAATATGATAATGATGTGAATGTGTGGCATGCTAGACTTGGTCACATTGGCCAACAACGTATGAATAGACTAGCCAAAGAGGGCTTGTTGGGCAATATTGAAAAAGTCGATTTGTCCATATGTAAGCATTGCCTAGAAGGGAAAACGACAAGGAAACCATTTGGAAAAGGAAAAAGAGCTGAATTTCCTCTGCATTTAATCCATTCTGATGTCTGTGGTCCAATGAATGTGAAAGGAAGGCATGGGGCTGTTTATTTCATCACCTTTATTGATGATTATACTCGATTCGGATATGTCTATTTGATTTCTCATAAATCTGAAGCGATAAGTTGTTTTAAAAGATTTATGAACCTGGTAGAGAATCAATTAGACAAGAAAATAAAAGCATTGAGATCCGATCGAGATAGAGAATATTTATCTGATGAGTTCAGAAAATTATGTGATGAAAAAGGAATAGAAAGATAGTTGTCTATTCCGTACACTCCTCAACAAAATGGTGTTGCGAAAAGAAGAAACAGAACCCTACTGGAAATGATTAGGTCCATGATGGCGCATGTTAACTTGCCTATTACCTTTTGGAGTGATGCATTGTTAACTGCTGCGTATATACTTAACCGGGTGCCTTCCAAATCAGTTGCTTCCACTCCATATGAGTTATGGACAGGTAGAAAACCGGACTTGAGTTTTCTTAAGTCATGGGGTTGTGCTGCCTATACACATGAGTCCTCTCACAAGTTTGGGAAATTGGGTCCCAGAGGAAAGAAGAGTATTTTCATAAGATACTCGGAACACTCGAAAGGGTATGTGTTCATTGGTGAGCAGGAAAGTGGGAGTATAACTAAATATGAATCACGAGATGTCACATTCTTAGAGGATGATTTTCCTAAGAAGGGCGAAATAGGGGAAGATCACTCCCTATTTGAGACCTTGGATCAATACAATGATATTAGTGGAGTTCATCCAAGTGGGAGCATAATGGAGAATGATGTGCAAAGTGTACAATCTCCCATACGATGAACAAGTCGCCAAAGTATTCCCCATCGACGTTTTGACATTGAAGGGGAAACTTTTATGGTTGCTTCACAAGATGAGGATGAGCCAAGAAATATCAACGATGCTCTGAATTGCCCTAGTAAGGAAAAGTGGATTCATTCAATGGAAGAGGAAATGGAGTCAATGAAATCAAACCAAGTCTGGGAACTGGTTGATCTTCCAAAGGGACGCAGAGCTATTGGGAACAAGTGAGTTCTCAAAATAAAGCGAAAAGCTGATGGCTCGATTGAAAGGCATAAGGCTCGCCTTGTGGCGAAGGGGTATAATCAACATGAATGAATTGATTATGAAGATACGTTTTCTCCTGTAGTGAGATTTACCTCGATTCGCATTATACTGGCAATAGTGGCAGGTCTGGATCTTGAGTTACATCAAATGGATGTAAAGACTACTTTCCTCAATGGAGAATTAGAGGAAGAAATATATATGGAACAACCTGTTGGTTTCATAGTGAAAGGCCAAGAAGAAAAAGTATGTCGACTTTTGAGGTCGATATATGGTCTTAAGCAGTCATCAAGACAATGGTATATACGTTTTCATAATGCCATAGTGGCATATGAGTTTACAATGATTGGTGAGGATCATTGTGTATATATCAAAAGATCCAATGATCAATTTGTGATCATATCATTATATGTTGATGATATACTAATTGCCGAAAGCAATATGGAGTTGGTTAATACTGTCAAGAGATGGTTATCTTCTAACTTTGAGATGAAGGATATGGGTGAGGCTGCATACATTCTTGGAGTTAAGATTTCGAGAGATCGTTCGAAGAGATCGTTGTCTCTTTCGCAAGAAACCTATATAAATAAGGTTCTTGAACGATTTCGTATGCAAGACTGTAAACCCATAGACACTCCTATTGCAAAAGGTGAAGGATTGAGCCATAGACTGTGTCCAAGGACTCCACAAGAGAAGGAACAAATGAAACATGTTCCTTATGCTAGTGCTGTTGGGAGCTTGATGTATGCTATGATGTGTACAAGACCCGTGTTTTGCAGTTGGAATGGTGAGTAGATACCAATCCAATCCAGGACCAGCACATTGGAAAGCCGTCAAGAGAATACTGAGGTATCTGAAGGGAACTGCTGATTTCAAGTTGAATTACCAAGGAAAGGATCTGCGAGTTGAAGGCTATTCAGATGCTGATTGGGGAGGAGATTTAGATGAAAGAAAATCTACCTGCGGATTTGCTTTCTTGCGAACAATGGCGCCATATCATGGAGCGGTAAGAAGCAAACGTGTATAGCCTTGTCCACGATGGAAGCGAGTTCGTGGCGTTATCAGCGGTACAAGAAGGAGTTTGGCTTAAGAGATTTTTGGATCATTTAGGTGTTAATGAGAAAGCTGCAAATCCATTGTTAGTTAACTATGATAGCCAAGCAGCTATAGCGTACACCAAAGATCCAAAGTATCATGGCAAGACCAAACATATAGATACCAAGTATAACTTTGTAAAAGATATGGTTGCACGAAAGGATGTGAACTTACGGTACATATCTACGCATAGAATGGTAGCAGATCCTATGACAAAGCCAATACCTAGAGATGTGTTTTGCGGTCATGTAAAATCTCTAGGATTGCGTAGAGTATGATGTACTGAATTGTAATTTCCCTGAGTTGTTCACATTTATGAAATTTTGTTTTTTCATTGATTAATGCCTATGAATCTTTGTATGATCTTTATGCATCTTAATGCTCAGTGCATTATTTTAAATTGAGAAGTATGTCGGACAGATATAAGATTAGCCCACTCACATGGGTAATCGCCTCTGTTTGCTGTGTGATAAATAGAGATGAGACTGTTTTTAAGCTTATTATCTAGGTGATAATCGAGAGCTCAAGCTTAAAACACGTATGTCGCCTTAATTGAGTGTTAAGATGAGAACATAATACTTACCATGTCCGAAAGTAAAATACCCAACATGTTTTACTTTATCTGTCTAAGATGCCAGATGTGAGTTCTGATGAATTTTGTGAATGAGTAGATACGTGAACTCAAGTTAGACATTGGGTATGTTTGAACTATCATTTGTACGGTATTGAAAAGTGTAGACATACGCTCCATGGGAAAGGAGTTAATACCGTAATACGTATTTCATACTACGTATGCATGAGACGACCAATAAGAGTGGCAAAAAGTTTGATCTCAACTTTTATGACGTGTGAGACTCTTGAGGAAAAGAGTTCCTCAATTTTTTAGTCCCCTAAGGACTCTTACTTATTATCAAGATTTCTATTTAGTGTTTGTTATCTTAGGGTGTTGCCAATGGTCATTAGATTATTTGATCTAATGGGGCATTTCTAGAAAAGTAAGCTGGATTGAAATTGAGAGTTTGAAGGAAAGAGGAAGATCGATTTTGGAGAATCACATTGTGGTTTTGTATTCACTGGTCGACCAATTATGACTGTCTTTGTGATAATTATAATTGTGAATACAATATATATATATATATATCATTGTTTGAAAGAGATCAAGAGAGATATAGATGTGATTGATCGATCTAGGGTACTGCATACTAAATCTACTCGAAGTGTGACGCCCATTATGAGTTGCTATATATTCCTAACAGATGTATAGCAACGAGCTCTCAAAGTATGCTGGTCGCACGGATTATTCACCAGTATGAATGTTGAAGAGAGGTAAAGAGAATACTGTTCGGCTCACCATGTGCGAGTGGGAGATGATGGTTTTAATTGGGGATGGGCTTAAGGCTCGTCCGCCCATGCTGGGCCTAAAAGGCCCGGCCCACGGGAATAGGGCCCGTGGGAAGGGAGAGGTATAAAAGGGAGGAGAGAGAGAGAGAGAAGACAATGTTTTGCAAAAACAACGTACGTCTTTTCTCTCCTCACGCTCTCTCTCCCAAAAAGGAAGAATAGTAAGCATACGGCGTGCTCTCCTTCCCTTCAAGGTTTCATTGGATCGAACAGGGCCAGATTTCTTCCTCCTATTCGGCGTCGGTGCTTAATCTGTGGCTAACAAGGTACGCTCGAATCCGTGGTGTGCTTTATGATCGGTAATGCGTGTTTTCCCGGGCTTCGTCTTCCACAATGATTTAGGGGTTCGATTCGGTGTCGAATCAGGTTTTCGGGGATCCGTTATTCCCAACAACATGTACCATTTGGACACTTATCCTTTACATGCTCAATTTTCGGACCGATGACATGTCGTGTTATCGTCTGACATGTTTGGCCAAAGATTAGAAAGAACTAAGGGAGTACAGCTTTCCATCTACGTACCTTTATAGGCCCAAGAATATTCGTTCACCCCTTGATAATGACTCATGGCTAAAAGGCCACTGTGGAGGTGTGGATTCACGTCTTACTCGGTCCATAATATCAATGGGGTATTTTGGAGATTAAAGGTTTACTTACCTAAACATGAGCTTTTCTCATAGAAAAAGCAAGTGTTAGAATAATTAATGAAAAGGCGAATGTTAAAGAGTCTCCTTAGGTTGCTTGTTAGGCCTCTTTAATTTTGCTTTGGATATATAAAAAAAAAAAAGTATATTTGAAGCAAGTAACGTTTTCGAAATATATCATTGCTCAATTTTCAATATATGCTGATTCGCGTTATTTTATAGTTAGTGTTTTTAACTAGTGCCTTTAATGCATTCATTACCAAGACCCTTATAACATGGAGAATGTCTGAATTATTTGATTAAAACTAAATAAGTATCGTATTAACTTTGAAAAAAATTGTCAAATATTGAAATAAAACAAATATCCTAGGGGCACTCTTTAACATTTGCCTTTTCGTTAATTCTTCCGATGCTCACTTTTTCTATGACAAAAAAAGCTCATCTTTGGTAAGTAAACCTTGAACACCCATAATGCTTCATTAATATGATGGATCAGGTAAGACGTAAGCAAAATCGAATGAATGACTCGAATATTTTGTAATCTCTTTTCTGCCCATGTCGAATCATGCCTTATAGGTACGCACTTGTATTTTCGTGGGGGTAAATTCACCAAATGATTACAACATATTGTAGTTTCCCTTTCAATTTAGAGGAACCTTAGAGGGGCAAGTGCCTCCATTGCCCCCATGGAAATCCGTCCATGCTGACAAGATAAATTCAAGACGATGTCCATTGCTGTATTTACTCTGTAGATGATGTGGTGTTGGGGTAGGTGAAACCCAAGCTGGGGCTAACCAGAAACTCGAACTTCGAAGGGCAACTTTGCAAACCTTAGGGTGTAAGTCTAGTAACCATAGAAATTCGGACGGCAACTTGAGAAAATTGGACATCATGGAGTACTAAGAACCAAGTCCTTCCATTAACTTCGATCTATTTTGACAAAACTGGAGACCAGGCAGACGACACCTTAAGAATACTTCCTAGGATATGAGATTCAAGAGAAAATGCGAGATTCGGAATCAATTAATGCAGGAAAAAGTAGGGGCTGCCAACCAATCAAGGATAATATGGGAGGAGGTCGTCTGAGATGTTTCGATCACGTTGAATGGAAGACCTTTGGGTGGATGCCTAGGCGAGGAGATATGAGCGAGGAACGAAAACTAGACAGGAGGGGGGATGTCACGAACTGTTTATAGCTTGTAGAAGATCTAATAAAAGATCAAAGGTAGCGACGCGATAGGATTTCTATAACCGACAACAATAGTTTGGTGTGTTCACCTCGAGTCCTGGGATTGTAAGCAAGAACTTTTATCATCTACGCACAAATTTTTGGGGATAAATTCCCCAGTGCAAGATTACTGAAGTCCATGTTGCTGGTCTCGAGACTGATCCTGGGAAGAGAAAGGTCTGGGGAAGTTCAAACCAGCAACAATTTGGCTCCCGTTGGTCGCTCGCTAATGGAATGGGGAGCAATAAGCATCCGTTTCTGAAGTCGAAGACTGCTTCTTCTAAATCTAATGTGACAACAACTAAGGCACAGCCTGGTGACACATTGTGGAGCATCTCATCCGTGTTCATGGAGGCCGGTGCTAAATGGAAGGAATTGGCGGCTCCTAACCCACACATACGCAACCCCAATATTATTCTCCCAAACAAAGCCGTCAGGTTGCATTAAGTTGGGGGTGCGAAATGGAACTTCTTGAAAGAGGCTTGGTTTGCCGAGCTGGGTTGAGTGAAGTTTATGAGCTGCGTTAGTTGTTGGCTTGCTGCTTGAAACCACACATTGTGGTTGTCTAAGGCTGCATTTGGTTCTGCATTTGGTTCAGCATTTGCAATGGGCTTTGAGTCCAATACAAATGCTGAAAACCCAAAGCTACTTGGGGAAAATGCAGTTGTGTTTGGTAAAAAAATTTTGCAAATGAACTTTGAGTTGAATGTGCGTTTGGTAAAAAAAACTTTCACAAGGGGCTTTGATGGGTATTATTTTATTTTATTATTTTTTTTGAAAATTTAGCTAAACCCTTCGTCGGACCAGCGAAGGGCTGCGGCTGCCGGCGAGCCAGATCTGGCACTGGCAGCCGTCGGGCGACCCTTGGCGAGGGTCGCGCGACCCAGCCGAGGGCTGCTGGAGATCGCCCGAGGTCGGGCGACCAGGGTTGCTCGACCCAGGGGCTGCGCGACCCAGGTGACCGCCGCCTGGGTCTCATGGCCCTCGCCTGGGTCTCGCGAGGGTCGCGCGACGGCGAGGGCCGCGAGACCCAGGCGGTGGTCGCTTGGGTCGCGCGGCCCCTGGGTCGAGCGACCCTGGTCGCCCGAGGTTGGGCGACCTCCGACGGCCCTCAGCTAGGTCGCGCGACTCTCGCTGGAGGTCGCCCAACCTCGGGTGACCTCAGTCGACGGCCGTCGGCGCCAGATCTGGCTCGCTGGCGGCCGTCGCCCTTCCCCGGTCCGGCGAAGGGCTGCTCTTTTTTTATTTAAAAAAAAAATGCACGGGTAATAATGGAAATATGAAAAATTAATGAGGATAGTTTAGGAAAAA
This sequence comes from Eucalyptus polyanthemos subsp. polyanthemos, assembly GCA_017140185.1. Taxonomy (NCBI): domain Eukaryota; kingdom Viridiplantae; phylum Streptophyta; class Magnoliopsida; order Myrtales; family Myrtaceae; genus Eucalyptus; species Eucalyptus polyanthemos. The sequence goes on along the minus strand of CM029459.1, from coordinate 61,588,898 downwards.
AATAAATGTTTTCAGCATTTCCAAGGACTGACTTTCAATTGAAAGCCCCTTCAGAGTGGTTGCCAAACACCCTTATTTTGGCTGAAGGGGCTTTGGGGGCTGAATGGGCTTTCTAAATGCCCATCCAAACGCACCCTAAGACTGAAAGTACTGGCTCTAGCCTTTGAGAACTCTCTTACCTTCCCAATTGTTATGGACTGCTTAGCACCAGTCTAAGGTACAAAAGATCTGTCTATGCAATTGTTTTCAACTCTCTGCTCTTCCATCCCTTGTAATCAGTTTGCATATGAACAGTAATTTTCTGTGTTTTGTGTGGGATGATACGCTACCAATCCTTTGTCTTGTGATTAGGAACAACAGATCAGTCCACGAGATTTTAGGTTGTATTTCTGCCTTGTCCCTCCTCTACTTGTCTATATAAAGAAGAAAAGATCGTTTGGCAAGAAGTCATGATATCAGAGCTTGAATGTTGTTTTGGAAGAAGCACACGTTCTGGTATGTGAACATTACATATGAAACTAGTGCTGCTTCGATTCCGACCTTTGAGGAAGGATCAACTTGCACGGCCTGCGAATAATAATGGAGTGTTTTCTGTGAAATCTCTGTATCACTTCCTTAAAATTAGGCAGGAAAGATAGTGTAGGAAGTTCATGTAAATTGTGTGACTGCATTATAGTTTGGTGCCATGGGGTTGAAATTGATCAGACAGAGCTTTGATCAGATGGCTTTTGGACATCTATCAGCATTGGAGAAGTATATGAAGGAAGCATAAAAGAAATGCGGATGCTTTTGAGGAAGGTGGGTTCGGTTGTTTGGCGTGATTGGAAAGAGAATGGTGAAGCTGTGTGAGACAAATCATAGGATGGCCCGATGTTGCTTACCTAGTAATCTGCGGCATACATAGGAGTAGATCAGATTACTTTGTGGCCAGGCCTTCCCATTCTCTTTAGAAAGATTTGGCTACGCGGGCGAGACATTTCTGATGAGGAGAGCTCGAGAATAATGCGGGATGGACTCTGCATTTGGTTTAGTAGTCTCATTAAATCGTTTGCACAACTGGCGGTACTCAGAATGATCTTATGACATAGGGATTGAGTTACAAAGAACATAGGCATCAAGACTATGCAGTAATCCATTGTCCCACCAGATGAATACACTAGATCTTGATATTGCCCCTAGATCTGCACCAACTCATACGGGCTGATGTCCACTTCTTGAGCTTTTACGGATCTTTCGGAGGCATCGAACGATGTGAAATAGAAAAAGAATGGCTACAGCGCAGAGAAAAAAAAACATGAAGGGCACAGCCACTGTGGTACTGCTGATAGCCCTGTGGCCGGTGGGTGCATGGGTGGGTGCTTGGGTGGGTGCTTGGGTGGGTGCTCGGGTGGCGTCTTGAGGTTTCCTGTGCACGTGCGAGAAGACCAGCATGGACCGGAGGTAAGTCAGCGCCGTGAAAATGATGGTCACCCACATTGTGCCCGTCAGAATCCTCGTCAGAGCCTTCTCCCCAAAGGGGAAGCTACCTATGAGCAAGAAGATCGTGCTAAGGGATGCAAGAAAAGAGATGGTGTTGTATGTCCAGAACATTGGGTAACCCTCTGGATCTTTTGCAGCCATTATCGATGTTCCTGCGTTGTATAAGATGGTGCCGTTGTTGTCTGTCTGATCGCTGTCCCACACGCCGCCGGGAGGGCTAATGCAAGCTTGGTAAGCCATGGCTGCGATCACGGTGGCAGTTATCTGTCGTGACGTGAAAGAAAGTTTTAGTTTGTAAATGAAGAAATAGTGTTTCGACTATATTTATACATACGAAAATCATCGAGTCAAAGTTAGTCATTCCAACAAATGCACAAATTCAATTGATGGCTTTTCCTATATTTATGTAAATACTAGAAAATTGTAGCGAGCTCTCTACAGAAATAGAGCTCATGGATTAAATTATGAAAAAACTAATTGTATGAATATATACATATATGAGAAAAATAAATGAAGATATTTTGAAATCTGAACGTCTTTTTATAAAGGTTGCTATTGTTGGTAGAAAGAAAATCAAAATCAATAACTAAATGTGTGGAAAATAAAACACACTTATATTCCAGCCACCGATGAGGCTTGCCAACATCGGGTGGCGTCGCCTGACGCTAGTCGGCGTTGGCAAGGTCTGAATGTGGCTGAGCTCAACTAGCCACCAATGAGGCTTGGCTGGCAATGCTTGGCCTTGCCGGGGGTTGAGGCAATGCTCCGACGAGGTTGCCGACCTCGTCTGGCCGGTTAGTGGCAACCGGCCAAAGAGGAAGAAGGAGAAGAAGAAAAAGGAAAAAAAGAAAAATATAATAAAATTATTAAAAAATTAAAAGAAATTCTAAATCATAAAAGAATTTAAAGTCTTGCCAAAAACATTTCTATACCAAGAATAGAAATTTTGGACAGTTACTAGGTGTCTTCAAATACTCAAAAACTTGTTCAAAAAAAAAAAAATCATTTATAAATAGAAATTGTTCCCGAAAACAAAATTGTTACCAAACATACTTCAAGTCGTTGAGAACATATGGAGAAGACAAAAGATTGAGTCTTTTAGAAATCCTCTTTACTTTATGTATTAGTATAGATATTTGAAAAAAATCACTGATTGCTCCACATTTAGATTTTCTTGAGTACCATTATTTTCTTAAATATTCATTAATTTGTTTCATCTCTTCTCATTATTAGATTTCTTATATTACCCTCTTTTTTTTAAAAAAAAAAATCATAAGCCATCTATATAGCTAATCATCTTCTTTCTCTACATAGCTATTTAATTACGAGCAATTTAGTACATATGTAGAAAATATTTTTAAGAAAGCACAACTATTTATTTTAAGCGACACAAATGATCATTTTTAGGAAAATAATTTATGAATCATCCATTTTTCATGAAAGAGACAGAGAGTTTCAATTAATTAGATGTGAGCTATGATCAATCTGAACTAAGTTATCGGCAAATACTCCAAGACATCTAGCTAAAGCATTACCATCAGAGAATCGCGCTTCTTCTTGATCAATTCCTTGCGTTTGTCTTCATCCTGCTCCCATTTGTCTTCCTCCTGCTTACGTTTATCTTCTTCCTGCTTTCGTTTATCTTCCCCCTGCTTCTGTTTGTCTTCCTCATGCTTCCCAATTTCACCCGATAAAGACAGTGGCAGAACCGCCTCTATCGGTGCTTGGTGAGTTGTCGATGTGGGGAATCTTATGGCTCTTTGAGCTCCAGCATGTACTAACAGTTCTCTCAATTCAATGACTTTGAAATCCTTTGGAAAATATTCCACTATATCCAGAGCAGAGAAGCCATTTTTGTTCTCTGTATTCACACCCACTTTGCTTCTTTGAAGCAGATATTTCACTGTCTGCACCAAAAGATGAGCTTCTTATCAATTATAAAAAAGACAACAAACAAAGATATTTCCTATAAGTTTTTGCAATCGATAAATCCACTGAAGTTTGAATGCAAAAAGCTTGAGTCTATAGAAAAATGAGAATAAGCTGGATTTTATCTACACAAAATGTTCAATTCGAATGCAATATCTGACGTCATCACAATTTCAAAGCAATTCGAAGCAAAAAGGATTACCTCTATTTGCTTGTTTGCTGCGGCCAAATGCAAAATGGTATTTCCCTCATCATCTTGAGCTTTCACCAAATCATCATCTCTCACCGTCTCCACCAGGACTTTCAAAGCCTCCAAACGATTATGACTCACTCCCAGATGGAAAACGGTTTGGCCGTGGCTCAACCTGTGCTTAGCCGCCTCCGGTTTTGCATTCACCAGCTCTATCACAATGTTGCTTCGGCCCTTCATCGTGGCTAGATGAAGTGGGGTCCTCCCATCTTCGTCATGGACAAGGCATGCACGGGGCTCTAATTGTAACAGTTCCATCGCTATTTCGACGTATCCGTTCACAGATGCCAAGTGAAGAGGCGTACGGCCCTACAAAGGTAAAGTGCTTGACAATGGAGCATTCTTATTGAGGGACATGCTCATGTGATTTATGTATATTGCATTTTCAAATCAAATAGACCGAGCTGCTCAAATTCACTGATGTCTGTAAGATCTTACAGGTTGAATTAACCTGGAAACTCATGACTTGATTTCTGTCTGAATTTCGTTAATTTCCTTGAGACATATGACGGGTTTGATTTCTCACATATCATGAAAACTTGAAAACAAAATACTACATTACATGTGCAAAATCTAATTTGATAGGCAAGATAGTATGATATCAAACAACCACAACCAAGGTTTTCGCTTCGACATACCTGCGAGTCCAACTCCATAGCCAAATCCCTTTTATGAGCCAAAAGAGCCTTGGCAAAAGGTACATGACCGAGCATGCAGGCCACATGCAATGGTGTCTCGTCGAAGCAAGTGACAGAAGCCCGAGCCAGGATGAGTCCGTCTTCTTGCAGCAACTGAGCTAACGACTCGATGCACCCGTCATGCGACGCTTCATAGAGTCTCCTCTCTCGTTGTCTTCTTTCAAATGCTAAGGAAGCTTGTTGATGCGATGGCGGGGATGGCGACGTCCTTCTTGGGCTTGTGATCGATGACATTGTTCACAGCTTGTGGGTGAACTCAAAATCCCTCGGGTTAATCACCTGAAGCTTTCGGTCCACACACGATCTCTCTTTTTCTTTCACTTGCCTTGGAGTTGGAATGTCAAGGGTTGAGATTGTTAAGTATACCCCCCGCCCTTCCGTCAATGCCCTCGTTCCAAAACGATCTCCTCCTGACACGTGTCCCCTCATTACACGGAAATCATGCTTCGCTTGTTTTATTCAAACTAATTTAGTTTATTGATGTGTGTCGGATTCCGTTGACCGATGGTTTCTATGATTTTGTTTGGGTCGCAGCAAATTTAAGATTTATGAAAGAAAATTTTATGGAAAGTCATTTTTCAAGAAAATGATAATATTATTTAGTGTTTGACTAAGACACAAAGATGACTGAAAAATATTTTCCATTGTGTGATAAAAAAAATCTCATTTGATTTAAAATAGCATATAACGACGTCGACCATCCTATGTGATCTTGGCTACCTTGACGTGGAAATTTTTTATAATCTTTTTGTAAAAAATTTGATTTGTTTTAATGATTTTTTTTTTTTTTTTTTACTTTCTTCCTCTATTGGGGGTGATCGGGTCCAGGGTGGATAAGGTCTAGACCTGGACCCTATTCCCGACTCTATTATAACCGGTTCTCTTTTTTTGGACCCTATTCCCGATCCTGTTTACATTGGACCCTGTTCCCAACCCACCCTGTTTTTTCGGTCTGGAAACAGGGTCAACCATGTTTATATTGGAACCTGTTTTGCAAAAATTGATGTACAACACTCATATTTAAAATAAAGCGTTTAACACTCATATCGATTAGCATAAGCACATTCACCGTTGTAGCAAATAATTTGTACCTCATAACATCACTAGAAAAGGAAAATAAAGAGAGTAGAACTTGTCTCTCCAAGATTCTTGAGCAAAATGTTATATTGCTGAGGATATGTACCTGCAGATAATGTAATCAAGTATACATATTAGATGCAAAAATTCTTGCACACAAACAATTTAAAAGTAGAACGTGCTATAGTAGTATTCTGTTGAATATGCCAGTATGCCAAACCTGCCAAGTGATTACCTTAGTCTAAAAAAAAGTACCTCAGGGGCTAAAATAAGGGGGATTGTCACACCAACCCATGTGTGCAGCACATATATTCTCAGCTTCAGATTTAATGATACTGAGATTGTCGCTATCCTAAGTCCAAATTCATGTAATGTTTAGAACATCGTTACTATCCTGCCCCCAAAATCAGAGTATCTGGATTGAAAAAAGGTATGCAATCTGATGCATGCTCCAAGAATAATTTTATCTAAATGCTTATGAACAATACCTAGTGAAGACTTTATTTCTTTTACCAAGTATTCAGGTAAGTCAAGCAGGCTATTGACGGACGAGAAAAGTATGAATGATAAGATCCCAAATGATAAGAAAGCAATAGCCAGAGAAAAGAGTACCAGAAATACCCTAAACTTCGGAGGCTTCTTCTAGCCTAATCTCGTGTGATTTGGCAGTGGATGGAGTGTTTGATTAGGGAAAGACTGAAGGACCAACAGAGGGTTGCCGAGGAAGGACTCTATCTCAAACGTACCTAACTTCCCTGTTGCGGGGATCACGCTAGATATCAATGGATTAAAGGAAACATTGAACTTGCTCAGCTCAGTCAAGTTGTTATCATGAGGCGGTGGTGCGAGCGCGAGGGGTGCAACGAGAGCGGCAGAGGCGGCGTCGGATGGAACCGGGATCAACGCTCGGGCAGAGGGAGGCACAGGCGAGCAGAGGTGTGGCTACGGGTACAGGCATTGGCAGAGGAGTCTTGGCTGTAGGTCGTGGACAGAAGGCGAGCGGGCGGGCGACGCTGAGGACAGAAGCAGATCTCGTGGGTGAGGATAGAAGGCGGGCAGGCAACGCTGGAGTTGTTGCACGGCAAAAGCAGGGGCTTGGCTGCAGATCTCGTGGGTGAGCAAGGGGCTCGGACGGATGGGCTAAGGACGGGCAGAAGCAGGGGCTTGGCTTCTGGCGGTGGCGCCCAACTTCGTAAAGGACGGGGCTCAGGCAGAGAAGCAGCAGCAGCTTCGCGAAGGGACGAGGCTCAAGTGGAGAAGTAGCAGCAGCTTCGCGAAGGACGGGGCTTAAGCGAAGAAGCAACAGCAGCTTCGCGAAGGGACAGGGCTTAGGCGGAGAAGTAGCAGTGGTGCTGCCCAGCTTCGCGAAGGACGGGGCTCAGGCGGAGAAGCAGCAGTAGCAACAACTTCGCGAAGGGGGTGAGACTCGTGAGAGAGAGAGAGAGGTAAAGATATAAATTAAGGTTATGCGTTTTGTTTTTTGGGGGTAGCTTAACCGGTTCTCCAACCGGTTCCCAAACCAGTCCTGTCAAACCGGTTCCCGGGTGGGTAATCCCTCGGAACCAATTCCCAAACCGGTTGAAACAAGGTCTGAGTTGTTGGAATCGATTCCCGGATCGGTTTCAACCGGAACCAGTTCCCGACCCTGTTTTCCGGGTGGGCCGATCCGGGAACCGGGTTGACCCGGTCCGGTTGCACACCCCTAATAGGTGATCCTTGTCCTAGAAAAGTCTATTTATTTTATTTAGTTTTTATTCAGTTAAATTTAAACCAATGATTCGTTATTGAATCAGATAGCGACAACTATTTCATCCGACATGCGTAGTTTTGATTTTCCAATGAATTTACATATTTCATTAATGGAAATTTTTTGATGTAATGAGTAATAGCTCTAGTTATTCGCTACCTTAGGTGATGTCGATTCTCACTTAGATACGGCGGACTCGAGCTTGACGAGATGTGATGACGTCAAGCTTGCCCAAGATTGGCGACCTTGAACCTCGCTAGCCTTGGCAAGGCTTGAGCTCAAACCTCACTGACTTATGCATATGGCTGGTTGCACGAGGCTAGGTGATTAGCAAAGGAATAAGGATAAAGAAAAATATATGTAAAAATATTGATTTTTTATTTAAAAAATTGGCCTTGATTGACCTAGATTTAGCCTTGGTATTACTAGGCCTCGAGTCCGGGCACAGGCACTAGTTTCTTGATCGCAACCTTGATAAACCCAAGTGCAATGTTTAGGGTCTTAGGCTTGGTGTAAATGGACAGGGCACCGGAGCCTTGAGCTCGAGTGCAAAAGACTCGCCCCTTACTACTAAGAGCCCAAGAACAAGAGTTCGGGTTTCCATGCTCAAACATAGAGTTATTGGTTTAAGTGTTGATATATAATCAAATTTTGAAAAACAATTTCTTGAATTTTAGCTTTTGTAGGAAATTCCATTGATTAGGGAAACAATTTACGTTGACTTATTTTTGTAAGCAAAATAAACGTCTGAAAACAAGAAAAATATTATTTGAAAAATATTTTCTACAAAACAACAAAATCTAAAATTAATCACTCAAAAGCAGCGAGATATTTATTAACAATATCCTATCAATTGTCATGATACTCAAAAGCATGATATTTGTTAATAAGACCCTATTAATCGTCATTATAATAAGTAATTTTTATTTTTTAAATAGCTAATGTCACATCCTACGGGATAAAAGTATTTCCATAGTTCGGGACCAAAAGCACATGTCGACGAAGTTGTCATTAAAGAAAAAGCAGAAAAGGACAGGGAAAATGTGGAGAGAACGCCGATCTTATCGTCGGTCGAGTTGATCACGGATGTAAGCAAATAGTAAGTCATTTTTATGTGTTCCTATGAGATTGTTGACGATTGGATTTATATATTTTGAGCATGCCAAGCCATGAGTCCTCTCAGGTCGAACACACTTAACTTTTTGTTTTACAGATTTCAGTCGAAAGTTCATTATAAAGTTTGACAAAAAAAGCGTAATATATATTTGAGTCTTGTTAGAGCATGCTCACAAGGCATTTATTAAGTATGCTAATTAAGATATAAATAACTTTTTCAATAATAATTAGTGAATTTTTCAAATAAGGGTATAAAATGGAGCCTTTCTCTTAAATGAAGGTTCGCAATAGACATTATTTCAAATAAAGTCATAAAAGGCTTTTTTAATCACATGACCATAGATAGGGCAATTTTTGTCCCGGTCATTTTTCGTTATTTTCTTTCTTCTTTTCTCTGTTTTTTTTTTTCTTCTTTCTTTTACACTAACCTCCTTTACGCCCAAACAAGCTAGAATGATCGAGATGTGATTTCGATCGAAATTTCGAGATGAAGCACTGTCGCTGTCATTCCACGGGAGATGAGGGACAAAATCAAAGAAAACTGAGAATAATGGAAAGACCCCGTAATTTAGTTTTTCTTTGATTTAAAACTTTTATTTAACTTTTATTTCGAAGGGGAGGGGGTGGACCCCAGCGGATCAAGGACCATCTGTTCCTTTACGACCCGGCATGCTCTCTGCAACACGTGAATCAGATTCCAACCCCCCATTTCTCCGTCCTCCTTTTTTCATCGTCATCTTTTATTTAGAGCTGTCGTTGTCGTTGCTGTCTTTGATTGATGAGATTGAGGTAGTGCTCGATATGCGCATCGCCTATCGCGAACGGGGGGCACTTGGACAGCGACGATAATGACCCTCTCCTTCGACTTTAGTTTTACTTTAATCGACCTGGTTCTTTTATTGTTCATTGGACTTCACGGGTATTATAATTGTTCGACATGAACACCCGCAATTTAACAATAGAAAAATGAAAAAGGAGAGGGTGCGAGAAGGGGCCTAGGAATCCAGACGGGGAAAAAGGATCTCCCTTTTTGGTTATGGTGGGGGTGTTTCTCAAAGTAACTTTGTTGCCATCTTTTCGATGTGCTCTGCTCTCCACCTTCTCCTTTTCCCTCCTTTCCCTTTCTCCCTTCTTCTGTTCTCATTATCTGATTTCGCGGCAAAAATGGCAGTTGGAAATCACGATGGACGGACGCCATTGGACGATTTGATGGAGTCGGGGGGTTGTGTCGCCTGCTTTTTATTTATTTTATTTTATATATTTGACTAGGAGAGATCATCAATAATGGCGCGGCTCCATACGCATCCACCCATATGTCCCGCCCCCTCCTCCCTCGTTTCCTCCCTTTCGTTCATTAAAGATGCTAATAATTGTGTCGCTCCCCCTTCTTCTCGAATTCGTATTTGCGTATTTCGATTTCGTAGTTAGGTACTTCATCTAGCGCGACGGAATGTATTCATGGGTCGTTCTTTGTAATTAAGCGCTCAATTTGCATGTCGCATACGGTCGTCCTCAAACCCATCACATGGTACAATTACTTATTCTTACAATAGCACATGCTTTGTTGGCAATGATGTGAAGAACCCATTAATTTATTGCTTGGTTTTTTTTTTTTTTTTTGAGATGGAACGCCTCTTATATAGTATCTATGTATTTACCGATGCACATTCCTTTCTATGTCTCATGCATAAATGCGGACGTTACTAAACTATTGAGGTAAATAATCGATGTGACTAGAAATTGGCTTAATATTCGTGTTTGGTTGAATCCATGTCAGATCTCGGGAGTAAATTTGTATTTTTTTTCTTTTGTCAGCACATGCCCACGAAATCAATCTCGTTTGGGGTTTACATGAATTATAAAATTACGGGGTCTTGAAGCCTTGAATATAAGGTTATTCGGTAGGTAGAGAGATGTATAGGATTCACACGGGGGATAGCGGAAAGTAAAACGAAGTCAATTATTGATAGCAAGGCCGATGGGACAGGATCTTTTCTTGGAACACTTGTCCGAGGCTCCTCAAACGCAACCCTTCCGCCCGCCCTTTCTCTCTAATTTATGGGTCTGGCCAACCCCAGCGTAAAAACTTCGGGGAACGTGGAATTTTACTTTATCCGATGATGTTTTGGTACCTTTTCTAGAAGAGAGAGGGAGGGGCATGATGCTCTCGGAAAGAAGATGAACTATCGTGAAGAAAACTAGAGAAATCTGGAAATTTTGTATATTCAGTCTATGTTATGATGTACAATTCTTCTGTAATTATAATACAGAGATGAAATAATAAAAGGCAAAGAAATATTTGTGTAATCACAATAAATCAGAATCTAATCTCAATCTAAAGATCCTAAATAATTTATGTACAATTAAGATCAATTAAGATACCGAGTGTATCTCCCAGGATTGGGTTTGGTGCATATCTTCCAACACTCCCCCTCAAGCTGGTGACTGGTAGATATCCAAGACGCCTAACTTGCTCAATAGATATATATGTTGTCTTTGACATATGGGCTTAGTGAAGATATCGGCTGGTTGCTCTACTGTTTCAATTCCTCTATTCTCAATTATTGCTTCTTGAATATTTTCTCGACTAAAATGACAATCCATTTCTATATGCTTCGTTCTTTCATGTACTATGGGATTTGCTGCAAGTTTGAGTGCCGCATTGTTGTCACAAAACAACCTAATCGGACCCTTCAAATTTATCCCAAGATCCCCAAGTAGTCCCCGTATCCATATGATTTGACAGGTAGTTTTTCCATAGCTCGATATTCTGTTTCGGCTGAAAACAATGATACGATTGCTTGCTTCTTGGTTTTCCATGAAAGAAGAGAATCTCCAAGTTTTAATGCAAAAACCTATAATGGATCGTTGACTCATAGGACAAGTCGCATAATCTGCATCATAGTATGCCGACATTTCCATATTGCATTCTTTGGATAAAAGAATCCCTAGTCCTAGGCACTTCTTCAAGTATTTCACGACCTTTAAGGCAACATTCAAGTGAGATAACTTTGGGCTGTGCATGAACTGGCTGAGAGTTTGCACTGCATATGGTATGTTGGGTCTGATCATAGTCAAGTATATGAGCTTCCCAACAAGCTTCTGATAACCTGAAGGATCATTGTGAATAGGATCATGATTCTCAGATATCCCAGCATCATAATCCTTGGTGGTCAATTTTGTATTTTGCTCAATTGAATGACCGATGGTTTGCATCCCGACAGACCTACCTCTGATATAGTCTCCAACACAAACTTCCGTTGACTAAGAGAAATCTCGCGATCAGATCGAGTAATCTCGATTCCAAGGAAGTATTTGGGTGCTCCCAAGTCTTTAATGTGAAAAGTAAAGTGCAAATATTACTTGAATCTCTCTATTGCAGTTCTATCATTTCCCATGATGAGGATATCGTCAACATATATCATTAGATAAATAGATGACGTACCTTGAGTCAATGTGAACAAGGTGTAATCATATTTGGACTGTTTGAAACCTGCAGAAGTGAGAGCATTGGCAAATTTGGCATATCATTGCCTGGAAGCTTGCTTAAGACCATAGAGGGATTTACAGAGACGACATACTCTATTCTCCCCTGTTTCCGTAATCCTTGAGGAATATCCATGTAGATTTCCTCATCTAAGTCTCCATGCAGAAAAGTGTTATGTACGTCTATTTGATGTAATGGCCAATCATTAATAGATGCAACAGATAGGAAGGATCTTACGGTTACATCTTTGGCAACAGGGGAAAAGGTTTCATGGTAGTCAAAACCTTCTCGTTGAGTAAATCCTTTGGCCACCAATCGAGCTTTGTAACACTCAATGGACCCATCAACGCGATATTTAATCTTGTAAACCCATTTGCATCCAATAGGTTTCCTATTTGGTGGTAGATTGACCAAATCCCAAGTCTTATTTGCAGTTAGTGCCTACAATTCAGCTCCCATAGCTTCTTGCCATCTTGGATCTTTAGCTGCTTCTTCATAAGTAGATGGCTCGATGTCCTCTGATATTCGACTCACGCAGCATCTATGTTCTGGTGAAAGTCTATGAAACAAAACATAAAATGATATTGGGTAGTTAATACCTGGTGAGTTGATGGATGCACAAACATAATCTTTTGTCCAAGCTAGCGGTCGTGTAGAGCGACCAGATCGTCGAGGAGGATCCGCTCGAGAGTTGAGGATATTTCTGTATTGCCAATTTCATTGGAAGACTCTTCCATCATTGAGGAATTTTCTTAAACGACATTTTCAGCAATTTTGGTGCAGAAATCTCAGGAGAGATTGGAGTCATCATTGGAACAATTTGTTCTGGAGTTCCTGTCACAAAATATTCGGTATTTGAAGATTCTTCCATAGATAGTGACTTACCAGAAGTGTTTGGTGTCTCTCTTGAAGAATCCCCTTCCTTGAAAGGAAAAACATCTTCGTGAAAAATGACATCTCTGTTGATGAAGAATTCCAATGTTGACTGATCTAGGACACGATACCCCTTTTGTAAATTCGGATAATCCATGAAGATGCAACGTCGAGCTCGAGGGCCCATTTTGTCTCGAGGACCCAAAACGGTAGCGAAGCACCGGCATCCGAATATCCTTAAATGCCCCAATTCTGGTTTCTTCTTGAAAAGTAACTCAAATGGAGTTTTTCCATTGAGTACATGAGTTGGCATACGATTGATGAGATATGTTGCAGTAATTATGCATTCACCCCAATAATTTTCCGAAATAGACACCTGAAATTTTAATGCACGTGCAATTTTCAATAGGTGGTGATGCTTACGCTCCACTACTCCATTCTGTTGTGGAGTATAGATGCAAGAACTTTCATGGAGAATCCCATGAGATGATAAGAGAAAATTGCAATCATTGTTGAAGAACTCCTTTCCATTGTTTGTCCTAACTCGTTGAATAGATCTTCCAAATTGGTTCTTGGATAGATCAATGAAAGTTTTCAAATGTGAGAAAACTTGTCCTTTTGATTGCATCAGAAAAACCTAGGTGGCATGAGAATAATCGTCCACGATTGTCAAGAAATAGCGTGACCCATCATGATGTTGGGTATGGTAAGGACCCCATACATCCATGTGAATTAAAGAAAAAATGTGCGTTGCACGATTTTTACTAAGACCAAAAGGAATGCATGATTGCTTTGTAATGGGACATATTTGACATTTAGAGTAAGGAAATGAAGCACTATGACCCAATCGTGAATGCAAAAGATAGTCTTTATCATTGGTAGTCATGTTACACAATGATATTTTATTTGAAGGAAATGAGGACAAATCAAAATTACTTGGAAAATTTCTCCATAGAAACAATCCTTCAAAAAGACTACCCAAGCCCATCACTCTGCCAATCGAAGGGGCCTAAAAGAAGCAAGTGTTAGAATCAAACAATACATGACATGAATTTTCTCTGTAGACTTTGGATACAAAAATAAGATTGAATCGAAATTTTGGGAGGTAAAGGACACTTTGGAGTATGATTTGTGGGCTAAGTTTGACTAATCCAGTGATTTTGACATGAGTAACATTCCCATTTGGCAATTGGACAGTAATAGGAAATTCTAGGTTCTCATGTATATCTGAAAATAATGCCCTTTCGTAAACAATGTGATCACTTGCCCTAGAATCAATTATTCAGGATTTTCTAGAAATATTATTAATCGGTAGTGAGAAATACTTGAGAAATTACCTCCTTTGCTTGAGGTGTCTAATTTTTGTATTGCTTGCATAAGTTGTTGGTATTGATCATTTGTTATGGACCGATCAACATTAGAACCACCAACCTGATAAGCCACATAAATTTCCTTCTTTTTTCCTTTCTCTCCAGATTTACCGTGCAATTTCCAGAAATTTTCCATTGTATGATATGGCCTTATGCAAAATTGACAATATAATTTACCCTTTCTTGGATTAAAATTTTTCACGGATGCCAAAAAAATTCCTCCACCGTTAGATGCTGAGAAAAATCACCACCGTCGGATGCCTTCCCAGTCGCTCCATCTCCATCGTTGGATTTAGTCGAGTAGATAGGTCCTTTTGGACCGTCCGATCAGCGCGATAGATCCGTGTTCATTCCTCCTCTTTTAAGGAGGCAAGAATCTTCGGGCGACCAAAACCCTAGCCCTTCGTCTTGTGCCTCTTTTTCGTGCGTTAGGGTTTTCGATCCCCAATTTCGTCGCTCGCCGTGACTGGCCAGAGCGAAGCTCTCTCCTCCTTTCGCCGAATCTGACGAAGCAAGCCTCTGGCTTTCTTCCTGGATGGCTAATTGAAAGATCCATCCAAGGGGCGGCACCGGTTCCATGGCCAATATCTGCGAGCGAAACGTCAGGTAAGAGTTGTTCAAGATTAATAAGAATCGGGTCACCTTTTCCCTTTCTTTCATCGACCGGTACTGTGTGAGTGTCTCCTCTGGTCCCTCGAGCTTCTCTTCTACGGCTTCGAGGTCGTTCCACAGGGATGACGGTTTGTTGTAAGAGGTCGTGATGGTCATGTTCCCCTATTTTAATTCACTAAGTTCCTGTAAAAGGGAAAAAAATCGTGCCTGATCTAATTTGCCGTACATCTGTTTGATGTTTTCCCACATGGTCTTCGAGTCTTCTGTTGGTGGAAGGCCAGCTGTGACTTCTGGGGAGATGCAATTGCCGATCCATGTCCTTACGAGTTGGTTGCATTTCCTCTAGAATCGGGCTAGTTGAATTGGTTGCATTTCCTCCAGAATTGGGCTAGTTGCTCATCGGCAAGAATCGGAACTGCCCCATCGAGGAATCCATCCTTATCCTTCGTCACAAGGGCGCGTCGGAAGTCTTGGAACCACCTGGTGTAATTCTCTAGTCCGGTTAACTGCAGGTTGATCAGCTTCAACTCAGGGCCGTCGGATGTTGAGACATGCAGGGGATCACTAGGCTCTAGTCGCTTGGTGACGGCAACGACGGGGAACGGCATGAATCCGGGTGCAAGGTTCGGGTAGGGATTTGTCCCTTAACCCGATTTGCTCTACCTAAATTGATAACCCGCATTTGAAAATCCCGGGTAGGGATTCATTCCCATACCCGGTTCTCCAGACCCGCTTACCTGCTCCAGTCTAGGGGTCAGGTTTGCCCTATTCACGGCTGGTGAGCTCCCCTTGGATTAGGCGTGGGCTCCCTGGTGGCCTACATAAACAGGCAATGATGTATTTGGGCTTGGCTTGAGATACAATGGGTAAGGTACCCATTGGAAAGGTTGGCACGCAATGGGTTGCCTCAAACCAAATTGAGCCTGTGTGGGTCTCCATTGAACAAGCTGAGCCTGGAGTGTTTGTTGTTGTGTCGCTACAGGGAAACTTTGGATCTGTGACGGTGGTGAAGCTTCTGCGGTGGACTAGTTGTCAGCCATTGGAGGTAAAAAAACAGAAGCCCTTGTCTTCTTCCTCGAGAATGATTCCTATACCAGATGGAGATCTGTTATGTGGCTTAGATCTCCTTTGGTGGGCAATCAGGACCGGAAGCGAGGAAATGTCAAAAGCCGAAGCTCTAATACCATGAAAGAAGATGAACTATCGTGAAGAAGACTAGAGAGATCTGGAAATTTTGTATATTCAGTCTGTGTTCTAATGTACAATTCTTCTGTAATTATATTACAGAGATGAAATAATAAAAGGCAAAGAAATATTTGTGTAATCACAATAAATCAGAATCTAATCTCAATCTAAAGATCCTAACTAATTTATGTACAATTAAGATCAATTGAGATACCGAGCGTATCTCCCCGGATTGGGTTTGATGCATATCTTCCAACTTCCAATGTCCCGAGAAAATATCGTCTCCATTCAGATAGCTCGACAAGACACTTGTCAGGAAATGTGCTGTCATGCAATAATTATCGCGCAGAAGGTTCTCCAAGACAGATAGTTTTTTCCACTGGACCAGACAAGGCCGTCTTTGATTGGGGACAAGACTAGGGATGAGCATGGTCCGGATTAGGTCGCTCCACCCCCTAACTCTAAGATCAATCCGCACAGTGCTGGTATTTAATTTTTGGGACTAAGGACAAGTCCTATTAAGCTTGGGACCGAGAACCGGACCAGACCGACCCAATTGGTTTGGTTCCAGGGTCAACCCGGGACCAACTAATAATTTTTTATTTCATTTTTTGTACTCCTTGAAAGGGCAACCAAGGACTATACTAACCCAATGGGTTCGATGATGAGCAAGGTCAGCTAAGAAAGGCAAATGGTGAGGGTCAAGTGGGGTGAGCATCAAACAGAATGAGCATCGAATGTTAAGCAGGGAGCAACAAGCCAAGCAAGCATCGAGCGGCGAGTGGCACGAATCACCCAAAGTGAGCGAGGGCGAGCGGAGAAATTGTTTTTTTTTTCGATTTTAGCAAATGAAAACTAAGAAGATAAATAAGACATAAGAGAACGAATACTAGAAGAAGATGCCATAAAGTGCATTTTTGGACGTCGTGAGGACTCCTCACAAAAACATTTTCCTCTTTCGTAAATTATGACTATTGATATCGTAAAAGACATTAAAAACCTAAGTTATTAAAGAATAATGTAAAATTACTTGAGCTCATCACTAAAGAGCTGTTTAATGTTGTTGACGCCATTTATTTTAAGGTTTTCTCTATATAAAAAAAATTATGAATTATATATATAGAGTCAGGGTTGCTCCGGATTGGACCGACCCGAAACTGTCAGGACCGAGGATCGACCGCATAGTGCTGGTCCAAGAATTCTAGGATCAAGGACCAACCCAGTCTCCTTGGGAACCGAACTAGGATTGGTAGGGTTGGGCTGGTCCAAGGTCGGTCTAGGGTTGACCTTGGACTGATGCTCACCCCAAGACAAGATAGAGTAGCTCCCCTCATCAGCCGTGTCTTCGAGGGCACGAGTTGCTTTGGGAGGTCTTTCAATGTAGTGAAATTTTGTCAATTCGCCTTAATTCGAATGTGTAGTATAGTCAGTTGATGCTTACAGCAAATGATAGTTGCTTTAGGATATAGATGGCTAGGATCGGATGGGTTACGAGTTAGCAGCACTTGCCATAAATAGGAGTGGTCTCGATTGCTGGCCCTTGATGTATCTTGTTGGAATTTAAGTCGGCGGAAGACAACTTACCTTTATCCGATGCGCAAGCAAAAATTAACCCTGGAACGAACGTTGAATTGCGGATGAATCACGAACAAAATTACTTCACTTTGGTCTAAATGCAATCACAAGGAAAGCATCCGATTTCCACGGCGTAAATGCAAATCGTTCTTGTAAAGGATGAAATTGAAAGCCTTATCTCTTTGATTGATGAAGGGGAGAGAAATTTGGTGCATATGTTTTGCCAACAACAACCATCAACTGTTGTCTTCAAATGGCATTTATACATCTCCATTCATGCCCTTTCAAAGAGGTGCTTTTTCATCGTAGCTTATCAAGGCCAAACGGTGCATTCCAATCGCACCCCATCATAGGCCAAACGGTGCTTTTCAATCGCACCCCATCATGGATGTACTAACTAAAGTACAACATCTCCCACTCAGACACGATGAGCTTGATAGCGTTCTATCAAGAATATAAGGCATTCAATATTCATCAACTTTACAAAACAATTCATACTGGCAAGTAAGCCGTGCGACCAGTGAGTACACCTGCGCTTGGAAGCTCAAATTATGCACCTGTTAGGGATGACATAATGGCTACAACCCCAAAAAAGAAATAAAAATTTATGTCTCATAGTGCCCCATATATATTTTGTTACATCAATTCAAGTATACCAATCCCTTAAAGGCTATACTTGATTATTCTCAAAACACTATAAAATAACAATTATATCCGCAATCACATAAGGCGATATAATTGGTTGACCTGTAAATACATGTGATAGATGTATAACAACAATAGTCTTCCTTCGCACTCACGTCTCTCTCCATTTCAGAACAATTGCTTTCCTTAGACACGATCCATAAAGCCATATCTATTCATGACCACTGGTAACATGCTAAGGTAGCAACATTGATCTTTCATTTCGAGAACATAGTCAGAAGTAACATATGGCACAAATTGAGGTAAATTATAAATTACCTCAATGGCTCACATGATGAGTAAATAGGGATAATTTTACTCACCTTTCCTTGTCGGTCGAACAATGCACATGTAGTATGAATTACATGCTATAGTGAATTTCTCTTTCTATAAGAGCGTATGTCATTTCTTAAATATATTCACTATACGGATCTTAGCCTAAATATAGTCACGTGCTTCTCATATACTCATGTTTAGCTTGAGTGCTATATCAGCTCGCTTTCTATAGCGCCTAATTAAGTACTCGCATCCAGCATCTTACAAGCATACATGATTGTGGTACTATCATGTTCAGTCTTATTATAAACAAATTACAGACCTCATCTTGACTCCAATCAATGCGACATATTTTATATACCAGACTTACTCTTCAGCATTTATTTGCACATAACGTCTCATTTCAACGTGCTGACTATAATACTTGAGGCGATTGCTCGTGTGAATGAGCCAATCATTGCCTGCTGACATACTTTCCAATAATATATGTGTGCTTGTGCTAGTCTTATAATGGATTTGTACTTCTTGATAAAACATCAAGTCATTAATAAACAAACAAGTACAATACATATGTCCACAAATACATAAAACAATGATCCTCTACAATAATACATATCACATTCTACGCAATCCTAGTGACATCCCGTGGGTCAATAATATATCTCTAGGAATAGCCTTCGTAAATGGATCAACAACCATTCTATTTGTTGAAATGTATTGTAGGACCACTTTTTTCTGTGCTATAATATCTCTGATGAAGTTATTCTTTATGTCAATGTGTTTCGTCCTTCCATGATACTTGGGATCTTTCACATAGGCAATGGCTACTTAACTATTGCAATAAACTGTCATCGGTCTTGGAATATCAGTGACAGTGGCTAAATTTTTCAAGAAACGTTTTAGCCATACTGCTTTTTGTATTGTGGCAGAACATGTAATAAATTTTGCCTCCATAGTAGACAAGGCTATGCATGTCTGTTTCTTGCTATTTCAAGAAATTGCACCTCCATTGAGCAAGAACACATATCTAGAAGTCGATTTACGCTCATCCAAGTCTCCACCCCAATTAGCATCAGAATAACCAAATATGCGTAAATCATTCCTTTGGTAACAAAGTCGATAGTTCATGGTGCCCTTCAAGTATTCAAGATCCTCTTCACTGCTTTCCAGTGTACTTGATCGAGATTTGATTGATATCGGCTCACCAATCCCACGGCATAACATATGTCGGGTCAAGTACACATCATAGGATACATCAAACTTTCGACTGCACTAGCGTAAGGAACAATTTCCATTACTTTATTTTCTTTTGAAGTCTTAGGACACATCTCAGTACTTAGGCCTTCACCTTACATGACAGGGGTATCAATGGGATTACAGTGTTGCATATTGAAACGATAAAAAATTTTCATAATATAAGACTCTTGTGATAAAGTAAGGAGTTTCCTTGATCGATTTCTTTCGATCTTAACTCCTAATATATAAGCAGCTTCTTCCATGTCATTCATTTGAAAATTGGATGATAACCATTCTTTTATGGTGATAACCAAAATCTTGTCATTTCCAGCCAACATAATATCGTCCATATAAAGTGATAAAATCACAAATTTATCTTTGGACCGCTTGACATATACACAATGATCTTCTTCGATCATCGTGAAACCAAAAGTTGTTATGCCTCGATGAAAACGAAAATACCACTGTCTAGATAATTGCTTAAGGCCATATATTGAGCGATGAAGTTTGCAAACTTTATGCTCTTGACCTTTAGCTATGAAACCTATTGGATGTTTCATATAAATTTCCTTATCTAGTTCTCCATTGAGAAATGATGTCTTTACATCCATTTGATGTCATTCAAGGTCCAAATGTACAACGATGGCTAGAATAAGGCATATTGAGGCAAACCTTACAATTAGTAAAAAGGTTTTCTCATAGTTTATACCATTTTATTGAGTATAACCTTTCGCCACAAGATGAGCCTTATACTTTTTAATGGATCCATCCGCCCTTTGCTTAATCTTAAAGATTAATTTGTTTCTAATGACCTTACGATTGGGTGGTAGATTAATCAAGTCCCAAACGTGATTTGTCCTCATTGACTCCATCTCATCTTCCAAAGCTTCTCTCCATTCTTTCTTATTAGAGGATGAGAGAGTCTCTTGAATAGTCTTAAGCTCGGCATAATCTTTCTGAGCAATCATAAATGCTTCCCTTTCAATCTCAAAACGACGACGAGGAATACTTTTACGATTAGTTTTACGCAATTGAATTTCTCTTGAATTCAATTCGCTAGACGATGTAACACTCTCACTAGGTCTTGTATGTTGAGATAAATCTTCATTTCCCTCTACAACATTAGTGGGTGTGTTATTAAAATCTTCCATCTCATATAATTGGAAATTCTTATCAATCTCACCACTACTAGGAAAATTGTTCTCCAAGAACGTGACATCTCATGACTCCATTTTGGTCATACTCCCATCAGTTTGTTCACTTATGAACACGTACCCTTTGGAGTGTTCATAATATCTTATAAAGATACATTTTTTTCCTTCTAGGGCTTAATTTGCCATATTTATGAGAAGATTCATGAACATAAGATGCACATCCTTATGGACGTAGAATACTCAAATCTAGTTTCCTACCAGTCCATAATTCATAAGAGGTGGAAGTGATCGATTTTGCGGGCACTCGATTAAGTACATAGGCAGCAGTCAACAATACATCTCCCCAATAGAAGATAGGTAAATTTGTTTGTGTAGACCTAACAATTTCTAATAGAGTTCTATTCCTTCTCTTAGTTACCCTATTTTGTTGTGAAGTACTAGAAATAGTCAATTGTCATACAATTCCATTTTCATCACAAAGAGCCTTGAATTACTCCGATATATACTCCTGTCCGTGACCGGTTATCAATGCCTTTATTGTTTTGTTCAACTGATTTTCTAGCAACGTTATTTATCATCTAAAGTAGTCTAATGCTTCTGACTTATGGGAGATCAGAAAGATATAATCGAAATGCGTGAAATAATCTATGAAAGTAATGAAATATGAGGCTCCATGCCTCGCCCTCACATTCAAAGGACCGCAAATGTCAGAATGTATGAGTTGCAATGGGAATTTAGCTCTAGTCTCTTTACCGAATGGTTTTCTAGTTGCTTTTTCCGCTAGACAATGTTCACATACAGATAGATTAACATTAGTGAGTGACCCTACAAGACCTTCTCTAGCTAATCTTTGCATTTTTTGCAACCCAATGTGACCTAATCTAGCATGCCAAGTACTTGCATCAATCTCAACATTACTAAAAAATGCAATTAAAGAAAAAAACCATTAACATTAACATTGTACTAATCATAGTCAATATCTAATACCATAAAACCATTCGATACATGACTTGAACCATAATAAACCATTCCATACAAAATGTCAACACAATCACCATGAAAATTTAATACATAACCTAGGCTAAGAAGAACAACTATGGAAACCAAGTTTCGTCGAATATTCGGAGGATAAAGGACATCATGTAGGAATAGACTTCGACCATCACGTAAAATTAATTTACATGTGCTGATACCCTTCACTTCAACTCTTGAGTTATTTCCAACATATATCTATCTTCTTCAAGGCTGTATCCGACGATATTCCATAAATGCTTCTCGGTCTCTAGCTACGTGGTCTGTTGCTCATGAGTCTACAATCCATATTGGATAAGATTCAACAAGCATTATAGTACTAGAAACAAAAGCATTACTTAAAGTAATTGAGTAATAGGGTACCTTTTTCGGCTTAGTGCATTCACGAGTAAAGTGACCCATCTTACCATAATTGTAGCACTTCATCTTGGCCTTGTCCTTCTTCCCACCATGCTTCTTGCGTTGGAAGGTCTTAGCCCTTTTAGGTGCATGATCAGTCTTCTTCCCTTTGTTGTTGAATTGAGAATTCCTTTTGTGCTTGAAGCCCGAAGCTTTGCGCAAACTCGATTTAGCAACATAAGCATGAGTAGAGGATTTTGCAGACTTTAGGCGCTCATTCTCTAATTCCAAATGATGCGTTATATCATCAAAAATGATAATATTTTCATTATGCGTCATATTGATCTTCATATGCTCCCAATTGCCAGGAAGAGACTTTATGACAGCCTGAACCTGCTGTTCATCAATAAAGGAGTAACCTGCCTATTTCAGCTCACGACTCATATTTGACATCTCCCGAAGATGCTGCATCATCGTTATATTTGGGCGTTTTCGGTATGTGTCAAACTTGATAGTGAGTCTCCTCAGCTTAGTGGCAGATGTACCCCTAAACTTATCTTTCAAGGCAACCCACATTATCTGAGCTTTATTATAACTTTCAAACTCACACATGAGATCATCTTGCATACAGCTCAGCAATGTGATGCGAGCAATGCTATTCTTCTTTTTCCAAGTTTGATAAGCTTCTAGATCTCTCTTGTGTTGAGCTGAAGTTCCATGCTCAGGTTCATCCATGGTGTGGTTGAGGGTTTCCAAAACCTCTTGCTCCTCAAGGATGTACTAAACCTTTCGGTGCCAAATATCATAATTGTCACCGTTCAGCTTCTCACCTTTATTGAGGTCAGTCACAATGGTCTTGGAAGTCGATGCCATAATCAATTGCTATAATATATTGACATAATAGACGCAGAATCAATACTAACACATTTTTCAGAGTAACACATTTAATTTGCAGCAAAAACAAACTAAATTAATGATAATTCAACAAAAGACACAGAAAAAAAAGTTCATTACGTTCCCAATCAACTTCTATGTATGATTGTTCTATTATCATTAATTAGTTTAATTTGCGCAAATTTTAAGTTCTAGGTGAGAACTCTTTCGAATTCTACCAACCTACGAACTCCCACTAGGAAAAGTAATTACATGATCTCATGTAATTTTTACATTTTTCCATTAACACAAAAGCATAGCATGATATAAACCATCGTACAAAAAGCAATCATGCTGCAACTACAATCAAATCCACAATTCAAAATCTAATAGAAAAACAAGGATTTCCTACCATTGTTCGAATTTTCGTGGAACTAGTAAATTGCAAGTATATTAATCTAAATATATGCTACCATCGAACCTAGCTCTACACAATATATATGACATCACTTCCATATAGGCTAGCTACTGTATTTCCTAAAGTATAAGAAAATACAAGCTAAAAATGAATAAACTATGCATTAAACCCCTAAAAATACGCATACTTAGGGTTCTCTACACATTTTCATACCTTTAAAAAATTCAAAATTCAAAAATAATTATACTACAGTGTAGAGCACATCCATATGAACCCAACGCCTCTGACCATGCTTCAACTGGACCTCCCATGCGCCCTCACATGCCGCCTGAGTGCGCGGCGCACGTGGCGCACGCGCCAGCAAGCCCAAAAGCTCCCGATCGATCCAACCGGTCTGATCTTTGATTGGTCAACGGTCAATAGGTTGGGTCGGGTCAACGGGTCGGGTTGGGTCACCGATCGGGTCGAGTCGGGTCGTTGGCCGGTGACCAGCCGGCCAACTGCCGTCGGCGCTGACGCCATCCTAGCGGTTACCGACCGTTGGATGACGTCATCTGTGACGTCATCACGCGTCGTGTCGCTCCGCACAACGCACGCGTGATGTGCACGCGTCGGTTCGCCAACCAGCACGTGTTGCACATGCGTTGGCATCCTCAGCATGTCAAGTGCGTGAGGCCCACGCGTAGTGGCTTCTGGCCGTGCGTGTGGGCGCGTTCGACCTCCTCCGGTTGCACTCGAACCACCGTCGAACTCTTCTCGACAAATACTTTCACCATGTATATTCAAAATTTGATTTTTGCCAAAAAAATATTTCGAAAATTGGCCAAAACCGCACGGATGCACGCAACCCCGAACCTATTCTTCACTTTGGTTCGATTTTTCAACGATTCATATATCAATTTCAATTAATAAACATCCAACCAGTGTAGATATCATACTCTTGATCTCGATATCAAATGGTAAATTGAAAAATTCGATGAAAAACAAGGCAGAAACCACGACCGGGCTCTGATACCAATGTTAGAATTTAAGTCAGCGGAAGATAACTTACCTTTATCCGATGCGCAAGCAACAATTAATCCCGGAACGAACGTTGAATTGTGGATGAATCACGAACAAAATTACTTCACTTTGGTCTGAATGCAATCACAAGGAAAGTGCCCTTTCCACGACGTAAATGCAAATTGTTCTTGTAAAGGATGAAATTGAAAGCCTTCTCTCTTTGATTGATGAAAGGGAGAGAAATTTGATGCGTATGTTCTGCCAACAACAACCATCAACGATTGTCTTCAAATGGCATTTATACATCTCCCTTCATGCCTTTTCAAAAAGGTGCATTTCCATCGTAGCTTATCAAGGCCAAACGGTGCATTCCAATCGCACCCCATCATAGGCCAAACGGTGTGTTCCAATCACACCCCATCATAGACGTACTAGCTAAATTACAACATATTCGAAGATCATTGGTCCGGTTTCGCATTTGTTTGTGGGCAATTCCTTGCCTGTGCTGTGACAGAACGGTCGTGGGGCAACATGCACTAAACTACTTGGCCCCGACGACAACTGCGTTCTGTATTCAGCAGGCGAAATCAACATTTCGGAGAGGCGGTCGTCATTAAAAAATTGCCGGATAATCGGGGGTCACAATCCCAGGTATGAAGGAACAAAGATGGGGGCAGGAAACAAATTCTCGAGCATTATTTCCTCTTAATCTCCGAAATCGAACCGAGAAGATAAGAATGAAAATGTAGCAGCATAATCACGCATATGAATATGAGGAGAAGTTAAAGTACAGCAACCCAAGTTCCGGCTGCAAAAACTCGATAACACTTCATTTCCTATTCAAGTCGTAGTTCCCAATCGCCACTAATCCATCATCAGCTCGACACAAGTTAAGAGCAATTACAGGTACCTTACAAGGCTAGGAACAAACAAGAGACAGAACAAGGCCCAATCCACCACAAGCGAAGGCAAGTCTTAGCCCTGCGAACCTGGGTAGTTTGGACAGCCAGTGAGTACTAAAAAATTCCTACGTCGATGCAAAACTTCAAACGTCACAGGCTACCAACCGACACGTACAGACGCTTTTTAACATCGCCTAAGATTCCAATATTACTATACATCAGCTTGAGTTCTGCGGGATATAAGGCAGTCAATGTTATTAGTAACGTAGCTTGGGGCGAAACCTGACTGAAAAATAAGCAGGTGCACCCCTCACCTTGCTGTGAGGATCTGGATCGTCTGTTATGTAAGCTGATCTGTGGAGTTGGCCACTCTTCACTGTGGCATCATGTCCCCTTATGACACAAACATCTGATTTTCGGGGCTGTCAGGGGTCAACTTGACAGTTGAGCAGCCCATTCCAGTGTCACCTGAAAAGTTGCATGATCAATTTAACTTGCCATTTATCAATTGGAAAGCATGAAAAGTCATGTTAAGTGAAGTTGGAGAGGTGTTACTTTGGAATGAGTCGGTGGATGACCGTGCTGGTGATGAACTCCTCTTCATGTCATAATGGATTACCGTTGACATCTAAATTTTGGCGATCCGATCAATTATTTATTGCATAGAAAATTATGGGTTAATTTTATCATTGAAAAAAAATATTAATGGCATATCATACAAATTTAGATGCATTTATTTTTAGTTTGCATGTTTTGCATTTTATTTATTGGGCCGGTGGTGTATAGGTTCGAATTAATGTTTCTGAGCTCTAGTTTGGCAGGCTGGGCTAGGCCAACGAAAGAAGCAAATTAACCCAAGCCCGTTTTTTTAATTAATTATTTTGTGAAAAATTGAGATTTGATGCGATATTACAATTGATTTTTGAAATTTAAGAAAATCGCATTGCAATCTTATCTTCAGCAATAGGCGATAAAATCAATAGAGGATATTCGGGAGATAAGGAGAATACAAATATTTTTGTGATCAGGAGGTTATTGGCAATCTTTTCATTATATGAAATATTCACAAAAAGATTGCAATTTTTTTTTTTTGTCTATAAAAGAGTGTGTACATAGGGTTTTTAGGGGGGGCCGCGATTTTCGAAAAAATTTCAGAGCAAAAAATTCGTACGAGCAAGAGAAAAGAATTCGTGCAAGAGAGAGAGAGTGAAAAAGAAGAGTGGGAAAGGAACTTTCGTCCATTTTCGATTAAGAGAAAAAGGCTTTTCTCTTTTCTTTCCTCTGACAAGGCAAAGAAAAAGAAAGAAGCAAGTGCAGCAGCAACAGCGAAACAGGGAGAAGGAGCGTGGTAAGTGACGTGAGGGAGCAGTAAAAAAGAACAAAAAAAAACAAGAAAAGAAAAGCAAAACACAGCAACTGTTCATCTTCTCCTCCGCGACCTTCGCCCGTCCGCGCCATCCATTGAGCTGCACCGGCCGCCGCACCAGAACCGCCTCGCTCCGAAGCCCACCGCACCTCCGCACGAGCACCACCGCGATCTGCGGACCCAACGCCAGCAGTCCGCCGACCGCGTCTCAGATTGCCCGGCACTCGTCGCGCCTCAACCAGCGTGACTCCGCCTCTGCAGCAACCGACGCCACCGCGCCTCTGCACCCGCGAGCTCGCCCCGACGCCACTACTCACCACCACCGCTGCGACCCGCGACCCTGCTGCTTGCCGATCTCCCTGTTCTCGCCGTGCTCGACGCCGTGGCCCCCGAACCCACCTCTGCAGATCGCCCTTCGTCAGTCTCTGCCGCGCCTTCACCCAAGTCGGACTGTTGCCCTTCCAACCCGACGCCCCTGCGGAGCCTCCGTCAGACGCCGCGCCACTATCCCTGCTCCGCCTGACACTGTCATCGCGCTCGCGTCACCCTCTGCCTAACCGATCTGCTCCGCCATGCAGCAGCCCACACTGGACGCCATATCTCCGCCGGTCCCCTCGCCGAAGCTCCGATGCCGGCCACCGTCTGCCCGGCGCCGACCAACCTGCTGCCCCATTTTCCTTAGGTTGCTTGCTTTTATTTTAATTTTTATCTTTCATTTATTTTATGTTATTTTTTTATTTTATTTTTCAAGTTTTGCTATTATTGTACCAATTAGAACATTGGGAATTGATTTTTGTTTTATTACAGTCATCATCCGCAGGATGTTGTTCAAAATTGTTGTAATCATTAATTTGATCCGTAAGATATCGGATTATTTTTTTAATTATATTAATTTTTAGGTATTTTTGATAGTATTTTAATTGTTAAATCATTATAATTATTAATTTGATCCGTAAGATTTAGGATAAGATTTTTAATTATTTTGAACATTTTTTATATGTTGTGATGCTTAGGGTTAGAGTAATCATTTTTTATATCTTGATTGTTTAGATGTAATTGCTTGACTTGAAAAAAAAACACTAAAAAATATAAAAATCAAAAATCAAAATATTGCATCGAGTATGTTAGGATTCCATTTTTAGATTGCATGTTTACATAATTTTTGGAATAGATTAGGATTTGATTTAATTTTTTATAGATAAGGGCTTAGATAATCTTTGCACACTCTAAAAAAATAGTCTTCTAAGATAGGATAGGGTTTAAGTCAAACTGATCCTTAAAATAAATTAGAAAATTATTCATTTTAGATAGTTTAATTATGGTTTTTATTACTTCCAAATTTCAATAAGAAATACAAAAATATTAGGTGCATGTTAATTAGTTTGCATAATAGGTTCATTTAATTAGAATTGGCTTGTTAATAAAGTTAGGTCATGAAGTTAAAATGCACGTTTCAATTTCAAGATAAAAGAAAATCCAAAAAATGCTTTGTGTGTTTATTTCTTTTAATGAAAGTCTTTTGATTGTTTAATAGTGACTGAGCATTCGTGTGATCACCATTTTGCATGATAGAGATTTATGTTAAAATAAATCCAGTTGTCTGCAAAAACATTTTTGAAATTAAAAAAAAAAAGGTACCAAAATGGTATTAGAGAAATCTAGTATAACCAAGTCCCCGTACCCATAGTCTCTGGTTCATAAGAGTAAAATAATCCTCCCATTATTTTACTTATGTATCTAATCGACCTACCATAAACTGATTAGTGGTGACTCCTAAATAATAATCATTTGCATGCTAAATATTTGAATCTTCAGTCACAAATTGATATGGGCTTGGGAGAACCTGAGTTAAGTCTAGGTTTAACAATCCATTAACTAAACTCTAGGTGATTCATCCGAAAAAATAGGCCGCGACAGACTACTCCACAGCCAACAAAAAGAAAACAAGTAGTAGTATAAGGCCATCAAGAACCAATTAGACGAACAAGGCATGTATGGGCATTTAGCAGAATCGATATGAGACAATTACGTTAGTCGCATAATTACAAGAACCCAAATAAATGTCAAGATCAGGTCACAACTCCCACCTTTTGGGGTTTTCTCTCATTTTTTGCTTACTAATGAGTCATGCATAGCGAGACATTCAATGTTTTAATGGTTAGGCTGCAACAGTCATCGACGACTATTGTTGGCTAGGGCCTTTTTCTGCTACTGCATGATTTGCCTTTCCATAATTTTCTAAGAAATTTTACATTAACTAATGTAGAATTACATATAGGTGCTAGTGAGATTAAACATGGATACTGTCTCTCCAAAGCGTAAAATACAAGCATACTTCAGGAACAAATGCATAATGGTTTTGTATACGTAGGTTAAGTAGAAGGAGCTGACGAAAAAAGGAACCTGCCATCAATCGGGTAATCAGTCTATCTATGATACATGTTTAAAATAATAGCATCTTTCCTAATTTCATCCGGCATATACATGGGATTTAGGTGCCGCTGGACTTATGCCGTTGTCCATTGTCGAATGTGCAGGGTAAATCCGTATAGATGATGCTTCACTAGTACCCCAAATCCTTGTTTTTTATTATACTCCATTCAACAAGCTTATCGCATTTGAACAGATATCGTTATTAAGAACTACTCCACGGAACATACTGCCCAGGCTTCATGTAGAAAAGCATCGAGAGATTAAGGCAACTGAAATTTCAGAACGGAGGAAATGTATTTGAAAAATCTCAAGTCCCATACCATAGAGATCATAAGCCCCCTTAAGTGCCTCAAAATTCTTGTATGTGTACCCAACAAAACTGAGGTCCTTAGGTGTCAACAACATCTGCAATAGCCCACAGAATAACATAAGGTGGCAACTCACACATAGTCATGGAAAGTTTAAAGATCCAAAAACAAGAAGCTATCTGCAAATCAACAACGTCATTTAATGGCAGAAAAGAAGATAAAACAGCAAGTAGACTAGCAGATGACCTCCTACTCAAACTTACTAGAACTGAATTCACCAAACATAACCAAAGTTTTTTAAGCTGTATGATTTACTCTCCGTAATGTGTTAATCATATGAATGATGCTGATGAGAAAGAATATTGTGAGTTTCACCTGAAACTGTCAACACACGCCTTCCCTACGTAGTAAACACAGGAGTTGGCTCAAAGCTTAATAACCTATACTTAGATTTATTCAGGTCTAGTAGCTTGCGCATCCTCCATAGATGACACTTGGAACAATCAACAAGCAGAATTAACCACTGCCACACATCTTCACCAGCACATTACGTGTCAGCGTTGTTCTATATATTGCACATTGAGGAACCCATAAGCCATGCAATGAGATCATTTCAGCCGAATCCATTCTAAGTATGTCATGTGAGACATGAGTTACTACCAGGGTCAGTTTAGAGTAAATTTTACTTTTAGCTTTTTGCCATTTCTTTCTCTTGGAGCTTTGAAGTTCAACTTTTCATGTCAAACACCTTATAACTTTTAGACATGCAAACATGAACATGTAGACAGGATAATATATTTATCTATTCTAAATTTAAAACAATTTTTGTCGTTTTCAAAAATTTTGGAGGCAAAGAAAAAGTACTTATCAGAAGCTGAAACAAACCAACCCTCTCCCAGCAGAACTCAAAAGATGTCAGCCATAACATAACATTGGTGGCACTATGAGTTGTTCGTGCAAAGTAATTTCGACACAAGGTCAAATGGTATTTTCTTCCGGCTTGTCTTATAGAATACCAAAGTAAAAAGAATAGATAGTTCTCCTTGTGTATAATGGCAGAATACAAACATCCGGGAAAGGTAAAAATAAAGATTATAGCAGCCATCAATCCAACCAATTCTCCAAGGACATCAACATGGTCAAGTGCAATTTCAAAACCCCAGCACCCATCTTTTGTCACCCGCTAATGCCGGTGCGTGCATGTGAGAGAAGAAGAAGAAGATAGCGATTAGATTCAAATACATAGGAAAAGGGCAATTATGTGGTTTGTCTTTTAAGACAACTAGATAAGTTGACAGAAGATAAGTGATTTTCCAATCAAGCAATAGGATATTTCTATATTCTCAGAGTACCAGTGAAGAGGCATAGTTTAAAGGGAAAAAGCCACGAAAAATCCTGAACTTTGCCCAAAGCGACACATTTACCCCAAACTTTTTTGTGACGTGAAAAACCCTGAACTTTGCCAACTGTGACACATTTACCAAAAAAAAAAAATTTGTGACACAAAAAACCCTGAACTTTTATTATGTGATACATTTATCCTAAAATTATAGGGCATTTTGGTCTTTTCATTTTAAAAATTTTTTTAATTTTTTTTTCATCTCTCTTCCCTCCGCCGGCTAGCCGACAGAGGGAAGCCGATGTCGGGCGAGGGTGTCCCTGCCCTCGCCAGCATCGGGCGAGGGTGTCCCTGCCTCACTCGACGCTAGTGTGGGCCGCCCTCGCCTGCGTCGAGCGAGGGTATCCCTGCCCTCACCCGACATCGACTCGGCCCCAACGCCAGCAAGGGCAGGGACCGGCGGGGGTCGCCCTCGCCGGCATCATGAGAGGGGTGCCCTTGCCAGATCTGGCGAGGGAGGCCCTCACTTGATGCCGGCGAGGGCCGCCCTTGCCCGACGCCGGCTTCCCTCCACCGGCTCCGCCATGGCCGGTGGAGGGAAGAAGAAGAAAAAAAGAAAAAAAAACAGAATAAAAAGATAAAAATGCTCTTGATGGGGTAAATGTGTCATAATTTGGAAAGTTTGGGGTTTTTCACATCATAAAAAAAAATTTGGGGTAAATGTGTCACTTTGGGCAAAGTTCAGGGTTTTTCGTGGCTTTTTCCCTATTTTAAATAACTTTTTGCGTAAGAAAAAATTCTTCTTTACCGAAAAGATGGATGTCGTGCCAATTGTTCTTTCCTGAGGAATTCAAAAGATCCGGCAGCATATTTTAGAAGGTTCAGGATAAACAAAAAAGATTTGTGAAAAGTACAGTTGTTTCTCAAGCTTCCTGTTAGTGATATTTTAGACTCGCCTCATCTAACTCACATACAATAGAAATATTGTCATCTAATGTCCACATAGCATGTAAAATGTTTAGATGTCTTATGAGGAAATTTCTAACATAAATTGCTCTTTTCACCTTAAACATGAGCAACAACAGCAGCAATCGATCAGAAAAATCATATCAATCTAGTCAAGCGTTTTATAGTCCCCACTGAACAATATTTACCTTCCTTGAAGGTCCAGATCCTGTCCTTGAAGGCATAGGAGGTTCCACCTATTCAATGAGTCAGATTGTTAGTATAACATACTGTTAAACTGGAACATCTACGGTCAATCTGGAGATATTTTGACAACACAAACTTAACTAGGAGAGGTAAAAGCATGAAAACCGCTGCTCAAACAATTTATCAAGAAAATTTTACTAACAAAATCATTTCATATAAGTATACGAAAGAAATTATTTCCGGTAGAAAAAATAATGTGTCCATTCCATTGAAGGACATTGCCATTGGAAACCTTATCATGATTCCTGAACATGCCTTAACCTGAAAATGCAATGATATCAAGGAATGGAGTGTGTTGACTAATCGCATTATGTCATGACCTCTTCTTAAGTAACATGAAAATCCATTTGATAGTCTACCACAAAGAATGACCTCCATAAAAGATAAGTGAAAGTACACTATCATCATTCAACTCGTCAAATTTCATGAAATTCTGTGTATCAAGTTCTCCATGGACCTGTGGCTTAAAAGCAGCTTCCATTTTGTAAAGTCTATCCCAGTCGATATCTTTGAACCAAGGATGAGCCTGATCAGTTCAGCTTTGAGTTATAAGCAAATGCATGAAAAGTGATAAGAAAAGGAATAGTAGCATCGAATTAATGCAGCATACTTTAGCTTAATTTAGAGTGATGCTACATCAAATCAACAACAGAACATACCTTGATCTGTTTTGCCCCTCGAGTACCAAGCCTGTCATGCCCTAATCCTCCGAGCATGTGTCCATCCCTACTGGTCGATTAAATAGCGACATCTCATGACGTATCACCGACCAATTCATTTTAATGCACATGCGGAAGCAAATTACTAATCCACTGACAATAACAAATATGTGATAGAAAAGCAGGACAACAAAATTCAAATCAACACTTTACTAAAAACCACAATCTGGTTTACAAACAGAGGCTAACTCTAGGGTCTAATTACAGGAAGTCTATCTTCAAAAGAACTTCTAAGCCATCTATGCTCTCGACCCTCTTGCCTCAAGCTTTGGGATTCTTCACCTTAGGGACCTGAAAAGGGTATCCCACAACGGGGTGAGACGACGTCTCAGTAAGTTTGCTCCGTAAGACCCGACTAGGAAGGAAATACGCCATTAGGGCTGTCTAAGCACAAACACGAATCAGATGACTTACCTTGGCCCCAGTCCCTTCCCGCAAATCAATACAATTGGTAATTTCATGGAATCACATCAACAACACAAAACATCACATTGGATTGAATCATCGATCAATTGACCTAGTCGATTTCATGTCAATAAGACCATCACACGGTCATTCCACTTACTCCAACTATTAATTACGGCCCAACAGGTATGGCCTACTAAATCTCCAGCGATGAATCACGGCCCAATGGGCACAACCTAGGTCAGGTGGTAATCATGGCCCAATGAGCACATCCAATTCCAATTTCAGAGGTAAATCAAGGCCCAGTGGGCACAACCTATGGTAGGCAGTAATCATAGCCCAGTGGGCACAACCTATGTTAGGTGGTAATCATGGCCCAGTGGGCACAATCACATTTTGGCGGTTAATCAGGGCCCTATAGGCACAACCATACTTCGGCGGTTAATCACGACCCTATAGGCACAGCCATACTTCGACGGTTTTCTTGACCTAACTCATAACATCATGCACAACAACTTTCAATAGTCATCTTGTTATGACTATAAACCATCACACAATTAATTATCTATGACCAAGGAAGTTGAGCTTTCCACTTGAATCCCTCAATTAAAATAATATCCTAGCCTATTTCCCTCGTATGAAGGGTACCCAATAAAAATAATCGTGTGTGGGTACATGGTCAACCTCAGCCAAAAATATAATATATTTACCTTCAAAATTCCCACCATTTATATAGTCACTAAAAACACTTTTGGCACTATAAATCGACACCCGATGATTTTCTAATTAAATATTGAAATTAAATAAATTTGGGATAAAATCCCAAATTCACAAACGACACCCAATTTGCACAAAAAAAAAAATAGTCAATTAAATAAATAGATCACACCACCGCAATCAATATAAAATTCCAATAACTGGCTATCCCGGTCTAATTTCCGAAAAATAATTAATTCATTAATTAATTATGAAAAATAATTATTAAATGCCAAAAATAGCAACTTAGGCCTGTAAAGCCTAATTAAAAGCCGAAACGAGCTCGGAAAATTTCCGAACCACTTTAGATAAATACTAGAGCTTGTCTAAACTATAATTACACTACTCTAACCACCTAACATGCAATATCAACTAACTAATTCACCAATCCGTTCTAACTAATCAACTAATCCGTACTTAGTATAAATAGTCAACCCTTAAGCGTCATTAACTTGCTAAGTAGGGATTAGTGAGTCAAACTCACTTGTTTAACGATCTGCTCGGATCAAAACAACGGGGACGCGGAGGGGCTTGACAAACTCCAAAGCGGGACCGCCAAATGGGGCCAGGATGGGCTCGAAAACCGGTCTTGATTCCCACAAACCCTTGTTGATTTTGACTTCAGATTTGGGCCCAAGGAGCTGCAACAATGGCTAGTTCAGGCACGGTTTGAGGCTAGTCGTGGTGGCTGTGGATGGGGTGCGGGCTTGGCGTCATGAGCTGAAGCTGTGGTTGCTAGACTCGCTGGAAATGGACGGCCAAGAGCTGCGATTGGGTTGCGAAGATGGGTCAAGATGAACGGGTGGAGGGGCAGCTTCGAGCTTGATGGATGCTGTTGTTGACTCAATGGGCTCAATGAAGAAGCAGTGGGTGAGCTGCATGTGAGATGGAGAGTCGATGATGTTGGGTGAAGAAGAAACAAACGAAGTGGACGGGCCAATGGTGTCTTCGACTGAACCAGCAGAAGAGAAAAAATAAACAAACAAGAATAGATGAGTTGGGGGGAGCTGGTAGGGGAAATTTGACCGAATGAGAAAAGGGAGGTTGTCGAAGCCAGCGGGGCTAGAGAGAAGACCAAAGAAGAAACAGATGTAGCTAGTATAATCACCTAGAGGGGGGGTGAATAGGTATACAAACAATTTCTTGAGATACCACAGCGATACTAGGCAAACAATAGAAAGGCAGTACTCTTTTGATTAACAAAATGAATTACGATCAAGGTAAAGTAAAGAGTAAGGAAGAGAAGATTAAACACAAGGTTTATAGTGGTTCGGCTTATCCCAATCCTACGTCCACTCTTCCGCACTGACAGCCTATTGGTTGGATTCCACTATGAACAAAAGAGATGTTACAACACAGTTCTTCCTTGATTCCACAGTGTAGATATTCTACCACACTTCCTCAAGGTTTCTCACAAATCAAACACTCTTTTGCGTACAAGTTTTTGCTCAAATGTATTGACTAAAAACAAGGAGCTTCAAACTTTGGAATTCTTCTATCATGTCCTTCTCGAATAACTAGAACATCTTCCTTATATACTCCTTTATGCCATCATACCCATTGGCATTTACCAAATGAATTCTTCCAATCTTCCCGTTGGACAGAATCAATTAGAAAGATTATTCGAGCTATTAAAGGAACGTGTCGATAGTCCATCAATCATGTTCGCCCATACAATCAGGATCTCGGTTTCCATAAGTAGAACCTTCCACGAATATTTCGCCAATCATCGGATCCTTAATCTTCGAATCAATCTCGATCAATCAAAGGATTTCATTACGTCATATCCAGCCAAGAGATCTTCTCCAGTCGATAAGGTCATATCCTTAGTAAAACATCCAGTTCTAGATAGCCTTTCTTCAACGGATTAGAAACTGCCAATGAGGATAGACTTTAAGTCTTGAGTCTGGCTTTCCGGAGGTCTTCAAACTTTAAGCAGCAGAGTCTTGCAAACCTTTAGACTAGACTGATGGAAACGTTTTGTCAGTTTCAAAACACTTCAAGAAGATTTCTTTAACAGAAACAAAAACAGAAATTAAAAGATAAGAATGCAGAGGTGGTCGGCTGAGAGGGAGAAAGGAAAAAGAGAATATGCGAGAGAGAGAGAGAGAGAGAGAGAGAGAAAAGAGAGAGAGAGAGAGAGAGATCGAAAAGGGGAAGGGGGAAGGAATGTGCAAACATGCACAATAGGGAAATTACATGCGAAAATAGGAGGAGAGGGAGGGGGATTAAAATAAAAAATTAAACATCCGAATTCCACTTTCTATTTCCTTTTTCTCGGAATCCAATTTCTTTATGAACTTCTCCGATTGAGGTCCGATTTGTTGCGGAAAAATCCCATGAAATTTTCTCTCACCAAGTAGCTCATACCGGAGGCCAAAATCCCTTCAAATTGGTCAATTCGAATTTCCATTCGTTTTTTGAATCGTTCGAATAGATTTTCCGTAAAAATCCTGAACTCTCCAAAAATTCCTCAAAAGATGAGTCAACGTTCCTAAAATGACTCGTGACACGACAGAACTTTCAATTTTTGAAATCGAATTCAAATCAGCGGTTGATTTCAATTAGACGCAATTTTAGCATGACCTAACTTACCGGATAGCTTTCAAGAATTTTTGGTGCAATTGACCCGTGGTCGATTTTTTGAGCCACATGTACATCTTCGACACATTGGCAACTCTTGGTGGTCGTGAAAATCTCGAGATTTCAAATACGAACACAGGTACCCAAGCGATAGAAAAATAAGTCTAGTGCCGATCGACAAGAATTTTGCAATCAGGTAAAATCACTCATAGTTTGATCACACATCTCAGTCGAATCAACCTATCTCCGTCTCTGATCGATTTTTACTTGTGCCATAATAACCCTTGCAGACTAGCATGGTCGAGCAGTCGATTCCTGGTCGAATCTCAAGTCTATTGCGTTAAATTCCCTTAACGGCTTAACCAGATAGGCCAGTTATCTCATAAGTGGTCATCTTAGAGAAAAGCACTATAGGCGCGTCGATGACAGGCCTAACTTATCTAATCGAAATCAGAACTTGAAAATCAGGATGTCACAAAACATGTGATCCACGCCACAAAGAAGCCTACAGATCAAATTGCTTGCTTCAGGTAACAAACTGGTGTCCTCTGGAAATTTTCAATGATTTTTCCAATGCACAATCTGCAAAAAAGAAAAAAAAGAAACATCACTGAAAAAGCTAAAACAGATGTGTCGCGACCTACCCTCGGGGGGAGGGAACAAGTTTAGGGATATTGCCTAAAGGTCGAGCGTATGGCCCTTGATTAGGCGCAGGCTCTCCCAAGCCTATACCTCGCGTGACATTGGGATATTCATAAAATTTTGAACAAAAGAAGTCACTACTAGCCTATTGGGGTCGGCTAGAAACCAAGCGAGGCATGGGAGTGTACCTCACTTCCTACGCAACCAGAGAAATCTAGGGTCAATGACTTGATTACACTAATTGACTAATTAATGCCCTTTCGTTACCTAATCTTGTTCATTTTCAAAAAGGATTTTTTATTTTTGCAAGCAGTTTGAATTGATTTTATACCTATCCATTAACATGTGAGGTGATTATGTAGGTGTGCAATCATTAAGGTAACAATTATAGCTATCAAGATCCTAATTGCAGTAAAATTAACAAAACAACTAAACAATACATAGATAGCTAAATATATAAATTAAACATGTAATATAAACAATATACAAGCAAATAAATGCCTAATTACACTAAGGAGGCAAGATATGGCAATTCTCGACCAAATCCTACATTTTTTAAATTTTCTAATTTTTTAAATTATTTTTAGAAAATTAATTTTTAAAAAGAGAAATTTTTAATTTTTTAATTTTATTTTTTTTATTCGGCCAGCCAGGTTGGGTCCGGTCTCCGACGAGACCTCGGTTCAGTCCAATTGGGGGTCGGGCCAAATCGGCCCGCCTGGAAGGCAAGGCCCGGCCAAGGTTGGTCGAGCCTTTCCTTGGCTCAGATTGGGCCCAACCAGCGGGCCTAATCTGGTCTAATATTTTATATTTAAAAAAGATGAAGCCCACAAGCCCAAAAGTCTAAAAGCCCAAAAATCCCTAAGCCTATGAGCAAAATAGCCTAAAACCCGGCTCAAATAAGGACAAAAACCCTACTTGTTTCACTTTCGCCCGACCCGGCCAAGACCCGGTTCGCCTCTTCTCACCCTTACTGTTTTGTGGCGCCGGAGGACGCTCGGGACACCGACGACTGTGGCGTGGCTAGCGGCAGACGATAGCAGCAGCAACAGGGACGACGATTGCGTCGCAGACGGAGGCACTGCAGGGGCTACGTTGGGTTGCGGCTGGGGTGCGGTGACTGGCACGAGTTGCTGGCATCGAGCAGAGACGGTGGCGGCAGCAGCGGCGTTGCTGCAGGGACGGGCGGCGACTCGGCAAGGGAAGCTTGGTGTCGACTCGAGCTTTGGCGGAGTAGCGACTCGAATGGGTCGAGCAGCAGGTCTCAGGCAAAGCAGAGGAGTGATTGATGGTGGAAGCGCAACAACTTGGGTTATAGCATCGCAATTAGGGCTAGTCTGAAGTGGCTGGCAGAGGGAGCCGTGCAGTGGCTTGATTGTAGGCAGGGGCGCCGAGTCGGGTGTACAACAGCTCGGCTTTCGGTGGTGTCATGGTGGTGACAATTGGTGCAGCGAAGGTGAGGAAGGCCCGAGATCTGCTACAAAGGCGGGTAGCCACGGTGGCGACGAAGCTTGCAGGAGCTATGAGTAGCGCGGTGAAGGGGTTGCAGGTAGGGCGACAGCGATGAAGTTTCTGGCAGAGCGGCGAAGGGGTTGCAGGTAGGGCGATAGCGACGAAGTTTCTGGCAGAGCGGCGAGGTAGCGGCAGGCGTTAGGTTGAGGTGGGGAGGAGGACAGCGGCTCGGATGGCGTTGGGCAATGGCACAGGTAGAGCAGCAGGGGGCTTCGCTCGAAGGAGGCTACTGGGTCGAGCGGCGGCGGGGTCGAGTGGTGGCAAGGTCGAGCGGCAGCAGCGGCGGCGCCTTTCTTTCCGTTTTTTTCTTTTCTTTTCTTGTTCTTCTCTCCTTGCTTTTTCTCGTTGTTCTCCCTCTCGTTCTCTCTCTGCTTGGTCGAGCTGTTGGTTTCTGCCCCCTCCCTTTCCTCCTTGGTTGCTACTCTTTTGTTCTGTTTTTTTGCCCCTCCCGTGCGAAGGACACCGACGGAGAGGAAAATCACTCGGCCGAGCCCCCGCGTGAGATAAAGAAAAAGGCGGGCCGGGCCAAGGCTGAATCTGGCTTGACTCGGCACGTTCGACGTTTTTTTTTTTTAATTAATTAGTTTTTCTTAATTTTACTTAAATTAAATTTTTAATTTTTTTATGCATTTGAAAACACAAATTAGGTGTCAACAGTTGCTCCTCTTTGAATGTAGCCTCAAAGAGGTTGCATTCAAAGACAGAAGACACCTAAATTATTTCGGTGATAGAGACACCTTAGGTGCATAGGCATGTATCAAGTCAACGGAAAATGAATCATAACTATGGAAGTGCACGGCATCATAAAAAGAATAAGAGGGATTCCAAGCTATATAAGCTCACTAGGTCATAAGAAGAGAGGAAGACTTCGGGTTACAGAAAGCCCATGGGGTCATAAGAAGAGAGAGGAAGACTCCGGGCTATGGAAAGTCCACCGGGTCATAAGAAGAGTGGAAGACTCCGGGTTACGGAAAGTTCACCGGGTCATAAGAAGAAAGGAAGACTCCGGGCTATGGAAAGACCACCGGGTCATAAGAAGAGTGGAAGACTCCGGGTTACGGAAAGTTCACCGGGTCATAAGAAGAAAGGAAGACTCCGGGCTATGGAAAGACCACCGGGTCATAAGAAGAGAAGAAGATTCCAGGGTACGGAAAGCCCACCGAGTCATAAGAAGAGAGAGAGAAAGACTTTGGGTTGCGGAAAGCCCACCGGGTCATTAGAAGAGAGAAAGACTTCGGGTTATGGAAAGCCCACCAGGTCATAAGAAGAGACAAAGACTCAGGGCTATAGAAAGCCTACCAGGTCATAAGAAGAGTGGAGGACTCCAGGCTACAGAAAGGCCACCGGTCATAAGAAGAGAGGAAGACTCCGGGCTACGGAAAGCCCACCGGTCATAAGAAGAGAGGAAGACTCCGGGCTATGGAAAGCCCACCGGGTCATAAGAAGAGAGGAAGACTCCGGGTTACAAAAAACCCACCGGGTCATAAGAAGAGAGGAAGACTCCGGACTACAGAAGTCTACTAGGTCATAAGAAGAGAGGAAGACTCTGGGTTACAAAAAGCCCACCAGGTCATAAGAAGAGAAGAAGACTACGGGCTACGGAAAACCCCTGGTCATAAGAAGAGAGAGAGAGAGAGAGAGGAAGACTTCGGGTTACGGAAAGCCCACCGGGGTCAGAGAAAGATTTCGGGTTACGAAAAGCCCACTGGGTCATAAGAAGAGAGGAAGATTACAGGTTACAGAAAGTCCACCGAGTCATAAGAAGAGAGGAAGACTGCGGGTTATAGAAAGCCCACCGGGTCATAAGAAGAAAGGAAGACTCCAGGCTACGGAAAGACCACCGGGTCATAAGAAGAGAAGAAGATTATGGGGTACGGAAAGCCCACCGAGTCATAAGAAGAGAGAGAGGAAGACTCCGGGCTATGGAAAGCCCACCGAGTCATAAGAAGAGAGAAAGATTTTGGGTTACGGAAAGCCCACTGGGTCATAAGAAGAGAGGAATGAGGTCTCACCATGTATGAACGAGTTTTGATCGGGTATGATAGTCTCACTGTGTACGAATGGGTTTCGACTAGATATGATAGTCTCACCGTGTACAAACAGGTTTCGACTGGGAGGAAGGTCTTACCGTGTACAAATGGGTTTCGACTGGTATGATAGTCTCATTGTGTACAAACGAGTTTTGATCGTGTATGATAATCTCACTGTGTACAAACGGGTTTCGACTGGGTATGATAGTCTCACCATATACAAACGGGTTTTGATTGTGAGGAAGGTCTCACTATGTACAAACGGGTTTCGACTGGATATGATAGTCTCACCATGTACAAGCAGGTTTTAACTTGGAGGAAGGTCTCACCGTATACAAACGGGTTTTGACCGAGTTGAAAATGCATGATTTGAGGAAAACCAATGAACCTTTGTAGATGACATGGTTTAAGGTCGATCATGAACCTTTGGAGACGACATGGTTTAAGGCTGAGCATGAACTTTTGGAGATGGCATGGTTTAAGGTTGACCATGAACCTTTTGAAAATTGCATGGCTTCACTGAGGAATTCTGTCAAACTCATTTTGAGCAAATGTCATTAGAGACGTCATCAAGAGACGTATTGGCAATATTACAACATTAATTGAACAAGCTAATCGAGCTAAATTCGACTGCCTTAGAAAACATTCGATGTCAATCAGCATCTTGTGGCGCAAAATTGTCATCTTGCTCGGGGATGTATCATTAATCATCAAATTCTTCGGGCGTTAAGTTCTTCCCAGAACGACTACGACTCATGAAAACGGCTCATTAATCATGCCAAATTATAGCTTCTTAGTCAGAAAGGATTTCTCACACACTTTCGATGAAATGGCTGCTTGATCCCATCCATTCGCGTGGGAAGTAACTGATTGTTGAGGGTATCTCACATAACCCGTCTCAAAGGCTTTCACAAACATTCGCAATGAGCACAATCTGATTGATCAAAAATGTTTTTTGAAAGAACCACGGTATAGGTTTGGTCATGGGCTTACACAAAGGGATTATTGCTTTGAGGCCAATAAAGGAACATTTGTTGCTATATTCATCGGGTTTACAAGTCGAGAATTTGGAAGATAAGACAAGATAGAATTACCTTCACTCCTTCAAGTAGTAGCTTCTTTGTGGCATTCTCATTTTCACTCAAACCATCCCAATCAGAAGATACTTCGGAAGAGGGTTGTAATGTTGGTTTGGGAGAGGCTCAAAAGGCTTAAAATTTTCAAGAGGGTTTTTTTAAGAGTCGGTGATCATCATGGCATCGTGACCAGATCACTCGATCTTTTGAAAGCATTTGGCTTTTGAAACACTGCACATCTCAAAAGTCCCGTGACTAATAATTTCTGCATGGGAGCTTTGCTCTTTTCTCTAATTTTCTTTGCCCTTGCAATGATTTTTTCACGTAGGCACTTGGACTTTGATAAAAAAATTTCACATAAGATGTAGCCTTTTGGCTCTTTTTCCTTAATGGCATTGGCCTTGCTTTTACCAGACACGCTGCTTTTTCATACCCCCTAATTTGTCGAACTTTTTGATTTTTGAACTTTTGTAGCTCTTATGACTTTCGAGATACTTTTCACATTTTATCGTGACTGTCAATTGTATTTGGTCAATTCTTATGCCTTGCCCCAGTGAAGGGAGATGATCACCACTCGGGGTTCAGAAATAAATAATTAGGCCCAAATTGGTTAAAGCAATGGGTATCAGTGTTTGGGTAGAGAAAGAAATGCTCTTCTTCACCTTGGGACGAGTCAAGCTCTAATGAGAATTCCTCTGAAGCTATCACCAGAAGATTGATGCAAGTGAAAGTAATAGAATCTTTCTCAATCTTTCGCTCTACAACACGATCGTAACCCTTTATGCTGCCTCAATGTAGGGTCGTTCTTGACAAGGGTACTTTGAATGATCATTTTTTTTTTTGGCCTAAAGGGATAGCAAGAGATTAGTGCAATTCTTGGGGTTGATGAAGGAAACGCCTTTATAATTTCGATCCTTGTACTCAATGTGAATGAATCATTCGTTCCAAGAGAATTTCGTCTTTCACTCAACTCTCAAAAGTTTTTGAAGGACGTGTTTGGAAATGGCTTACCTTTCTTCATCTTAAGAACTTCTTGTTTGGCATGGTTAACGTCTTCATTTCACTATGTCGAGATCATATGAGTAGATCAATCTCCAAAGGAAAATTTGATTCAACATGAATAACCCACAAAACGAGAAAACAATTATGAGATAAAAAGGATGCTAAAAAAGTTTGTTAATTTTTTTTCAATTATTCAATTTTTGTGCTTGTCTCTAGGAAAGTGCAAAAGGTTTTTTTTTTCTTTAAAAAAAAAAAGAAGAAGAAGAAGAAGAAGAGAAAAAGGATACTTACTTGCGCATGGTGACTCGGTAACCCTATAAAGAAAGTGAAAGGATATGTTAGTGCACAAATCTCTAGGGATTGAAATGTTGGAAACGATACATTATTACCCTTCATTCGCTTTCATCCTTTGGGCACTAACATCTATTGGATTCACCTTCGTGGATATTTGGTAACTCGACATTACCCTTCACTTGCATTTTCCTTTAAGCATTTAAAGTCTTCTTTGAAAGGAGAGTGGGTGCTCCATGTTTCCACACTTGAGGACATTGTTCTTTAGATGCTTTGCCTCGTTTATTGCCTGTAAAGAAAAGATTGAACATGTTATTTCCACACTCGATTAGAAATCATTTAGGAACTATATACATCCTTTTACACCAAATGGATGGTCAAGTCTCAGCATGCTTTCTTGTTAGAAGGCGATACTTCTATAGTCAAAGTGCACCTTCTCCCATTTATCACCTTATAAGAAGATGAGCTGAAACGAGTTATCTCCATACTTAATTAGGTTCAATTAGGAACGATACACCTTTTTTTGATAAATTTGACGATGTTGTTCCAACACACTTCATTGGTGGGGAGATGAGGGATTTTTTTTCTAAATCAAACATTGCTCTCCCACTCTTTATTTGACAAACCTTTGTCTTGTTCAAATCTGTTCTGTATCAAAGAAAATGACATGTCATTTTTTATACTAAAGAGAATCAAGTTTAGGAACGAGATACATCCTTTTCAAAGTCGAGCGATCAACATCCCAAGGTATCTCTAATGGAGGAATGGATAATATTGCCCATTTGTTTCATTTGAATCTTTCTTTGTTTAAGATGAACAATAATTAATAACGCTCCATCGCATTTGTTGGAACGTTACAAAACTTGTTACTCTTGATATCTCCTTGACAATGAAAAGAAAGTCATGTTAGCATTAGTATCAGAAACGGGTAATTGGAATCAATACAATTTACTTTTGCTTTGAATTCGCCCTTTTGGATGCTTGGCAACTCCCTTCATTTGTCTCATCATGCAAAGTGAACGAGATCGATGGGCTATTTTGGCACCTAAGCATTTGCGAATAATAAAACTTCCCAAAACTGAATTCAATTTCGTTCCGCCTCTATTAGAAGATTGGTGCCGACGAAGTCTCGATGCATGCTTGCTTCTCGAGTTCCATGAGCCTACACTTTTATCTTTTAGAAGGGACAGATGTCCATCTCAGATAAACTCCTTGTCCTACCGGAAAAAAAAAAAAAAAACGATTTCGTGAAGAGAGTGCCTTGAGCAAACCTTTCTTGAAATTCATTTTCAAAACATCTTGAAGGTAGACGTAAATGTTCGTTTGAAACACTTCTGAGTTTTTTTGTTTTTGTATTTTTAGGATGATTTTCACGAAATTGAATTCAATCATAAAAAATGTGAGTCGCGTGATTTACAAAAGCATCAATTGGATTCACAATCAAAACCCAAAATGGAAAACATGATTCTTAACAAGAATAAGAACATTGATAGAATACAAGAAATTCTTGTATAGATAATGGTAAAAATCAACTCTTGTTCTAGCTCTAGAATTCAATTCTCCATATGGTCGCATACGAAAATGTCAGTGAGCATTATTCATAACCTACATGAAAGAAGACAATGTTAGTACGTGAATAAAAGAAAATGATATCGCAATAAGGTCGCTTATTGCAATAAAATCGAGGCGATGGTACATGCCCCCATAGTCCTTATTAAGGGATTTTAGTA
This sequence comes from Eucalyptus polyanthemos subsp. polyanthemos, assembly GCA_017140185.1. Lineage (NCBI taxonomy): Eukaryota > Viridiplantae > Streptophyta > Magnoliopsida > Myrtales > Myrtaceae > Eucalyptus > Eucalyptus polyanthemos. The sequence continues at coordinate 61,544,180 of CM029459.1, read as the reverse complement.
TTTCACCAAGATTTTATCATAAAAGAAGACATCATTAAAATAATCAATCTACCAATCCACGGCCATCAATCGAATGTCAACTTTTATTCCAAAAGTTTCGTATGCAAAAGTGACATTAATTTTTGAAAGATTGATTTGTGATTTTACTCATAAAAAAAAAAATGAAGTGAGTTCTATTTTGAGAAATTTGTACACAAAATGATTTGCATTTTAGTCCCGAAATGTGAGAATGAGAGAATTTGATAAAAATGCAATTTCAATTTTTGTGCCCCAATATTAAATCACAACTTGAAAGTTTTTTTTTTTTAAATGATTTTGAGCCCATAACTAGAAACTTAAACAAAACTATGTATTCAACAGGACCAAATCAAAGTGTTTAGAATTTGCATTCAATGTTTACTTATCAAAAGTGATTGCCATTTTTTTCAATTATAAGCTTACAGTACCGAGGGCAATCGATTGATGTTTGTGAATTTTAAGATGGAAGTTCAATACAAAATGAGCAAATAAAAAGGAAAATGATGCTCACAATAGATGTCGACCTTTGTCTCTATTTTCTTTTTTCTTTTCTTTTTTTTTTCAACTACATAGACATGCACATGGGATATGGTTCGATTTCTACTTTATACGGCTCAAAATGAAGTCATGGGATCACAGGACTAAACCAACAAGCTCACAGCTAGGTCATGTTACCCATGACTCCGGCTTTGTCAAAGAATCGACCCATGTCGCGCGCTTGCAGACCGGGGTGGGTACCTTCGACATGAAGAAAGAAATTCCGGGGTTGAGATTGGCGACTCATACTACATGGTTGTAGTCGGAGTGGTATCCACCTCAACACCATCCTAGATGATCCTATGCGGCCCAGGTCCGGCGATAGGTTGTGTGTGCTAGAGTGTAGTGCAATGCAAAGAATACATGCATAATAATTTATAGGCAAACAACTCTTCGTACATAAAAATAAACCATACATTCCTACACCTCCCTGCAAGACAAAGGTGAGCGAACACTTCCCCTTATACCTCCCATTCTGCAAAAACATTTAACACATTTAATGTTAGAGGCGTACCTGGAATCCTCGCCGCCAAAAAAAAAATATTTTTGAACAAGATTAATTTTGGCCTAAGTCCTCTAAGGTCTAAAACCAAGTCTCCAGTGGAGTCACCAAGCTGCCGTGACCTACCCTCGGGCGGAGGGAACAGGTTTAGGGGTATTGCCTAAAGGTCGGACGTATGGCCCTTGATTAGGCGCGAACTCTCCCAAGCCCATACCCCGCATGACGTTGGGATATTCACAAAAGTTTGCACGAAAGGAGTTGCCACTAGCCTATTGGAGTCGGCTAGAAACCAAGTGAGGCATGGGAGTGTACCTCACTTCCTACGCAACCAGAGAAATCTAGGGCCGGGGACTTGATTACACTAATTGACCAATTAATGCCTTTTCGGCACCTAATCTTGTTCATTTTCAAAAAGGATTTTTTTTTTGGTAGGCAGTTTGAGTGATTTTATACCTATCCACTAACAAGTGAGGTGATCATGTAGGTGCACAATCATTAAGATAACAATTATAGCTATCAAGATCCTAATTGCAGTAAAATTAACACAAATAACTAAACAATGCAAACATAGCTAAATATATAAATTAAACATGTATAATCAATATACGAGCAAATAAATGCCTAATTACACTAAGGAGGCAAGATATGGCAATTCCCGACCAAATCTTACATTTTTTTAATTTTCGATTTTTTTTAAAAAAATTAAATTTAAATTTAAAAAAATAATTTTTAATTAATTTATAAAAAGAGAAATTTTTAATTTTTAATTTTTTTTATTTGGCCAGGCCGGGTCGGGTCCAGTCAAGTTCGGTCCAATTGGGGGCCAGGCCGAACCGGCCCACTTGGAAGGCAAGGCCTGACCAACCTTAGTCGGGCCTTTCCATGGCTCGGATTAGGCCCAACTAAGCGGGCCCAATCTGGTCTAATATTTTCTATTTCAAAAAGATAAAGTCCACAAGCCCAAAAGTCTAAAAGCCCAAAAATCCCTAAGCCCACAAGCAAAACAGCCCAAATCTAGCCCAAATAAGAACAAAAACCTCACCCGTTTCACTTTCGCTCGACTTGGCCAAGATCCGGTTTGCCTCCTCTGACCCCTGCTGTTTTGTGGTGTCGGAGGACACTCAGGATGCCTGTGGCTCGGTGACTGCGGCATGGCAAGCGGCAGACGATAGCAGCAGCAACAGGGACAACGATTGTGTCATAGACGGAGGCACTGCAAGGGCTGTGTCGGGTTGTGGTTGGGGTGTGGTGACCGGCACAGGTTGTTGGCGTTGAGCAGAGACGGTGGCAGCGGCGGCGGCGGCGCTGCGGGGATGAGTGGCTGCCCGGCAAGGGAAGCTCGGCGTCGACTCGGGCTCTAGCGAAGCAGCGACTCGAATGGGCCGAGCTATAGGTCTCAAGCAAAGCAGAGGAGCGATCGATTGGAGGGTGGAAGTGCGGCAGCTTGGGTCGTAGCGTCGCAATCGGGGGTGGTCTACAGTGGCCAACAGAGGGAGCTGCACGGTGGCTCGACTGCAAGCAAGGGCGCTGAGTCGGGTGTACAGTAGCTCGGTTTCTAGTGGTGTCGTGGCGGTGATGATTGGTGTAGCGGAGGTGAGGAGGGCTTGAGATCTGCTACAAAGGCGAGTAGCTGCGGTGGCGACAGAGCTTGTGAGAGCGACGAGTTGCACGGCGAGGGGGTTGTGGGTAGGGTGACGGCGACGAAGTTTCTGGCGGAGCGGCGAGGCAGCAACGGAGTGGCAGGCGTCGGGTTGAGGCGGCGAGGAGGACAGCAGCTCAGACGATGTCAGGCAATGGCACGGGCGGAGCAGCAGGGGGCTTCGCTCGGAGGAGGCTGCTGGGTCGAGCGGTGGCAGGGTCGAGGGGCGGCGGGGTCGGCGGTGCCGCTGCCGCCATTCTTTCCCTTTTTTTTTTTTGCTTTTGTTCTTCTTCTCTCCTTGCTTTTTCTTGCTGTTCTCCCTCTCATTCTCTCTCTGCCTGCTCGAGCTGTTGGTTTCTACCCCCTCCCTTTCCCCCCTGGTTGCTACTCTTTTGTTCTGTTTTTGTGCCTATCTTGTGCGAAGGACACCGACGGGGAAGAAAACCACTTGGCCGGGCCCCCGCGTGAGACAAAGAAAAAGGCGGGCCGAGCCAAGGCTAGATCCGGCTTGACCCGGCCCGTTTGACGTTTTTTTGCTTTTGTTTTGTTTTTTTAAAAAAAATTATGCATTTGAAAACACAAATTAGGTGTCAACAAGACGGAACAATCTTGGGAAAAGAAGCTCACTCAAATTGGCAAAACAGATGGATAGAATTAATTAATTGCTAAGAAAAAAATCAGGAAAAGAAAGGAAGGGGGCAAAATCGCTCCTCTACTTCGCTCTCTCTCTCTCTCTCTCTCTTTGAGAGAGAAAGAATTGACATACTCATTCTTTCAACCTCAGCATCTTCACAAAGTGTCCCTCTTCCTAATGCAGTGGACAGAATTCCATAGACTAAATTCTATTATTGTAACATAATCATTGATCTTCTCAGTACATGAGGACATGAAGAGAGATTGCTGTGTAACAAAGTCAAGGACACATATCTCTTTAGACAGATCATGTCCTAATGCAATAGAAACAGTTGAAATTGATCCTAAGGGAAAGAATGATACACATTCTGAAGGAAAAATGGACTTTGCATTGGGGAGATTAATGTGACTACTTACACATTTCAAAATGTCCATGTATCGGCATCTGATTACTTGTACCTGAAAACATAAACCGCATCCTACATCTACAAGACCCTAAAACCAACAATAGGGACAACTCATGAAAAACTACGTCTGGAAAATTAGAGCGGGAAAATAAAAAGTTTAACTGATTGTTATAAAAAAGTAAGAGGACGAATGATAGAAGCCATTCCTCAGCTTCCATAATGCTTCTCCCTTCACATCATCATTCAATTCCTCTAAAATAATCTGTGCAAATCACTTCTTTCTCTCTTCTCCCTCTTTTTCAGATCTTTCAGATAAATGATTTGAAAATGATTTCTTTCCAAACCCTTTTCCTTCTCTTAAATCTCATCGACTAAGCATACCATAAATGTGAATCAGGAAAGAAAGTTGACCTTTCTGCATGTCATTATTGGATCATCCGCATAGAATGGAGGATAACCAACAAGCATCTCATACATGATTGCACCAGGCGACCACCTGCAATGAGGGAATTCAATAAGAAGTCATCAAAGAAACTCAGCTCTACTTAAATTAATTCTAACATAAGAAACGCAGAATCCTAAATATGCATTTAGAGATGATAGAGAGTATCTCATGGCATCATTGTTGAAACAAACAAATTCAAACACAACAGAAAACGCCTTCCAGGCCTATAAGTCATTGAGTTGTGCCTGGTAAGGGAAATTAAAAAAGTTCCTTTTCTTTAAAAAAAAAAATATAGCACTTTCAGTTTCAGTATAGTCAAGTCATAATCCAAATTCCACCAAAGCATTTTCCTTCAAAAAACAATGTCAAGTTTTTCTTTAAAATAATTTATGTCACAGTGACACCTTTAATTTAACTCTATTCCCTCCACTTGACTTATCACGTAAATGCAGCTAAGCTTCCATTGAATCTATAAAAAATTTATGCCAATAGACCTTATAAGTCACCATCTCCTAAGCATGTCATGTGACATCAGACAAATGATAAAACCAACAGTCCCCACGAAGACGAAAATCAATTAGAAGGAGAATGACACTTGCTACTTCCTGGCATAAGTCACTGCAATAACAGGGTATAACAGACCTTATGTCCTTGTCAGTTACAGTGATTTTCTCTTCCATTCTGCCGCTAGTCCCTTCCAATAATATTTTTAGAGTGCAAACCCTTTGGTTCATCTTCTTTATGAGGTGAATGGAATCATTAATAAGCACAGAAAAGACGCACGCTCAATCTACTTCTATGAGAAATTACATTTCCAGCATGCATTAAGTGGATGTACTGTTTAAGGGAACATGGAGTTTGTATTAATTCTAGTTTATACATGATACTCATCTAAAGAACTGCTTTCGATTTTAAATAAACAGTTAATGGGTCAGGTGAGAGATACAAAGAACTAATATAAAATACTGTTATTTAAAATAATTGCCAAGGTAGAGTATCTACAGAATCATCAACTGACCAGTCGCACTCCATGCCATATCCTTTCTTCAGCAGAACTTCTGGGGCAATATAATCAGGTGTACCAACAGTAGACAAAGCCTATCATTAGAGGCAATTAGAATCATAATAGGATAAAATAGATTTTCTGGGATCACAAGATTACTGGAGATAAAAAGAAATATGAGAGACTGACTAGAACTTGAACATAGCAACTAGACCAAAATTTTACCTCCAATCAATGGACTAAAGGTGTCCAACCTAGTGGTCAAAGGGATAATAGAGCCATTTTTCCAATTTTTGAAGAAATCGACTTTACTGCTACAATGAAAAAGATTGTTTAATGTCAAAATGCTTAAAAAGTTCCGCTTGATTCAAATTATCTTGAAAGTCCAAATTCATAGTATTTAAGAGATCAGGCTGTTTAGTATCAAAGAAAAGCCAAAATCCCAAACATTAAAAGCAAATGCATAAGGAAACTTTAAAAATAAAGGTCACTGCAAATAGAAAGAACCCAACAGAGGCAGCTATGTATTGCTTGGTCCTTTTTTTGACAAGAGGTGTCACACCCCGATCCTCGAGTGCGTACCTATCCCTTTGTGGTCGATAAAAATTTGCGACTTCCCAGGACCAGTCGGCGACCCTTTCATTTTATTGTATATGCGGAAGCGAATAACAAATCTCCTAATAGTAACCATCTCGGGATAGAAAAGCACAACAACACATTCACAAACAAACATGCTTTTATAAACCAACCAAGTTATATACAAAAGTCTATAACAAAAAAACTAGTTCTCAAAAAGAGGCTGTCATATCTGACCTACTCTTCAGGTTGCCTCAGCTCGGCTCCAGACCTTCCACTTTACGGTTCTAAAAAATTGAGCCCACGACGGGGTGAGATATAAATCTTAGCAAGTTCACGCTCTAAACCTTGATTAGGAGGGAAATACACCTAGAAGTGTCCTAACCACACAATCATACAATTAGCACAAGGGACTTACCTCGCCTCAATTTCTTCCTACATGTCAGCATAATTCACATCCTAGATATACACAACACTCGTACTTAAATAATTGGAATGTCTCATCAACTCAATTAATCACAAGGGTCTTGATTATAAGGCCAAACCATTATGATATGTCCCATATCATGCCCATAGTTTTGTCTCATAATCAAGCGCATCAAATTCAACCAATCATGCGTTCCAATTATTAATTAAGCCACTCAAGGCACAACCGACTCCCATGTTTGGCTGTCTACTGGTGTAGCCAGGCAACGTCTCTTCCCCATTGAGCACGGCTACGTCTCATTAACGGCTTTTCCAAATGAGCATAGGTCCAAAATCTACTGCAACCCGCTACCCTAATGCATGGGCAACCCGAAAAGGGATTTAGTAATGTCCGGCGTAATTGCTCAAGACGGATTCTCTTAACCAACACACAACCAATCAATTTTGGCCCAGGAAACCGTGCATTGCACTCAAATACCTCAATTAAAATAGTGATCCTGGCTTATTTTCTTCGTATAAAAAAAACACGGTAAAATAGTCGTGTGTGGGTATACGGTCAGATTAGACCCAGAAAATTCGTAACCTCCAATTTAAAATCCTACTGTTTTATATAATATATAAAACCATTTTCGGTGTTAAAATCCGACACTCGGGATTTTTTGAACAAATATCGAAATTCACAAATTTTGGAATTAAATACTCAAAATCCCAATCAGCACTCAATTTGCACAAATTAACATCCAATTGCAGAAATTGAACACACCATTGCAATCAGCACATAATTCCGGTCATGGCTATCCGGTCTAATTTAGGAAAATAATTAATAATTAAATAAATTACCGGAAATTAAATAAATTACAAAATAAATAAATTTAAAGCATTTAATTAAATTAACCTAAACTAACTAGGCTAATTACTCTAACTAACAATTATATCTAACCATTCTATTTAATTTAATCTAAGTACACTAATTAAAACAAACTAACTAATTCCTAACTAATCTACCTAACTAAACTAATTAAATTAACTAAATATGAACTATATACTTAATCTAACTAAACCATCCTAATCCTAAGCCTAATTAACTTAATTAATCCACCAATTAGCTAACTAACACACCTCTAAGTGTCATTAGCCCACTAATTAGGGATTAGAACACGAACTCACCGGTTAGCACGAAAATCGGCTCACGACAACAGTGGCGCAACAGCGGCCAAGATTTGAGCTCACAGCGAGGCTGAGGGAAGCTCGGGCCGACTGAAAACGGCCAACAAAGCCCACTGCTGGGCTGAAAACTTGTGGGCTCGAAAGTTGGGCTGCTGCACTTGGTAAAATTGGGCCGAAGACGTGTCTACGATTTGTTGCTGGACGAAGATGGGACCAACGCTGAGGGCTTGCGGAAATGGATCGAACAAAGGAGCAGCTCGATTCTTGGCCGCGTGGAGAAGAGAGCAGCAAAGTCAGCGTTTGCTGGGCGTGGACCGAGGGAGATGGAGGCTCGGACGTGGCGCTGCCGGTTGACGTGAGAGACTGAGAAGACACAAGGCCGTTCGGTGGGTTGAGCTGCAGTGAAACGTGGCCTAAAGCGGAGAAGTCAACCTCGGTGGCCGCATGGGCTGGTTGTTGACCGAGAGAGGACAGACCGTGCACGTGTGGCAACAGAAGAGAATTTGGTGGGTGAAGGTGGTGCGGCAAGGCTTCAATGAGGAAGGAAGATGAAAGTAAAACCAGAAATGAAAGGAACGTGGGGAGAGAGAGGCTTCGGTGGAAGAGAAATGAAAGAGATGAAATTTGCAGAGGAAAATGAAATGAAAAGCGGAGCAGAGAGAGATCGAGAAAGAGGGAAGACGGAAGACGCCCAAAGGTGGAGAGGGGGCGGTCAAACGTGCTGGGGAAGTCACGGTTGGGTGCTAAAGTCAAGAATTTTATTCATCCCATTAAAAGCTTGTCCCCCTAATTCTTTCTAGCCTTGAATTTTTATATTTGCTCAAATTGATGCCAAAATGCAGCGCTCCTCCTTTGATCCGAATTTCACAAAATTTAGACTTCAATTTCATACTCAATTTCTCTAATTCGAAGTCCAATTTTATTGAAGAAAAAGTCCACAAAATTTCTATAAGTTCCCATCAGCACATAGCCTGGCTTGAAAGTCAAAATTTCCTTCAAATGAGCCCATCCAAATTTCCATTCGTTTTCTGAATCGATTTTTCGTAAAAATCTCGGAATCTTCGGAAATTTTTCCGAAAGTAAGTCGACGTTCCTAAAATGAATTGTGACACGATAGAACTTTCAATTTCTGAAATCGAGTTCAATTTCGCGGTTAATTTCAATTCGACATGATTTTAGCGCGTCCCAATCTATTAGGTAGTTTTTAGGAATTTTAATACAATTGATCAGTGGTCAATTATTTTTGAACCACAATGTATATTTTCGACACATTGGCAACTCTCGGTTGTCGTGAAAATCTCGAGATTTCAAATACGGACACATGATACGAAAATGATAGAAAATCGGTCTAGTGCTGTTCAACATAAATTTTGCAATTAGGTGGAATCACCATGCACTAATCACATATCTTTATCGAATCGACCTATCTCCGGTCTCTGATCAATTTGACGGTGCCGTAATGACTCTTGTAGATTGACATGGTTGAGCAGTTGATTCCTGGTCGAATTCTCAAGGTTATTGCATTTAGATTCCTTAATGGCTTAACCTGATAGGCTAGTTAACTCGTGAGAGGCCAACTCAGAGAAAAAGGCTATAGGCACGTCGATGAAATGCATAACTCGTCTCATCGAAATCAGACTTGAAAATTAGGATGTCACAAGAGGAAAGGACACTTTTAACTTGCAAGAATGCTTGCACGTACAAAATGCAAGATTTAATTTCTTACTGCAATAAAAGGTAATTTTTATAGATACATTAATTTTATTGACATCATAAGAAAAAAAAAACAGAACTACAATACAATACACTAGTACCATATAAATTCAAAGAGTCAGGTTTCTAGGCAATACCAGTTTTCTCCTATATATCTGCCAATGTTGAAGCTGCTCGAGGAGACTTTTCCAGCGGCCCCCGTTACTAGTGTCAGGAAAGCGCCCATCAATGTCCATCGATTCAACGGCATCGCCATCATCCATGGCTTCGTTTTCATCTATAGAATATAAATTTGAGCAGTCAAGAGGTTTACACAGACCAAAAGAAGGTTGTCTGGTTTTATATCCCTGCAGAAAAGTACATAAGATAAAGACAAATTACTCAGGAACAGTATTAAGAAATCATTGATACATACTGCATTGATATAGGTGTTGAGAAATCAAGTGGATGTGCAAGTAAAATAATTACTTCAATTATAAATCAATATTACAAACTCTCTACACACACCACTCTCATACACCTCTCACACCTCACACGAACACAATTCTTGCACACACCCACTCACTCTTTCTCACTCTACACTTCACTCCACCTACTCCCACCCACTCACACACTCACGTACACTCTTCACTTACGCACACAACTCCTCACAATTCACACACACAAGACCCCTATCACCCTACCTCTCAACTCTATCACTTCAAGAGACAACAACCCCTATTTATAGGAGCCAAAGTCGGTGGAGTCCACAAACAAAATGGCCGAGAAAAATCTGGAGAGAGAGGGAGAGAAAATTCTGGAGAGAGGGAGAAAATTCTGGTGCGGCAGAGGGAGGAAGAGAAATCTGGAAAAATCCAGAGAAGGAGAGAGAGAGGCGGTGCTCCCCTTTTTTCTGACAATAGGAACCGAATCAAAATGTTTTACTGGTAGAAGAGTCACCCACAGGAAGAAAAAAAGGAAAAAAAAGAAAAAAAAAATACCTGTGAGTGTAATTATGCTTATGAATGGATTCTATGGCAAGAACACTATGAGCAATATAAAATTTTTGGCCACTGTTTCAGTCAACGTCTCCTCTCTCATAAGCAAAGTCACCATGTCACCACCAGGCAGATATTCCATAATCAAATATAGATATTCCGCATCTTGGAAAGAATAATACAGTTTATCAATAAAATGGCTGGCAACTTCTGCAAGCAAATTCCTTTCAGCTGTAACGTGTTCAACCTATAACATAAAAAATATCAATGTAACTACCACGTCTTTCCGAGATGAAGAACAGGAAGTATGATAACACAGAAATAATATTCTCTACTATGGCATAGCCAACGGAGGAGCAGGAACAATGAATCATGACCCAACCATCATTCACTCAGAAAACAAATGAAAAGAAAAAGGTAGTATAGTGTTAGCCTGGCTGAATGGCCGGTCACCACGCAATTGGAATCTGTGCCACATCGTAAAAAATGAGGAATTTGTAAATGTGCTTGTTAGCTACTAGCAAAAGAAAGTAGTATAATCTCTACTTCGTCCATTATCATGAAACAAGCCAGTGACAATTAATAAATCACTGAAACTGATCAAGCATGCTACATTACTTGGTGTTTCCTTCTCTAAAGGAGACTATCTGCGCAACGGAACTCGCAATGTGGAAATTTACCCAGTGTAAGTCATGAAGCTATTTCAAATCTCACCTGGCCTCGGCTAAGCATTTCTGACTTCTTCAATTTCTTCATGGCATAGATGTTCCCTGATTTCTTTTCACGGCAAAGTCTGACCTGCATCCATATTCACCTTAGTTTTAGCATTCAATGAAAAACAGGGAGAAAGAAATGTCCTCGAGCCAAATGTAAGTAATGTGTCATCGTATCCACATTTGCCTAAGTGGATCCACGCATCTTTTTGAAACCTAACATGTCCACCCCCTTCCTCCCACCCCCCAAATCCAAGAGTGATCCTAGCAACTAGCAGAACATAATCAAAACTCCTTAAAGATGCTAAAAGTTGAGTGAAGAGAAAAAATGACAAGGAAACATTACTATCGCAGTTGCCGCCTATGCAACTATATTTTATCCTGTTGCATTGCAGCTTAAATAAGAAATAAATGGATGCTAGATACAAAGCGGCAATACATATCCTTGTACCTCAAGAAAGCATGGTTTTCCCTTAATGGACTCTGGAGATTGACATTACTTTTAACAAACCCAAAAAATAGAGGTGCAGGAAGCTAGGCCCCACCATTAGCATGTATTATTCTCACAACCTGAGGTCTAATCTTCTTTTTGCTTGATATTGCTTTTCCAGAGTAACATATTACAGCAGATTAAGTCACTTTCTTCAGCATCAGAATCAGTATATACCCATCTTGACTTGTGCATATCAGAGTTTGCAGCTTAAGATGTCTATATCATCAACAACAAGTAAATTCATCAAAAGCAACAATAAGTTCTGCTTCCGCCACAATGAAGCAAGTAGAAAGAAAAAAAGGTAGCACCGGCAACTGAGACACTTGTTGCCACTACAAGCACAGTACTGCCACCTTCACTAATTTGTGAGAGACATATACATACAAACATCTCGCTGTACATTTGACCTATATTGATACTGACAGACATCCCTTAAGGGCCTAAACAATAATCATCACTGAAACTTAAATTTGTTGCTCCTATTTTTTATTCCATGATAAGCAACTGATAGCATACGATGAGCATCTCGACAAAAGTTCCCAAAAATTAGATGCTTCCCATTATAAAGCCATACCTAACAGCTCCTTCAATATCTCCTAAACAATTTCCTACTTATGCGGAGTTCAAGGAAAGCAGCATACAAATCACTCAACCACATTGCTCTGATAAGTGCACTAATATTCCCAATAGGATCTCACACCTAGCACAGATTGACATCGGTAGAGGAAAAGAACATCCCTTTCAAGATACATTCGTTTTCCTTTTCTCTATATTGTTGATCATGAATCTGACGTCACCTCTTTCAAATTATAAAGTGCATGTTCCCACACGTGAAATCATCTGGCCTATTAATAAATTTATTATAGCATGCATTAGATGCGTTTCATTCTGGCCTGCCTAGAAGGAACTTCCTCTAGAACTCAAATTATTTTGTGGACTATCAAAAAGCATACAAAGCCAACTTCTGAAATTTGAGAAGAATATCATACTATTGGTTTGACTTAGCATCAGGTTTTAAAAGACAAATTGATTGAAGTGATTCAAGTTTGGCACGTGTAGAAAACTAGTACTGAACCTCGCCGAAAGCTCCTTTTCCTATGATTGTAAGTAGCTCAAAATCATCAACACATATCTTGTGCCGTTTAAGTCTCATGTACTCTGTCTCCTTCCGTTCCAAATCCTTTAGTAAATTCATCTGTTCTTCTTCGGGTACATCTGAAGAGGCTAACTTTCTTTCCAGCACCAAGCGCCTGGAGTGAATAATATTCGTCAGGAAAATAGGACAAATAAATAGTCACCAGTCCTGGATTCTAAAATAAGATATCCAAGTATCTGTATTATCAACAATGACTATATCACTCTTAACAACAGTAGGCAAGAACTCGTTCAATGAACCGATGTACAGCCATGCATGTAACCATTCATCTGTAAATGACATCATGACGAGACATCAGAAAGGTCATTACGTGAAGTGTGAGAAGTGAACAAAGAATTATCAGAGATCGCATTAAACTGCACGGATTTCATCTTCTGAAGCATCAAAATTCATCATCCGAAGCTTTCTCAATCTCAAGGTTGAAAAAGCACTTTAGCTTCCAAATCCAACTTTTCTGAAATTTCTTTCTTTTCAAGGTTATCATGCATCTTTTGCATAAAAAGCACATTTGCGACCAAAAAACAGGACGCGACACTGAAGACATAAACACCGACATCTAGAGACCTCAGGTGTAAGGAGAAGGAACTTCATGAGTTGTCCCGGCTTATAGTAAACATAACCATTCCTTGAGGTACCCGCCTGATCTCCTGCAGCATATTCGAAGGTCCTAAGATTGGATAACCACTATAGGTATTTTCTTCTATGCCACTAACATTATCCTTCTTAGCTACATGCCATTCATAGAAGTATCAGGCGTCGAATTCATTCACTTGCCTTGGAGTTGGAATGTCAAGGGTTTGAGATTGTTAACTATAAGTTAAAACTCACATAGAAATGCAGTCGCAAGATTTCACGAGCCCCATCCGTTTTCATAAGACGAGATTTCGTACTTGGCATTTGTTTATCAGGTGTTCCATCCCACGGGGCCGTTAAGATGCACGCGGAAATTTATTGTGAAGACGCGTGGCTCTGACAACCAAGCTCTCTCTCTCTCTCTCTCTCTAACCGAAAAGGATCAAAATCAAGGATTCAAGTGTATTTCATTCTGTTTTTAATCATATAAGACATAGTATAATAGCACGGCAAGATTATATAATTTTCTACGATTCGAATCGATAGATAAGATAAAACAAAATTGCGATTGAGTGCTATCATACCATGCATGATATATGTCACCCTAAATTGTTGCAAACTTAGCACTACATAAAATCCAAAAAAAGTTGCAATTACGCCCTTCTAAGCCCAAAGTGGAAACGGGGTTTGGCGAGAGATTTGATGTTTCCTGCCCACATTTTTCCACATTCGGTCTTCTCTGTTTTTGCTAATCTTCGTGCTTTTCGGTGGACAGAATTCTCCACAAAAGGGACAACAGCTGCCGCACTGGAAGATTAATTATTTCCACCGTACAGGCGCTCGATCGCGATTCTCTTAAGCACGTTCGTGAAAAATGGCACGGCATGTGACCAAGGATTTGTTCGCGATTTTCTCAATTACGTCCTTTTCTCAAACTCCTCCTCTTTCCTTTTTTTTTCCCCTTCTTTGCTTCTTTTCATAGCTTTTCTTGAATACCCTTTTCGCCTGCCGACTAACTAAAACGGAAAAGGAAACATAAATTAATCAAATTATTGAAACTGGAGATTAAAGATCGTTTCCTTTTTTTCTTTTTTTGGTACTGATCAAGCCAAATTGAGTATTATTGGGAACATCCGATTCTCACCCATCCCCCTATAATGGTGCTTTTTTTTTTAAAGCATTCTCCTTGGTTCTAATATTGTAAAGGTGTAAATAGTATTTAGAGCTTCTGCAAGGATGAGTCGGTCTTCTTGTAGCAACTGAGCTAACGACTTGACACAACCGCTGAGCGACGCTTCATAAAGCCTCCTCTCTCGGTGTCTTCTTTCAAATGGTAAGGAAGCTTGTTGATGGGATGGCGGGGATGGCGACCTTCTTCTCGGGCTTGTGATCGATGGCATTGTTCCCAGCTTGTGGGTGAACTCGAATCGCTCGGGTTAATCACCTGAAGCTTTGGGTCCACACACGATCTCTTCACTAGACTTCCTTGGAGTTGGAATGTCAAAGGTTGAGATTGTTAACTATATATAAGATGCTATAACGTGAGTCTTACTTAGCATTTACATGCTGGAAAGAGAATAGCAGTGACACAAACGCGTGGGATTAAGGAAGATTTTGCATGCTTCCACAATGTTGAAAAGTCGAGTTGAAAAGTAAAGAGTGTGGAATAATACGATGATGCAACCCATAGTCAACACGAATTTATTGAACCGAGAAGATCAGCATGCATTTAAGATCGACGATACTTTCATCGAAAAGTCCAAGAAATTTGGCTCGGTTAGAGACTTGGAAAAGTTGATAAGGCCTCATCTTTGACTCTGCTGATGTTGTCTTGAATTCTAAGAAATTTCCATCGATTAGAGACTCGGAAAAGTTAATCGGGAAGTAGGAAGGTTTGGAGCTTGTAGGCTATACGTGTCTAGATATATTTCCTAGATTTGGACCTATCTACAAGGGATTTCATTGGAAATAGTCAAAATTCAATGTAACTAGGATATGTCATGATATCCCTAATATTTAAGGGATAATCACTAAAGACTTATTAGTTAATTTCAAAACTGATAAGATTTTTAGGGTGTAATTCCTTTCCTATTGGGATTAGGGAAGTGGTGATCTGATGATCTATTTATTCAACAATGTATCTTGTATCTAAATACGCTCGAGAAAGAAGAAATTCTCTCTCTCTCTCTCTCTCTCTCTCTCTCTCTCTCTCTCTCTCTCTCTCTCTCTCGTGGACATAGGAGGATTTTCGCCAAACCATGTAAATCTTTGTGTTCTTTGATTATTCTTGTTTTTCAACTTTTCATCTCATCTAGTTAGGGTGCTCTTCCGTACAACAATTGGTATTGGAGCAATCCAAGTTCCCCGTTCTTGTATTGCGACTTTTGAGTGGATGGCTAGATAAGGTTTGACTATTCGATTTGATATCGAATGATTTACCGGGAAGAATAATTTTACACTACGGCAGAGAATGATGAAGGATCTGTTGATTCAACAAGGTTATTAAAGGTTCTTTTGGGAAGATCGAACAAGCTGGACACCATCATTGATGATGACTAGGCCAACATGGAAGAGAGGGCATGCAGCACGAATCCAATTGAGCCTATCGAACAAGACCCCTTATATGTGGTAGAAATGGAATCTGATCCAGAGGTATGGCTCAAACTCGAAAGCATCTATATGACGAAATCTCTTACAACCAAGTTGTTCTTGAAGAAGGGATTGTATTTGATTTAGATTAGTGAAGAATGAGATTTGTTGGGACACCTCATTGTATTTAATTAGATGATCAGTGAACTTACAAGCTTGGAGGTAAAGAAGAATTCAATTTAATTGGGAGCACTTGAATTCAATGGATGCAAGTTACTTGGCTCAAGGTGGAGTCTTGAAGGTGATCAAGGGAGCTCTGCTTGTTCTAAAGGGATAGATACACTGGAACCTATATGGGCTTATAGGAACCACAATGCAAGGTGGAGCATTTGTTTCCACATATGCTAGCATGGAGATAGATAACACCTATCTTTGGCATATGGACCTCAGGCATATGAGGGAAATAGGATTGATGGAGCTTCACAAGAGGAATACACTCAAAGGTATAAAAACATGCAAATTAGATTTATGTAGATTTTTGTGTGTTTGGAAAACAATGCAAAGTATGATTCAAGGTTGCAAATCGTACGAGCAAGGGCATGCTCGAGTATGTACACATGGATGTATGGGCTCCTTCACTAGTAAAGTCAAAAGGTGGGAAGGAATACTTCGTGACATTCAACGATGATTTCTCTCAAAAAGTTTGGGTCATGCGACACAAAAAGTGAGGCATTTGACAAGTTCAAAGAATGCAAGGCCGAAATTGAGACTCCAATGGGGAAGAAGCTTAAGTGCTTGAGATTAGACAATGGAAGAGAATACAAATCGACACATTTCATGGAGCTTTGCAAGAAATAAGGGATCAGACGCCACTTCACAGTTCCAGATACACACCAACAGAATGACATAATAGAAAGGATGAATTGGACCCTATTAGAGAGAGCTTGGAGCATGAGGTTACATGCAAGACTGAGCAAGGAGTTTTGGGCCAAAGTTGTCTACATGGCATGTTATCTTGTAAATCGGTCTCCATCAACTGCAATTAAATGCAAAATATCGAAGAGGTATAGACGGTAAAACTGTCAATTATTCTAATTTAAAAATATTCAGGTGTCCTGTTTTTGTACATGTGCAAAGTTTAAAGCGCTCGAAGTTGGATCCAAAGTCAAAATAGTGCATATTTCTCGGTTAGGAGAAATGAGTGAAAGGGTACAAATTATGGGATCCAAGTGAGAAGAAAGTTCTAACAAGCAAGGATGATGTGTTTGATGAATATGAAATGTTGAAGTCAAGCTACGTGGCACACGCGACTGCCGAAGAGGAGAGTGACAAATCTATCGTTAAGGTGAAGTTTGAAGCCAAAGAGTCTGCAGAGAATGGCGAGTCATCTGATGAAGCTTTGGAAGTTAAAGAAACGGTGGAAGTTCCTCGTATCATTGCGATGAGTCAAGTAAGGCACACTCTAAAAGCACTAGAGAGATACGGTTTTGAGGACATGGTTGCTTACACTCTTATCGTAGGTTTCGGTGATCCAAGCTCCTCTCATGAAATTTTGAAAAGTGATCACAAAGGAAAATGGATGATTGCGATGATGGAGGAGATGGAGTTGTTACAAAAAAATGAGACATGGGAACTTGTGAACAAGCCCAAGGATCGAAAAGTCATTGGCTACAAATGAGTTCTTCGAAGAAAGGAAGCAGCAATGGAGAAAGAGCAAGATAGATACAAGGCCCGATTTATTGCTAAGGGCTATGCACAAAAGGAGGGGATTGATTTTGACAAGATATTTTCCCCAATTATAAAACTCACATGAATTCGTGTTTTACTAGCTATGGTGGCCATGGATGACTTGGAGCTCAAGCAGCTAGATGTGAAGACAGCATTTTTTCATGGTGACTTGGGTGAGAAAATTTACATGGAATAGCCCGAAGGCTTCAAGGTGGAAGGGAAAGAGGATCACGTTTGCCTACTCAAGAGATCACTTTACGGTTTAAAGCAATCTCTGAGGCAATGGAATGAAAGGTTTGATTCTTTTATGCTTTGTATTAGCTACATGAAGAGGGTGCATGATTCTTGTGTCTACTAGAGAGTTTTAAATATGAGTTGCTTATTTTGTTGGTGCTCTATGTTGATTGCTGCAAGAAAATGAGAGACATCGTTTCCCTAAAGTTTCAGTTAAGCAATGAGTTTGAAATGAAGGATCTTGGTGTTGCAAAGAGGATCCTTGGCATGGAAATCTTTTGAGATAGACGTGCAAGTAAGCTTTGGATAAATTAGAAGAAGTATGTTAAGAAGGTCTTGGAGCGGCTCAACATGGGAAAAGCTAAACTGGTTTGTATACCCTTAGCAAATTACTTCAAATTATCCGAGAAACAATGCTCTAATTCACATGAAGAGGTTGTAAAGATATCTCAAGTACTCTGTAGTAGCACAATAAGGAGCCCTCATGTTTGCTATGGTTTGTAGGAGACTAGATTTGGCTCATGTAGTGAGTTTAGTCAACTGATACATGAGTAATTCGGGTAAGAAGCATTGGAAAGCTATTAAATGGATCTTTCGTTATTTGGTTGGAATTACTAGCGTGGGTTTGATGTTCAGTTCAGATGGAGAATTGATTGATTTAGCAAGTTATGTCGATTCGAACTTTGTTGGTGATTTGGACAAGTGAAGGTCCATCACGGGATACATCTTTACTCTTGGAGGTGGAGCTATTCCGTGGACGGCAATGCTTCAGTCTACTGTAGCATAGTCTACAACCGAAGCTGAGTATATGGCAACAACTAAGGTTGCGAAGGAGGGAATGTGGCTGATAGGTTTGGTCATGTAGTTGGGTTTAAAACAAGATAGTGCTACACTATATTGCAATAGCCAAAGTGCAATATGTCTCGCGAAGAATCAAGTGTTTTATTTCATAATGAAATGCATTGAAGTTCGGCACCACAAGATTCAAGAATTTGTAGAGAATGGTAGCATTACTTTGAAGAAATTCCATACTAAAGATAATCATGTGGATATGCTCATAAAGACGATTACCACGGAGAAGTTCAAACAACAAGCCACAAATGTTGAGCCCAACCCATCATACCACTTCTTGGGAGGCGCGATGGAAGCCCAATACCATAATGTAGGGTGATTGTTAAGAGAGAGCTGAAATTTGAGCATGTCGACATATCCGGTTAGATCCGCATTCTCTTTAAAACTTAAGCCTATGAGTTATAGGCAATTTTTGACCAAAAAAAAAATTATAGGCAAACATTAATTTCTCCATTTTACACCACATTCTCAAGTGGGATTCTTTTGCATAACACTCAGTGCACCACTCGTACATGTTTGTTTTTTTGGTCAAAAGCTCATAACCAATTTTTCCATATGCTGATTTTATTTATTTTAGATTCATATCTATATATGTATATCCTTTTTTTCTTGCCTTTATCAATTTGTCTTATCCATCTCGCTCTTCCTTATACTTTCTCTAGTGTGAAGCTTATGCTTAAGCGTGGGACTGTATTGATATTTTATCTAAGCATGTACACAATGCTCCAACTTTTCTATTATAATTTAGTTAGCTCATTGACATTTGAAAAAAAAAAAAGTGAGATTGAAAGAACTAAACAACCACTAAGTCAATTTACTTATTTTGTCAAGCATGACAAACAATTGGAAAGCTTCATGAAATCACTATTATATCCTGAATGGGAATGCAAAGAGGCCAAGGTTTGACGACAATAATCGCAGACTTGCAGATGTGCGATAAACAAACAAGAACTTAGCAAAGTACCTTTCGGATGGATTGTTACCTATTTAATTAGTTTTTCTAGATCATTGATTTCTTTTTTGTTTATAGATGGAAAAGAGATAATATTGATTTCGAGCATATTGATCTGTTTGATCATATCTTTTGAGGAATGTCCTTGGAAACGACGTAACTTTTCTTGTGAGCTAAGATTGGTTTACGAAATTTTGGATGTGATAATTTTTATTTGGGATTGAATTTGGTCCAGCTGTTTAAATGCCTATTTTCAATTGATTTGATGAGATTATCCTATGCTATAAAGGATACACGTGATGCTTATGAAGGATATACCTTTCTAATTGTTGGGAGGCGTAGCAAAAGTAATATTAACAGCTTCACCTTACACTGACAGAAAGTAAAGACGAATGGAGGGGGAGGACTTTTTAGTATATTGATGTATTGTGAACGATTACAATGATCCACTTATAGTGTAAGAATACAAGGAATTTAGGAAATAATATACAAGGAATCATAATTTGCTATTAACTAAGGCAATTACAAATCTACTAAATCAATCAGAATCGGCGCCACGATCAGAATCTTCAATTATAACTTCATACACCACATCTTTGATGTGAGACTTTTTTCGCATGACACCTCATGTGCACCTCCTGGCAGGATCACAACATCCGTGCCTTGACTCCTTTTCGATCGTCTTGGCCCCTACCAAAGTCAGTAAGAACACATTATCTGCTACCTCGATCGAGAGTCACACCCAAAATTCCTTTTCTTGAGATGTCTACTAGGCGCCGGTCGATAAATCTAGTTATTGTGAGTTGCAACAGAAGCTCAGTACATTTACTTTTAGGGAGATCACCAAGGAAAATGCCAAGTTCGAGCTCGTGAACATATTCAATTGAACCCACCTTATTTCAAAAACTCAACCAATGACTTAAAGGCGGGCTAGGATACTATTAATTGCTCTATTTTACACCACATTTCCCAAATTGGGACTTTTTTTCGGCAAAAACCCTCACACATGCAACTCGACATTAATAGGAAGTTAGAGATTTCAAATAACAAGTGGACCATACATGTTTGTTTATTTAGTCAAAATCTCATAGCCAATTTTCCATCTGCTGATTTTATCCATTTTAGATCCTTGCAACTTAGGCACCAAAAATGCGGTATATATGCTTTTTTTGTCCCTGTCTCAATTCATCCTACATATCTCTCTCTTACATAGTCGCAATAATTATACTTGCACAGGTGTGAAGCATATGATGAAGCATGGGAGTGTGTTAATACTTTATCCAGGCATGTGCACAGTGCTTCCAACTTTTCCATTTTTATTTAGTTAAAACATTGATATTAAATAAAGTGAAGTTGAAAGAACTAGAGAACATCTAGGCCAATAATATAGACCCAAATTAATTATCGTCGAAGCTTGACTAACGTTTGTAAAGCTTCATGAGATCGTTATTAAATTGTAAATGGGAATGCAAAGATCCAAGATTTGACCGATCCTCAATTGTTTAGTAAATTTATCTAGGTCATTTCATCATCTTCTGTTTTGGGGTAGAAAGGAGATCATAGTACTTAACAAAAATAAAAAGTACAAGAGTCTGAGCCCAATGGTTCAAGTCCCCTAAATTATTTCTTTTGAGGAATGCCCTCGGAAACAACGTAACTTTTCTTGGAGTTGAAACGTCAAAGGCTGGGATTGCTAATTACATACAAGCTAAAACATTAGTCTCGTAAAAGCATTTGCGTGTTGGAAAAAGCAGAGCAGTGACCCGAACGCGCGGCATTAAAGAAATTCCTGCCTGCTTCCGCAACGTTGGAAAGGTAAATAGCGTGGAATGTGATATACCGGCTGTGATAAATTTTATCTGGTGCTGATTTTGATCTGTTTATTTAAATGCCTATCTTCAGATCATTGGATGCGAAGGTACACTAGTGAAGATTTTATGTGTTTGAATTATATCTTAAATATATTTATATTTATATATTACACGTACATATTCCTTTAACATGACATATATATGGTTTGCAAGAAAAGATTCTAATCATTGGGAGACATAGCGGAAGCCTAATACATTCACTTAAGGAGATGCTAAGCTTGAGTCCATGAACATATTTAGTTGGACCTCTAAAATTATATTAACTTCTTCACTTTACATTGATTACCTAATGTGGGACTTCTTTCTCATGACACCCTCACATGTGCACCTCAACAAATCTATACTTCATGTGTGGGTCATCTATGTCAAGTTTGCTCCCCTTTAATTTAGGTATTTTTCCACACCAGCATCCTTTCAAATCGCTAAATTGGCCCAGCTTGGTAGGATCACAACATTTGCCTTGACTCCTCCTCCATTGCCTTGATCTGGCCAAACTCAGCAGATCGCACTATCGGTCACCTCAATCAAGAATCACATATGAGGTTTCTTTCCTTGAGATATTCACCAGATGCTGATGTTGAGCCCACTTCATTGAAATCATTGGCTCTAATACTACTTTTAGAGAGGTGCAAGGAAAGCCCAAAACTGTTACCTAGGGAGATTGCCACGTACAAGCTTAAGCCCAAGCCTAACAATATATCTCGTTGGACTCACCTTTACTTAGAAATTGAAATCAATAAGTTATGAACCAATTAGAATATTATTGACTTCTACATTTTACAACACATTCTGAATGTGAGGTTTCTTTCATACAATATCCTTACACGAGCATCTCAATACTATAAGTGAAATGGTGATATTTTGGGAAACTATAAAAACATACGAGCGGGTATGAGAAGTCTTTTATAGTATTTTTTTTTTATTGTGGACTATTTGTTTATTTAGTCAAAAGCCCATAACCTAATTATTTATCTGCTGATTTTACTAATTTAGGTCTATATATATATATATAACGTTAAGTAGCATTATCTATACTTTCTCAGGTGGGAAGGTTATGATTAAGCGTGGGAGTGTGTTAATATTTTATCCAGGCATGCGCGCAACGCTCTAACTTTTCTATTATAATTCAGTTAAAGCATTGAAATTCAAATAAAGTGAAGTTGAAAGAACTAGGCAACCGCTAAACCATTGATGTCAAAAAAACCAATGTGCTTATCTGTTAGGCAGAACTAACAGTGCAAACCTTCAGGAAATCGCCGCTGCATCCCGAATGGGAATGCAAAGGGTTCCGCGATGCCACCAAACCTCAAATGGGGTTTCACGGTTATTGACTCATTCCTTCCTTGTCTCCTGTACTCCCGACCATCTTCAATAACTTAAACCCGCCGAAACGATGACTGCACCGATGGGAAAGGATCCGCTTCCTCTTTATTCGCACGGATTAATGGTTTGGATGGATACTACATCGAATGAAGGAACCAATAAGATGAAAGGGGATCTCATGCTTACACTAATGTTGATATTGCGTGTACCGTTTGGATAATCCTTTACATGTTCAATTTTCGGGTCGATGGCGTGTCGTGTGATTGTCCGACAAGTTGGGCTAAAGATTAGAAGGCACTAAGGGAATACAGTGTTAGAGAAATCCCTTATGATGTTTTGAAGATGATAAAATAAATCAAAGGCTACTAACATGTTTAATGGTTAAGTAATAGACCATGCCGATGATAGAACATATAAAGGATATTGTCAAAGTCAAAAGACGACCAGAAGACTGAACGTAACATATGTCCAAAGTATATTATGAAGATTTCCAGACTTCTGTGTCAAAGTCTGAAGACTGCCAGACTCAAGACTCAGATTGTAAAGTCTACAGACTCATATTGTAAAAGTCTACAGACTCAGACTTTACATCCAGATTCAATGAATCGTAATTCAAGCCCAATCATACAACGGCTAGTGATCTGGTTTGGATTCCACATCAAGATTGATTTGATTGATTCAATCTAATTGATTGACGATTGAATCTTGAAGACAAGAACTTTCTATACGAAGAAGCTTTACTTATGGAAACCAAGATTTCGTTTGTATAGGCGATCGGAATCAATTTGGGATTCTGCCTTTGTCACTCAACGGCTACCAAATCTTCTAAATACAGAGCTATCCAATGGGTATATTGGAAGACGATTCTCCGGGATGCTGTCCAACGGCTAGTTTGGAAGTGGAGGAGTATTTAAGGAGATCATGAACCGATGAGCAAGTAAGAGACGGAGCGTAGAATTTATAATTCCAAAGTCTGAGCGACCTTCGATTATACACTTGTCTTTGGAGAACTTAAACGTTTGTAATCGTGAGAGAAATACCAAAAGAGTGACTTAGTGAGATAGTGTGATCTACTACTAAGTGTCTGCACTCGAAGTTGTAATCTCTTGTTGATTGCATAGTGGAATCCAGCCAAGAAGGCTGTCAGCGTGGGAGAGTGGACGTAGGCTTGGATTAAGCCGAACCACTATAAATCTTGTGTTTTTATTCTCTTCCCTAACTCATTTATTTTGTTCATACTAGCACTCTCATACAAAATTTCCATCTACGTACTTTCATAGGCACAAAGAATGTTCACGCCTTGATAAGGACTCTTACGGCTAAAACGCCATTGTGGAGATTTGGGTTCGTGTCTTACTCGGTCCTTAGTATCAATGGGATATTTGGGAGGTTTAAGGTTTACTTATCTCAGATGGGCTCTTCTCATAGAAAGTGAGTGTTTGAATAATTAATAAAAAGGAAAATGTTAAAGAATGTAGTTAGGGTATTTGTTGGGCCTCATTAATTTAGCTGGAAATATAAATTTATATATTTGAAGTCAGTGACTTTTTTGAAATTTTGCGTTGCTCAATTTTCGGCATATGCTAATATGTTTTATTTTTTTTTATGGTTGGTAATTTTAACTAGTGCCTCCGAGGTATTTTATTAACAAGGCCCTTATAACATGAGGATTATCCAAATTACTTGATCAAAATTAAAGAAGTATCGTATTAACACTGAGAAAAAAAAAAGACTTCAAATAATGAAATTTAACAAATATCCTTACTCTTTAACATTTGTCCTTTTATTAATTCTTCCGACACTTGCTTTTCCTATGACAAAGAGGCTCATCTTTGTTAAGTAAACCTTGAATACACAAAATCCCTTATTGATTTGATGGATCAGGCAAAATGCGAGCAAAATCGAATGAATGACTCGCATATTTTGCTATCTCCTTTCTTCTCATGTTGAATCAAGACTTATAAGTACACACTTGTATTTTCGTGGGGCAAGTTCACCAAATGATTACAAAATATTGTAGTTCCCATTTCAGTTTATAGGAAGCTTAAGGGGGCAAGTGCCTCCATTGGCCCCATGGCGAATCCGTCCATGCTGACAATTGAGAAGTTTTTATGGCCATCAGAATCCAGACCATCAAATGTGCATGAATTTGCACCGTTGAATTGACAGGGAATTCTCAAGTCATAAATAGTAGATACACTCTGACCTGCGTGAGGTTCTGTCTCGTGCAACAGAGGCTTGAGATGGCAGCTTAGTTGATCCCTCTATAGCAGAAGCGTCTGGCAAGATAGATGTTTAACAGCAGCTAGGAAGGGAAGGTAATAGAAAATCTACACAAACATTTCGAATCTCACCTTAAATAATATTATAAACTAAGGAAACAATTATATAACGATAGCAGGAAATACCATCCTGCATTAGCAATTTACTTCTAGACACCCTAAATCTCAATTGAGGACCAAAGGCCAGAGTACTTCCATGCTGAGCAAAGATGGCCGAGCTGAGGACCGAGCTGTTCCTGAGCAGACCTGGCTGAACTGGCTGAAGCTCTCTTCGTCTAACAGTCATGTTCAACATTGTATAGAGAAGAAATTGCGGCAACTATAACCGTGTATTGTCCCGATTTTGTACAAATTACAGAGGGAGATCATGTACGATTGCACCAAGCGCCATATTAGTCTCTTCAATCGTTTACCATCCAAAGATTTCTCTAGCAGAATCCGTCTTACCCTCTCTTTAGGACAAATACTCTGTTATCAAACAGAAGTAGAAGAAAACAGAGCACCTCAAAACCCATCATCAACCCGCTTATCAGAATCACAAATTTTACACATATTGAACATGCCGCTGCCATCATAGAACAAAGACCATTCAATTTACTCGATTGTTACACAGACCGTCACACTTCTCATGCTTGTCTTCATCGTCTTCATCTGAATCCTTCTTCTCTTTTATTGTTAGTGGTTTAACTAGTGCCTCTGATGTTTATTAACAAGACCCTTATGACATGGAGATTCTCTGAATTACTTGATCAAAACTAAAGAATTATGGAATTGACTCTGAGAAAAAAATATGTCAAATCAAAAAAAAAAAATTAACAAATATCCTAGGGGCACCCTTTAACATTTTCCTTTTCATTAATTCTTTCGACACTCGCTTTTTCTATGACAGAAAAGATCATCTTTGGTAAGTAAACCTTGAACACGCAAAATGTCTCATTGATATGATGGATCAGGCAAGACGCAGGCAAAATCAAATGAATGACCCGAATATTTTGTAATCTCTTTTCTTCCCATGTTGAATCAAGCCTTGTAGGTACGCATTTGTATTTTCGGGGGGGGGGGGGGCGCGGGCAGATTCACCAAATGATTGCAACATATTGTAGTTTTCGTTTCAATAACCATAGAAACTCAGACGGCACTCTGAGAAAATTGGACATCGTGGAGTACTAACGACTGAGTCCTTCCATTAACTTTGATCTATTTTGACAATATTGGAGATCAGGCGGACGACAGAACAGAGGAATAAGTTCATGCTTTCATTAAGTGTCATTCTGTTTAACAATCATTGGAGTCCGCTCTCTCTTTCATTTCATGCTAATTCTATCACTCAAAATATTTTTTCGAATAGCCTAACGGGTTGAGTCTTTCAGGGATTTCAATGAAAATTATTATGTCTGGTGGTGAGATGTTACAAGGTAAAACCTTATACAGAGTCGTGCTTTTAATCATCAAATGTGCATGAATTTGTACAGTTGAATTGACAGGGAATTCTCAAGTCATAGATGGTAGATACATTCTAACCTGCATAAGGTTCAGTCTCGTGCAACAGAGGCTTGAGATGGCAGCTAATTGATCCCTCTAAAGCAGAAGCGTCTGGCAAGATAGATGTTTAACAGCAGCTAGGAAGGGAAGGAAATAGAAAACCTACTAAATCTACTGCCCCAGCAACAACTAAGGCACAGCCTGGTGACACATTGTGGAGCATCTCATTCCGTGGTCATGGAACTGGTGCTAAATGGAAGGAATTGGCCGCTCTTAACCCACACATACGCAACCCCAATATTATTCTCCCAAACGAAACCGTCAGGTTGCATTAAGTTGGGGGTGCAAAACGGAACTTCTTGAAAGAGGCTTGGTTTGCCAAGCTGGGTTGAGTGAAGTTTATGAGCTGGGTTAGTTGTGGGCTTGCTGATGGAAACCACACATTGTGGCTGTCTAAGACAGATGAAAATACGGGCTCCTGCCTTAGAGAGCTCTCTCACCTTCCCAATTGTTATGGACTGATTGTCACCAGTCTAAGGTACAAAAGATCTGTCGATGCAATTGTTTTCATCTCTCTGTTCTTCCATCCCCTGTAATCAGTTTGCATATGAACAGTAATTTTCTGTGTTTAGTGTGCGATGATGTGCTACCAATCCTTTGTCTTGTGATTAGGAGCAACACATCGGTCCATGAGATTTTAGGTTGCATCTCTGCCTTGTCCCTCCTCTACTTGTCTATATAAAGAAGAAAAGATCATTTGGCAAGAAGTGATAATATCAGAGCTTGAATGTTGTTTTGGAAGAAACACACGTTCTGGTATGTGAACATTACATATGAAACTAGCCCTGCTTCGATTCCAACCTTTGAGGGAGGATCAGCTTGCACGGCCTGCAAAAAATAATGGAGTGTTTTCTGTGAAATCTGTCTATCACTTAAAATTTGGCAGGAAATAGTTTGGTGCCATGGGGTTGAAATTGATCAGACAGAGAGGCTCACTAGCTTTGATCAGATGGCTTTTGGACATCTATCAGCATTGGAGAAGAATATGAAGGAAGCATAAAAGAAGTGCGGATGCTTTTGAGGAAGGTGGGTTCGGTTGTTTGGTCTGATTGGAAAGACAAAGGTGAAGCTGTGTGAGACAAATCATAGAATGGCCCAATGTTGCTTTTACCTACTAATTTGCAGCATACATAGGAGTAGATCAGATTACTTTGTAGCCAGGCCTACCCATTCTCTTTAGAAAGATTCAGCTCCGCAGGCGAGACATCTCTGATGAGGAGAGCTCGAGAATAATGCGAGATGGACTCTGTGTTTGGTTTAGTAGTCTCATTAAATCGTTTATACAGATAGCGGTACTCAGAATGATCCTATGACATAGGGATTGAGTTAGAACATAGGCATCAAGACTATGCAGTAATCCTTTGTCCCACCAGATAGTGAGAACTTATGAAATCAAGAGTACAGAAGATGAAGATGAAGAATGACTGTAGATGATCTGTGAAGAAGTTTTCGATACTGTATTTCCATTCATTTGAACAAAAGAAGATTGAAGAATACAGCAGAAACTTTCTGGA
This sequence comes from Eucalyptus polyanthemos subsp. polyanthemos, assembly GCA_017140185.1. Taxonomy (NCBI): domain Eukaryota; kingdom Viridiplantae; phylum Streptophyta; class Magnoliopsida; order Myrtales; family Myrtaceae; genus Eucalyptus; species Eucalyptus polyanthemos. Next base: position 61,516,315 of record CM029459.1, on the reverse strand, counting down.
TTGTTATGTTCTTCTTAGCCTTCAATGATTACAATACATCTCTATATAAAGACGGAAAACGAGAGGACTAACAACTAGAAAAGCGATCTAACTAACTTTTAACTAACAAACTTTACAGCTAAACAAAACAGAATAGTCATCTTGAGACTTTGGCAATCCGTGTCTTTGACTTTTGTATGATCTCCACCGTTGATGAAACTCGTTATCCATGAGATATCAATTCCTTCAGCTCTTTTTAATTCTTGATTGCCTTCGGTGATCCACATCTATAATAGTCGAGGACTTTACCTCCGTGGTTGACTTCTCAAGTCAAGAACCTCCTGTGATCGATTCATCTTGAGACTTTGCTTCTGATCTTGAGACTTTGCTTCTGATCTTGATTCTCTAACATTCCCCCTCAAATTGGGAAGAGTAAAAGATTCGATTCCCAATTTGGTTCGGAGAGTAAGATGAGATAAGCGGGATAGAGACTTGGTAAATATATCAGCTAATTGTAGATGAGTAGAGATATATTGAATGCGAATAGATCTAGAAGAGACTTTCTCACGGACAAAGTGAAAGTCAACTTCAATGTGTTTGGTTCGAGCATGTAATATTGGATTGGCGGTGAGAGAAATTGCTGATTTGTTGTCACAATATAGAGTGGTAGGTGGCTGAAGAGAAATCCCTATATCTCGTAGCACAAACGTGATCCAGGTGAGTTCAGCCGTGGTCGAAGCAAGTGCACGATACTCGCTCGCGGTTGAGGATCTAGAAACGTGAGGTTGTTTCTTGGCGAGACGGGATAGGAGATTGGATCCAAGAAACGTGCAAAAACCTGTTGTGGAACGTCGTGTTGTTGGACAACCAGCCCAATCCGCATCAGAGAAACCATAGAGATGTACTGAACTTTGAGAATGGATATAGATTCCAAGATGTATAGTACCTTTGACATATCTAAGTACTCTTTTCAACTGATGGAAATCTCCTACAGTAGGCTGTTGCATTTTTTGACAGAGAAGATTAGTAGCAAATGCCAGATCTGGTCGAGTAATGGTTAAGTATTGAAGAGCACCAACTAAGCTTCTGTATTCCATAGGATCTATAAGTAGATTTGCAGTGTCAGCCACGGAGATTGATCGAAGAGGCAGAGGTGTTGAGACTGGTTTACAGTCAGCCATATAAGCTCGTTTCAACAAGTCAGTAGCATATTTAGTTTGACAAAAAAGAGATTCTGTGAAGTTCGTTTGGCCTCAATGCCCAAAAAATAGTGAATAAACCCAAGGTCTTTCATATGAAACTGAAGACTAAGTTTCTGAATAAGTGCAGTTAAGAGATGTGGTGAACTCCCAGTCAAGATGATATCATCAACATATAGAAGCAAGAGAACTGTATGTGAGTTTGTATGCAGAACAAATAACGATGGATCAGCTGTGCTGCAGAAGAAATCATTTTCGATTAAAAACTTGCTGAATTTATCAAACCAAGCTCTTGGTGCTTGTCGAAGGCCATATAGAGACTTGTGGAGTAAACAGACATGGTTTGGCTGATGAGGATTGATAAAGCCAGGTGGCTGTTCCATGTACACTGTCTCGTTCAAATCTCCATGAAGAAAAGCATTCTTAACATCAAGCTGGTGTATTGGCCAGTGTCTTATCATAGCAAGAGACAACACTATTCGAATTGTTGTGTGCTTCACAACTGGACTGAAAGTCTCAGTGAAGTCTAGTCCTTCTTCTTGGTGAAAGCCTTTGGCGACTAGACGAGCTTTGAGTCTGTCAAGACCGCCATCTGGTGTGAGTTTGGTTTTATAGACCCATCTGCGAGCCTATTACATTCATCTGGTTAGTTCTAGGAATCAATGTCCATGTTTGATTTTCAGCAAGTGCATCCATCTCTTCTTTCATAGCCCTATACCAGGCTTGATTAGATAAAGCTGACTTGATAGACTTTGGTTCCATAGGAACTGGATAATCAGCTAAATAAGCATACTTTGGATTTGGTTTTTGAATTCCAGACTTTAGTCGAGTTTGCATATGATGAGTATTACTTGTACCTTGAGAGGAAGACAGAATGGAATTGGAATTGGAGTGCCTTTCATTAGAACTACCTTCAGCTAGTAGATCATTGTGTGAAGATAAAGAACTGGTAGGATTTTGTCCTTGAGACATAGAACAATTTTGAGGCACAAAGATCTATAGATTGTCCTTTACGGCATTGTCTCATCTTGCATATTCCTCGAGGAAATGATCTGAGATTGTTGTCTGTGATATGGATGATAGGTACAGCCATCATGGAAGTCAGGATGGATCTGGTTTGTGGCTAACTGATGAGTGGACCTAGTAGCTGGTGACTCGGTGCTTGATGACTCAAGGAAATGTATGCCTTCACTCCATTGTTTGTATAAGTTCGTATAATGTCCATATTCATTGATCAGCTTCTTTGAAAAAGGATAAGAATACTCATCAAAGATAACATGCCTACTGATGTATACACGATTATTAGTTGGGACCAAGCATCTATACCCTCTGTGCTGATTGCTATAACCCAAGAAGATACAGGGAAGAGATCGAGGATCAAGTTTATGAGTTGCATATGGTCTTAAGCAAGGATAGCATGCATAGCCAAATACTCTTAAATGATCATACCTTGGCTGTCTATTATGAAGTTTGTTATAGGGTGTATCCATCTGCAACTTTGGTGTGGGAAGACTGTTGATGATGTAATTAGCTGTCACAAATGCATCCACCCAAAATTTCAGTGGAACTTTTGAGTGATAGAGCATGGCTAATCCAAGTTCAACGATGTGTCGATGCTTTCTTTCGAGACCCCATTCGTTCGGAGTGTGAGGACATGATATGAACTGTCTTATTCCATGATGACTCAGAAATTTTTGAAATCTAAAGCTTACGAACTCTCCACCTCCATCACTCTGGAAGATTTTAATCTGATGATTATACTGTCGTTCAACTAGCTTCTGAAATTGAACAAATATATCATAAAACTCAGATTTCAACTTCATGGGATATAGCCAGCAATATCAAGAAAAATTGTCAACAAAAATCACATAATATCTAAACTTTTGAAAGGAAATGATCGTGGTGATGGTCCCCATATGTCACAATGAATTCTCTCTAATGGAGAACTTGATATAGAATCCGAAAAAGGAAACGATAGAGCTGAACTTTTGGCTATTTGACAGCTGCTGCAAACAACTTGAGATGAAGAAACAAATTGTATAAGCTTTTTTGTAGATGCTTAACGATTTGAGCATTTGTATGAGCCAAACGCGATGCCATATGTCTTCACCGACTGTCTTTTGCCGAGTAAAGAAAGCTTCTGTGGTTTGTGGATTAGCTTGATAAAGACCCCTAACTTTCCTTCCGAGCTTCACCATTGTGTTGGTATTGTTGTCCTTTACATAAACACCAGTTTTGTCAAAAATAAAAGAACAAGGGAAGTCATCTGTGAGTTTAGATACTGAAAGGAGGTTCTTCTTTATCTTTGGGACAATTAGAACATCGTTAAGAGGTAATGTATTGTTCTTTGTTTTGAGCCAGGTGTTGCCAATGTGAGTTACAGGTAAACATGATCCATTGCCTATCATAACAGTATCATGTCCTTGATATTTAGAAAGAGTATGGAGCATACCAGGATCAGCACTAATGTGAGCTGTAGCTCCAGAGTCAGGATACCACTCACTGCCTGTTGAGTCTTCAATATGCATTGCTGTCAAGGCTGCTGGAATATCCTCTGCTTGATAAGAATTGTCAAACCGATACCAGCAGCGAAGAGCATCATGTCCAGACTTTTTACATATTTGACACTCTAATCGAATGCTACTTGTTTCTTTTTCATTCTGCAAATTTTTACTTGAGTTTGCAGAAGGATAAGTCTTGACATTTTGGTACCTTTGTGAGTAAGTAGTATAGGGTCTAAACCCTTGGTTTGTTGTAGGGATAACATTTCTCTGTCTAGGGTGTTGATTTCCTTGTCCTGGACTGAAGACATCTGTTATGTAATTCTGATATCTTTCAAAACCACGACCCCTATTGTTACCAGTTCTGCCACGACCATAGCTTCGACCACCTCTGTATCCTCCTCTTTCAGATATAAATCCAGAAGCTTGAGAAAAGTAGTTTTCATTTGTGACATCTTTAGACTGATCCTAAAACTGTCTTTGTCCAAAATACGCCAAATTCGGGTTGAACTGACTCCTAGAAAAGTTTTTGAGTCTTGATTCAAATCTTTCTAATTGAGCAATAACCTCATCATACTCTGGCTGAGGCTTTAAACAATATATGGTAGTCCGAAAATTCTCATATTCTGGACCTAAACCTTCCAATACACCAAACATCTTGGTTATATCATCCACAGGTTTGCCTATTGCATTCAACTGATCACATATGGATTTATATTCCCTGAGATAATCAGCAAGGGTTTGTTCATGCTTATGACATGTTTGCAGTTTCCCCCTTAATTCGAACTCTCTAGCAATTGATTTCTGTGTAAATCTTTTCAGAAGAGTTTGCCATACTTCAGATGACGTTTCTAAACCAATGATTAGGCTCAGAATATTTTCAGTAACAGCTCCTGAGATCCGTGATGAAATCAACTGATCTGTTCTAGTCCAGTCAGTGTACTTTGGATTAATAAGATCGGTTTCACAACCTTCATCCTCTGTTTGCATCATTCGAGAGGGTGAAGGAATATCTCCATTAACAAAACCAAATAGATCTTGGCTTTTCAAAAACCTTTGGATCTGAGCTTGCCACAATAGGAAGTTGTCCTCAGCAAGTTTGATTGTGACGAAGTTTGTGATATTCACATGTATCGGAAAAGGATATTTTGGAGTTCTAATCGCCATTATTATGATTCTTTGAAGAAGATGATAACAATAGTGCTTATGAGCTCTAAAACCTGTATGAGTTTACCTTGATCCAGAGATCTTCAGTCTTCGTTTACTTCTTTTGACTTGATACACGAACTGATTACTTGATAGATTCTATTCTGATGCATGTTGATCTTCCTGCTCTGATACCATGAGAACCTATGAAATCAAGAGTACAGAAGATGAAGATGAAGAATGACTGTAGATGATCTGTGAAGAAGTTTTCGATACTGTATTTCCATTCATTTGAACAAAAGAAGATTGAAGAATACAGCAGAAACTTTCTGGATTGTTATGTTCTTCTTAGCCTTCAACAGATTACAATACATCTCTATATAAAGACGGAAAACAGAGGACTAACAACTAGAAAAGCGATCTAACTAACTTTTAACTAACAAACTTTACAGCTAAACAAAACAAAACAGAACAGTCATCTTGAGACTTTGGCAATCCGTGTCTTTGACTTTTGTATGATCTCCACCGTTGATGAAACTCGTTATCCATGAGATATCAATTCCTTCAGCTCTTTTTAATTCTTGATTGCCTTCTGGTGATCCACATCTATAATAGTCGAGGACTTTACCTCCTGTGGTTGACTTCTCAAGTCAAGAACCTCCTGTGATCGATTCATCTTGAGACTTTGCTTCTGATCTTGATTCTCTAACAGATAGTACACTAGATCTTGATATTGCCCCTAGATCTGCACCAACTCACCCATCCTGATATCCACTTCTTGAGCTTTTGCGGATCTTTCGGAGGACGATCACGAGGTATCGAACGATGTGAACTAGAAAAAGAATGGCTATAGCGCAGAGCCAAACATACATGAAGACCTCAGCCCCTGGGATCGGTGATTGGGCGGATGCTTGGGTGGGTGGGCTAGCCGCTTTGGTCGACCACGTGTCTTCAAATTCCCTCTGCACGTTCAAGAAGGCCAGCACGGGCTGGAGGTAAGTCAGCGCCGTGAAAATGATGGTCACCCACATCGTGGCCATCAGAATCCACATCAGAACCTTCTTCCCCAAGGGGAAGCCACTTATGAGCAAGAAGATCGTGCTAAGGGATGCAAGAAAAGAGATGGTGTTGTATGTCCAGAACATCGGGTAACCCTCTGGATCGTTTGCAGCCATTATCGGTGTTCCTGCGTAGTATAAGATGGTACCGTTGTGTCTCTGATCGTTGTCCCACACGCCGCCAGGGGGGCTAATGCCGGCTTGGTAAGCCATGGCTGCAATCACGGAGGCAGTTATCTGTCGTGACGTGAAAGAAAGTTTTAGATTGTGAATGAATAAATAGTTTTTCGACACATACGAAGATCATCAAGTCAAAGTTAGTCATTCCAACAAATGCACAAATTCAATTGATGGCTTTTCCTATATTTATGTAAATACTAAAAAATTGTAGCGAGCTCTCTACGTAAATAGAGCTCATGGATTAATTATGAAAAAATTAAGTGTATGAATATATACATATATGAGAAAAAATTGAAGATATTTCGAAATTTGAATGCCTTTTTATAAAGGTTGCTATTGTTGTTAGAAAGAAAATCAAAATCTAATAACTAAACGTGTGGAAAGTAAAACACACTTATATTCTAGCCGCCGATGAGGCTCACCCTCACTAGGTCACCATGAGGGCAGCAAAGGTCTAAGTGAGGCCGAGCTCGCCTAGACGCCGATGAGGCTCGACTAGCAATGCTTGGTGTTGCTAGGGGTTGGTGATGTTCCAATGAGGTTGCCAGTCCTCGTCTAGCCGGTTGGTGGCAACCGCCAAAGAGGAAGAAGGAAAAGAAGAAAAAGGAAAAAAAAAAAAAAAGAGAGAGAAAAATATAATAAAATTATTAAAAAGTTAAAAAAAATTCTATATCACAAAAGATTTAAACTCTTACCAAATGCATTTCTATATCAAAAATAAAATTTTTGGACAGAAACTCTTACTAAATGTCTTCAAATACTCAAAAACTCGTTTAGGGAACAAAAAAAAAAATCATTCCTAAGAAAAAATTGTTCTTGAAAAGAAAATGGTTACCAAACAAATCCCAAGTCATTGAGAATATTTGGAGAAGACAAAAGATTGAGTCTTTTAGAAATCCTCTTTACCTTATGTATTAGTATAGATATTTAAAGAAAATCACCCAACTACTTCACATTTAGATTTTCTTGAGTGCCATTACTTCTTAAATATTCATCAACTTGTTTCATCTCCTCATTATTAGATTTCTTATAATACCCTCTCTCTTTTTTTTTTGGTGAAATTATAATACCCTATATTTTTTTTTTCTTTTTAATCATAAGCCATCTATTATTGTAACTACTCATCTTCTTTCTCTACATAGCTATTTAATTACGAGCAATTTAGTTCATATGTATAAAACCATTTTAAGAAAGCATAACTATTTACTTTAAGCGATACAAATGATCATTTTTTAGAAAAACATTTTCTGAATCATCTATTTTTCATGAAACAAATAGAAAGTTTAAATTAATTAACAGTGAGCTATGATGTTAATTACAATAACATGATTGATCTGATCTAAGTTATTAGCAAATACTCCAAGGCATCTAGCTAAAGCAATACCATTAGAGAATCGCGCTTCTTCTCGATCCATTTCTTGTGTTTGTCTTCCTCTTGCTTCTTGATTTCACCCGCTAAAGACGGTGGTGGAACTGCCTCTACCGGAGGAGTATTGGTGGAGAGGAGGAGTATTGGTGGAGAGAGGTGCTATAGATGCTAGGTTAACTGTAACAGTTGAATTTTCCTCATTTGTGTTATCAACAACTGCTTGGTGAGTTGTCGATGCAAAGAATCTTATGGCTCTCAGAGCTCCAACATGTTCTAACAATTCTCTCAATTTAATGACTTTGAAATCCTTGGGAAAATATTCCACTATATCTAGAGCAGAGAAGCCATTTCTATTCATTGTGTTCACATCCACTTCGCTTCTTTGAAGCAGATATTTCATTGTTTGCACAAAAAGATGAGCTTCTTATCAGTTATAAAAGAAACAACAAACAAAGATATTTCCTGTAAGTTACTTCAATTGATAAATCCATTGAAGTTTGAATGCAAAAAACTTGAGTCTATAGAAAAATGAGAATGAGCTGGATTTTATCTGCACAAAATATTTAGTTGGAATGCAATATCTGACGTCGTCACAATTTCAAAGCAATTCGAAGAAAAAGGATTACCTCTATTTGCTTGTTTGCTACGGCCAAATGCAAAATGGTATTACCCTCATCATCCTGAGCTTTCACCAAATCACCATCTCTCACCGTTTCCACTAGGACTTTCAAAGCCTCCAAACGATTATGACTCACTCCCAGATGGAGAGCGGTTTGGCCGTGGCTCAGCCTATGCTCAACCGCCTCCAGTCTCGCCTTCACCAGCTCTATGACAATGTTGCTTTGGCCCTTCATCATGGCTAGATGAAGTGGGGTCCATCCATCTTCGTCATGGACAAGGCATGCAAGGGGGTATGATTGTAACAATTCTCTTGCTATTTTGACGTATTCGTTCGCAGATGCCTAGTGAAGAGGTGTACGTCCCTACAAAAGTGAAGTGCTTAACTATGGAGCATTCTTATTGAGGGACACGTTCATATGATTTATATTTATCGCATTTTCAAATCAAATAGACTAAGCTACTCAAATTCACTAGTGTCTAGAAGATTTTTCAGGGTGAATTAACTTAGAAATTTATGACTTAATTTCTATTAGAATTTTGTTAATTTCCTTGAGATATATGATGGGTTTGATTTCTCAAAAAGATCATGAAAACTGGAAAAGAAAATGCAATATTACATATGCAAAATCTAATTTGACAAGTAAGATAGTCTGATAGATGTAAAGATATTCCATGTAAATATACTTTATAAATTACTTTACACATGGCTAAAAGCCTAAAACTTGCAAAAATCTAATCAAAAGAGTTGCGATTCCACCGATTATCTAGTTTGTGAGGATGACCGGGTTCAGTTCGATCTGACAAAAGGATATCAGACAACCACAATCAAGATTTTCGCTTCAACATACCTGCAAGTCCAACTCCATAGCCAACTCCATAGCCAAATCCTTTTTATGAGCCAAAAGAACCTTGGCAAAATGTACGTGACCTTGCATACTGGCCACATGCAATGGAGTCTCGTCGAAGCAAGTGACAGGAACCCGAGCCGGGATGAGTCCGTCTTCTTGCAAGAATCGAGCTAACGACTCGACGCACCCGCCAAGCGACGCTTCATAGAGCCTCCTCTCTCGGTGGCTTCTTTCAAGTGCGAGGAAGCCTCGTTGATGCGATGGCGGGGACGGCGACCTCCTTCTCGGGCTTGTGATCGATGGCATTGTTCCCGCTTGTGGGTGAACTCGAAATCGCTCGGGTTGATCATTTGGAGTGATTTTCCTCCTCTAATAAGTGGCGTTGCCGCGTTATCGTAATATGCAGTTTTTTTTTTTTTCTTTTTTGAGCCACTACCGTAATATGCGGTGGAAAAGTGAAAAAGTCGGATGATGATCCGAAGCTTCACGCGGAGTTGACTTGTTGTTATTGATAATCTTAGCCGTTGGTTTGTGCTACGCGGATCATCGTACTCATTATTTAACGGCTGCGATGCAAGAAATGCCGACAAGCTACCAGTTCATTAAAGAGAGAATATTGCTTACCTTGGAAGGATCAAGTCATTTATGCTCTGATTCATTCACGGATCGACACCTGTCCAGCGGTATCTCTCTTCTCTCCATCTTATTTTCTCCTCTTCCTCGTACTTTCCTGCAGTGCTGCACGCATTAATGGCACTTTCTCTCTCCTCCTTTCGAAGAATGAACACCCCCACCCCCGCGCTGCAGCTTCCCTTCCCTCCTTTCTTTCCTTCTCAATTCAAAATTTTGGGTAAGAGTTCGCAACTCTCTAGGTTGCGACGTTGCGTTACTTCTCCGACCGGCTGCGGGGCTGGGTCATCTCCGCTCTCTGGCCCAAAGCCCGTTGCTCCTCCGGCTTGCATCGTTGTGTTCCTTCTCCGCTCTGCTTCCCTGCGCAAGACGGCGAGGAATGATGTTGCTGTAAGTCGCAGACTCCAAGCGATAAGAAGTTCCAGCTCTCGCCGATTCGACTTCGGATCTGCTACGTTTCGCGGCTTATAACAATGAGTTGATTTGGCGAGTGCTTGCCGCGACCTGCTGCAGGAGCTACTGGTGAAGGAGATAGAGGGGAGAGCCGGCATATGCAGCGACGGAGATGGAGAGAGCGAGTGGAGGAAGGTGATGGAGGCGTCGTTCGGAAAGATGAACGAGGAGGTTGGAGGGAAGGGGGTGGACGCGTCGACGAGTACGGCGGGGTCGACGGCTGAAGCCCATCTTGCCCTGTTGGTTTAATCAGTAAACTAGAATTCGTCCCTGTGATCCTTTGCGGTTAGCCATGCTTTGTGATATAGCTAGTATGAACAAAATAAAGAGTTAGGGAAGAAAATAAGAACACAGAAATTATAGTGGTTCGGCTTAATCCAAGCCTACGTCCACTCTCCCACGATAACAGCCTTCTTGGCTGGATTCCACTATGCAATCAACAAGAGATTACAACTCCGAGTGCAAACACTTAGTAGTAGATCACACTATCTCACTAAGTCACTCTTTTGGTATCTCTCTCATGATTACAAACGTTTAAGCTCTCAAGAGACAAGTATATGATCGAAAGTCGCTCAGACTTTGGAATTATAAATTCTACGCTCCGTCTCTTACTTGCTCATCGGTCCATGATCTTCTTAAATACTCCTCCACTTCCAAACTAGCCGTTGGACAGCATCCCGAGAATCGTCTTCCAATATACCCATTGGACAGCTCGTATCTAGAAGATTTGGTAGCCGTTGAGTGACAAAGGTAGAATCCCAAATTGATTCCGATCGCCCATACAAACGAAATCTTGGTTTCCATAAGTAAAGCTTCTTCGTGTAGAAAGTTCTTGTCTTCAAGATCCAATCGTCAATTGAATCAATCAAATCAATCTTGATGTGGAATCCAAACCAGATCACTAGCCGTTGTATGATTGGGCTTGAGTTACGATTCATCGAATCTGGATGTAAAGTCTGAGTCTGTAGACTTTACGATATGAGTCTTGAGACTTTACAATCTGGGTCTGTAGACTTTACAATCTAAGTCTTGAGTCTGGCAGTCTTCAGACTTTGAGTCTTGAGACTTTGACACAGAAGTCTGGAAATCTTCAGAATATACTCTGGACATATGTTACGTTCAGTCTTCTGGTCGTCTTCTGACTTTGATAATATCCTTTACATGTTCTATTATCTGCATGGTCTATTACTCAACCATTAAACATGTTAGTAGCCTTTGATTTATTTTGTCATCTTCAAAACATCATAAGGGATTTCCCTAACAATCTCCCCCTTTTTGATGATGACAAAACAATCTCTGAATATGCAGATTTGTAAACATACTTTTAAATCAAAGGATATCAGAAGATAACAAATAGATTGAGCATAAGAATATATAGAAAAATAATCGCAGCTCAATATTATGCCATAGATAATATTAATCAACAAATCAGCACATATGACATATGCATATTCATATCTTCTCCCCCTTTTTGTCATAATCAAAAAGTGATAATACTAGATTCACGTAGAGAATGATAACAAATATTTTGCATGAATCACAATTTCCAAAAATCAGATTTTTTATTGACTATTAAAGATATGCAATATAGCTCACTTCGATTATATCAGCAAATATCCAATAAAAATCACCGATGCATCATGAAATTCACGTACACTTTTTGTCATAATAAAATGATAATATCAATAAAATATTTGTTCATGACAAAAGGTAATAAAAGATGCATTAACCGGATTTTTTAGAATAAATTCTGACACATTTACCTTTCATTCCATTCATAATAAGATCACGATCAATCCAAAAAGATTTTTCCATAATTAATCAAAGCTCCCCCTCAATTTGTTGCCTTTTTGAGATGATCACGATTCTTTTCCTTTTGATCTTTTCTGGCCATTCTGCTTGTATTTTCTTCCATCGAAATATGGTGGCCTTGTGTTGCTTTGCCCTTCCATAAGACCTGGTGCCAATATACTAGCCATAAAGAATCTTTAGCTCAAAAGTAAAAACACTTTTATAAACCGAGCACTTGGCTCTGATACCAATTGATATAGCTAGTATGAACAAAATAAAGAGTTAGGGAAGAAAATAAGAACACAGAAATTATAGTGGTTCGGCTTAATCCAAGCCTACGTCCACTCTCCCACGATAACAGCCTTCTTGGCTGGATTCCACTATGCAATCAACAAGAGATTACAACTCCGAGTGCAAACACTTAGTAGTAGATCACACTATCTCACTAAGTCACTCTTTTGGTATCTCTCTCATGATTACAAACGTTTAAGCTCTCAAGAGACAAGTATATGATCGAAAGTCGCTCAGACTTTGGAATTATAAATTCTACGCTCCGTCTCTTACTTGCTCATCGGTCCATGATCTTCTTAAATACTCCTCCACTTCCAAACTAGCCGTTGGACAGCATCCCGGAGAATCGTCTTCCAATATACCCATTGGACAGCTCTGTATCTAGAAGATTTGGTAGCCGTTGAGTGACAAAGGTAGAATCCCAAATTGATTCCGATCGCCCATACAAACGAAATCTTGGTTTCCATAAGTAAAGCTTCTTCGTGTAGAAAGTTCTTGTCTTCAAGATCCAATCGTCAATTGAATCAATCAAATCAATCTTGATGTGGAATCCAAACCAGATCACTAGCCGTTGTATGATTGGGCTTGAGTTACGATTCATCGAATCTGGATGTAAAGTCCGAGTCTCAGACTTTACGATATGAGTCTTGAGACTTTACAATGGGTCAATCGTAGACTTTACAATCTAAGTCTTGAGTCTGCGGTCTTCGACTTTGAGTCTTGAGACTTTGACACGAAGTCTGGAAATCTTCAGAATATACTGGACATATGTTACGTTCAGTCTTCTGGTCGTCTTCTGACTTTGATAATATCCTTTACATGTTCTATTATCTGCATGGTCTATTACTCAACCATTAAACATGTTAGTAGCCTTTGATTTATTTTGTCATCTTCAAAACATCATAAGGGATTTCCCTAACACTTTGTTCATTCTGCAATTCTTTGATAGAACGCTGCTGAAATCACTTCAAGTCACCACAAACGGGTGATAGCTAGCGGCACCCTGTCGCAATATGGCATGTTACCAGGTTGATAGATGAACGCAAAAAGCTCTTGCCAATACTTTTATACCATCTCTTCTTCAATAACATGTCTATTTGCCAGTGAAAGCGAGTGAAGTCATCTTCATATTGAAATGGTACAGTTTGAAAGGTGGCAAAATTTTCCTGAGCAACATCTTCATAGCATTTATCACAGTAGATACTCTATTAGTTGCCAATGCTAGATCGAGAGTACTAAATTACTTGAGCTAAAGTGAAAATAGTTATGTCCGTCATGCATCATATGTTGAGTTAAATCTCTTGGATTTCGATTAAAATGGCTTATTGACTCCCCCGAATAACCTAACAGTTTGCCGAGAAGGAAAGTGGAAGCAACTGGAGGAAGGGTCATAGATTGGAATGGATCCCGTGTCCTAGGCGTGCTTGCTACATTGAGGTCAATGGGTATGTGGGACTGAACTTGATGATGAAGATCAAATTAGTGAGTGAACTTCTGAAATTCTTGCCGCGCATCATGCCAACTCCTTGGACTGGATACGTGGAGGGTCAAAGGGGGAGAGAAGGCGTGGCAAAGGCTCTGGTAGGAAGTGTGGTCTTTTGGGAAATAACTTCACAGTTGCATTGATGGTGCAACTACGGGATCCTTTGCGGAATTATGAGCCAGTCGGTGCACCAATGCTTGCGCTAATTCAGGTCGGGAGAGTGTTTGTTCCACCAAAGCCAAGGATTTACCTCAAGGTTTCTGAAGTAAAATATGAGGATGAAGAGGATGAGTTGGGGTTGTGAAACGGATCTTCTTGAAAGAGGCTAGGTTTGCCAAGCTGGGTTGAGTGAAGTTTATGAGCTACATTAGTTGTGGGCTTGCTGATCGAAACCACACATTGTGGTTGTCTAAGAAAGATGAAAGTGCTGGCTCCTGCCTTTGAGAACTCTCTTACCTTCCCAATTGTTATGGACTGATTATCACCAGTCTAAGGTACAAAAGATCTGTCTATGCAATTGTTTTCATCTCTCTCTTCTTCCATCCCCTGTAATCAGTTTGCATATGACCAGTAATTTTTTGTGTTTTGTATGGGATGATACGCTACCAATCCTTTGTCTTGTGATTAGGAACAACAGATCGGTCCATGAGATTTTAGGTTCCATTTCTACCTTGTCCCTCCTCTACTTGTCTATATAAAGAAGAAGAGATCCTTTGGCAAGGAGTTATAATATCAGAGCTTGAATGTTGTTTTAGAAGAAGCACACATTCTGGTATGTGAACATTACACATGAAACTAGCACTGCTTTGATTCCGACCTTTGAGGGAGGATCAGCTTGTACGGCCTGCGAATAATAATGGAGTGTTTTCTGTGAAATTTGTGTATCTCTTCCTTAAAATTAGGCAGGAAAGATTGTGTGAGAAGTTCGTGTAAGTGGTGTGACTGCATCATGGTTTGGTGCCATGGGGTTGAAATTGATCAGCCAGAGAGGCTCACTAGCTTTGATCAGATGGCTTTTGGACATCTACCAGCAATGGAGAAGAATATGAAGTATAAAAGAAGTGTCGATGCTTTTGTGGTAGATGGGTTCGGTTGTTTGGTGTAATTGGAAAGAAAGAGGTGAAGCTGTGTGAGACAAATCATAGAATGGCTCAACCTATGCTAGTAAGTATCAGTCGGACTGAGATTAGATCCTTGAAGGAAGATTTGTCTCGACCATTCGGAGGATAAAAAAGCAAGAAAAACTCCCAATGTTGCTTTTGCCTACTAATTCCCTGCAAGATACATAGCCTTCCCAGTCTCTTTGGAAAGATTTGGCTATTCGGGCGAGACATCTCGTGATGAGGAGAACTCGAGAATAATGCGAGATGGACTCTGCGATTGGTTTAGTAGTCTCATTAAATCGTTTGCACAACTAGCGATTACATCGGAATGATCTTATGACATAGGGATTGAGTTAGAAAGAACACAGCATCAAGACTATGCAAAGAATCCTTTGTCCCACCAGATGAATACACTAGATCTTGATATTGCCACTAGATCCGTACCAACTCACACACCCCGATATCCACTTCTTGAGCTTTTGCGGATCTTTCACATTCCGGAGGACGATTGCGAGGAATCGAACGGTGTGAACTAGAAAAACAATGTTTAAAGTGGCGAGACCAAACAGTGAAGTAGCGCCTAATCACCATGATCGCCCCAATCCGCGGAGTACCAAACCTCTGTGGTCGGGCTCCCATCTTTAGGTTCCCTCTGTACGAACGAGATGCCTGTCATGGAATAGACGTAAGTCAGCCCCATGAAAGTGATTGTCATCC
This sequence comes from Eucalyptus polyanthemos subsp. polyanthemos, assembly GCA_017140185.1. Classification (NCBI taxonomy): domain Eukaryota; kingdom Viridiplantae; phylum Streptophyta; class Magnoliopsida; order Myrtales; family Myrtaceae; genus Eucalyptus; species Eucalyptus polyanthemos. The sequence goes on along the minus strand of CM029459.1, from coordinate 61,500,946 downwards.
ACATTGTGGCCGTCAGAATCCACATCAGAACCTTCTTCCCCAAGGGCTAGCCACTCATGGGCAAGAAGATCGTGCTAAGGGATGCAAGAAAAGAGACGGTGTTGCATGTCCAAAAATATGGGGAAGCCTCTGGATTGTTTGCAGCCATTATCGATGTTCCCGTAGTAATAGATGGTGCCGTTTTGGTAATTCGATCGTCGTTCCACAAGCCCGGAGGGCTAAGCTGGCTTGGTAAGCCATGGCTGCGATCATTAAAGTGACAATTATCTGTCGTGACGTGAAAGGAAGTTTTAAAATTGCGAATGAAGAAATAATGTTTCACCTATATTTGAAAATACGAAGATCGTCGAGTCAAAGTTAGTCATTTCGACAAATACACAAATTCAATTGATGGCTTTTCCTATATTTATTGAAAAAAAACAAGAAAATTGTGGCAAGCTCTCTATAGAAATAGAGGTCATGGATTAAATTATGAAAAAACTAAGTGTATAAATATAGACATATATGAGAAAAAAATGAAGATATTTCAAAATTTGAACTTCTTTTTTATAAAGTTGCTATTGTTGTTAGAAAGAAAATCAAAATCTAATAACTAAATGTGTGGAAAATAAAACACTCTTACTTGTATATGTATTTGTCCATGATACAATATATATCTAACGAGTAGTTGAGACTATTTGGAGAAGAGAAAAGATCGAGTCGCTTAAAAATCCTCTTTACTTTATGTATTAACACACATATTTAAAGAAAATCACCCAACTGCTTCACATTTAGATTTCTAAATTACCATTAATTTCTTAAATAATCATCCACTCGTTTCATCTCTTCTCAATATTAGATTTCTTATATTACCCTAAGTTTTTTTTTTAATAAGCCATCTATTAATATAACTGCTCACCTTCTTTCTGTACATAACTATTTAATTATGAGCACACATACTACATGTGTAGAAAACAACATTTTTGAGAAAGCATAATTATTTATTTTAAGCGATATAAGTGATTAGTTTTAGGAAAAAAAAACATTTTCTGAATCATCCATGTTTTATGAAACATATAGAGAGTTTAAATTAACCAGCTGTGAGCTATGATGTTAATTGCAATAGCATGACTAATTTGATCTAACTTGTCAGTAAATGCTACTCCAAGACATCTAGTTAAAGCATTACCATAAGAGAATTACGCTTCTCCATGATCCATTTCTCATGTTTATCTTCCTTTTGCTTCCTAATTTCACCCGAGAAAGATGGTGGTGGAACCGCCTCACCCGGAGGAGGTGCTATAGATATGATGTCAACTTCAACAGTTGAATTCTTCTCATTTGTGTTATCAACAACCGCTTGGTGAGTTGTTGATGCAGAAAATCTTACGGCTCGCAAAGCTCCAACTTGTGCTAATAGTTCTCTCAATTCAATGACTTTGAAATCCTTTGGAAAATGTTCCACTATATCCAAAGCAGAGAATCCATTTCTGTTCATTGTGTTCACATCCACTTCACTTCTTTGAAGCAGATATTTCCCTGTCTGTACAAAAAGATGGGCTTCTTATAAATTATAAAAGAAACAAGAAACAAAGATATTTCCTATAAGTTTCTTCAATCGATAAATCCACTGAAGTTTGAATGTAGAAACTTGAGCCTACAGAAAAATGAGAATGAGCCAAATTTTATCTTCACAAAATGTTCAAATGGAATGCGATGTTTGATGTCATTGCAATTTCAAAGCAATTCAAAGCAAAAAGGATTACCTCAATTTGCTTGTTTGCAGTGGCCAAATGCAAAATGGTATTACCCTCATCATCTTGAGCATTCACCAAATCCCCATCTATCACCATCTCCACTAGAACTTTCAGAGTCTCCAAACGATTATGCTTCACTCCCAGATGGAGAGCCATATTGCCATGGCTCAACCTGTGCTTGGCTACCTCCAGTCTCACCTTGACCAGCTCTATCACGATGTTAATTCAGCCCTTCATGATGGCCAGATGAAGTGCAGTCCTCCCATCTTTGTCATGGACAAGGCATGCAAGGGGGTTCGATTGTAACAATTCCCTCACTTTTTCTACGTATCCGTTCATAGACACCAAGTGAAGAGACGTATGTCCTTGCGAAAGAAAGGTACTTAGCTAGGAGCATTCTTATTGAGGGCGACTTTCACAATATATATTTAATTATTGTATTATATATTTTTATATATATGTCAGACCGAGCTACTCAAATTCACCGTTGTCTGTAAGATCTTTCAAGCCGAATTAACCTGGAAATCTATGACTTGATATCTATATGAATTTTGTTAATTTCCGTCATATATGATGGGTTTGATTTCTCACATATCATGGAAACAAGAAAACAAAACGCGATAGTTCATGTACACAATCTTATTTGACAAGCAAGATTGTCTAATCTATGTAGAGATATTCCATCGAACTATAGTCAATAAATTATGTTGCACATGGCTAAAAGCCTAGAGCTTGCAAAAACCGAATCAAAACAGTTGCCGTTCCATCGATTATCTGGTTCGCGAGGATGACTGGTTGCAGTTTGATTTGACAAAAGGATATCAAACAAACACAACCAAGGTTTTCGCTTTGACATACCTGTGAGTCCAACTCCATTTTTATGAGCCAAAAGAGCCTTGGCAAAGTGTACATGACCGAGCATGCAGGCCACATGCAATGGTGTCTCGTCAAAGCAAGTGACCGAAGCCCGAGCCAGGATGAGTCGGTCTTCTTGCAGCAACTAAGCTAACAACTCGGCGCACCCGCCAAGCGACGCTTCATAGAGCCTCCTCTCTCGGTGTCTTCTTTCAAATGCTAAGGAAGCTTGTTGATGTGATGGCAGAGACAGCGACCTTCTTCTCGGGCTTGCAATCGATGGCATTGTTCCCAGCTTGTGGCTGAACTCAAAATCGCTCGGGTTAATCACTTGAAGTGATTCTGCTCCTCTCGTGAGGTACACGATCTCTCTTTTTCTTTCACTAGACTTCTCTTGGAGTTGGAATGTCAAAGGTTCAGATTGTTAACTACATATAAGATGCTCAAACATGAGTCTTATGTAAGCATTTACATATTGGCAAGAGCAGAGCGGTGATACAAACATGGGAATAAGTACACTAAAAATCTCAAAAGTTATGTACAATACTTATTTTAGTCCAGTTTTTTTTTTTTTTGGATTACTTAAGTGTCACTTTCTAAAAAAGACGATCATTTAAGTGCTAACTCCAGTTTGGATCGTTGGAAATCTGACGTGGTCATATTTTATTAATTTCTTAGTCTTACGTGGTTCGCTAGTGTGCCAAGTCAGTAAATAACCCCCAAATGACATCTTCAAAAGTTTTTAAATAGCGATAATTTAAGTGCCAAATTTTGTTTAAAATGATTATTTGAGTGTCAAAATTTATTTGAAATAATCACTTCAGTGTCAAACATATCACGTAGAAATGCCATGTGGACTAGGGCTTTTTTTTTTTTTACCACTAAAATTGAATGTGATGTACTTGCTTTAAGAATGATGAGAACAACGAAATTGTTAATGTGATATATTGTTATTTGATGCTGTCCATACATTGCTTATCAAAGATATACCCTTCTAATTGTTGGAAGGCACAATGAAAATATGATATTTTTACTAATGGAGATCACCAAGGGAAAGCTTGTGATTAAGTGTGGGAGTGTGCTAATGTTTCATCCAGGGGTGGGCGCAATGCTCCAACTTTTCTATTGTAATTTAGTTAAAGCATTGAATTTTAAATAAAATGAAGTTGAAAGAACTGGGCAACCACCAAGCCAATGATGTCAAAACCAATGTACATATCTGTTAAGTAGGACTAATAGTGTAAACAGGAAAAGTGTTAAAAAAAGTCATAAATCTTTTGTATTTGTATCAATTTAGTTCTAAACCATTTTACTTGGTGCAAATTCAGTCATTTCTGGTCAATTTTGGCCAGATTTTGCTGAATAGACGTCGATCTGCCACCGACGTGGCCCAATCAATGGTGACGTAGATAACTTTAATAATGTTTTAATACTTTTATTTTTTTTCTTTTTCTTCTTCTCCCCTTCCTTTAGCCGGTCACTAGCCACCTCTCTAGTGGCTTTTGAAAAAGAAAAAAAATATTTTGATTTATACCTGGCCAAACCTATTGATGGTTGAGGTGAATCAACCTATTCTTCTTGAATACGCTGATTCAGCCTCGACCTTGCCGGCCGTCACCTCTACCCGGCCATCGACTAGCGACTAGTTGGAGGAAGAAAGAGGAAAAGGAAAAAAAGAAGAAGAAAATTAAGAAAATGATAAAAATTAAAATATTATTAAAAGTTGTCAACATCAGCTCCAATCGGGCTATATCAGTGACCGGCGTTTAGTTAGAAAAATCCAGCCAAAATTGATTGAAAAGGATTGAATTGGCACAAAGTAAAAATGTTTAGGATTAAATTGACACTAAAAAAGAGTTTAGGACTAAATTGGTACAAATATAAAAAATTTATGACTTTTTTAACACTTCTCCTTGGTGTAAACCTTTAGGAAATTGCCGCTGCATCTTCAATGGAATGCGAGGACTCGCAATGCCACCTGACCTCAAATGAGGTTTCACACGTTATGTAGAGCTTGCCTTTTGTGGTGGCGCGAGATTGATTTATTGACTGCTTTTTTCTTTCTTGTCTTCCGCACTCCCGCCCATCTTCAATAACTTGAACTCGCCAAAGCGATGCCTGCACCGATGGGAAAGGATCCGCTTGCTCTTTATTTGCATGGATTAATGGTTTGGATGAATATGACATCAAATGGAAACACTAATAAGATGATAGGAGATCTCATCCTTACACTGATGTTGATATTATGGGTACCGTTTGCACACTAATCCTTTACATATTCAAATTTCAGGTCCATGGCATGTCATGTTATTGTCCGACACATTTAGCTAAAGATTAGAAGGCACTAAGGGAATGTAGAATCCATCTACATACCTTCATAGGCACAAAGAATTTTCATCCCCTGATAAGGACTCTTATGGCTAAAATGCCATTGTGGAAATTTGGGTTCGCGTCTTACTCAATCCTTAGTATCGATGGGGTATTTTGGAGGTTCAAGGTTTACTTATTTAAGATGAGCTTTTCTCATAGAAATCGAGTGTTAGAATAACTAATAAAAAGGAAAATGTTGAAGAATGTAGTTAGGGTACTTGTTGGGCCTCATTAATTTTGCTTTGGAAAAATAAATTTGTATATTTGAAGTAAGTGGCTTTTTTCGAAATTTGGGGGTTGCTCAATTTTCAGCATATGCTGATATGCTTTATTTTTTATTGTTAGTGGTTTTAACTAGTGCCTCTGAGGTATTTTATTAACAAGATCCTTATAACATGGAGATTACCCGAATTACTTGATCAAAATTAAAGAAGTATCGTACTAACTCAGAAAAAAAGATGTCAAATAATGAAATTTAACAAATATCCTTACTCTTTAACATTTGCCTTTCTATTAATTCTTCCGACGCTGGCTTTTTCTATGACAAGAAGACTCATCTTTGGAAGGTAAACCTTAAACACCCAAAATGCCTTACTGATATGATCAATCAGGCAAGACGCTAGTGCAATCGAATGAATGACTTAAATTTTGCAATCTCCTTTATTCCCATGTTGAACCAACCCTCATAAGTACACACTTGTATTTTCGTGGGGCAAATTCGCAAAATGATTACAACATATGGTAGTTTCCATTTCAATTTATAGGAAGCTTCAAGGGGGAAGGTGCCTCTATTGCCCCAATGGTGACAAGACAAATTCAAGGCGATTTAAATTGGTGTATTTTCTCTGTTGATTATATGGTGTTGTTAGGTGAAACCCATGCTGTAGCTAACCAGAAACCTGAACTTCGAAGGGAAACTTCGTAAACATTGGGGTGTAACTCTAGGAACTATAGGAACTCAACGAAACCTCGAGAAAATTTGACATCATGGAGTACTGAGGAATGAATCCTTCCATTAACTTCGATCTAATTTGACAAAACTGGAGATCATGCCGCTGACACCTTGAGAATGCTTCGTAGGACATGACATTCGAGAGAAAAGGCAAGATTTGAAATCAATTAATGCAGGTAAAATTAGGGACTGCCAACCAATCGAGGATAATATGAGAGGAGGTCATTTGAGATGTTTCGATTATGTCGAACAGAAGTCCTTTGTGTGGTTGCCTCGGCGAGGAGATATGAGCAAGGAACGAAAACTATAGAGAGGAGGGGTATTGGCACGAACTATTTAGAGCTTGTAGAAGATCTAATAAAAGATCAAAGGTAGCGACTCGATAGGATTTCTATAACCGACAACAATGCAGGACAGAAAGCCTCAAGCTTTGAAGATGTCCAGTGGATTTGGGTCAGTTGAGCAACTAATCCATCAGACAACTAGGTCGCAGCTACTCAGGCTAGAGACCGAGTTTGTAGTGAGAGTTACAGTTCTAATGTTCCCTTATATCTGCAGTTTTTATTTGATGCTGATGTTGGAGGTAGACCGCCTTGATGTAATAATGCTGTATTTTCTATATGGATGAGAATTGAGCAGTTTTTATGGTGAAAGACAGAACAAATTGTTTTGTTCCGAGTGGAATAAGTTCATGCTTTCATCAAGTGTCATCCTCTATGACAATCATTTGAGTTGGCTCTCTCTTGAGTTGGCTCTCTCTTTCATTTCATGCTAGTCCGATTGCTCAAAAAATTGTTTTGAATAGTCTAATGAATCGAGTCTAGCAGAGATTTCAGCAAAAATTATTATGTCTGGCGGTAAGAAGTTACAGGGTACCATGCTTAAACAGAGTCGTGCTTCTAATCATCAAATGTGTACAGTTTAATTGACATGGAATTCTCAAGTCATAGACAGTAGATACACTCTAACCTGCTTGAGGTTCGGTCTCGTGCAACAGAGGCTTGAGATGGCAGCTTAATTTATCCCTCCATAGCAGAAACTTCTGGCAAGATAGATGTTTAATAGCAGCTAGGAAGGGAAGGAAATAGAAAACCTAGACAAACATTTCTAATCTCAGCATCAAATAATATTCAAACAAAGGAAACGATTATATAATGATTGCAGGAAATCCCATCCTGCACTACTAATTTATTTCCAGCCACCCTGAATCTCAACTGAGGACCAAAGTCCAGAATACTTCAATGCCGAGTGAAGATGGCCGAGTTGAGAGGACTGAGCCGTTCCTGAGCAGACCTGGCCGAACTGGCTGAAGCTCTCTTCGTCCAACAGTCATGTTCAACATTGTATAGAGAAGAAATTGCGGCAACTATAACCGCGTATTGTCCTGATTTTGTACAAATTACAGAGGGAGATCACGCACGATTGCTCCAAGCGCCATATTAGTCTCTTCAATCGTTTACCATCCAAAGATTTCTCTAGCAGAATCCGTCTTACCCTCTCTTTAGGACAAATACTCTGTTATCAAACAGAAGTAGAAGAAAACAGAGCACCTCAAAACCCATCATCAACCCGCTCATCAGAATCACAAATTTTACACATACTGACCATGCCGCCGTTATCATAGAACAAAGACCATTCAATTTACTCGATTGCCACACTTGCTCATGCTTGTCTTCATCGTCTTCATCTGACTTCTTCTTCTCTTTCTTCTTCAATTAAACCCCACTTCCTCAGCACCCACACACATAGCCTCACCACATTCTCCATGAACACCACCCCCATCAGGCACAGCCAGCACACCACCGACACGTCCGTCACGTCCTTCAGCATCCCCTGCGTGTCAACCAGCGATATGTTGCACAGCGCTATGAAGTACCTGATCGCCTGCCCCATGATCGCTAGCCACATGATCACCATCTGGGTCCACATCCAGCATTGCTGCTTTATTGGAAGCCCGCTCAACAGGAGCAGGATGATGCTGAGGGAGGACAGGAAGGCCAGTGGGTTGAAGATCATGAACTGTCTGTAGGCGATCCGCTGGATGTGAGCCATGATAGAGGTGCCCGCCATGTGCGGCTCCTTCACTGGGTTGCCGTTGGCATTGACCTTGTAGTCATCCTGCCAGACGCCTCCTGGCGGCGTGATCGCAGGTTGGAATGCCACCATCACTAGCAGCGAAGCGACCACCATTAGTGAATCTCTCCTGGCTCAGCCAATTGGCTTCCGCCGGGGGTCTTCTTAGAGCACTCAGTTTCTTTGATAGGGGTTTCCTTAAAGTACTCCGTTTCTTTGACGGGGCTTTCTTGGTGGCAAGTGATGGGGAGTTTTTAGGTGATCTTGAGCTGGTGGTGTGGGATGTTGAGAAATCAAGTGGATGTAAAAGTAAAATAAACACTTGATTTTATATAAGCAAATATTACAAGACTCTTTTACACACTCACTACTCTCAAATACGTCTCACACACCTCACCACTACACACACTTTTTCACGCCACCTACTCCACCCACTCACTCACTCAAGTACACACCCCACACTTACGTAGACACTCCACTCACACTTCACACACTCCTCACAATTCACACACACACACAAGGGGCAAGAACCCCTATTTATAGGGTGTAAAAGTCGGTGGAAAAAATTTGGAGAGGGGGGAGAGAAAATTCTGGAGAGAGGGAGAAAATTCTGGTGCGGCAGAGGGAGGAAGAGAAATCTGGAAAAATCCAGAGAAGGAGAGAGAGAGGCGGTGCTCCTCTTTTTTCTGACACTCCCCCTCACCGACTACTCTCTCTTAGCATGGACATTGTGGTCATACCAAGTTGCCTTCGAAACTCTTCAAATTTTACAGCTCCTAGACCTTTGGTGAAGATATCTACAACTTGATCATTTGTTTTGGCATACTCCATCTTTATCTCGTCTTGTAATACTTTTTCTCGCAGGAAATGATAGTGCACTTCTACATGCTTGGTCCTCGCATGGAAAACTGGATTCTCCGCTAAGCTTATGGCTGACAGATTATCACAGTATATCCGTGTAGGTTGATTTATTGGTTGATGGAGATCCTCCATTAGCTGTACTAGCCATGTACTTTCTTGTGCTGCCATTGCTGCTGCTCTATACTCAGCTTCTGTCGTAGATAGTGACACAGTTGCCTGTCTTTTGCTACACCATGACACTACTGCTGATCCGAGGCTAAACATATATCCAGTAGCTGATCGTTGTGTGTCACGATCTCCAGCAAAGTCAGCATCGCAATGGCCCACAACTTCACATGATGCTTCTTTCCTATACAGAAGCCCAAAATCAAATGTACTCTTTACATACCTTAGTATGCGCCTGACTGCATCTAAGTGGGGCCTTCGCAGCTTCTCCATGAATCGGCTTGCTACTCCCACTACAAAGGCAATATCAGGCCGTGTTATGGTTAGGTAAATAAGACTACCCACCAATTGCCTGTACATAGTTGAGTCTTCCAATTCTCGTCCTTCAATTGCACATAACTTTACATTTCCATCAATTGGAGTAGAAATAGGTTTGCAATCAAGCATCCCGAACTTGTCTAGGAGGTCTCGTGCATACTTCTGCTGACATAGGAATAATCCTTCATTGGTCTTCTCAATCTCAAGTCCCAGGAAATGTTTTAATTCTCCAAGCTCTTTCATCTGGAACCGCACTAAGAGGTTGGTTCTGATTTGGCATATCTCCTTTTCATTATCTCCAGTGATGATTAGATCATCCACGTAGATTAATACTATCGCAAGCTTGCCATCTTCTACCTTTACAAACAAGCTCGAGTCAGTTGGGGCTACAAAGTAGCCACTTTACACCAGAAATTCAGCAATCTTCCCATACCATGCTCTCGGGGCTTGTTTTAAGCCATAGAGGGCTTTCTTTAACTTACAAACATAATCTGGATGAAACTTACTTTTGAAACCATCTGGTTGCTCCATGTATATATCTCGATCTAGTTCTCCATGTAAAAAGGCATTCTTCACATCCATTTGCCATAATTTCCACGACTTGCTTGCTACAAGTGCTAGTAAGACTCGAGCGTAGTAATCTTTGCCTTTGGACTAAAGGTCTCATCATAATCTAAGCCATAATTTTGGGAGAATCCTCGAGCAACTAGTCGTGCCTTATATCTTTCTATCGACCCATCTGGTCGAGTTTTAAGTTTATAGACCCATTTGCAAGATATAGGACGTACCTCTTTAGGTCTCGGTACTAGGTCCCATGTTTCGTTCTTTCTTAGTGCTTGTATCTCTTCCTCCATGGCTTTCCTCCATTCCATGTCTTGCGAAGCTTCCTCATATGTGGACGGCTCAACTACTCTGACATCTTCGGTCAGCGCCGCATTTGCATATTTGGGATTTGGTATTCTTTGTCTTGTTGATCTCCTTAGTTGAGATTCCTCCTCTTCAGGTTCTTCCATCTGACTTGGTCGGAACTCTTCTGTAGTTCTTGGATGTACACCAGTTCGCCATGGGCTCTTTGATTTTTCTGGTGACTGTGCTCTGACTTCTTTTCTTCCAATTACATTATCATTTCCTTCTTCAATTGGCTGGCCCTTATCAGTCTTGTCATTTTCTTCCATTCCTTCACGAATCTCTTCTTCAACTTGTTTTGAATTAGGTTGTGATGTCCACCAAGATGATAGTTCGTCGAACACCACATTTCTAGAAGTGTAACACCTCCCTGTTATAGGGTCACAACACTTCCATCCTTTTCTTTGATCATCGTAGCCCACGAATATGCAGCGAACTGCCTTCTTATCGAACTTGTTACGAAGATGGTCTGGCACGAATGCATAACATACACACCCAAATATTCTAAAGTGACTTACCGTGGGCTTGCGATTCCACAACTTCTCATAAGGTGACATGAAGCCAAGCCTTGCTTGAGGTAGTCTGTTGATCACGTGCGCTGCCGTCTTCATACACTCAGCCCAAAACTTGGGTGGAACACTCTTCGCATGCAGTATACTCCTGCATGTCTCCGCCAAATGCCGATTCTTTCTTTCGGCAACTCCATTTTGTTGTGGCGTATTTGGGCAAGTAAATTGTCGACGTATCTTACATTCTTGAAGAAATTTTGTAAAGTCATATGATGTGTATTCTCCCCCATTATCTGTGCGAAGGCATAGTATTTTCTTGCCTACTTCATATTCTACTTTTGCTTTAAACTCCTTAAATTTTTTTAATGCTTCGGATTTTTCTTTCATGAAGTCGACCCAAACGTACCTGGAGAAATCGTCAATGAATGTTATCATGTACTTTGATCCTCTGACTGACGATTGCTTCACTGGTCCAAATACATCTGAGTGGACAAGCTCGAGAGGCATCTTAGCTCCGAATTTGGACTCTTCATATGGAAGCTGATGTGCCTTCCCATACTGGCATCCAGCATAAATGACATCTTCTTGTACTTCCAAGTGGGGGAGACCTTTTAGCATACCTTTCTTTATCATCACCTTTAATTTATGGTAGCTCACGTGCCCAAGCCGTGCATGCCACAAATCAGGTGTTTCACTCTTTCGAGTTTTGTCCACGTATGTCGTCTGAGCTGACATCACGTAGATAGACTCTAATCGACGCCCCTCCATGATTGGTGTACCGGTTGGTTTCAAATTGCGGTACACCCTAACGTCTCTAGGACCAAACACCACATAATTGCCTGAGTCTGTAAGTTGTGCCACGGACAGTAGATTCTTCTTCATTCCTGGCACATGGTACACATTTTTCAGTTCGTCTTGATGCGAGCTAAATCGGGGTGTCATCATTGTTTGGCCCACATGGGTAATCGGCAACCTTGAGTTGTCTGCGGTGACAACTACTCGTCCACCTTTGTACTCGCACATGTTTGATAGCTTGCCTTGATCTCCGGTCATGTGATTTGAGCACCCCGAGTCGACTATCCAATCTTCTTCATAATCAATCAATTTATCACTTACCGTGATGAGGGCCATCGCATCTTCTTGTTCCTCCATTGCAAAGGATGCTTGGAAATCCACTCTTCTTCGCTATCATTTTCCTTGGATGCTGCGACATTTCCTTCAACTCTTTTGAACCGACAATCCCTGGCAAAGTGACCTACTTTGCCACACGTGTAACACCGTCCATTACGCCTTCTATTCTTCTTTTCTTCATTTTCGTCCTTATCGCGGTCTCGACGAGCTCCCCCTGGCCGAGGTCGAGATCCTTCTATTCGCTTTTGCCATTCTCCATGACTTTTCCACGGTTTGCCCTCTCTTGCACTTGCTCCATTTCTATTTTGGCCCTTGAACCCTCTTTTATTACTAAAGAGGGCATTTTCATCCTCCTTAATTGAGACCTTAGAAATTTGTTTATCTAAGGCTTCTTGGTTGGCCAATATATTCTCCAACTCTATTAGAGTTGGCTCATTTGCCCATCCACGAGTGGCCGTAACAATACCATTATATTCCGGCCTTAACCTGTGAATTATGATTCTTCTCATTCTTGTCTCGGAGATGGCATTCTCAGGATCTAATTTTGAAATTTCTTCGCAAATAGATTTAACTTTAGAAAAGTATTGACTTACCGTCATACTTTGTTGCGAGATTGAGAGGAGCTCATTTTCCAGGCATTGTAACTTGGCATCATTTGTCCTTGCAAACAGCGTCGCCAAGTTATCCCAGGCCTCCTTCGGGGTCGTCGCACTCTTTATGTGTTGCAGTAATTCATCTTCAACAGTCACGGCAAGCACATAAAGAGCCTTACCCGATTTTATATTCCATTTTCTTAATTCGCTATCATTCGTGGGTGGGGTGGTGTTGCTCCTGCCAACAATATCCCACAAATCTTGTCCTAGCAAGTAATATTGTATGCGGGTACTCCAATTATTATAATTTGAGTTGTTAAGCTTCTCGATTCCACTTACCGAACTCGAGAAATCCGCCATCGTGACTTGAGTATAATGCCCCGCACTATACCAAGTAAGCCTGGTCCCGGACCAACCGACTTCACAATCCCAGATTGTGCACTGGCAAAAAATCCGACGTCCTTCGCTTCTTCGCTCCTTAGCTTGACGATCCCTGACCGCCTTGCTCACCTACAATGGTCCCCGACCACTGTCTTCGGCCTCCAACGACCTGCTCTGATACCACTTGTTGAGAAATCAAGTGGATGTAAAAGTAAAATAAACACTTGATTTTATATAAGCAAATATTACAAGACTCTTTTACACACTCACTACTCTCAAATACGTCTCACACACCTCACCACTACACACACTTTTTCACGCCACCTACTCCACCCACTCACTCACTCAAGTACACACCCCACACTTACGTACACACTCCACTCACGCTTCACACGCTCCTCACAATTCACACACACACACAAGGGGCAAGAACCCCTATTTATAGGGTGTAAAAGTCGGTGGAAAAAATCTGGAGAGGGGGGAGAGAAAATTCTGGAGAGAGGGAGAAAATTCTGGTGCGGCAGAGGGAGGAAGAGAAATCTGGAAAAATCCAGAGAAGGAGAGAGAGAGGCGGTGCTCCTCTTTTTTCTGACATGGGAGGTCATTCTTGGTGGTGGGTCAAGAACTGGATCATAGTGAAATGGGACTGATTGGATGTCTCTGGAGAGTGAAGCTCCTGAGCTTTGAAGGGATGTCTCAATTTCAAGAACTCTCGAGCCTCTGGGACCCTGCTCAAGAATGTCTAGTGCTTTGAGGCCACTTGAGTTTGGTGTGTTCACCTCGAGTCCGGGATTGTAAGCAAGAACTTTTATCATCTGCACACAAATTTTTGGGGATAAATTCCCGGTGCAAGATTGCGAAGTCCATGTTGCTGGTCTCAAGACTGATCCTGGGAAGAGAAAGGTCCGGGGAAGTTCAAACTAGCAACAATCTGGTTCCCGTTGGTTGCTCGCTAATGGAATGGGAAAGAGTAATAAGCATCCGTTTCTGAAGTCGAAGACTGCTTCTTCTATATCTACTGCCCCAGCAACAACTAAGGCACAGCCTGGTGACACATCGTGGAGCATCTCATCCCGTGTTCATGGAACTCGTGCTATATGGAAGGAATGGGCGGCTCTTAACCCACACATACGCAACCCCAATATTATTCTCCCAAACAAAACCGTCAGGTTGCATTAAGTTGGGGGTGCGAAACAGAACTTCTTGAAAGAGGCTTGGTTTGCCAAATTTGGGTTGAGTGAAGTTTATGAGCTGCGTTAGTTGTGGGCTTGCTGATTGAAACCACACATTGAAGTCGTCTAAGAGAGATGGAAATGCGGCTCCGCCTTTGAGAGCTCTCTTACCTTCCCAATTGTTATGGACTGATTATCACCAGTCTAAGGTACCAAAGATCTGTCTATGCAATTGTTTTCATCTCTCTGTTCTTCCATCCCCTGTAATCAGTTTGCATATGAACAGTAATTTTCTGTGTTTTGTGTGGGATGATACGCTACCAATCCTTTGTCTTCTGATTAGGAACAACAGATCAGTCCATGAGATTTTAGGTTGCATTTCTGCCTTGTCCCTCCTCTACTTGTCTATAAAAAGAAGAAAAGATCGTTTGGCAAGTAGTCATAATATCAGAGCTTGAATGTTGTTTTGGAAGAAGCACACGTTCTGGTATGTGAACATTACATTTGAAACTAGCGCTGCGTTGATTCCGACCTTTGAGGGAGGATCAGCTTGCACGGCCTGCGAATAATAATGGACTGTTTTCTGTGAAGTCTGTGTATCACTTCCTTAAAATTAGGCAGGGAAGATAGTGTAGGAAGTTCATGTAAATGGTGGGACTGCATTATGGTTTGGTGCCATGGGGTTGAAATTAATCAGACAGAGAGGCTCACTAGCTTTGATCAGATGGCTTTTGGACATCTATCAGCATTGGAGAAGAAATCATAGAATGGCCCAATGTTGCTTTTACCTACTAATTTGCGGCATACATAGGAGTAGATCAGATTACTTTGTGGCCAGGCCTTCCCATTCTCTTTAGAAAGATTCGGCTACATGGGCGAGACATCTCTGATGAGGAGAGCTCGAGAATAATGCGAGATGGACTCTGCGTTTGGTTTGTTAGTCACATTAAATCGTTTGCACAAGTAGCAGTACTCAGAATGATCTTATGACATAGGGATTAAGTTAGAAAGAACATAGGCATCGAGAATATGCAGTAATCCTTTGTCCCACCAGATGAATACACTAGATCTTGATATTGCCCCTAGATCTGCACCAACTCACACGCCCTGATATCCACTTCTTGAGCTTTTGCGGATCTTTCACATTCCGGAAGACAAACGCAAGGAATCGAACAGTGTGAACTAGAAAAACAATGGCTACAATGCCGAGCCAAACAAACAAGGAGTACATAACCACTGTAATCGACCCCCCATCCTCGGAGTACCATTCCTCTGTGAATGGGCTCACATGTTTAGGTTCCCTGTGTAAGAACGAGATGGCCATCATGGATTCGAGGTAAGTCATTGCCATGAAAGTGATGGTCACCCACATTGTGCCCGTCAGAACCCTCATCAAAACCTTCTTCCCCAAGGGCAAGCCACTCATGAGCAAGAAGATCGTGCTAAGGGATGCAAGAAAAGAGACGGTGTTGCATAGCCAGAACAATGGGTAACCCTCGGATTGTTTGCAGCCGTATCGATGTTCTGCGTAGTATAAGATGGTGCCTTTGTCGTCTTTCGATCGTTGTCCCACGGGCCACGGGGAGGGCTAAGGCCGGCTTGGTAAGCCATGGCTGCGATCACGGTGGCAATTATCTGCTGTGACGTGAAAGAAAGTTTTAAAATTGCGAATGAAGAAAGTGTTTTACCTATATTTGAAAATATGAAGACCATCGAGTCAAAGTTAGTCATTTCAACAAATACACAAATTCAATTGATGGCTTTTCCTATAGTTATCGAAATACAATGAAATTGTGGTGAGCTCTCTACGTAAATAGAGGTCATGGATTAAATTATGAAAAAACTAAGTGTATGAATATACGCATATATGAAGAAAAAAAATGTTGATATTTCAAAGTTTGAACGTCTTTTTGTGATGGTTGCTGTTGTTGTTAGAAAGAAAATCAAAATCTAATAACTAAATGTGTGGAAAATAAAACCCACTTATATTCTCGCTGTTGGCAAGGCTCACCCTCATCGGGCCGCCGGCAAGGCTTGCGTCGCCTAGCCATGGGCAAGGCTGAGCTCACCCAACCAAGCCTCGCCTAGCCACTGAGGAGGCTTGACTAGCAAGGCTCGGCCTTGCCATGGGCTGGTAACACTCTTAAGAGGTTGCCGGCCCTCGTTTGGCCGATTGTCGGCAAGAAGAAGAAGGAGAAAAAGAAAAGGAAAAAAGAAAAAAGAAGAAGAGGATAATATAAAATACTTATCAAACGCATTTCTATTCTGAGAATAGAAATTTTGGATAGTTACAAAATGCCTTTAAAAACTGTTTAGGGAACAAAATAAAATAAAAATCATTTTTAAGCAAAAATTGTTCTTGGAAAGATAATGGTTACCAAACAAACCCCGAGTCATTGAGAATATTTGGAGAAGACAAAAGATTGAGCTTTTTAGAAATCCTCTTTACTTTATGTAATAGTATAGATATTTAAAGAAAATCACCCAATTGCTTCACATTTAGATTAAGTACCACTACTTTCTTAAATATTCATCAACTTGCTTCGTCTCTTCTCACTATTGGATTTCTTATATTACCCTCTGTTTTTTTTTAAAAAAATCATAAAGCCATCTATTATTGTAACTACTGATCTTCTTTTTGTACAAAGCTATTTAATTATGAACAATTTAGTACATACGTAGAAAACATTTTTAAGAAAGCATAACTATTTACTTTAAGCGATACAAATGATTATTTTTATGAAAATATTTTCTGAATCATCCATTTTTCATGAAACAAATAGAGATTTTAAATTAACTAGCTGTGAGCTATGATGTTAATTGCAATAACATAACCGATCTGATCTAAGTTTTTAGCAAATGCTACTCCAAGACATCTAGCTAAAGCATTACCATCAGAGAATCGCGCTTCTTCTTGATCCATTTCTCGTGTTTGTCTCCCTTCTGCTTCTTGATTTTACTAGAGAAAGATGGTGGCGGAACCGCCTTTATTGGAGGAGTATTGGTGGAGGGAAGTGCTGCAGATGCTAGGTCAACTACAACAGTTGAATTCTCCTCATTTCTATTATGAACAACTGCTTGGTGAGTTGTCGATGCAGGGAATCTTATGGATCTTAGAGCTCCAGCATGTACTAACAGTTCTCTCAATTCAATGACTTTGAAATCTTTTGGAAAATATTCCACTATATCCAGAGCAGAGAAGCCATTTCTATTCACTGTGTTCATATCCACTTCGCTTCTTTGGAGTAGATATTTCACTGTCTGCACAAAAAGATGAGCTTCTTATCTATTATAAAAGAAACAACAAACAAAGATATCTCATGTAAGTTACTTCATTTGATAAATCCACTGAAGTTTGAATGCATAAAGCTTGAGTCTATAAAAAAAATGAGAATGAGTTGGATTTTATCTGCACAAAATGTTCAATTAGAACGCGATATCTGAGGTCGTCACAATTTTGAAGCAATTCGAAGCAAAAAGGGTTACCTCTATTTGCTTGTTTGCCGTGGCCAAATGCAAAATGGTATTACCCTCATCATCTTGAGCTTTCACCAAATCACCATCTCTCACCATCTCCACCAAGACTTTCAGAGCCTCCAAACGATTATGACTCACTCCTAGATGGAGAGCGGTTTGGCCGTGGCTTAGCCTATGCTTAGCTGCATCCGGTCTCGCCTTCACCAGCTCTATCACGATGTTGCTTCGGCCCTTCATTGTGGCTAGATGAAGTGGGGTCCACCCATCTTCGTCATGGACAAGGCATGCAAGGGGGTTTGATTGTAACAATTCCCTCGCTATTTCGACGTATCCATTCGCAGATGCCCAGTGAAGAGGCGTACGTCCCTGCAAAAGTGAAGTGCTTAGCTATGGAGCATTCTTATTGAGGGACACGTTCATATGATTTATATATATCGCATTTTCGAATTAAATAGACCAAGATACTCAAATTCACTGGTGTTTGTAAGATCTTTCAGGCTGAATTAACTTGGAAATCTATGACTTAATTTCTGTCTGAATTTTGTTAATTTCCTTGAGATATATGATGGGTTTGATTTCACACAGATCAAGAAAACTGGAAAACAAAATGCTACATTACATGTGCAAAATCTAATTTGACAAGCAAAATAGTCTGATCTATGTATAGATATTCCATGGAAATATAGTTTATAAATTACTTTACACATGGCTAAAAGCCTAAAACTTGCAAAAACCTAATCGAAAGAGTTGCGATTTCTCCTATTATCTAGTTCGTGAGGATGATTGGGTTCAGTTTAATTGACAAAAGGATATCAAACAACCACAACCAAGGTTTTCGCTTCGACATACCTGTGAGTCCAACTCCATAGCCCAATCCCTTTTATGGGCCAAAAGATCCTTGGCAAACTGTACATGACCTTGCATACAGGCCACATGCAACGGTGTCTCGTCAAAGCAAGTCACAGAAGCCCGAGCCAGGATGAGTCGGTCTTCTTGCAGCAACTGAGCTAACGACTCGACGCAGCTGTCATGCGACGCTTCATAGAGCCTCCTCTCTCGTTGTCTTCTTTCAAATGCTAAGGAAGGCTGTTGATGCGATGGTGGGGATGGCGACGTCCTTCTTGGGCTTGTGATCGATGGCATTGTTCCCAGCTTGGGGTTGAACTCGAAGTCGCTGGAATTTATCATTAGAAGTGATTACACTCCACTCGCAAGTGGTGTTACCGTAATATGCGGGGTTAAAAAGTCAAAAAGTCACATAATGATTCAGTAGGTTCCCACGCGGCGTTGACTTTCGACTTCCTGTTCCTGTTCCTGGGTCATTGTACTCATTATTTAACGGCTGCGATGGTTTGTGCTACCCGGATCATCGTAGTCATTATTTAACGGCTGCGATGGAAGAAATGCCGACAGGCTAGTAAGAAATGCTGACAAAAGAACGAAGAAATTCGACCAGATTCGTTGAGCGGTGGAGATCAAAATTTGGTCCGCCCTTATTTGCATCCGAATGTTTGATATAAATTTTCATCTTTATCACAATATTATAATTTTTTCATATAATTTCTTTAATAATCCAAAGACACGTATGTGGACTTTTCCACCTGAATTCTAGTTAGGAATACCCTTCAAGCTCATAAGTCGGTTTTTTCTTATTTTCCGGGTCAGACTATAAATCAATTAAGAAGGTGTGTTTACGTGACCTCGATCTAGAACGTTTCATACATAATTGGTAAGACTAGAATAATATATCTCTAATTTCGAAACCCGGATTCTCTCGATTTCCCATTTAACTATACCAACCCTAAAAGAGTTAATAAAGATTTTTGCACAATTTCTGACAGATGTGATCAGAGGCTGTTGGCATAGGCGACCCAGATCAAAGATCACCTAAGGCTAATGATATCCTAAGCACAGGTAATTTGCCTGAGTATGCTCTCCATCTATAGACTGAAGCTAAACTTTCTTAAAATTTGACCCTATAGAAAATTAGATCTTTCTTAATATAAGTTCTTTCATAATCAAGGACTCGAGTGCAAAGGCTCAGTTCATTTTTGCTATTACCGACTATAAAAGTAGAGAAGCTTATTATAACTACTACAATCGTAACCTCAATTATCAAAGATTTAGTTTTGTTGGAAGGTCTCCTAATAATCTATTTGAAAAAGAGTAACATTGTGGAGCAGTTGAGTCTCTCTTTCTCATAGTCAAAGGATTAGATGAGTCTAAAGATGACTATTCATCAAAACATTCCCTTCGACGTGATTATTGGGCGTTAAACAATGTCGCTGTCGGCCTCATCAGATGTGGCAAACGCTCTCTGGTGTGTAAGCAACGAGGATCGTGCTCCTCTTGAATCCAATGAGAAAGTTCAGTGCTAAAGCAGTCGATTTTCTTCACTGGAAAAAGGTCGAGAATCTTTGAGTTTGAGACTTCTTGGTCTACGTAGTTGTAGATGACAAAGACTCGAGAAGTTGCATTAGAAGATGGTACTGTGCACAGGCTGTTGGCAGATGGATTCGTTGGGTTTTGAAGAGGGTCTTCAGCTTAGCCTCCGGCTTCCAGTCTTCCATAGTCAAGCTACCCTGCATATATAGGAGCTAAGTTATGTAGTCATGTTTCAAATTCAGCTTAAAGAACTGTGAAGCCATTACTAATTAATTAAGATTTATCTACCCGGTATTCGTCTTAGAGACCTCTTCGAAATGTGACTGACAAGCTCCTCTTCTGAGTCAAAATGCCTGCCGGATATCTTTCCCTGGCTATTCTGCATTCGGGCCGACAATCTGGAAAGAAGAGCAGCATCCAATCAGGTAAGAATGTCTTCCCTGAATAACCACAAACCAATACTAAAAAGATAGAAAACAGCGTATCCTAATGGCCACCGTCTGGCCGTTCTTGGCAGTGTCTAACGGGTTTGTGATTGTTTTCTATAGAGGCGATATGACCGACATCGATGAACACTCCCCGCAGAATACAAACTGGAGTAACCGACCTGTCGGGGAGAGATAAAAGCTTAGCTACTCAAGCACAAAGCTGTGCACTAAATTCATGAGATTATCTTTGAATAAATCTCCTGGCAGATCAGACTCTGAACTGTACCTGTAATCTTTCATTCCGTCACTGAAGGTACATAAATTGATGAAAGAGGATAAGGGAATGAGAATCCACATGCAAATGCAAGAAGATCAAAATTCTGTGTTCTTCTATTGATTTAGTCCTTGGAAAGAATAGGTGAAAGGAACAAGAATGTATGTGATGGTCGGACTGGTTTGCGGACAATTTGACAAACTCCCTTGATTGCTCAAACTGTAGAAATCAGGGTCGACTCAGTTCGACGATGCAATTTACAAGTCTCGAAACAGAGACTTCTTACTTGGGGTATGACAATATCGGACTTAAGCTAAGCCAGGTCCAGATGACATATTAGAAGTGAGGGAAAAGAGAATGGAACTTCCCCGCCTCAATGATGTTGATCCTTCTCACGCTACCGACTCATATCGATTTGCGTACCATTTTTATGTCTCTCGCGTAACTATTCCCAACTTTTTCCGACGGCAGTATCTATTGTACGTACACATTTGCCAATGCCGCTCCTCTTCCTCTTTCCTCAGTCTTTTTTTCATCTTTCCTTCGGCCTCCTTGCGTCCGCGTCGAGCGGGTGTG
Source organism: Eucalyptus polyanthemos subsp. polyanthemos (assembly GCA_017140185.1). Taxonomy (NCBI): domain Eukaryota; kingdom Viridiplantae; phylum Streptophyta; class Magnoliopsida; order Myrtales; family Myrtaceae; genus Eucalyptus; species Eucalyptus polyanthemos. Next base: position 61,479,784 of record CM029459.1, on the reverse strand, counting down.
GAGCACGAGGGCGTAGGGCCCCGACTGTGGTCTTGGCTTTGTCCTAAAGGTGAGTGTGACCACAAGGCGCAGTCTTCCATGCACGACGATTCCGTCCACCTCCGCGTCGAGTGGGTGTGGAGCATAAGGGCGTAGGGCCCCGACTCTGGTTTGTGCTTCGTTACATATTTCGTAACGGGTTGTGAGTCACTAACACTCAAAGGGGATTGATGAGATGGTCACATTTCCACTCTTTTTCAACACTTAATTGACTCTTACAATCTATCACATCATTTTGTAAACTAATTTTAGAAAAAATCTAAGTAAGGGCTTGAAATGCCTTCATTTCTCGAATAATGACCTAAAGTGGACCTTGTGTTAAATAAGAGTTTGAAATGGTCATGGAAATTTCAAATAAGGGCTTGATCTCGCTGATTTATTCTAGACGATCAAGGGTATTTTCGTCAAAAGGAAATTTTGATTTGAAATTATTTTTTATTTTCTCTCTTTTCCTTTTTTTTTTTCCTAGCGAGCATCGGTGAGGGCTTGACGACCTTGTTGAGGCGAGGCCATCCCCCTGGCAAGGCGACCTTGCCCAAATCTGGTGAGGGCGGCCCTCGCCTATGGATTTTGAGGGAGGCCTCACATAGGGCGAGGGTTGCCTCCCCCAGGCAAGGCCCTCCCTCGCCTAGCCCTCTTCGGGCATTGTGGGTGGGTACTGGCCACCAACGAAGAAGGAAGAGAAAACCAGCAAAAAATGAAAAAAGAAAGAAAATTAGGAAAAAAGGTAAATGACAAAATGCCATTGGCCAACTAGAAAGTCAAGCTCTTTTTTGAAATTAACATAGCTATTTTAGGCTCTTATTTGAAATAAAATCATTTTTAAACCCTTATTTGAGAATGAGGACACTTTAGGCTCTTATTTAGAAAAATATTTATTTCATGCCCTTATTTGGAATTTTCCCATTGATTTTGTATGTCATTTTCATATAGTGTTGAGTTCGACAATTTGAGATTATAAAGCACTTAATAGTGATTTGGAATATTTATGTGTTGTCAACTATTTAAAAAATTTGAAATGCCAAAGCAATAGGTAGTTTTTCAATTTCGGTCAAAATCTAATAAATTATCTGAATTTTCAAAAGTTATGGAAAAATTATATGTATATCCACATTTCATTGTAATAGTTTCAAGCATCTTGGACTAAAAAGTATTTAAAGCTTGTGAGCCTCAATATTTGATTAAGTAAAAAATAATAAGCAAAAGGACTTACTTGTTTGTGATTTAGCAAAAAGCATTTTGTTTTTCCGCCAAACTTTAAAGTATTATTTCAATTTTTAAAAATTTCGAAAAAGTACATGTGAATTTTTGCATCAAATTGCCATTTTGTAAAAAAAAATTATACTTTTTAGACTTGTAAAAAGCTCAAAATTTACAAGCCACGGATTATAAGTGTGAACAAATGAAACACAGAGTAAAAGTCGATTTAGACAAAACAATCGACGCAATTCTTCATTGAGGCATGTCTCGTCTCACGAGATCCATATGTAGTGTAATTTGGCAAAAGGATCTTATTAGCAGGTATCCCAGTGCATGATTTAAAATAACTAAAAGTGAAATCACACTACCCATGACACTTTTGAAAATGGAAGAGTATTTATACATTATGTTGAAGTCTCTTGCTTCAAAGAAGAAATATCAAATCTTTAAGGCATAGTTGATGAACAAATTATCAAGACGATGCTCTTTGGCATTTTCTCGCTAAAAGCAAAGATTAAGGGGAAAATAGAAAGATCAACATCACATTGAAATCGATGCAATTACCTCTCCAAGTTGAGCATAAATGCTTTTGCTGTAGGCACTGGGCAGTGGGGACTAGGTGCTAGGCTCCTTTAAATGGATATAATCAAGAGTATCATGGGTAATTTCGGTGCTTGTTGTCGCATATATAAAAGAAAATTATTCAAATACAAAATCTTGCATTTTAGTGATTCTAAAAGGATTCATTTGCTTTGCAAAAAAGAAATGATTTGAAAAATATTTTCTTAAAAAACTTATCACTTGTATCGTTTTGAAAACATATAATGAAAATGTTTTCATTATTGATAACAATTTTTGTTTAGCTATTTTCTCAAATAATGAAAATACTTTTCATTCATTCAATTTTCTTTTGCTAGCGATTATCTTTTAAAAAAATAATTTTTAAATTATTCATTTTCTATAAAATAATTTTTATTGCAGTTTTACTGTGCTTGGTTATAACGCTAACTAAGAGCTTGGTCAATCACTCTCACAACGTTGGGGGAAGTGGGTATGCATAGAAAGGAATTTGGCATTTTGCTCGTTCCACAGAGCCATGATATAGATCCAAAATATCGATTCGGACATGTTCCTCTGGCCCCCTTGGTTTAATCATTATTGTGCTGATATAACCAATTTAATAAAACTTGATCGGTAGTCCAATTCAATACACATAACCATTTGCACTTCAATACCACCGGACAAGCGGACGTGTTCAAAAATGCGATTTACGTTTAATTGAGACTTTTTTTTCCCTCTTTTTTCATTTTGCATTTTTGATTGCTAAAACCTAGAGTAAAAGTGAAATGTAGCTTTAGTAGACCATATATAGGGAAATAGGAAAAGTATATCTTCTTTACGATTACTTAACTTTGGTTATGTTTAATCGGTTTATATGCAGAAAAAATTCTTACGGTTGAGTCAATTGCTTGGAGTGGTAATAAAGTTTTCTATTAAAGTGAATATAAAATAAGTAAGTTCCCTTTTATAATTCCGTATGTTTCACATTGCATGTACCAACAATATAATTTCAAATTTGAAACACAAATGACCTTCTTGAGATCATAATATTAAAAAAAAAAAAGGTTGTTTTCTTTTTTACCCTTTTAAAATATTGCCTTGTTATATTCCACGCGTTCAACCCGAAAAAACATATTATTAGTTGGACAATATTGTGTGCGTTTCTCGAGAATGTCATCTTATCCCGCAAGACTCGGATCGAAAAGGAGGGCGGGCACACCCCTTTTTGCCCGTGAACGAGCAAAGACGTGTGAATCGATTGGGAGAAGTGTTTTTCACTTGCATGGGTTTGACTCTTTTATATAAAACAATGCATGGGACTCGTACCTTCTATTATATTTTAAGCTCGCGATTAGCTGTGCGGATCTGCCGAAAGCAAAAGAGATTCCCAGCGACTCCCGTAAAGAACACGTCGTCGAAGTCGACGGCGTGCCAACCGGTTGCCGCGAGTTTGCGAGTTGTAGGCAGATCGGAGTGGGCGCATGATTTGCTGCCTCCTAATGTGCATACACTCGAAGTCTTCGTATTGAGATTGCGACATGTGTCCACTTAACTCTAATCCCAGCTGCACTCAATCTGAAATATTACGAAACCCTAATTTGGGCCAACTTTTTTTTTTTTTGTTCCCTCCATCTTTCTCTATGTACAGCCACCTCCGAACCCAACTTTCGTGCTTGCCCCTGTTCTTGCCAACGGCAAATTGTCACACCTTTGAGCGGCGCTGCAGCTTGCCGTCATCTCTACAAGCCCGATATGCTCGGACAAACTTGAGACCTCGGGCTTTTGCATATATGGGGATTTGACATAATGTATTTAGCTTCCTAATTATTTCGTAGAAAAGGAACGGCTTGAAAAATATTTTCTTAAAAATGGTTATTCGTTTCATTTATAAAAATGAATAAATTAAAATGTATTTTTATTGTTCACAAAAATATTTAATTATAGATTGCTATTATTAGCAAAAAATAATTTTATTAATTAATTATTTCAACTTAGGGGGACTGCTCAGCGAGTGGGGCCACGCGCGGGTTTGGTCTCGCTGGCTGTCGTACGATCCCCTCCGGCGTGTCAAAAACGAAGAGGGGACGCGGTTTCGTTACCCAGTCAACAGTCTCGACCTTTTCCCGTGTTTCCCCAAGATCGCGTCGACCTTACAATTTGGCCAATTTCGTTTACATACGAACAAATAATCCAAGACGAACAGTTTAATCCTTAACTTCTTCTATAACTCATCTCACCTTGTTTATAAATTTTTGTAGATCTCACGTCATTGTGGACGCACGGCATGTGTAAACCATGTGTAAAACTAACTCTAATCCACAATTAGTTAAACATTGCATGTTTTTTTTTTTTTTTTTTTGGTGACCCAGGGAACCCGCCGCACGGCCAGCAGCCGAGGAGTAAACCCTGGGGAGGCACGCAGGAAACCACCACCCACGCACCTCGGGCAAGGCACCACGCAGCGCCAGCCTCCCTGCTTCGCAGGGGCTTCGAAACTGGGATCTCCATCGTGGAGTCCAGCAGCCCTACCATTTAAACATTGCATGTTGAACCATGCAAAACCTTAAATTATTACAGACCCATCAAAATAATGGGTAAGGTCAAAAATGATCTGATTTAAATTGATTTATTTAACACGCTTTGCCATATTTTCATGTAATACAATCTAGTGACCTATGAACAACATGACATGTATTGCTAAAACACTTCTATATTTAATCAATTAAAAAAAAAAACTCATACACAAACTGAAGTGAGAGTGAAGAGTGAGCGAGTGTGAGCTCAAGTAAGGATGAGAGAATGAGGAGAAAGTCATAGAGATGAAATAGATCTAAATAAGTTGTGAATCTATTTAACACTTATATCATTATAAGTTTTACCATTCTGAACCCATAGTGAATATAACTAGTGAATATAATAACTCAACCGATCAAATATGGTTGAAAAATGAGTCTATGTCCCATTTGACATATCTAAATTATTAGAAGATGACGGTTTAATCATAAACTCTTCTAAGCTCTCATGTCATTTAAAATCTATAAATCCCATGTCGTCCTAGATGCACGGCATGGGTATCACAACCATGCGTAAAACAATTATAATCTAGAATTAATTAAACATATTTGATCCTGGGAAGAGAAAGGTCTGGGGAAGTTCAAACCAGCACCAATCTGGTTCCCGTTGGTTGCTCGCTAATGGAATGGGAAAGAGCAATAAGCATCCGTTCCTGAAGTCGACGACTGCTTCTTCTAAATCTACTGCCCCAGCAACAACTAAGGCATAGCCTGGTGACACATTGTGGAGCATCTCATCCCGTGTTCATGGAACTGGTGCTAAATGGAAGGAATTGGCGGCTCTTAACCCACACATTCGCAATCCCAATATTATTCTCCCAAACGAAACCGTCAGGTTGCGTTAAGTTGGGGTTGTGAAACGGATCTTCTTGAAAGAGGCTTGTTTTGCCAAGGTGGGTTGAGTGAAAGTTATGAGCTGCGTTAGTTATGGGCTTGCTGATCGAAACCACACATTGTGGTTGTTTAAGACATATGAAAGTACTGGCTCCTGCCCTTGAGAACTCTCTTACCTTCCCAATTGTTATAGATTGATTATCACCAATCTAAGGTACAAACGATCTGTCTATGCAATTGTTTTCATCTCTCTGTTCTTCCATCCCATGTAATCAGTTTGCATATGAACAGTAATTTTTTGTGTTTTGTTTGGGATGATACGCTGCCAATCCTTTGTCTTGTGATTCCGAACAACAGATCGGTCCATGAGATTTTGGGTTCCGTTTCTACCTTGTCCCTACTCTACTTGTCTATATAAAGAAGAAAAGATCCTTTGGCAAGCAGTTATAATATCAGAGCTTGAATGTTGTTTTAAAAGAAGCACACGTTCTGGTATGTGAACATTACATATAAAACTAGCGCTGCTTCGATTCCGACCTTTGAGGGAGGATCAGCTTGCACGGCCTGCGAATAATAATGGAGTGTTTTCTGTGAAATCTGTCTATCGCTTCCTTTGAATGTAGAAATAGTGTTTCGACTATATTTATACATACAAAGATCATCGAGTCAAAGTTAGTCATTCCAACAAATGCACAAATTCAATTGATGGCTTTTCCTATACTTATGCAAATACTAGAAAATTGTAGCGAGCTCTCTACAGAAATAGAGCTCATGGATTTAAATTATGAAAAAACTAAGTGTATGAATATATACATATATGAGAAAAAAAATGAAGATATTTCAAAATTTGAATGCCTTTTTATAAAGGTTGCTATGGTTGTTAGAAAGAAAATCAAGATATAATAACTAAATGTGTGGAAAGTAAAACACACTTATATTCCAGTCGCCGATGAGGCTCGCCCTCACTAGGCCACCGTGAGGGTGGCAAAGGTCTGAGTGAGGCCGAGCTCCCCTAGCCACCGATGAGGCTCGGCTAGCAATGCTTGGCCTCGCTAGGGGTTGGTGACGCTCCAACGAGGTTGCTAGCCCTCGTCTAGTCGGTCGGTGGCAACCAGCCAAAGAGGAAGAAGGAGAAGAAGAAAAAGGAAAAAAGAAAAGAAAAATATAATAAAATTATTAAAATATTAAAAGAAATTCTAGGTCACAAAAGAATTTAAACTCTTACCAAATGCATTTCTATATCAGAAATAGAAATTTTTGACAGTTACTAGATATCTTCAAATACTCAGGAACTCGTTCGGGGAACGAAAAAAAAAATCATTCCTAAGTAAAAATTGTTCTTGAAAACAAAATGGTTACCAAACAGATCCCAAGTCGTTGAGAATATTTTGAGAAGACAAAAGATTGAGTCTTTTAGAAATCTTCTTTACTTTATGTATTAGTATAGATATTTAAAGAAAATCACTCAACTCCTTCACATTTAGATTTTCTTGAGTGCCATTACTTTCTTAAATATTCATCAACTTGTTTCATCTCTTCTCACTATTAGATTTCTTATAATACCCTCTCTCTTTTTTTGGTGAAATTATAATACCCTATGTTTTTTTCTTTTTAATCATAAGCCATCTATTATTGTAACTACTCATCTTCTTTCTCTACATAGCTATTTAATTACGAGCAATTTAGTACATATGTATAAAACCTTTTTAACAAAGCATAACTATTTATTTTAAGCGACACAAATGATCATTTTTAGAAAAATATTTTCTTAATCATCTATTTTTCATGAAACAAACAGAAAGTTTAAATTAATTAGCAGTGAGCTATGATGTTAATTGCAATAACATGATTGATTTGATCTAAGTTATTAGCAAATACTCCAAGGCATCTAGCTAAAGCATTACCATCAAAGAATCGCGCTTCTTCTCGATCCATTTCTTGTGTTTGTCTTCCTCCTGCTTCCTGATTTCACCCGCTAAAGATGGTGGTGGAACCACCTCTACCGGAGGAGTATTGGTGGAGAGAGGTGCTATAGATGCTAGGTCAACTGTAACAGTTGAATTCTCCTCATTTGTGTTATCAACAACTGCTTGGTGAGTTGTCGATGCAGGGAATCTTATGGCTCTTAGAGCTCCAGCTTGTACTAACAGTTCTCTCAATTCAATGACTTTGAAATCCTTGGGAAAATACTCCACTATATCCATAGCAGAGAAGCCATTTCTATTCACTGTGTTCACATCCACTTCGCTTCTTTGAAGCATATATTTCACTGTCTGCACAAAAAGATGAGCTTCTTATCAGTTATAAAAGAAACAACAAACAAAGATATTTCCTATAAGTTACTTCAATCGATAATTCCACTGAAGTTTGAATGCAGAAGGCTTGAGTCTATAGAAAAATGAGAATGAGTTGGATTTTATCTGCACAAAATGTTTAGTTGGAATGCGATATTTGACATCGTCACAATTTCGAAGCAAAAAGGATTACCTCTATTTGCTTGTTTGCTGCAGCCAAATGCAAAATGGTATTACCCTCATCATCCTGAGCTTTCACCAAATCACCATCTCTCACCGTCTCCACTAGGACTTTCAGAGCCTCCAAACGATTATGACTCACTCCTAGATGGAGAGCGGTTTGGCCGTGGCTCAGCTTGTGCTCAACCGCCTCTGGTCTCGTCTTTACCAACTCTATCACGATATTGCTTCAACCCTTAATCATGGCTAGATGAAGTGGGGTCCACCCATCTTTGTCATGGACAAGGCATGCAAGGGGGTATGATTGTAACAATTCCCTCGCTAATTCGACGTATCCATTCGCAGATGCCCAGTGAAGAGGCGTACGTCCCTGTAAAAGTGAAGTGCTTAGCTATGGAGCATTCTTATTGAGGGACAAGTTCATATAATTTATATATATCGCATTTTCAAATCAAATAGACTAAACTACTCAAATTCACTGGTGTTTGGAAGATTTTTCAAGCTGAATTAACCTGGAAATCTATGACTTGATTTCTGTCTGAAATTTGTTAATTTCCTTGAAATATATGATGGGTTTGATTTCTCAAAGATCATGAAAACTGGAAAAGAAAATGCTATATTACATGTGCAAAATCTAATTTGACAAGCAAGATAGTCTGATCTATGTAGAGATATTCCATGGAAATATAGTTTATAAATTACTTTACACATGGCTAAAAGCCTAAAACTTGCAAAAACCTAATCAAAAGAGTTGCGATTCCACCGATTATTTGGTTTGTGAGGATGACCGGCTTCAGTTTGATCTGACAAAAGGATATCAAACAACCACAATCAAGGTTTTCGCTTCGACATACCTGCAAGTCCAACTCCATAGCCAAATCCCTTTTATGAGCCAAAAGAAGCTTGGCAAAATGTACATGACCTTGCATACAGGCCACATGCAATGGAGTCTCGTCGAAGCAAGTGACAGGAGCCCGAGCTAGGATGAGTCGGTCTTCTTGCAGCAACTGAGCTAACGACTCGACGCACCCGCCAAGTGACGCTTCATAGAGCCTCATCTCTCGGTGGCTTCTTTCAAGTGCTGAGGAAGCTTGTTGATGCGATGGCGGGGACGGCGACCTCCTTCTCGGGCTTGTGATCGATGGCATTGTTCCCTGCTTGTGGGTGAACTCGAAATCGCTCGGGTTGATCATTTGGAGTGATTTTCCTCCTCAAATAAGCGGTGTTACTGTAATATGCAGTTTTTTTTTTTGAACCACTGCTGTAATATGCAGTTGAAAAGTGAAAATGTCGGATGATGATCCAGAAGCTTGACGCGGAGTTGACCTGTTGTTATTGTTCTGTAATCATAGCCGTTGGTTTGTGCTACGCGGATCATCGTACTCATTATTTAACGGCTGCGATGCAAGAAATGCCGACAAGCTACCAGTTCATTAAAGAGAGAATATCGCTTACCTTCGAAGGATCAAGTCATTTATGCTCTGATCCATTGACACCTGTCCAGCGGTCTTTCTCTTCTCTCCATCTTCTTATTTTCTCCTCTTCCTCGTACTTTCCTGCAGTGCTGCACGCATTAATGGCAATTTCTCTCTCCCCCTTTCGAAGAATGAACACCCCGCGCTGCAGCTTCCCTTCCCTCGTTTCTTTCCTTCTCAATTCAAAAATTTTGGGTAAGAGTTCGCAACTCTCTAGGTTGCGACGTTGGGTTACTTCAAGTGCGTATGACAAAATTTCTGTTTCTCGATTTCTTTGTTTCTCTGTTCTCCGGAATAGGTTTGGAACAGAAATCCGTTTGGTAACGCAATTTGATTTCTCTATTTTTGAAACAGATTTCTATTTCAGAAATAAAGAAATTGAAAAAATCAGAAACTGAAATTAAACCATATAAAAGAACATTGCACTTTCTTGCTAACTTAATTTACTCATAACCACAACTTCACAAATTATTACTAATTTTCTTTATCTTATTTTGCTTGTGTTTTTTTTTTTGTATTTTTTTTTCAATTTTTTTTTTGATAACTTCCTCTTTATGATGAAAGGCAATCGAATAGGTCCCCAATTTTCAAAAACGACCAAAGTTGTTAAATGCTTACTTAAAAACAATTGGGCTCTTTCCTCCTAGAAAAGGCACGTGCATGGCCAGTTGAAGAAAAAGTTTGTACATAATAGATGAATAAAAAACGTGCCTAAAAATTTAACCTTATTTTTTTACAAATTCAAAATTCTTGCAAAATCAAAATAATTAGATTGTTACACAATCTTGAATTTTAATTCGAAGTCAAGAGATTCAAGAGAATCTCTCTTTTTGCTATGCAAAGGCCATTAAAGGTTCATTGAGCAACAATAAAGAAATTAGAGGTGAGCAACTAGACTAATTTAATTTGAGAATCAAAATAAACCGACCTTCCCTCGATTGGTTCCTAACCATAAACGTTATTTTAAGGTAGAATTCTCATATATTCCTTTACACCATTAATTTTATTTTGTTGATAATCTTGTATAATACTATTTTTTGATAAAATGACAAGGCTGTATAGGCGCCATTGATGGCACCCATATTCATGCTTCCGCAGTACTTATCTAAACCAACGCAGGATGAGCTTGCAAATGATACATTGACCGAGGAGAGAAACCAAATAAATACGCTTAGGAAAACAATTGCTAATAAAATGGTAAGAGAAAATAATATGCGGGAAATTCCATGAAATTGTATTTTCAACTTTTGTAATGTATTAGTATTATTTCGACTATTATTTTGTATTTGAGGATTTTCTATGTTGTTTTAGTATTATTTCGATTATTATTTTGTATTTGAGGATTTCCTATGTTGTTGTTATCTAATTAATTTCTATTCCTAGAAATAGAAATTTTGTTTTGTTATCAAACGGATTTCTGTTTCAGAAATAGAAATTTTGAGTCGTTATCAAATGGGTTTCTTTGCTCAGAAACTTGTCCGGGGAATAGAAATTAAGAAATTGATTTCTGGCCAGAAATCAATTTCTGTTTCAGAAATTTTGTCATGCGCAGCCTTCTCCGACCGGCTACGGGGCTGGGTCATCTCTGCTCTCTGGCCCAAAGCACGTTGCTCCTCCGCCTTGCCCCAAAGCTCGTTGCTTCTTCGGCTTGCGTCGTTGTGTTCCTTCTCCGCTCTGCTTCCCTGCGCAATACGGCGAGGCATGTTCTTGCTGTAAGTCGCAAACTCCAAGCGATAAGAAGTTCCAGCTCTCGCCGATTCGACTTCGGATCTGCTACATTTCGCGGCTCATAACAATGAGTTGATTTGGCGAGTGCTTGCCGCGACCGGCTGTAGGAGCTACTGGTGAAGGAGATAGAGGGGAGAGCCGGCATATGCAGCGACGGAGATGGAGAGAGCGAGTGGAGGAAGGTGATGGAGGCGTCGTTCGGAAAAATGAACGAGGAGGTTGGAGGGAGGGAAGGGGGTGGACGCGTCGATGAGGACGGCGGTGGCGGGGAAGGAGGAGGTTGTGGTGGCAAAATGCGGGGATTCGCGAGCGGTGTTGTGTTGTGGCGATGTGGCCGTGCCCTTGTCTGTTGATCACAAGGTGAGCTCTCGCTTCATGTTTGTTTGTTTCCATTGAAGCTGTGTAGCTCAGGGGATCTGTTCTTGTTCTTCCCTCCTCGCCCCCCCCCCCCCCCCCCCCAAAAGACACTTTATTTATTTGAACATTTTGCCAGAAATCTTGAAGTGACAAGACTAATCTCGATCTACAAGTCTTATCCTTTTTGTCTACTTCGTGTCATTTCTAGGTTATACTTCCAAAAGCTCACTTGGTGTTCTTTCAAAGGTGCTTAATTTATCTTATGGTGTTGGTTTTATATGAAAGCATGTGCAAGATATTCCTAGAATGTCTGATTAAGATTAGGTTTGACTTTGGGGTCATGCTTTGCAGGGTTGACATCCTATGATTAGGGGAACTTACTACGCTCTGCCATTCTTTGTTTTTTGTTCATGGTTATGTAGACAGGCTGAAGCCCATCTTGCCCTGTTGGTTTAATCAGTAAACTAGAATTCGTCCCTGTGATCTTTTGTGGTCAGCCACGCATTGTTCATTCTGCAATTCTTTGATAGAACGCTGCTGAAATCACTTCAAGTCGCCACAAACGGGTGATAGCTAGCGGCACCCCGTCGCAATATGGCATGTTACCAGGTTGATAAATGAACGCAAAAAGCTCTTGCCAATACTTTTATACCATCTCTTCTTCAATGACATGTCTATTTTCTGATATTAAAACAGTAACAAGGTCTTCAGCCAGTGAAAGCGAGTAAAGTCATCTTCATATTGAAATGATACAGTTTGAAAGGTGGCAAGATTTTCCTGAGCAACACCTTTATAGCATTTGTCATGGTAGATACTCGATTAGTTGCCAATGCTAGATCAGTAGCAGACTAAATTACTTGAGCTAAAGTGAAAATAGTTATGTCCTGTCATGCATCATATCTTGAGTTAAATCTCTTGGATTTCGATTAAAATGGCTTATTGACTGCCCTGAATAACCTAACAGGCTTGCTGAGAAGGAGAGTGGAAGCAGCTGGAGGAAGGGTCATAGATTGGAATGGTCCCGTGTCCTAGGCGTGCTTGCTACATTGAGGTCAATGGGTATGTGGGACTGAACTTGATGATGAATATCAAATTAGTGAGCGAACTTCTGAAATTCTTGCCGCGCATCATGCTAACTCCTTGGACTGGATACGTGGAGGGTCAAAGGGGGATAGAAGGCGTGGCAAAGGCTCTGGTAGGAAGTGTGCTCTTTTGGGAAATAACTTCACAGTTGCATTGATGGTGCAACTACGGGATCCTTTTGAGAATTACGCTTCTCCATGATCCATTTTTCGTGTTTATCTTCCTTTTGCTTCCTAATTTCACCCGAGAAAGACGGTGGTGGAACCGCCTCACCCGGAGGAGGTGCTATAGATATGATGTCAACTTCAACAATTGAATTCTTCTCATTTGTGTTATCAACAACCGCTTGGTGAGTTGTTGATGCAGAAAATCTTACGGCTCACAAAGCTCCAGTGTGTACTAACAGTTCTCTCAATTCAATGACTTTGAAATCCTTTGGAAAATGTTCCACTATATCCAGAGTAGAGAATCCATTTATGTTCACTGTGTTCACATCCACTTCGCTTCTTTGAAGCAGATATTTCATTGTCTATACAAAAAGATGGGCTTCTTATAAATTATAAAAGAAACAAGAAACAAAGATATTTCCTGTAAGTTTCTTCAATCGATATATCCACTGAAGTTTGAATGTAGAAACCTTGAGTCTACAGAAAAATGAGAATGAGCCAAATTTTATCTTCACAAAATGTTCAAATGGAATGTGATGTTTGATGTCATTGCAATTTCGAAGCAATTCAAAGCAAAAAGGATTACCTCAATTTGCTTGTTTGCAGCGGCCAAATGCAAAATAGTATTACTCTCATCATCTTGAGCATTCACCAAATCCCCATCTGTCACCATCTCCACTAGAACTTTCAGAGTCTCCAAACAATTATGCTTCACTCCCAGATGGAGAGCCGTTTTGCCGTGGCTTAGCCTATGCTCAGCCGCCTTCATTCTCACCTTGATCAGCTCTATCACGATGTTAATTCAGACCTTCATCATGGCCAGATGAAGTGCAGTCCTCCCATCTTTGTCATGGACAAGGCATGCAAGGGGGTTCGATTATAACAATTCCCTCACTATTTCTACGTATCCGTTCGTAGACACCAAGTGAAGAGACGTACGTCCCTGCGAAAGAAAGGTACTTAGCTAGGAGCATTCTTATTGAGGGAGACGTTCACATTATATATTATATATTGTATTATATATTTTATATATATGTCAGACCGAGCTACTCAAAGTCACCGTTGTCTGTAAGATCTTTCAGGCTGAATTAACCTGGAAATCTATGACTTGATATCTATCTGAATTTTGTTAATTTCCGTCATATATGATGGGTTTGATTTCTCACATATCATGGAAACAGGAAAACAAAATGTGATAATACATGTACAAAATCTTATTTGACAAGCAAGATTGTCTAATCTATGTAGAGATATTCCATCGAACTATAGTCAATAAATTATGTTGCACATGGCTAAAAGCCTAGAGCTTGCAAAAACTGAATCAAAAGAGTTGCCATTCCATCGATTATCTGGTTCGCGAGGATGAGTAGGTGCAGTTTGATCTGACAAAAGGATATCAAACAAACACAACCAAGGTTTTCGCTTTGACATACCTGCGAGCCCAACTCCATGGCCAAATCCTTTTTATGAGCCAAAAGAGCCTTGGCAAAGTGTACATGACCGAGCATGCAGGCCACATGCAATGGTGTCTCGTCAAAGCAAGTGACCGAAGCCCGAGCCAGGATGAGTCGGTCTTCTTGCAGCAACTAAGCTAACAACTCGGCACACCCGCCAAGCGACGCTTCATAGAGCCTCCTCTCTTGGTGTCTTCTTTCAAATGCTAAGGAAGCTTGTTGATGTGATGGCAGAGACAGCGACCTTCTTCTCGGGCTTGCAATCGATGGCATTGTTCCCAGCTTGTGGGTGAACTCAAAATCGCTCGGGTTAATCACTTGAAGTGATTCTGCTCCTCTCGTGAGGTACACGATCTCTCTTTTTCTTTCACTAGACTTATCTTGGAGTTGGAATGTCAAAGGTTCAGATTGTTAACTACATATAAGATGATGAGCTTATGTAAGCATTTACATATTGGCAAGAGTAGAGCGGTGATACAAACATGGGAATAAGTACACTAAAAATCTCAAAAGTTATGTACGATACTTATTTTAGATACCTTGCCGGCCGTCGCCTCTACCCGGCCATCAACTAGCGACTAGTTGGAGGAAGAAAGAGGAAAAGGAAAAAAAGAAGAAGAAAATTAAGAAAATAATAAAAATTAAAATATTATTAAAAGTTGTCAACATCAGCTCCGATCAGGCTATATCAGCTGACCGGCATTCAGTTAGCAAAATCCAGCCAAAATTGATTGAAAATGATTGAATTGGCACAAAGTAAAAATGTTTAGGATTAAATTGACACTAGAAAAGAATTTAGGACTAAATTGGTACAAATATAAAAAATTTATGACTTTTTTAACACTTCTCCTTGCTGTAAACCTTTAGGAAATTGCCGCTGCATCTTCAATGGAATGCGAGGACTCGCAATGCCACCTGACCTCAAATGAGGTTTCACACGTTATGTAGAGCTTGCCTTTTGTGGTGGCGCGAGATTGATTTATTGACTGCTTTTTTCTTTCTTGTCTTCCGCACTCCCGCCCATCTTCAATAACTTGAACTCGCCAAAGCGATACCTGCACCGATGGGAAAGGATCCGCTTGCTCCTTATTTGCACGGATTAATGGTTTGGATGAATATGACATCAAATGGAAACACTAATAAGATGATAGGGGATCTCATCCTTACACCGATGTTGATATTATGGGTACCGTTTGGACACTAATCCTTTACATATTCAAATTTCAGGTCGATGGCATGTCATGTTATTGTCCGACACATTTAGCTAAAGATTAGAAGGCACTAAGGGAATGTAGAATCCATCTACATACTTTCATAGGCACAAAGAATGTTCATCTCCTGATAAGGACTCTTATGGCTAAAATGCCATTGTGGAAATTTGGGTTCGCGTCTTACTCAATCCTTAGTATCGATGGGGTATTTTGGAGCTTCGAGGTTTACTTATTTAAGATGAGCTTTTCTCATAGGAATCGAGTGTTAGAATAACTAATAAAAAGGAAAATGTTGAAGAATGTAGTTAGGGTACTTGTTGGGCCTCATTAATTTTGCTTTGGAAAAATAAATTTGTATATTTGAAGTAAGTGGCTTTTTTCGAAATTTGGGGTTGCACAATTTTCAGCATATGCTGATATGCTTTATTTTTTTTATTGTTAGTGGTTTTAACTAGTGCCTCTGAGGTATTTTATTAACAAGGCCCTTATAGCATGGAGATTACCGGAATTACTTGATCAAAATAAAGAAGTAACGTACTAACTCAGAAAAAAAGATGTCAAATAATGAAATTTAACAAATATCCTTACTCTTTAACATTTGCCTTTCTATTAATTCTTCCAACACTGGCTTTTTCTATGACAAGAAGGCTCATCTTTGGTAAGTAAACCTTAAACACCCAAAATGCCTTACTGATATGATCAATCAGACAAGACGCGAGCACAATCGAATGAATGACTTAAATATTTTGCAATCTCCTTTCTTCCCATGTTGAATCAACCCTCATAAGTACACACTAGTATTTTCGTGGGGCAAATTCGCAAAATGATTACAACATATGTTAGTTTCCATTTCAATTTATTGGAAGCTTCAAGGGGGAAGGTGCTTCCATTGCCCCAATGGTGACAAGACAAATTCAAGACGATTTCAATTGGTGTATTCTCTCTGTAGATTACATGGTGTTGGTAGGTGAAACCCATGCTGTAGCTAACCAGAAACCTGGACTTCGAAGGGAAACTTCGTAAACCTTGGGGTGTAAGTCTAGGAACTATAGGAACTCAACGAAACCTCAAGAAAATTGGACATCATGGAGTACTGAGGAATGAATCCTTCCATTAACTTCGATCTAATTTGACAAAACTAGAGATCATGCGGACGACACCTTGAGAATGCTTCGTTGGACATGACATTCGAGAGAAAAGGCAAGATTTGAAATCAATTAATGCAGGTAAAATTAGGGACTGCCAACCAATCGAGGATAATATGAGAGGAGGTCATTTGAGATGTTTCGATCATGTCGAACAGAAGTCCTTTGTGTGGATGCCTCGGCGAGGAGTTATGAGCAAGGAACGAAAACTATAGAGAGGAGGGCTATTGGCACGAACTATTTAGAGCTTGTAGAAGATCTAATAAAAGATCAAAGGAAGCGACTCGATAGGATTTCTATAACCGACAACAATGCAGGACAGAAAGCCTCAAGCTTTGAAGATGTCCAGTGGATTTGGGTCAGTTGAGCAACTAATCCATCAGACAACTGGGTAGCAGCTACTCAGGCTAGAGACCGAGTTTGTAGTGAGAGTTACAGTTCTAATGTTCCCTTATATCTGCAGTTTTTATTTGATGCTGATGTTGGAGGTAGACCGCCTTGATGTAAAAATGCTGTATTTTCCATATGGATGAGAATTGAGCAGTTTTTATGGCGAAAGACAGAACAAATTGTTTTGTTCCGTGTGGAATAAGTTCATGCTTTCATAAATGTCATCCTCTATGACAATCATTTGAGTTGGCTCTCTCTTTCATTTCATGCTAGTCCGATCGCTGAAAATATTGTTTTGAATAGTCTAATGAATCGAGTCTAGCTGAGATTTCAGTGAAAATTATTATGTCTGGCGGTAAGAAGTTACAAGGTACCATGCTTAAACAGAGTCGTGCTTCTAATCATCAAATGTGCATGAATTTGTACGGTTTAATTGCATGGAATTCTCAAGTCATAGACAGTAGATGCACTCTAGCCTGTTTGAGGTTCGGTCTTGTGCAACAAGAGGCTTGAGATGGCAGCTTAATTTGTCACAAGACTGATTAGAGAACCCGCAGCGAATAGTAAGAGAGAAAGAAGAAAAGAGAAGAAATAGAGAAGAAGAGAAGGAGAACGTAAAAGAAAGAGGGGCTGTAGATTTCTTTAGTAACAGAAACCCTACACCCATTGTATTTATATTGAATATAAATTGTATATGACAATAATACCCTTATGTAAGTAAAAAAAGGAAATAAAACTTTGACAATAAAGGAAACTCAATTAAAGTAACTTAACACTCCCCCTCAAGCTGGAGCATATAGGTCACCCATGCCTAGCTTGGAACAACCAGCAACAAAAGCAGGACGAAATAATGCTTTGGTAAACATATCAGCAAATTGATCTCTAGAGGCAACGTAAGGAGTAGCAAACAACTTCTGCTTCACAGCATTACAAACAAAGTGACAGTCAACTTTTATATGCTTAGTTTGCTCTTGAAAAATAGGATTCCCAGCAATATAAATAGCTGCTTGATTATCACACATCATGTCAATAGGTTGATTAATAGAAAATCCAAGCTCATGGAGAAAAGATTTCAACCACAACAATTCAACCATAGTATGTGCCATAGCACGATATTCAGTCTCTGCACTAGACTTGGCAATGGTAGTTTGTTTCTTGCTTCTCCAAGTAACCAAATTACCACCAATAAAAGTGCAATACCCAGTTGTAGACCATCGATCATATGTTGACCCAGCCCAATCAGCATCAAAATAGCCAACCAAAGTGGAAGAACCATTAGATTTATAAATTAGTCCATTACCAGGAGAGCTTTTAAGATATCAAAGAATGCAACATACAGCATTCCAATGAGCTTTCTTAGGTGACTCCATAAACTGACTCACCACACTAATAACAAAAGAAATATCGGGACGTGTAATTGTAAAATAAATTAGTTTCCCAACTAGATGCCGATATTGATGCTTGTCTTCAATTTCTTTTCCATCATCAACTCCAAACTTTTGATTTGGATCCATAGGAGTATCAACTGGCTTGGAAGCTAGTGTACCTGTCTCAGACAAAAGATCAAGAACATACTTTCGCTGAGACAAATTCATACCTTTTTTACTTTGTAAAACTTCAATGCCCAGAAAATACCTAAGAGTTCCCAAGTCTTTAATCTGAAATTGCTGCTGAAGAAAGGACTTAATCTCAGAAATGCCAGTCATATCACTACTAGAGACAATTATATCATCCACATATACCACAAGAATGACTACGCCCGATTCCTTCTTGCGAACAAAAATAGAATGATCAGAATAACATTGGTGGAAACCACATCTGGAAATTACCGAACTGAATTTTTCAAACCATGCTCTTGGAGACTGTTTCAACCCATAAATGGCCTTATGTAGCCAACATACTTTACTATGATTCTCCCCCTGAGCAACATACCCGGAAGGTTGCTTCATATATACTTCTTCAGACAAATCACCATAAAGAAAAGCATTCTTGACATCCAATTGATATAATGGCCAATCGAAATTCACAGTAAGAGAAATAATAACACGAACAAAGTTGAGACGTGCCACAGGGGAAAAAGTCTCAAAATAATCCACTCCATAAGTTTGAGTAAAACCTTTAGCAACGAGTCGAGCTTTAAGATGCTCGATTAAGCCATCCGGATTGTACTTGATAGTGTACACCCAACAACACTTCACCACATCTTTCCCAAGGGGAAGATCAACCAATGACCACGTTTGGTGAGACACTAGAGCTTCCATTTCCACATCCATAGCTTTCTTCCACTCAAAGCGAGACAAAGCCTCAGTGGTAGAAGTAGGAATTGTGTGAGTTTGTAATGATAGAGCAAAGTCATGTAATGGAGAAGGAAGATGTGAGAGAGACACATAACGCTCAATAGGATAAGCCAAAGAGGATTTTTGTGTGCAAGACCAAGTACCTTTGCGAAGGGCAATAGGAAGATCGTCTGGACTAGGAGACAAGGAGGAAGATTGATTGGAGGGCATTGAAGAGTTGGAGACTGGTGGTGCCGTAGACTGCTTTCACCGCTGATACACCTACAAGGGAGGAGATACTAGAGACTGACTGACAGAATCTAGGGGGATTTGTTGTAGGATAGGAGGATCAGCTACAATGTCAGTTGAAAACTCTTTACCCTCAGTAGAATAGTATGGTGTGCTCTCGAAAAAAGTAACATCAGCACTAACATATTGAGTATAAGTTGTAGGATCATAACACCGATATCCCTTTTGTGTACATGAATACCCGAGAAAAATACATTTAGTAGCACGAGGAGATAGTTTATTAGAACCGGAACGTAGGTTATGAACAAAACAAACACACCCAAAGACGCGCGGGGTAAGAGAGAATAACGGCTTATCAGGAAATACAACACTGATTGGTGACTGATGATTGAGGACGGTGGAAGGCATACGATTTATGAGGTAACATGCGGTAAGGACAGCATCACTCCAAAATGATTTTGGCACATTCATATGAAATAAGAGTGAACGAGCAACTTCTAGAAGGTGATGGTATTTTCTCTTGGCCACACCATTCTGCTGAGGGGTATAAGTACAACTTGTTTGATGTATAATGCCAAGATTAGAACAAAACAAAGAAATTGATTTCTGTGTATATTCTAGAGCATTATCTGTTCGCAAAATTTTAAGGGATGTATTAAACTGATTAGTAACCTCACGATGAAATAATTGAAAAACATGTAAAAATTCAGAGCGGTCATGAAGCATATAGAGCCATGTTAAACGAGAATAATCATCTACAAACGTAACAAAGTGGTTCCGAATGAACAAGTTCAAGTAAAGTAGATGCACGAGAATCATTACGACTAGGAAAGGAACTACGATGATGTTTCCCAAGCTCACAAGCCTCACACTCAAGAGTAGAAATTGATTTACACTCGGGAATTATTTGTTGTAACTTAAATAAAGATAAATGCCATAAACGAGAATGCCATAATAGGGGGGTAATAGAACTAGCAGCTAGACCATTGGCTTTAGCAGTGGAGACACCATTGAGATAGTAGAGTCCATCACATTCATGCCCTCCACCAATCATCTTCTTTGTCTGAAGGTCCTGAAAAATGCAATGAGATGGATAAAATGTAACTGAACAACTAAGAGCTTTAGTTAACTGACTAACGGATAACAAATTTAAAGGAAGTTGGGGAACATGTAAAACAGAGGACAAAGATAAGGAAGATGTAAGTGAAACAGTCCCTGATCCAACCACTTGAGTCGATGAACCATTAGCTAAAATAACTTCGGATGAAGGACTAGAGTTAGTGTGGGAAGAAAATAGTTCTTGCTTACCCGTCATATGACTAGAAGCCCCCGAGTCAATGACCCAAGGGGTGTTAGGAGACAAAGTAGAGAAAGAGGCCATGTTACCTGTACGTGCAAGAGTAGCAGTGGATGAGAAATTGGAAGCCTCTAGTTGTTGGACACGTTTGATGAGTTGTGCAACCATATCATCTTGAGCTGTAGACTCAGAAGAACTACCCCCAGGTAGGAGAGATGGGTTCATGTCGCTGTAAGACACATTTCGAGCACTCCCTTCAGACACAGTAGTATTTGCAGTAACTGATCGTTGAGCCCACACAGGCTTGCCATGCTTGGCCCAACAAGTGTCAACAATATGACCGAATTTGCCGCAGTGTATACACTAACGGCTATCTCGATCAGAACTTTGTTCACTATGTCCACCACCACGACTACGACCTCCCCCAAAACCACGACCTCTATTGGAAAATCCACCATGACCACAACCACCACTACCAGCCACAAATGCTGAATTGTCTTTAGATAAAGTAGAAGATAGAGGGACAATGCGCTGAATTCAACAAAATGCTTCATTCATAGAAGGAACTCTCTCTCCAGCAAGAAGCTGACTCTTCACAGGATGTAAGTCAGCATTCAAGCCAGATAAAAATTTGGCCACTTGAAATTCAGCTCGTTGTGTCTTTAGTCTCTCAAGATCAGTAGTGATAGGCTGATAAAGATTGAGTTCTTCCCACATACCTTTCAAAGCACTATAATATTCTCCAAGAGACTTGTCTCCTTGTTTAAAATTAAAGATCTTCTCATATAGTTCATAAACTCCATAAGATCATCCCACACTCCCTTAGCAGTTGTGTGGAACATGACATTAGCAGAGATGGATGGTTCCATGCTATTCCATAACCACACCAGAAGTATATCATTCTCTCTCATCCAACCACTATAGTCTCCAGAATTTTCAGCAGGAGGGTCTGTGGTAAGATAATGAAGTTTCCCTTTGGCATTAATATAGACCTTCACAGCTTGGGCCCATAAGAAGTAATTGGAGGATCCATTTAATTTAATAGTGGTAGTTTGAACGTTGACACTATCTGTAGGAGCCTTAGTATCACTCATGATGATAATCTCAATATAAGTATATCTACCACTAATCAAGAAGGCTGAAACTTTAGTGCAAGTAACAAAGCAACAACGCTAATGTATAATTAGATGTAATCGGCTCCATCAATTAACCAAAGGGATGCTGAAAACTCATAAATAGAGACTGTTGTATAGAAGAAAATATCTGACCAGAAATCTTGATTCAAATAATTATATGTTTGATGGAAAACCAGCAAGACCAGTCAACCATAATCAATAGAATACTCTGATTCTTGAATCCGTTGATCAGCAAGTGTTGTAATCCATGTTCATAAACCGAACCTAATGAATCCGATATCTTCTGATCTCATATGTATCGAGACTTGAAGAGAAAACAGATAAAAATTGCAGCTTTAGGTGGCTACGCACTAGAGAAGAAGTAGGGTTACTAGGGGACTCTCAAACCAGCAATATGATTAAGTAATCAGATAGTTAGATCCGCTTTGATACCATGTCACAAAGCTGATTAGAGAACCCCGGCGAATAGTAAGAGAGAAAGAAGAAGAGAGAAGAAATAGAGAAGAAGAGAAGGAGAACGTAAAAGAAAGAAAGAGGGGCTGTAGATTTCTGTAGTAACAGAAACCTACACTCATTGTATTTATATTGAATATAAACTGTATATGACAATAATACCCTTATGTAAGTAAAAAAGGAAATAAAACTTTGATAATAAAGGAAACTCAATTAAAGTAACTTAACATATCCCTCCATAGCAGAAACTTCTGGCAAGATAGATGTTTAATAGCAGCTAGGAAGGGAAGGAAATAGAAAACCTAGACAAATGTTTCTAATCTCAGCATCAAATAATATTCAAACAAAGAAAACAATTATATAATGATTGCAGGAAATCCCATCCCGCACTATTAATTTATTTCCAGCCACCCCGAATCTCAACCGAGGACCAAAGTCCGAATACTTCAATGCCGAGTGAAGATGGCCGAGTTGAGAGGATCGAGCCGTCCCCGAGCGACTCGGCCGAACCGGCTGAAGCTCTCTTCATCCAACAGTCATGTTCAACATTGTATAGAGAAGAAATTGCGGCAACTATAACCGCATATTGTCCTGATTTTGTACAAATTACAGAGGGAGATCACGCACGATTGCTCCAAGCGCCATATTAGTCTCTTCGATCGTTCACCATCCAAAGATTTCTCTAGCAGAATCCGTCTTACCCTCTCTTCGGGACAAATACTCGTTATCAAACGAAGTAGAAGAAAAAGAAGAGCACCTCAAAACCCATCATCAACCCGCTCATCAGAATCACAAATTTTACACATACTGACCATGCCGCCGCTATCATAGAACAAAGACCATACAATTTACTCGATTGTCACACAGACCGTCAAAACTTGCTCATGCTTGTCTTCATCATCTTCATCTGAATTCTTCTTCTCTTTCTTCTTCAAGTAACCCCACTTCCTCAGCACCCACACATATAGCCTCACCACATTCCCCATGAACACCACCCCCATCAGGCACAGCCAGCACACCACCGACACGTCCGTCACGTCCTTCAGCATCCCCCGTGTGTTAGCCAGCGATATGTTGCACAGTGCTATGAAGTAGGTGATCGCCTGCCCATGATCGCTAGCCACATGATCACCATTTGGGTCCACATCCAACATCGCCACTTTATTGGAAACCCGCTCAAGAGGAGCAGGATGATGCTGAGGGAGGACAAGAAGGCCAATGGGTTGAACATCATGAACTATCCGTAGGCCATCCGCTGGATGTGGGCCATGATAGAGGTGCCCGCCATGTGCGGCTCCTTCACCGGGTTGCCGTTGGCATCGACCTTGCAGTCATCCTGCCAGATGCCTCCTGGTGGCGTGGTCGCAGCTTGGAACGCCACCGTCGCTAGCAGCGAAGCGACCACCATTAGTGAATCTCTCCTGGCTCAGCCAATCGGCTTCCACCGAGGGTCTTCTTAGAGCACTCAGTTTCTTTGATAGGGGTTTCCTATACTCCGTTTCTTTGGATGTCTATGGAGAGTGACGAAGAAATCGTAGTTTTTGTATATTGTATTGTGATCTCTCTTGTACAAACTATATATAAAGATATTACAAGAGCCCTAAATTAGGGATGATTGAGGATGCTTAAGGCAAACAGAGAAAATATGGGAACAATATCAACATCTTAAATTAGATACAAAGGATAAGATTGCTGACTAGGAATGTCACAAAGAAATCGTAGTTTTTGTATATTGTATTGTGATTTCTCTTGTACAAACTGTATATAAGGATATTACAAGAGCCCTAAATTAGGGATGATTGAGGATGCTTAAGGCAAGCAGAGAAAATACGGGAACAATATCAACAAAATCTTAAATTAAATACAAAAGATAAGATTGCTGACTAGGAACGTTATCAAGTGAAGCTCCTGAGCTTTGAAGGGATGTCTCAATTTCAAGAACTCTCGAGCCTCTGGGACCTTGCTCAAGAATGTCTAGTGCTGTGAGGCCACTTGAGTTTGGTGTGTTCACCTCGAATCCTGGGATTGTAAGCAAGAACTTTTATCATCTGCACACAAATTTTTAGGGATAAATTCCCCGGGGCAAGATGCGAAGTCCATGTTTCGGTCTCAAGACCGATCCGGGAAGGGAAAGGTCCGGGAAGTTCAAACCAGCAACAACTGGGTTCCCGTTGGTTGCTCGCTAATGGAATGGGAAGAGCAATAAGCATCCGTTTATGAAGTCAAAGACTGCTTCTTCTAAATCTACTGCCCCAGCAACAACTAAGGCACAGCCTGGTGACACATTGTGGAGCATCTCATCCCGTGTTCATGGAACTGGTGCTAAATGGAAGGAATCGGCGGCTCTTAACCCCCACATACGCAACCCCAATATTATTCTCCCAAACCAAACCGTCAGGTTGCATTAAGTTGGGGGTGCGAACTGGAACTTCTTGAAAGAGGCTTGGTTTGCCAAGCTGGGTTGATTGAAGTTTATGAGCTACGTTAGTTGTGGGCTTGCTGCTTGAAACCACACATTGTGGTCGTCTAAGACTGAAAGTACTGGCTCCGGCCTTTGAGAACTCTCTTACCTTCCCAATTGTTATGGACTGATTATCACCAGTAAGGTACAAAAGATCTGTCTATGCAATTGTTTTCATCTCTCTCTTCTTCCATCCCCTGTAATCAGTTTGCATATGAACAGTAATTTTCTGTGTTTTGTGTGGGATGATACGCTACCAATCCTTTGTCTTGTGATTAGGAACAACAGATCGGTCCATGGGATTTTAGGTTGCATTTCTGCCTTGTCCCTCCTCTACTTGTCTATATAAAGAAGAAAAGATCATTTGGCAAGAAGTCATAATATCAGAGCTTGAATGTTGTTTTGGAAGAAGCACACGTTCTGGTATGTGAACATTACATATGAAACTAGCGCCGCTTCGATTCGACCTTTGAGGGAGGATCGGCTTGCACGGCCTGCGAATAATAATGGAGTGTTTTCGTGAAATCTGTGTATCACTTCCTTAAAATTAGGCAGGAAAGATAGTGTAGGAAGTTCATGTAAACGGTGACCGCATTATGGTTTGGTGCCACGGGGTTGAAATTGATCGAGACACGAGGCTCACTAGCTTTGATCGATGGCTTTTGGACATCTATCGACCGAAGAAGTATATGAAGGAAGCATAAAAGAAATGCGGATGCTTTTGAGGAAGGTGGGTTCGGTTGTTTGGCGTGATTGGAAAGAGAATGGTGAAGCTGTGTGAGACAAATCATAGAATGGCCCAATGTTGCTTTTACCTAGTAATCTGCGGCATACATAGGAGTAGATCAGATTACTTTGTGGCCAGGCCTTCCCATTCTCTTTAGAAAGATTTGGCTACGCGGGCGAGACATCTCTCATGAGGAGAGCTCGAGAATAATGCCGGATGGACTCTGCATTTGGTTTAGTAGTCTCATTAAATCGTTTGCACAACTGGCGGTACTCAGAATGATCTTATGACATAGGGATTGAGTTACAAAGAACATAGGCATCAAGACTATGCAGTAATCCTTTGTCCCACCAGATGAATACACTAGATCTTGATATTGCCCCTAGATGTGCACCAACTCACACATCCTGATGTCCACTTTTGAGCATTTGCGGATCTTTCGGAGGTATCGAACGGTGTGAAATAGAAAAAGAAAGGCTACAGCGCAGAGAAAAACAAACATGAAGGGCACAGCCACTGGGATACTGTCGGATGTATGGTCGGTGGGTGCTTTGGCGGGTGCTTTGGCGGGTGCTTGGGTGGCGTCTTCAGGTTTCCTGTGCCCGTGCGAGAAGGCCAGCATGGACCGGAGGTAAGTCAGCGCCGTGAAAATGATGGTCACCCACATTGTTGCCATCAGAATCCTCGTCAGAACCTTCTTCCCCAAGGGGAAGCCACTTATGAGCAAGAAGATCGTGCTAAGGGATGCAAGAAAAGAGATGGTGTTGTATGTCAAGAACACTGAGTAACCCTTTGGATCGTTTGCGGCCATTATCGATGTTCCTGTCAAGTATAAGATCTTGCCTTGGTTGTCTGTGTGATCGTGGTCCCACACGCCGCAAGGAGGGCTAATGCCGGCTTGGTAAGCCATGGATGCGATCACGGTGGCAGTTACCTGTCGTTATGTGAAAGAAAGTTTTAGTATGTGAATGAAGAAATAGAGTTTCAACTATATTTATACATATGAAGATCATCGAGTCAAAGTTAGTCATTCCAACAAATGCACAAATTCAATTGATGGCTTTTCCTATATTTATGTAAATACTAGAAAATTGTAGCGAGCTCTCTATAGAAATAGAGCTCATGGATTAAATTGTGAAAAAACTAAGTGTATGAATATATACATATATGAGAAAAAAAATGAAGATATTTCGAAATTTGAACGACTTTTTGTAAAGGTTGCTATTATTGTTAGAAAGAAAATCAAAATCAATAACTAAATGTGTGGAAGATAAAATACACTTATATTCCAGCCATCATTGAGGCTTGCCAAGTTGGCAAGGTCTAAGCAAGGCCGAGCTCACCCAGCAGCCGATGAGGCTTGGCTGTCAATGCTCATCCTTGCCGGGGATTGGGGCAATGCTCCGACGAGGTTGCCGACCCTCGTCTGGCCGGTCGATGGTAACCGACCAAAGAGGAAAAAGGAGAAGAAGAAAAAGGAAAAAAGAGAAAAATATAATAAAATTATTAAAAAAATTAAAAGAAATTCTAAATCACAAAAGAATTTAAAGTCTTACCAAACACATTTCTATACCGAGAATAGAAATTTTGGACAGCTACTAAGTGTCTTCAAATACTCAAAAACTCGTTCAAAGAATAAAAAAAAATCATTTATAAATAGAAATTGTTCTTGAAAACAAAATTGTTACCAAACAGACTCCAAGTCATTGAGAATATTTGGAGAAGACAAAAGATTGAGTCTTTTAGAAATCCTCTTTACTTTATGTATTAGTAAAGATATTTGAAGAAAATCACCCAATTGATCCACATTTAGATTTTCTTGAGTACCATTGCTTTCTTAAATATTCATCAACTTGTTTCATCTCTTCTCATTATTAGATTTCTTATATTACCCTCTGTTTTTTTTTTTTTTTTTTAATCATAAGCCATCTATTATTGTAACTACTCATCTTCTTTCTCTACATAGCTATTTAATTATGAGCAATTTAGTACATATGTAGAAAATATTTTTAAGAAAGCATAACTATTTATTTTAAGCGACACAAATGATCATTTTTAGGAAAATAATTTCTTAATCATCCATTTTTCATGAAAGAAACAAAGAGTTTGATTTAATTAGCTGTGAGCTATGATCAATATGATCTAAGTTTTCAGCAAATGCTACTCCAAGCCATCTAGCTAAAACATTACCATCAGAGAATTGCGCATCTTCTCGATCCTTTCCTCGTGTTTGTCTTCCTTCTGCTTACTGATATCACCCGAGAAAGACTCTAGCGGAAACGCCTTTACCGAAGGAGTATTGGTGGAGGGAGGTGCTACAGATGCTAGGTCAACTACAATAGTTGAATTCTCGTCATTTGTGTTATCAACAATTGCTTGGTGAGTTGTCAATGCAGGGAATCTTATGGCTCTCAGAGCTCTAGCATGTACTAACAGTTCTCTCAATTCAATGACTTTGAAATCCTTTGGAAAATATTCCACTATATCCAGAGGAGAGAAGCCATTTCTATTCTCTATGTTCACATCCACTTCACTTCTTTGAAGTAGATATTTTATTGTCTGCACAAAAAGATGAGCTTCTTATCAATTATAAAAGAAACAACAAACAAAGATATTTCCTATATCAATCGATAAATCCACTGAAGTTTGAATGTAGAAAGCTTGAGTCTATAGAAAAATGAGAATAAGCCGGATTTTATCGTCACAATTTCGAAGCAATTCGAAGCAAAAAGGATTACCTCTATTTGCTTGTTTGCTGCGGCCAAATGCAAAATGGTATTACCCTCATCATCTTGAGCATTCACCAAATCACCATATCTCACCACCTCCGGACTTGCCTTCACCAGCTCTTTCACGATGTTGATTCGGCCCTTCATCGTGGCTAGATGAAGTGGGGTCCTCCCATCTTCGTCATGGACAAGGCATGCACGAGGCTCTAATTGTAACAGTTCCCTCGCTATTTCGACATATCCGTTCGCAGACGCCAAGTGAAGAGGCGTACGGCCCTGCAAAGGTAAAGTGCTTGACAATGGAGCAATCTTATTGAGGGACACGTTCATGTGATTTATATATATTGCATTTTCAAATCAAATAGACCGAGCTGCTCAAATTCACTAGTGTCTGTAACATCTTTCAGGCTGAATTAACCTGGAAACCCATGACTTGATTTCTGTCTGAATTTTGTTAATTTCCTTGAGACATATGATGGGTTTGATTTCTCACAGATCATGAAAACTGGAAAACAAAATACTACATTACATGTGCAAAATCTAATTTGACAAGCAAGATAGTCTGATATCAAACAACCACAACCAAGGTTTTCGCTTCGACATACCTGCGAGTCCAACTCCATAGCCAAATCCCTTTTATGAGCCAAAAGAGCCTTGGCAAAAGGTACATGACCGAGCATGCAGGCCACATGCAATGGTGTCTCATCGAAGCAAGTGACAGAAGCCCGAGCCAGGATGAGTCGGTCTTCTTGCAGCAACTGAGCTAACGACTCGACGCACCCGCCAACAGATGCTTCATAGAGCCTCTTCTCTCGGCGTGTTCTTTCAGATGCTAAGGAAGCTTGTTGATGCAACTGCGCTGGCGACCTTCTTCTTGGGCTTGTGATCGATGGCATTGTTCACAGCTTGGGTGAACTCGAAATCGCTCGGGTTAATCACCTAAAGCTTTCGTTCCACACACGATCTCTCTTTTTCTTTCACTAGATTGCCTTGGAGTTGGAATGTCAAGGGTTTAGATTGTTAACTATATATAAGAAGCTATAACGTGAGTCTTACATAGCATTTACATGCTGGAAAGAGCAAAGCAGCGACACAAACGCGTGGGATTAAAGAATATTCTTGCATGCTTCCACAATGTTGAAAAGTAAAGAGTTGAAAAGTAAAGAGTGTGGAATAATACGATGATGCAACCCGTATTCAAGACGAATTCATTGAACCGAGAGATCAGCATGCATTTAAGATCGACAAGACTTTCATCGAAAAGTCCAAGAAATTTCGCTCGATTAGAAACTTGGAAAAGTTGATAAGGCCTCATGACGCTGCTGATGTTGTCTTGAATTCCAAGAAATTTCCATTGAATCGGAAAAGTTGACAAGGCCTCCTCTTTGACTTTGCTGATGTTGTCTTCAATTCCAAGAAATGTCCATTGATTAGAGACTTGAGAAAGTTGATAGGGAAGTCTAGGAAGGTTTGGCGCTTGCAGGCTATACGTTTGTAGATATATTTCCTAGATTTGGACCTATCTACAAGGGATTTCATGGGAAATAGTCCAAATTCGATGTAACTAGAAAATGTCATGATATCCCTAATATTTAGGGGATAATCACTAAAAATTTCTTAGTTTCAAAATTGATAAGATCTTTAGGGTGGAACTCTTCTCTTATTGGGATTAGGGAAGTGGGGATATGATGATCTATTTATTCAGCACTTTATCTTGTATCTAAAGACGCTCAAGAAAGAAGAATTCATCTCTCTCTCCCGTGGACATAGGTGGATTTTCGCCGAACCACGTAAATCTTTGTTTTCTTGATTATTCTTGTTTTTCAACTTTTCATCTCATTTAGTAGGGTGCTATGCCGCACAACAATTGGTATTGAAGCAATCCAAGTTCTCCATTCTTGTATTGTGACTTTTGACTAGATGGCTGGAAAGGTTTGACTGTTCGATTTGATATCGAATGATTCACCGAGAAGAATAATTTTACACTATGGCAGAGAAGAATGAAGGATCTGTTAGTTCAACCGAGTTTATCAAAGGTTCTTATGGGAAGATTGAACAAGTCGAACACCATCACCGACGATGATTGGGCCAACATGGAGGAGAGGGCGTGCAACGCGATCAAATTGAGCCTATTAGACGAGGCCCTTCAATACGTGGCGGAAATCAAATCCGCTCCAAAGGTATGGCTCAAACTCGAAAGCATCTACATTACGACAAGCTCTATCACGATGTTGATTCCGCCCTTCATCGTGGCCAGATGAAGTGGGGTCCTTCCATCTTCATCATGGACAAGGCATGCAAGGGGGTCTGATTGTAACAATTCCATCGCTATTTCTGCATATCCGTTCATAGATGCCAAGTGAAGAGACGTACATCCCTGCGAAAGTAAAGTGCTTAGCTATGGAGCATTCTAATATATATATCCCCCGGCCCCAATACCATATAGCCCTTAGGATTTTGGGTACTATATAAAGGATAAGAAATAACGTAGAGTGATTTCGATATATATAGAAAATTATTAAGAGAATTGTGATTTAAATCTAAACATCTACGTTTATTAAGTTCTATATCTCTAATATAATCGTAAAAATCTGCAAGTTGTGTGAAATTATCTAATATGAAGTATAATAATTCATGAGTGATAATGATAATAAATAAGAAACGAATTAGGTGAAGAAATGAAATATAGATGAAGACTAAACTAATTATGATTTCAGTCATAAAATAATATGAAACATAGTTGAAAGTAATTAGAATAACAATGTGATCTCACGCAGGGGAGGTAGTCCGCACTCAAGTAGAGATTCCACTTACATGCATGAACAGTAATTAAAATAATAATGTGATCTTATGCAGGGGTGGTAGTTCGCACTCGAACAGAGATCCCACTTATATGCGTGATAAAGAAAAATGTGACCTTCTGCAAGGCCGTAGTCCATGTGCGAATAGAGACCCTACTTGAAACAAAAGTAAAAGAAGGCTAATAATATGAAGTGATAATGCTAACCAAAACTCGGTTGATATTATTCCAAACAAAGATGAGGACTGAAAGAGAGAATTCAAGCTCGAGCTTGTCAATCTAAATGAAGATGAGGATCAAAAGAGGGAATTCGAGCTCGAGATTGGGAATTTAATTATATACATCTTGATGTTTGGAATCAGTATAAATAGTAAAAGGAATGACAACGATAACACGTGCATGCACATAATCATATCCCAATCATCGAATATGATGGTGGGGTTCGCTTTGAGTGCATGTAGCCGACTGCCGTAATGATTATTCCTTAATTGGACAGTAATAATGTAGCAAGACGTGATCAAGGGAGCTAGAGATTAGAAAAGGATAATTTTGGTATTCCCTTCTTGTTAGGGATTAGACAATTATACAGGTGTTCGGATATGGATTAAAGCACAATTATCGTCCGTCCCCACCCCCAAACACCTATAAATTACAATTAGGTAGGTTTACCGCCTATTTTGCTCTAGAAGAATTGACCCGTGAATTCGTGCTCCCCATGATAAATGTGATTTTGCTCTTGATTTTAATTAATGGCTCTAGGAATTTGTTAGACGTCCTCCTCCTGTCAAATCAAATTTGCGTTGGATATGGTAGGACTGCGATTGATTGATTTTAATTATGTCTCGAGTTTGAGCGTTTGCAAAATGTGATTCACTTGGATAAAATTTTTATTATTTGATCATGGGATTGCATGAAGCATTACAAAATAGGAAATAATAAAATAAATAATTTTAAAAAAAGGTAAAGCCTCTGTTACCTACATGAAGTATACGAATTTCTTCTTTGGAATTCTTGCTGAAAGTTGTTATCCTCGTGGGGCCCAGCACACACAAGTTTCGTTCCTTTTAGCCAATGAGAGAAGAGGAAAGAAGCTGCACGTGAAATTGAAAGTGATGGTGAGCCTAGGTCAATTGTTTGACCTTTGGGCACACTTTTTCTTCCCAGTGAAGCAATTTAAAAGGAAGCCCTACGAAGCCACACAACGACGACCAACGAAGCCACAAGTCCTTCGCGAGAAGTTTGAAGAGATACGCGATTTCGTACGTAAGCAAACCAAGCATACGTAGAGCGTTGTAATTTGAGCTTAAACGCGTGGTAATTATGTACTGTGAATTTATATCCAAGTGAGTTGTTTATTTATAAATATTTTGAATTTTGAGTTAAATCTAGATGTGGGAACTTGAGTATTTTGAGCGATTATAAACTCTGATACTCCTATTATAGTGGATTATTTGCTGCTGGTTCTCTCCGTGAACATAGGTACCGATACTTGGACCGAACTACGTAAATTTCTAGTGTCCTTATTTTTCTCGTTTATTTCTCTGGCGATTTCACGTTGATGTTAATTGCAAGATCTTGTCGTTTCCGCGTATAATATCCCAACAATTGGTATAAGAGCTTGGAGTTGGATTTCTTGATTGTGATTTGGAGCTTTTGCTTGTCTGATGCGTGACTCTGAGATGGTGTTAAATTATGTTTCGAGTTTGAGTATTTGCAAAACGCGATTTACTTGGACAAATTTTTTATTATTTGATCATGGGATTACATGAAGGATTACAAAAGAGGAAATAATAGAATTAAAAAAAAAAAAAAAGGTAAAGCCTTTGTTACCTGCATGAAGTATACGAATTTCTTCTTTGGAATTCTTGCTAAAAGTTGTTATCCTTGTGGGACCCAGCACACACAAGTTTCATTGTGACATCCCGAAATTTCGGAAAAAAAAATTATCGGATGAAAAATCGGAGATTGGAAAAAAAAATGATAACAATACTATTATTATTTTTCTTTCTTCTCTCTCTCTCTCTCTCTCTCCTCTTTCTCTTCTCCTTCACGCTTCCTCCTCCTTCAGCCGAAAGTCCTCTTCCTCCATTTTCTTTTCTCTTTCTTCTCTCTCTCCCTCTCTCTCACATTTTCTTTCCCCCTCCTTCGCACGCAATTTCCTCCCCCTCCTTTCTTCTCTCTTTCTTCTTTTTCTCCCTCTCTCTCCCACTTTTCCACACCCTGACTCAGGCCAACCCCTCTGCAGCAATTTCTCCTCAACTTCCTCCAATTTCTTTATTGTTTCTCTCTCCTCTTTCCCCATTCCTCCTCTCGACAACCCCCACTCCCATGTCCCTCTTCTTCTTCTCTTTTCTCTTTAGTTTATTTTCTGTTTTGCTCTCAAAACAGCACCGTGTGCTGCTGTCCTGTCCCAAACCAGCCACCATCTTGCGCCATGGCCATGGGCCATCACTGTCCGCAAACCGCCGTCCATCGCTGAAGAGCCGCACCACCCATCCACAAGCCATCCGCCCGCCGTTCTTGCCAAATCGGAAACCACCTCCGCCGATACCCATGTTTTCCAAGCGCCTCCGTGACATTTTAGATGTAACCGTGAGTAGCCATCGCCACCGCCGTCGCGCTCATGTCGTTGGAATTGTTGTCGGGTGAATTTAGCTCATAATCATTTGATTAGTGCCTAAACTTGCTTAGGAGGTTGGTTAGGCTTAAGAATAGTTTATATTAACTCAAGTAGGGACTAAGGATAGTCTAGAGTGGATTAGTATTAGTATAATGAGTGAGATTAGCACTATAGAGGATGGGTTGGTCAAAAACAGTGACTGTTTTACAGAACTGATTCTTGGACGCTTGTCGTTTGTAATTTTTGTAAATCAAAATCGGGCACGAATTTGAAGATAATGTCTTCTAGAGAAATGTTTTAGACATCCTTAGATACAATATATATTTTTCTCAAGATTTTTGGGAACCCAGAAGCAGGAGATATCAACATCGTCATCTTTGAATAGAACTTCAGCTTTCGCTGGAATTAGTGACCTGTAAGGATTCTGGGGGTATTTACTGACCCTTAGGGTTCAAATTTCCAAATGTTTCCTTCACAAAAAGTTGTTTGTTACATCTCCTAGTTTAACATACTCAAATTTCAGATCAAACGAATATGTTTAAGACCTCAAATCAAATTGATTTCGGAAAAATTGACTTTCTGAGAACGGACCTAATTTTGGCGCTGGATTGAGTAATTTACTGGGCCGAATCTAGAAGGATTTGGGTTTAGGTGTCTCATGAAAAATTTTCATTTATGTGTCCTTTAAAACATATTCAAATTTGGAAATTTTCCGAGCTTGATTGGTTAGGTTTCTGGATTTAAATTTGGAGACGCATGAAAGCCCGGTTTCTACCAATTAAAACCGATTTTAGTTTAATGATGGTTCTTGATGCTTTGCATTCTTTAATTAGTATTTTTAATGACTTGTGGATTTAATTTATTAGTTATTAAATTCTGGAAATTCAATGTTCATGACGCACTATTCACGCAACACTATTTACAAGTTACTGTTCACGTGCACTGTTCACCCGAGAATGAAAAATGGTCTAATTTCATGTGTATTGATTATATAAAGTGAATGGATGTGTAAAGGCATAGGCATTCGCATCACTTGGGTGATGTTTTGTGCAATTGTATGGTGATTGGAAACTGTTGGCATTTAATTAGAAAATTCCGATTGTCAGGTTTTGGACACCGAAAGTGTTTTTAAATACTATACCAAATTGTGGGATTTTAAAAGAGATGACACAAATTTTCTGGTTCGATCTGACCGCGTCCCCACACCGATTATTTTACCATGCATTTTTAATATGAAGAAAATAGGCCGGGATCACTATTTTAATTCAGGTATTTGAGTGCAATGCACGGTATCCTGTGCCGATATTGAATGAATGCATGAATGATATGAGATGCCTTCACAAGCCTTTGGGATTGGACGATACTCCTTCGGGAATTCCCCAAGTCAACGGATGCCGGTCGTAGTGGATGCTGGGCTGATGCTCCTATATGGAATGTCGTCTAGATGTAGACGTTGCTGTACTCGATGGTGCGAGACGATGTCTGATTATGCCGAAAGACTGTTATCTGTTGCATTGACTGGGATCCATGTGATTGATCGATGTGTGCTATGTTGCGCACTAATGTGTAAGAACACATGAGAATCATGGCATCTTTAGTCCTAGTCATGCATGAATTGAGCACATTATTTGTGGCACGCACACATGAATCGATAACGCCTTTCACATATACTTCCGCTATACTAAGAACAAAGCCTTGAGGGGTAGCCCAACTAGGATGACGGTTCGTCCGCACCAATGCGGAGCCCAAAGAGGACAATACTGGGCTTGATATTGCTAGTATGAGTACCTAGAGGGGGGTGAATAGGTATACAAAGATTTTTCTCCTTAATTTCTGTATACTTACGCAATACTTAGATAGTTGAAAGATAGTTTGCGTTAAGTAATAATCAATGTAAGACTGAGTAGGGAAAGAGAGAATTAAACATGCGGTTTATAGTGGTTCGGCTTGTTCCAAGCCTACGTCCACTCTTCTGCACTGACAGCCAATTCAGCTGGATTCCACTATGAACAAAGAGATGTTACAGTGTTGATCTTCCTTGACTTCTTGGTGTAGATGATCTACCACACTCGCTCAAGGTATCACCAAATACAAACACTCTCTGTGTATACAATTTCGCTCGAACAGTCTCAACTAACAATCAAGGTTCTTCGACTGGAATTTC
Organism: Eucalyptus polyanthemos subsp. polyanthemos; assembly: GCA_017140185.1. Taxonomy (NCBI): domain Eukaryota; kingdom Viridiplantae; phylum Streptophyta; class Magnoliopsida; order Myrtales; family Myrtaceae; genus Eucalyptus; species Eucalyptus polyanthemos. The sequence goes on along the minus strand of CM029459.1, from coordinate 61,444,181 downwards.
TCTATCGATCACACACTTAAAACAACTAGAACGTCTTCCTTTTATACTCCTTTATGCCATCATAACCGTTGGCACTTACCAAAGGAATTCCTCCAATCTATCCGTTGGACGGAATCAATCAAGAAGATCATCCGAGTTATTTAAGGAATCTGATGATAGCCCATCAATCATGTTCGCCCATACAATCAGGATCTTGGTTTCCAAGAATAGAACATTCCAAGATTATTTCGTCGACCATCGGATCTTCAAACGATCTTAGATAAGAATTAAAGAATCCGAAATGATTATCCAACCAAAGAATCTATTCCAGAGGATATGATCGAATCCTCAACCATATACCTTGGCTTTGGATTTCCTTCGTCCTTTGGATTAGAAAGACTGTCAGTGAGAATAGACTTAAGTCTTGAGTCTTGAGTCTTAAGTCTTGAGTCTTGAGTCTTGAGTCTTGGGTCTTGAGTCTTGAGTCTCGAGAGTACAAAGTCTTCAGACTTTAAACTGACGGTCTCCGAACATCCAGACTTAGACTGAAAGAAACGTTTTGTCAGCTTCAAAATATTCTGGAAAGATTTCTCCAACAATCTCCCCCTTTTTGATGGTGACAAAACTTTCTTGAAGATTTGAACAACTTTGACCTGCAAAACATTTCTCAAGCAATATGGCTAACTCATAAAGATTAATAAAACAACCAGACTCTGCATCCACAGAAAATTGGTTAGTCTTTCATGAGAAACACCATATAACAACACTTGAATAAATGCAAAGTCAAGCATCACAATCCACGATCAATTCAGTCAAATTCACACCCAAGTTCAAGTTCTCAAGTCATACTCAAAAATAAACATAACCACAAAAGTCAAAGTTTTTAAAAGATGTTGGTTCAAATTGGTTCTCCCCATTTTTGTCAAAGATAAAAAAGGGTGAGAAAGGAGTCATGTCCGCTTGGGAATGCGCACGATCGGAAATCCCCAATGGATGGACTACTCCTTCGAGCTTCTTCGGTCTTCCCTCGTTGAGCTACCTCTTCTCCCTTAGCATTGGCTTGAAGTTGCAGAGCGAGGTCTTTGAATTTATCCTCCAGAGAGACTGAAGATGCTTGTCTAGCATTCTTCAAGGATTGGATTTCACAGTCCAGAGCATATATCTGGCCACGCATTTCCAGAAGAATATCCATGATACGACGAAAATCTGCAGAATCTTCCGTCTGTGTACTAGCATTGGCTTTCTCAGAAGTTGTGTATGCAGGCGATGGCGCTTCTGATAAGTCTTGCAGATTTGGTTCAGACGTATCGTGACCTTCTTCAGGCAATTGAGAGACCTAAACTTCTTCTGGGTCTTCTGGAGATTTTCTTAGATCTTCACTGACAGCAGCATGAGGTGTAGACCTCTCTTGCTCGCTAACTCCCCCTGTCTCTAGGACATCGAAAGAGGAAGAGTGATGATCATTCTCTTGATTTCCTTCTCTCCGCATTCATTCGCAGACTTTTCTTTTTCTCCTTCTCCTTCTTCTTCAACTTCTCTCTCCTTCTCTCTCGTTCTTCTTCTTCTTCTCGTTTTCGCTCTTCTTCTTTCTCGCTTTCCGCTGAAGTTACGTCGATTGAGACACGAACGTCTGGTTCTTGTCAGTGGATGGATAGAGGGATCTTCATCATTTTCATCTTCATCTTCATCCTCCAGGATGAGAGTTCTTTTCTTCTTTTTCGATGGAGCACCAATGGCCTCCTTTCCTTTTCTCTTAGAGACAGACTGAACTGGAGTTTTCACTTTGAATTTCTCCATTGCCTTGGAGAGTTCTTGCAGACGCATCTTCATTAACATTTTCAACCCTACCACCATCTTATCACACGGTTGAATACAAAATGTATGTGGCAGTTCAATGTTCAGATGTCTGAAGATCTTGGTCACCAGACCAGGATAAGGCAATTGTCCTTTGTCTTTTGACATTGCTCTATACATATGGAAGAGAATAGTGTGTGGGAGAGAAAACTTCCGTCCTGAGTTGATCGCGTACATCAACTTTGCTTCAGAAAGAGACACAGAAGTCTTTGATGTAGACTTCGGTCTGAGACAGTTGATCACAATCTTATGAAGCACGATGTTGATGGCCTTCATCCTCGAGTAGGTAATTTTCTTCTCCGCATCCATATCTTTGACAAGATCCAGAGTAGTACGAGCAGGTGAGACTTTGATTGGGAGATAGCGTCCCCGTTCAACTCCAACTATGTCCGCCAACATATTCACATCTACCACGTAGACTTGATCTCGAACACTGAATGAAATTCTATTCGCATCCAAAAAGCTCAAATTTGAATAGAAATAAGCGGTCAGTTGAGCATACCCGTCCGTAGAGTCAGAGCAAAAAGTCTCAAGTTGAAGCAAATTCAACTTCTCTCTTACGTTCATGTTGATGGTGTCCAGGAAGTCAAAATCAACACTTCTAGGGTTTATCACCCCTCTTTTCAACAGCCTGAAATACACTTTTTCTTGATCCTTGGATTTAAACAAATCCATCCGATTTCCTTTCACCTTTTCTCGCCACACCCATTCTAGGTTTAAATTCAAGGAACATTTTGTCATCATCGTTCCCGTCAATCAGATTTTGTCCCGGCAAACGAGGATCACCGGGAATGTTTGCAAGAGCCTCCTCTCGCCCTTCCTTTAGGAGCAACTCCCAATTCTTCCATTTTCCGCAGAAAAAGATACTCATTCCCATAATTTTTGTCCTTAAGGAAGTCATCTATATATTTTAATGAAGAACCGAGCTTTTCAATGCACGATAAAGCTTATAGATAAAGGAGGGTCTTTGGACTCTTCATCGGGTCGGCTTCCTCGATTAACTCTTCTTCCAGATATTGACTTCCACCTTGTGGGGCGGGAGGTGTTGAATGACGTGGAGGAGAGCGAATCGGACTTTGTCGCTGACTTGATAAGTCTTCTTCCTCGTAAGATCGAAGTGAGTTGGTCCCTTCTCCATTCTTTGTGGTCCCCGCTTGCGATTCTTGATGATTTCCTGAAGACGACATCTTTCTTTGTCTATTGGAAGATTCCTTCACTTGCTTTTCCCAAGAAAAATGACCACTTTCTCGACGACGAACAAGAAGTAGAAAAAAAAAGATCGGGAGGAGAGTGCCTTTTAGGGTTTTGAAGATTGGGCGAAGAGCGTATATATATAACTCAGCTTTTGAAAAAGGAAGTTCAATCGGTACAAGGAAAGTGTACGAACACTTCTTTTCAAAATCAATAACTCCTAAAATTAATCCCTTTTATAAAAGACAAGATTTCGCATTTCACACGGATTATAATCGAACGAAAGATCGTACCTTTTCAAATTTAGATAAAATAACTAAACAAGAATTCGTACCTTTTAGAATAGCAACTTACAGTCTTTAGCCATGAATGTTTGAGTCTCATGATTTAAAGTCTGAGAGATCGAAGTCTCATGAGTTGGTGAGTCTCTAGACTTTAACTTCTTCAAGCTTCAAAATGTTGAGTCTTGAACGGATAAGGTCGAATTGATTTTTCTCCAAAGGCTTTGTGAATATATCCGCTAGTTGACTCTTTGAATCAACAAATTGAATTGAGATTTCTCCATTTAGAATATGATCTCTAATGAAGTGATGACGAATCTTAATATGCTTTGCTCTTGAATGAAGGATTGGATTTTTGGTGAGATTGATCGTTGGTGTTGTCACATCTCGATTTCGTGCATGAGTCTTCAATGCCAAAGTCTTGTAGCTATTGTTTTATCCATAGAATTTGCGAACAGCAGCTTCCAAGAGCTACATACTCGCTTCGTCGTTGAGAGAGCTACGGTGCTTTGCTTCCTTGAAAACCAAGACACCGTCCGTTTCCAAGCGAGTTGACAAGTTCCGAAGTGCTCTTTCTATCGACTCGCAACCGGCTAGATCTGCATCTGAGTATCCTAGAAGATTAAAGTCTCCCCTCTTTGGATACCAAAGACCGATGCTTGAAGATGAAGCAACGTATTTGATAATACGTTTCACGGCAATGAGATGTGATTCTCTAGGATCTGATTGAAACCTAGCACAGATGCAAACACTCAACAAAATATCGTCTAGAAGCAAAAGTGAGATAAAGAAGTGAACCGATCATGCTTCTATACAGCTTTTGATCAACTTTCTTCCCTTCTTCATCTTTGTCTATCTTCAAGGAACTTGACATTGGTATGTCAGTCTTCTTGCAATTTTCCAATCCAAATCTTTTGACAAGATCATTAGCATATTTTTCTTGGAAGATAAAAGTTCCTTCCTTCAATTGCTTTATTTGAAGGCCAAGAAAGAATGTTAATTCTCCCATCATACTCATTTCAAACTCATCCTGCATAGACTTAGAAAATTTCTTGCATAGACTTTCATTAGAGGATCCAAAAATAATGTCATCCACATATATTTGAACGAGTAAAAAGCTTTTGTTTTCCTTTTTGATAAATAAAGTAGTGTCTACTTTACCTTTGACAAATCCGTTCTGTAATAAGAACTTACTTAGTCTGTCGTACCAAGCTCGAGGTGCTTGCTTTAGACCATACAGAGCCTTTTTCAGTCTGAAGACTGAGTCTAGCTTCTTTGGGTCTTCAAATCCAGGCGGTTGTTCCACATAAACTTCCTCTTGGATAAATCCATTTAGGAAAGCACTTTTGACGTCCATTTGGAATAACCTGAAATTTTTGTAACAAGCAAACGCAAGTAATAGACGAATAGCTTCTAACCTTGCTTTGGTGCATAAGTCTCGTCATAGTCTATTCCTTCTTCTTGCGTATATCCTTTGGCCACGAGTCTTGCTTTATTTCGTACGACTTTTCCTTCTTCGTTCATCTTGTTTCGAATACCCATTTGGCTCCAATAACAGCTTTTACCTTTTGGTTTAGATGTCAAATCCCAGACATCGTTAATGTTGAACTGTCTGAGCTCTTCTTGCATAGCTTCGATCCAGCTTTCATCAGATAAAGCTTCTTCTATGCTTTTGGGTTCAATTTCAGAGATGAGAGCAACAGCACTAGACTCTTCACGTCTTTTGGATCTGGTGCGAATTCCTTCATTAATTTCGCCGATAATGAGATCTTTAGGATGACTGGACTTGTGTTTCCAGTTGCTGGTTGATTTGCCTGGTTGATGATCTCTTTCTTTATTTGAATCTTCATGAGCTTCTTGATGTTGGACTTCCAGAGTCTGAGATGCTTCTTGAGTTGAAGACTTTGGAAGGTCTAGAGTGAGATCAGACTCTTCATATTGAGTCTGGCTGGATTCATCTTGCGCTGAGTCTTGGAATTTGACATTCATTGATTCTTCCACAGACTGGCTTTTCTTGTTATAGACTCGTAGGCTTTGCTTGATGTAGAATATCCAAGAAAGATGCCTTCATCTGATCTTTCTTCAAACTTACCAACTCGATCACTTGCATTTTTCAAAATAAAGCATTTGCAACCAAATACATGAAAGTATGAAACAATAGGCTTCTTACCTTTGAATAATTCATACGGGGTTTTCTCAAGAATAGGTCTTAGAAAGACTCTATTTATAATATAGCATTTGTTGAAAATGACTTTCAGCCCAAAATCGTGAAGAAATTTTGCTTTCAATTAAAAATGTTCTAGCCATTTCTTGAAGAGATCTATTCTTTCTTTCCACAACTCCATTTTGTTGAGGAGTGTATGGAGAAGAGAATACATGTTTAAAACCAGATTCATCACACAATTTTGTGAAATCTTGATTTTCAAATTCTCCTCCATGATCTGTTCTTATACTTGAAATAGCACATCCTTTTTCATTTTGAACCTTTTTAGCAAACTTCTCAAAGTATGAAAAGGTTTCGACTTATTTGCAAGAAAATATACCCAAGTAAAGCGAGAGAAATCATCCACAATTACTAGGCAATATTTCTTACCTCCAATACTCGAGATCGGTTGGTCCGAAGAGATCCATATGCAAGAATCGTAGTACATGATTAGTAGAGACATGATTCATTGGTTTAAATGAATTTCTTACCTGTTTTCCCGAGAACACGGGGAGTGCATGGATCGGACTTTTGATATGGTAATTTGGGTAGACCTCGAACAAGTTTGCTTTGATGAGATTTTGGCTAATTGCTTCATATTGACATGGCCAAGCTTTCGTGCCATAAGCTTGCTTCATCTTGGATTGAAATTAGACATTGTGATTCATTCAACTTCATGTCTAAGAGATAGATGTTTCCATGTCTTCGACCCATGAAAGACTCAAGTAGAGTCTTTACTAATTCCATAGCAAATTCCTTCTTGAAAGGAGATCTTGAAACCGTATCACACAGTTGGCTAATGCGAGAAGGTTATAGTTGAGTCCTTCTACTAGAGAAACATTACTTATTGTGAGATTTCCAATTTTCACAGTCCAAATCCCACGATGCTTCCTTTGCCGTTTCCTCCAAATGAAACATTTCCGCCGTTTACTTGAACAAGCTTTACGAAGCATTTTGAGTCTCTCGTCATGTGTCTTGAGCATCCGCTGTCAAGATACCATTTTATCTTTTTCTTGACGGAGACCCGCATTCAAAAGAGAGTCTCAAGCTTTCTTTGGTACCCAAATTTTCTTGGGTCCTTTGATGTTAGTAGGATAAGCATTATTAGGCCATACTTTCTTAACAGGTTTCCAAACCATAGGACAGTCTTTTTCAAAATGATCTTGTTGTTACATTTTGAACATCTTAGAGCATTTCGACCTACAGACTTTACAAAGACCTTTTTGAAATGATTTTTGTAAGCCTCTTTTGACGGTCTTTTCTTAATTCTTTCTTTTACTTTTGGAAAATCAATCAAGGGGATTGTTTCCATTTGTCATACCTAGACCAGACTTATTAAAGTAAGGTCTTTGATTTGAAAGAACTTTTTCAAGTTTTTCCGACCCTATCGAAAACTTCTTTGAAATATTTGATAAGTCCGTTTTTAAGAAAACATTTTCTTTCAAAAGATCATCTTCTTTTTCTTTAAGAGCAGAAACATTTAGGTCTAGACTTTTAACTTTCTCTTCTAAAGTAACTTCCTTTTGTTTTAATTGAGTTTTCCTTTTTAAGTTCGGAAATCCTTTTGAGAGAAGTCTTAAGACCGAAACACGAGTTCATTAATATATTTAGAGACTTTGACAGGAATTTTAAAATCACTTACCTCAAATTCACATCGAGTCCGATCCAGACTGGTCTGAGTCCGAATGTGCCATCAAACATATGTTGGCATATTCATTATCACTTTCTTCACATTCTCGTATCACTCCAGGTTTCGGCTTTGAGAGCCTTTCGAAACTTCTCAGCTTTTCCTCTTTTCTTTTCGAAGAGGACAGGTTGGGTCTCGATGTGTCCCTTCTTCTTACATTCGAAGCAAACTACATCTCTGTTTGGTTCCTCATCATTAATAGACTTGGTCTGCTGTCTCGAAAACTTTGTTTCTTTGGGTTGAACCTTCGCCTTTTCTATTCAGTTTCTTGAATCTTCTTATCATGAGGGCGAGCTCCTCATCATCCATATCATCTTCAGAATCTGCATCATCGAATCATCATTTGATTTTAGTGCAATAGATTTCTTACCTCTTGGATCTTCGTCTTCATTAATTCGTTCCACTTCGTAAGATCGAAGAGTTCCAATTAGCTCGTCTACAGATAATGGCATGATTCTTTGCGTCTCTCTTATTGAAGTCTTTATATGATTCCAATCCTTGGAGAGTCCACGCAGAAGCTTGTTCACCTTCATGGGATCAGAAATTTTTTGTCCTTGGTTCTCAAGACCATTGACAATATCTCGTAAAACAACTAAACATGTCGATTCTGATTCTCCCGGTTTCATTTTGAAGGCTTCATATTGACCGAGGAGAATATTGATTCTAGTCTCCTTCACTCGATCTGTTCCTTCATAGGTGATATGTAATCTATCCCATACTTCTTTTGCTGTAACACAAGAAGATATTCTGTTATATTCGAGTTGGAGACAAGGCACAATATAAAGAGTAAATTGCTTTTGCATCGAGTGCTTGTCTCTTGTTTATTTCTTCCGAGGCATTTCGGCTTCAATAGTTTCTTTCCCTCTTTCGTAGACCGATGCAACAGCAGGAGTGATTCCTCTTTCCACGACATCCCATTCCAGAGGATCCTTGGATCGTAGGAAAGCTTTCATCTTGTTCTTCCGGATGTTGTAATCCTTTCCGTCAAAGTAGGGTGGTCTGGTATTGCTTTGCCCTTCCATCAGCCCTGGTGCTAGCATACTAGCCATGGATCTTTTACTCTGAAGTAAAACACTTCAAACAAAGTAAGAACACGGGCTCTGATACCAATTGATATTGCTAGTATGAGTACCTAGAGGGGGGTGAATAGGTATACAAAGATTTTTCTCCTTAATTTCTGTATACTTACGCAATACTTAGACAGTTGAAAGATAGTTTGCGTTAAGTAATAATCAATGTAAGACTGAGTAGGGAAAGAGAGAATTAAACACGCGGTTTATAGTGGTTCGGCTTGTTCCAAGCCTACGTCCACTCTTCTGCACTGACAACCAATTCGGCTGGATTCCACTATGAACAAAGAGATGTTACAGTGTTGATCTTCCTTGACTTCTTGGTGTAGATGATCTACCACACTCGCTCAAGGTATCACCAAATACAAACACTCTCTGTGTATACAATTTCGCTCGAACAGTCTCAACTAACAATCAAGGTTCTTCGACTCGGAATTTCTCTATCGATCACACACTTAAAACAACTAGAACGTCTTCCTTTTATACTCCTTTATGCCATCATAACCGTTGGCACTTACCAAAGGAATTCCTCCAATCTACCCGTTGGACGGAATCAATCAAGAAGATCATCCGAGCTATTTAAGGAATCTGATGATAGCCCATCAATCCTGTTCGCCCATACAATCAGGATCTTGGTTTCCAAGAATAGAACATTCCAAGATTATTTCGTCGACCATCGGATCTTCAAACGATCTTAGATAAGAATTAAAGAATCCGAAATGATTATCCAACCAAAGAATCTATTCCAGAGGATAGGATCGAATCCTCAACCATATACCTTGGCTTTGGATTTCCTTCGTCACTGGATTAGAAAGACTGTCAGTGAGAATAGACTTAAGTCTTGAGTCTTGAGTCTTAAGTCTTGAGTCTTGAGTCTTGAGTCTTGGGTCTTGAGTCTTGAGTCTCGAGAGTACAAAGTCTTCAGACTTTAAACTGACGGTCTCCGAACATCCAGACTTAGACTGAAAGAAACGTTTTGTCAGCTTCAAAATATTCTGGAAAGATTTCTCCAACAGGGCTGAGATGAGGGATGGCGGTGTGTCTGCGCCTCTACCCCAGACAACGTGTTCGTGTGGCAATGGCCAGGTGAGATCGTTTGTAACGCAATTCGTATATGATTGATGAATTGCATCATCTAATGGCCATGTGCATTGCGTGTACCGTGCTGAGTTATGATGTGTAGGGTATGACATACTAGGTAAGGATGTATGCAAATCGACTATTGATTATTGATTGTTAATCTCACGTTTATTGTGGGATGGTTCTGAAAAGATACCCCAAGTTGAGTTGGAGTACTAATCAGGGGACTAGGGGAAGAACTCGCTGAGATTTACATCTCACTGGTTATTGAATAACCATTTTCAAGTCTCCAGTGTGAAGAACCCGAAGCTTGAAGCGAAAGGGTCAGGAGCATAGGTGGCTCAGTAGTCCTTTATGAGATAGACCTTCTGTATAAGCTTGAGATGTTTATGAAAGTGTATTTGATTTGAAATTGATTGTCCTACTTTTCTATCCCATGTTTGTTGTTGTCAGGGGATTAGTTAATTCACTTTCGAATGTGCAATAAAATGAAAGGGGTTGGTGACGAATCCTAGGAATGTCACAAAATTCTATTGACCACCGAGGGATGTGCTTGAGCTCGAAGTTCGAGGTGTGACATTCGTTCCTTTTATCTTATGAGAGAAGAGGAAAGAAGCTGCACATGAAATTGAAAGTGATGGTGGGCCCAGGTCAATTGTTTGACCTTTGGGCACACGTTTTCTTCCCAACGAAGCAGTTTAAAAGGAAACCCTACAAAGCCGCACAACGACAATCAACGAAGCCGCAAGTCCTCCGCGAGAAGCTTGAAGAGATACACGATTTCATACGTAAGCGAACCAGACGTACGTAAAGCGTTATATTTTGAGCTTGAACGCGCGATAATTGTATACCGTGAGTTTATATCCAAGTGAGTTGTTTATTTATAAATACTTTGGGTTTTTGGTTAAATCTAAATGTGAGAAATACTTGAGTGTTTTGAGCGATTGTAAACTCTGATACTTCGATTATAGTGAATTATTTGCTGCTGGCTCTCTCCATGGACGTAGGTATTGATACTTAGACCAAACCACGTAAATTTTTGGTGTTCTTATTTTTCTAGTTTATTTTTCTGGCGATTTCGTGTTGATGTAAATTGCAAAATCCTATCGTTTCTGCGTATAATATCCCAACAATTAGTATCAGAGCATGGAGTTGGATTTCTTGATTGTGATTTGAAGCTTTTGCTTGTCTGATGCGTAGCTCTGAGATGGTGTTAAATTATGTCTCGAGTTTGAGCATTTGCAAAACGGGATTCACTTAGATAAAATTTTTATTATTTGATCATGGGATTGCATGAAGGATTACAAAAGAGGAAATAATATAATTAAAAAAAAAAAAAAGGTAAAGCCTCTGTTACTTGCATGAAGTATACGAATTTCTTCTTCGGAATTCTTGCTGAAAGTTGTTATCCTTGTGGGGCCCAACACACACAAGTTTCGTTCCTTTTAGCCGACGAGAGAAGAGGAAAGAAGTTGCACGTGAAATTGAAAGTGATGGTGGGCCCAGGTCAATTGTTTGACCTTTGGGCACACATTTTCTTCCCAGTGAAGCGGTTTAAAAGGAAACCCTACGAAGCCACACAACGACGATCAACGAAGCCGCAAGTCCTCCGCAAGAAGCTTGAAGAGATACGCGATTTCGTACGTAAGCGAACCAAGTGTACGTGGAGCATTGTATTTTGAGCTTGAACGCGCGGTAATTGTGTACTGTGAGTTTATATCCAAGTAAGTTGTTTATTTATAAACACTTTGGGTTTTTGGTTAAATTTAGGTGTGGGAAATACTTTAGTGTTTTCAGTGATTGTAAACTCTAATACTCTGATTATAATGGATTATTTGCTGTTGGCTCTCTCCGTGAACATAGGTACCGATACTTGGATCAAACCACGTAAATTTTTTGTGTCCTTATTTTTCTAGTTTATTTATCTGGAGATTTCGCGTTGACATAAATTGCAAGATCCTATCGTTTTCGCGTATAATATCCCAACAATTAGTATCAGAGCTTGGAGTTGGAATTCTTGATTGTAATTTGGAACTTTTGCTTGTCTGATTATTATTGGAAATTCTGTTATTGCAATTATATTTGAAAGGAAATTTGAAATTGAGAAGTTCAATGGAAGCAACAACTTTATGTTATGGAGCATCAAGATGTGAGCATTATTAACAACACAAGGTTTGGCCAAGGCACTGGATAGTGAAGATGAGTTGAATATTATTATGAAAGCCTCTGAGAGGGTAGAGCTAATGGAAAAAGCAAAGAGCATAATCCTGTTAAATTTGACAGATGAGGTATTAATAGAGGTTGCCAAAGAGAAGGATGTCATAGCATTATGGGTAAAACTTCAAGTATTTTATGTTAAGAAAGGTTTGAACAATCGCTTGTACATGTTAAAGAAAATATTTCAATTTAGATATACTGAAGGTACGTCTATCAGAACCCACCTAGATGAATTTAATAAATTCATGTTGGATTTGAAGAATGTCGGTAAGATACTAGATGATGAAGAACATGGAATGATGTTGTTAGCCTCTTTATTAGAGTCATGAGAGCACTTTACTGATTCATTGTTGCAAAGGCGTACTACAATTACCTCAGAAGAGGTAAAGTCCGCCTTATTCTCTAAAGAGTGACAGAGAAAGTTGCGTGATGGCAGTCAGCCGCAAGGAGTAGCGCAAGCACTGACGATTCAAGGTAGAGAACAACATCGAGGGCCCAGTAGCAGCAGAGGTAAAAGCATATCAAAATCACGCCATAGAAAGTCCAAGGGATACGTGAAGTGTTTTGAGTGTCACGAGGAATGGCACATTAGGAAAGATTGTCCAAAGCGGAGGAATAAAGCTAATAAGCAGAATGCCAGCAAACGTGCATAAGGTATTTTATGTGTGATTGCTCCTGGATGCTAGATTTGGGGCGTTCTTATCACATGACACCTCATAAGAACTGGTTTACTACTTATTAGGCTGCAAATGGTGGTAGAGTTCTTTTGGGGAATAATGCAGTCTGTAAGGTTGTGGAGATATGGACAATTCGGATTCGGTGCACATTGACAAATATGAGGCATGTACCGGAGCTCAAGAAGAACTTTATTTCTCTAGGGACACTCGATGACATCTGGTGTAGGTACACCGCTGAAGGTGGAGTACTGAAGATCTCTCGAGGTGCCATGACAGTGATGAAGGGGAAGAAAGTGAACACTCTCTATCATCTACTAGGAGAGACCATGACCGGAATCGCTGCAGTTTCATCGGGTGAGTCAAACTCTAACTTGACTCAATTATAGCATATGCGTTTAAGGCATATGAGTGAGGCGGGTATGACAATGCTAAGTGAAATGGGGTTGTTGATGAGTCAAAAAACAAGGAAGCTGACTTATGTGAGCACTGCATCTATAGGAAGCAGCACCGAGTTAAGTTTACAATAGCTATTCATTCGACCAAATAACTAGTTGAATATATTCATTCAGACGTCTGAGCCCATCTTTGGTTCCTTCGAAAGGAGGTGCCCGATATATGCTGACATTTATCGACGATTATTTGAGGAAGGTATGGGTTTACTTTCTTAAGCACAAATATGATGTGTTTGAACGGTTCAAGAAATTTAAGGCATTGATTGAGAAGCAGCCATATAAACAAATCAAGTGCCTGAGAACTGATAATGGCATGGAGTTCTGTGGTAAAGATTTTACCAAGTTCTGCGAGAAAGAAGGTATTGTGAGACACCATAGTAGAATGGTGTGGCAGAACGAAAGAACAAAACTTTACTTGAGCGAGCTCGATACATGCTTTCACATGCAGAACTTGTCAAGGAATTTTGGGCTAAAGCAGTAAATATGGCATGTTTCCTGGTTAATCAATCTTCATCATCTGCTATCGAGTAGAAGACTCCTAAGGAAATATGGTTGGGGAAACTTGTTGATTACTCCAGATTACATATATTTGGATGCCTTGCGTATGCTCATGCGAGTGATGGTAAGCTTGAGCCGAGGGTGAAGAAGTGCATATTTCTGGGTTATGCACATGGGGTGAAAAGCTACCGGCTGTGGTGCATTGATCCTAGATCACTCGGTTTTCTAATCAGTAGAGATGTGATCTTCGACGAGACTGCAATACTTCAACAGAGGAGTTCTGTGACACAACTAGCAGAAAAGACAAATTATGGTGTTATTAGTGAGGTGGAGCTTCAGGTGGAGACTCCGGAGACCTCGAATGTAATTAAAGTTGAGACTGCAGATGAGGCCGCAGTTCCTAAAGATGGTGATAGTGAACAACCAGCGAAACCGCAACACACTATAGCCGCAGATAGACAGAGAAGGCAAATTAAATCACCAATACATTATAATTATATAGATATTGCTTATGCATTGACTATAGGTGACGAAGTGGAGACAGATGAGTCTTCGTTTTACTCTAAAATGATGGCTAGTTCGGAGTCGTCGCGGTGGCTAGAGGCTATGAGTGAAGAGATGGAATCACTCTATCAAAATCAGACATGGGAGCTGAGTACCCAAGAACTAAAATATTGCTGGAAGTAAATGAGTCTTTAAACGAAAAAAGGGCATTCCTAGTGTCAAGGCAACGAGGTGTAAGGCGAGACTTGTGGCAAAGGGATATACACAGCATGAGAGCATTGACTACAATAAGGTATTCTCTCTTGTGGTAAGACATATTTCTATTCGTGTTTTACTTGCCTTAGTTGCTTCGCAAGATCTCGAGTTAGAGCAACTAGTGTGAAAACTGCGTTTCTTCATGGTGAGTTGGAGGAGCAGATTTACATGAGACAACCAGAGGGATTTGCTATTCCGGGTAAGGAAGATCATATTTGCTTGTTAAATAAATCTTTGTATGGGCTAAAACAGTCCCCTAGACAGTGGTATAAACGTTTTGATACTTTCATGACTAGTCAAAACTATTCAAAAAGTTAGATGAATAGCTATGTTTACTTTAGAAGATTGGAGAATGGTTCTTTGATTTATCTACTTTTATATGTTAATGATATGCTGATAGCAGCTATGTCTAATATTGATGTGCTGAAGATGCGGTTAAATGCTGAATTTGATATGAAAGATTTAGGTATTGCAATGAAAATATTGGGTATGGAGATTTTGCATGACAAGGCTACAAGATTTTTACGTCTATCTCAAAAGAAATATATTAAGAAGATCGTGACACGTTTTAATATACAATCGGCAAAATCTGTAAATACACATTTAGCAAAGCATTTTAAACTTTAAGATAAATTATCACCGCAAACTAAGGAGGAGGAAGAGCATATGTCCCGTGTTCCTTATTCTAGTGCCGTATGTAGTATTATGTATGCTATGGTGTGCACTAGACCTAATATTTCACAAGATGTGAGTGTAGTTAGTCGCTACATGAAGCGTCCTGGTAAAACTCATTGGGAAGCTATGAAGTGGATCCTCAGATATTTGAAGGGGACAATAAACATGGGTATAGTGTACCGGAGGGACAGCAATGGCAGTGAGACCACTAGTTTTGTGGATTCATATCACACCAGTGACTTGGATGATTGCAGGTCTTTAGCGGAGTACGTGTTTACGCTAATGGGTAGTGCAGTTAGTTGGAAAGCGTCCTTACAGGATCACATTACCTTGTCTTCGACTGAGGCAGAGTACATGGCACTAACCTTTGTAGCGAAAGAGGCGATATGGTTACAAAGTTTGCTTTTGGACTTTGGGTTAGAACATAAAAGTGTGGATATACGCTGTGATAACCAAGGTCCGACATATTTGGTGTATAATCCAGTTTATCACGAGCGAATGAAGCATATCAACATCAGGTACCACTTCATCCGAGATGTCTTAGTTAAAGGTAATGTTATTGTCAAAAATATTGCTACAGCAGATAACCCCGGCAGACATGATGACTAAGTCTGTTCCTTTGGCAAAGCTCAAGTTCTATATGTGGAGAGTGAGCGCCCGTCAAGGCATTAGGAGAGCAACATGGATGATGAGCACTATAACTTAACTTCAAATATCGAGCCAAGGTGGATAATTATTAAATTATGTCTCAAGTTTGAATGTTTGCAAAATGCGATTCACTTAGATAAAATTTTTATTATTTGATCATGGGAGCATAAAGGATTACAAAAGAGGAAATAATAAAATAAAATAAAATAAAAAGGTAAAGCCTCTCAGGATTCTTGTTGAAAGTTGTTATCCTTGTGGGGCCCAGCACACACAAGTTTCGTTCCTTTTAGCCAATGAGAGAAGAGGAAAGAAGCTGCACGTGAAATTGAAAGTGATGGTGGGCCCAGGTCAATTGTTTGACCTTTGGGCACATGTTTTCTTCCCTGCGAAGCAATTTAAAAGGAAATCCTACGAATCCGCACAACAACGATCAACAAAGCCACAAGTCCTCCGCGAGAAGCTTGAAGAGATACGCGATTTTGTACGTACGCGAACCATGCGTACATAGAGCGTTGTATTTTGAGCTTGAACTCGCAGTAATTGTGTACCGTGAATTGTTTATTTATAAACACTTTGGATTTTTGGTTAAATCTAGGTATAGAAAACATTTGAGCGTTTTGAGCAATTGTAAACTCTTACACTTCAATTATAGTGGATTATTTGTTGCTGGCTTTTCCCGTGGACGTAAATACCGATATTTGGACCGAACCACGTAAATTTCTGGTGTCCTTATTTTTTTCGTTTATTTTTCTAGCGATTTCGCGTTGACGTAAATTGCAAGATCTTGTCGTTTCCGCGTATAATATCCCAACAAATGGCACCAAGCTCTCTCTCTCTAACCGAAAGGGATCAAAATCAAGGATTCAAGTGTATTTCATTCTGTTTTCAATCATATAAGACATAGTATAATAGCACGGCCAGATTATATATTTTTCTACGATTCAAATCGATAGATAAGATAAAACAAAATTGCGATTGAGTGCTATCATACCATGCACGATATATCACCCTAAATTGTTGCGAACTTAGCACCGCATAAAATCCGAAAAAAGTTGCAATTACGCCCTTCTAAGCCCAAAGTGGAAACGGGGTTGGCGAGAGATTTGATGTTTCCTGCCCACCTTTTTCCACATTCGGTCTTCTCTGTTTTTGCTAATCTTCGTGCTTTTCGGTGGACAGAATTCTCCACAAAAGGGACAACAGTTGCCGCACTGGAAGATTAATTATTTCCACCGTACAGGCGCTCGATCGTGATTCTCTTAAGCACGTTCGTGAAAAATGGCATGGCATGTGACCAAGGATTTGTTCGCGATTTTCTCAATTACGTCCTTTTCTCAAACTCCTCCTCTTTCCTTTTTTTTTTCCCCTGCTTTGCTTCTTTTCGTAGCTTTTCTTGAATACCCTTTTCGCCTGCCGACTAATTGAAACGGAAAAAGGAAACATAAATTAATCAAATTATTGAAACTGGAGATTAAAGATCGTTTCCTTTTTTCTTTTTTTCTTTTTTATCTTTTTATTTTTTTGGTACTGATCAAGCCAAATTGAGTATTATTGGGAACACATCCGATTCTCACCCCTCCCCCTATAACGGTCCCTTTTTTTTTTTTTTTTAAAGCATTCTCCTTGGTTCTAATATTGTAAAGGTGTAAATAGTATTTAGGGCTTCTGCAAGGATGAGTCGGTCTTCTTGCAGCAACTGAGCTAACGACTTGACACAACGGCCGAGCAACGCTTCATAGAGCCTCCTCTCTCGGTGTCTTCTTTCAAATGGTAAGGAAGTTTATGCGATGGCGAGGACTTCGCTAAAGAAAAAGCTTTCAACGCTGCCCAATATACCTTCTTTTTTCAAATGTTTTTACAAATACGTTTTTTTGATATAGAAGTACTTTTTTTTGGAACTACCATTAAAAATTTGAAAAAAAGTTGTTCATTTCTCTAGTTGAATGTGAAAGACATCTATTGGTCAAACAATTCCATTTTTTTCTTTTTTTTCTTTTTTATATCTCTGTCTATTTTCGCCATGCTATATTTATACATGTAACAAAATACACCAAAAAGTTCAAAAAAAACCAATCCTTACCTAACAAATTCCAAATTACTGAAATTACTTTAGTTTTTTATTAGTTGGTCAAACTCAAAAGAAAAGAACGAGTACACGTTTTTTTTTTATTTTAAAATTTGAATTAAACTAGTAGTTAATGATTTGTGCTAGAGTCATTATAAAAAGTTTGTACCTGCATCCATACGGGTAGTCCGTAATGTGGGCATCTCCTAAGAAATTCTTTGAATCTTTCTCATGCTTCATATAATGATTCATTATCCACCTGCATAAAATTAGTAATATCGTTACGTATCTTCGCAGACTTTGCAGGTGGAAAGAACTTACCAAGAAATTTATGAGCCATATCATTCCATGTAGTAATTGATCCTGCAGAAAGAGAAGAAAGCCAACTTTAGCTTTGTCTCTAAAAGAGAATGGAATGGACCGACAAGGGGTAGTACAGGAATATTCACTTGTTGTCTATCGACTACGCCTTTTGGCCTGGTCTTAGGCCCTAACTCACCCTCCGTGGATGAACCTTGCGGAGGAACCCTAGGTTTTCGGGGCATTGGATTCTCACCAATGTTTACGTTACTCAAGCCGACATTCTCGCTTCCACTTCGTCCACCCCTGCTCTCGCGGGTGATGTGGATCATCCAAGGCACATTAGCATGGCGTACTTCTCCTGTTCGAATTGGGTTTGAAACCAAACCTCTCCTCAAGAGGATATATGGGGATTTATATTTTTATTTCTTATTATACTATGTTCTAATTTTCTTTTGTTAGAGCTACGATGTAGCTTAACCATGATGATGTGAATTTCATGATTTTTATGTTTTACAATTGATTTCATTCATGTGAGTTATATATTATTGTGCTTAATGCTTTTGAGTGACTGGCCACCACTTGAATGATCTGATGTGCATGTTTGAGACTGAGAATCGATAATATGTAATTGCCCATTATAATATATAACCATGAATTAAACGTGGATAGAGATATACCACGTTATTTGTGTAGCTTTCGGTGATAAGGTGATAAAAAAAACTCATTGTAACCCAGGAATATTCATAGTTTTTAATGCACTTATATTTATTTTAATTCACATAGAGATATAGTGGATTAATAAACTGAGTAGGTTTACTATACCTAGAGATAGGATAGTAAATAGATTAGGAAATTCCACTATCATATGTTTGATATCGATCTTATACCCACAATAATTTGAAATTCATATCTAGTGGTTATGGTGAAATCGGATACTCTAACATATTTATCTGATTGATTTACTACATTTAGTCTTCAAATTTTGTTTTAATTTATTCTAAATTATATTTTGTTATGTTAGATAAATTTTAGAATTAATCTATTTTAGTATTTAATTAGTTTATTAATTATTGATCTCCGTAGGACGATACTCTTTCTCATCATTATATTACTTGTTCGACACGTTCACTCGCGTTTAGAATTTTACGAACAGTTTTTATAGTGGGCCATTTGTTCATTTAGTCAAAAGCCCATAACCAAATTATTTAGCTACTGATTTTACTAATTTAGATCTATATATATACTTTCTAAGGTGGGAAGGTTATGATTAAGTGTGGGAGTGTGTTAATATTTTATCCAGGCATGCGCACAACGCTCCAACTTTTCTATTATAATTTAGATAAAGCATTGAAATTCAAATAAAGTGAAGTTGAAAGAACTAGGCAACTCCTAAACCATTGATGTCAAAAACAATGTACTTATCTATTAAGCAGGACTAACAGTGCAAACCTTTAGGAAATTGCCGCTGCATCCTGAATGGGAATGCAAAGAGTTCCGTGATGCCACCAAACCTCAAATGGGGTTTCACGGTTATTGATGGCAAAAGATTGCTTCAAGTGCCATAAGTTGGCACAAAGGGACACTTAAATGCCAAAACTTACGAAAATGACACTTAAGTGCCAAAATCGAAGAGACATTGATCACTTAAGTGCCACTCCAGCCAAAACGTTGAGGTTTCAATTTTCCGGCGAAACAAGTGCAAAACGACATCGTTTTGCACGCTGACATGGCCAGACAATGCAAAAATGACATCGTTTTAGTGCCGACATGGTAAAAAATTTAATATAAAAATTTATTAAATTTATTAAAAAAATTAAATAAAAATACAAATATTAAAAAAAAGTGGAGAGGCAGCTAAGGGCACTGCCTCCCCACCGCCGCTAGGAAGGGCCGACGAAAGATGGGGGAGAGCTAGGGCCCGGCGACCCCGGCTGATCGGAGGCAAGGGCAGCGAGGAGGCAATGGCGGCCGAGGGTTGAGCCCTCGCCGCCTCCCCTTTTTTTTTTAAAAAAAAAATCAATTTTTAAATTTTTGAATTTTGAATTTTTGAATTTTGAATTTTTGAATTATTATTTTTAAATGTTTTAAATAAATTTATTTTTATATTAAATTTAATTAAATTTTATATTAAATTTTTTATCACGTCGCACCAAAACAACACCGTTTTACACTCGCTTGGCCAGAAAATTGACACGTCAGCATTTTGGCTAGAGTGGCATTTAAGTGATTAATTTATTTCTGATTTTGGCACTTAAGTATCCATTTGTGCCAACTTATGGCACTCTAGGGATCCACGCATCGATTATTGACTCATTTCTTTCTTGTCTCCTGTACTCCCGACCATCTTCAATAACTTAAACTCGCAGAAACGATGTCTGCACCGATGGGAAATGATCCACTTCCTCTTTGTTCGCACGGATTAATGGTTTGGATGGATACAACATCGAATGGAGGAACCAATAAGATGAAAGGGGATCTCATGCTTATACCGATGTCGATATTGCGTGTATTGTGTTAATGATCCTTTACATGTTCAACTTTCAGGTCAATCGCGTGTCGTGTGATTGTCCGACAAGTTTGGCTAAAGATTAGAAGGCACTAAGGGAATACAGAATTTCCATCTACATACTTTCATAGGCACAAAGAATGTTCACACCTTGATAGGGACTCTTACGGCTAAAACGCCATTGTGGAGATTTGGGTTCGCGTCTTACTTGGTCCTTAGTATCAATGGGATATTTAAGAGGTTTAAGGTTTACTTATCTCAAATGGGCTCTTCTCATAGAAAGCGAGCGTTAGAATAATTAATAAAAAGGAAAATGTTAAAGAATGTAGTTAGGGTACTTTTTTTTTTCTCAATTAGTTAGGGTACTTGTTGGGCCTCATTAATTTTGCTATGGAAATATAAATTTGTATATTTTAAGTCAGTGACTTTTTCGAAATTTCGCGTTGCTCAATTTTCGGCATATGCTGATATGCTCTATGTTTTATGGTTAGTGGTTTTAACTGGTGCCTCTGAGGTATTTTATTAACAAGACCCTTATAACATGGAGATTATCCGAATTACTTGATCAAAATTAAAGAAGTATCGTATTAACGCTGAGAAAAAAAATGTCAAATAATGAAATTTAACAAATATCCTTACTCTTTAACATTTGCCCTTTTATTAATTCTTCCGACACTCGCTTTTCCTATGACAAAGAGGCTCATCTTTGTTAAGTAAACCTTGAATACACAAAATGCCTTATTGATTTGATGCATCAGGCAAGATGCGAGCGAAATCAAATGAATGACTCGCATATTTTGCAATCTCCTTTCTTCCCATGTTAAATCAAGACTTATAAGTACACACTTGTATTTTCGTGGGGCAAGTTCACCAAATGATTACAAAATATTGTAGTTCCCATTTCAATTTATAGGAAGCTTAAAGGGGGCAAGTGCCTCCATTGGCCCCGTGGTGGATCCGTCCATGCTGACAAGACAAATTCAAGATGATGTCAATTGGTGTATTTTCTCTGTAGATGATATGATGTTGGTAGGTGAAATCCATGCTGGAGCTAACCAGAAACCTGAACTTCGAAGGAAAACTTTGTTAACCTTAAGGTGTAAGTCTAGGAATTATCGAAACTCAACAAAACCTCGAGAAAGTTGGACATCATGGAGAACTGAGGACTGAATCCTTCCACCAACTTTGATCTAATTTGACAAAACTGGAGATCATGCCGAAGACACCTTGAGAATGCTTCGTAGGACATGACATTCAAGAGAAGAGGCAAGATTTGAAATCAATTAATGCAGGTAAAAGTGGGGACTGCCACCCAATCGAGGATGATATGAGAGGAGGTCATTTTAGATGTTTCGATCACGTCAAACGGAAGACCTTTGGGTGGATGCCTCAGCGAGGATATACGGAGCAAGGAACGAAAACTATAGACAGGAGGGGTATTGGCACGAACTATTTAGAGCTTGTAGAAGATCTAATAAAAGATCAAAGGTAGCGACCCGATAGGATTTCTATAACCGACAACAATAGCAGGACAGAAAGCTTCAAACTTTGAAGATGTCCAGTGGATTTGGGTCAGTTGAGCAACTAATCCATCAGACAACTGGATAGCAGCTACTCAGGCTAGAGACCGAGTTTGTAGTGAGAGTTACAGTTCTAATGTTCCCTTTTATCTGCAGCCTTGATGTAATAGTGCTGTATTTTCCACATGAATGAGAATTGCAGTTTTTATGTCGAAAGACAGAACAAATTGTTTTGTTCCGTGCGGAATAAGTTCATGCTTTCATCAAGTGTCATCCTCTATAACAATCATTTGAGTCAGCTCTCTCTTTCATCGCTCGAAATATTGTTTTGAATAGTCTAATGAATTGAGTCTAGCAGAGATTTCAGTGAAAATTATAATGTCTGGTGGTGATGAGAAGTTACAGGGTACCATGCTTAAACAGAGTCGTGCTTCTAATCATCAAATGCGCATGAATTTGTACAGTTTAATTGACATGGAATTCTCAAGTCATAGACGGTAAATACACTCTAACCTGCATGAGGTTTGGTCTCGTGCAACAGAGGCTTGAGATGGCTGCTTAATTGATCCCTCCATAGCAGAAACTTCTGGAAAGATAGATGTTTAACAGCAGCTAGGAAGGGAAGGAAATAGAAAACCTAGACAAACATTTCTAATCTCAGCATCAAATACTATTCAAACAAAGGAAACAATTATATAATGATTGCAGGAAATCCCATCCTGCACTACTAATTTATTTCTAGCCACCCTGCATCTCAACTGAGGACCAAAGTCCAGAATATTTCAATGCCGAGCAAAGATGGCCGAGTTGAGGACTGAGCCGTTCCTGAGCAGACCTGGCCGAACTGGCTGAAGCTCTCTTCGTCCAACAGTCATGTTCAACATTGTATGGAGAAGAAATTGCAGCAACTATAACCACGTATTGTCCTGATTTTGTACAAATTACAGAGGGAGATCATGCACGATTGCTCCAAGCGCCACATTAGTCTCTTCAATCGTTTACCATCCAAAGATTTCTCTAGCAGAATCCGTCTTACCCTCTCTTTAGGATATATACTCTGTTATCTAACAGAAGTAGAAGAAAACAGAGCACCTCAAAACCCATCATCAACCCGCTCATCAGAATCACAAATTTTACACATATTGAACATTCTGCCGCCATCATAGAACAAAGACCATTCAATTTACTCGATTGTCACACAGACCGTCAGACTTCCTCATGCTTGTCTTCATCGTCTTCATCTGAATCCTTCTCTTTCTTCTTCAAGTAACCCCACTTCCTCAGCACCCACACTCATAGCCTCACCACATTCCCCATGAACACCACCCCCATCAGGCACAGCCAGCACACCACCGACATGTCCGTCAGGTCCTTCAGCATCCCCCGCGTGTCAGCCAGCGATATGTTGCACAGCGCTATGAAGTAGGTGATCGCCTGCCCCATGATCGCTAGCCACATGATCACCATCTGGGTCCACATCCAGCGTCACCACTTTATTGGAAGCCCACTCAAGAGGAGCAGGATGATGCTGAGGGAGGACAGGAAGGCCAGTGGGTTGAAGATCATGAACTGTCCATTGGCGATCCGCTGGATGTGGGCCATGATAGAGGTGCCCGCCATGTGCGGCTCCTTCACCGGGTTGCCGTTGGCATCGACCTTGTAGTCATCCTGCCAGACGCCTCCCGGCGGCGTGGTCGCAGCTTGGAATGCCACCATCGCTGAGGCGACCACCATTAGTGAATTTCTCCTGGCTCAGCCAATCGGCTTCCACCGGGGGTCTTCTTAGAGCACTCAGTTTCTTTGATAGGGGTTTCCTTAAAGTGTTAGAGAATCAAGATCAAAACCGTGTTCTGCTGTATCAAGAAGTCAGCCACGGATTGCCAAGTCCTCGACCATGATAGATGTGGATCATCAAGAGGCAATCGAGAAGTGAATGAGCTGAGGACATTGATAACTCATGGATAATGAAGTTCATCAACGGTGGAGATCATGCAAATGTCAAAGACACGGATTGCCAAGTTGCAAGATTGTTGTTCTGTTATTTTCATCTGTAAAGTTTGTTAGTTGAAGTTAGTTAGTTTGTTCTCTCGTAGTTAGTCCTCTGTTTTTCTTTCCATATATAGAGAGCGAATGTATTCGGTTCAGGGTTAAGAAAAACTAGATGATTCAGAAGGCTTTTGGCTGTAGTTCTCCTCTATATCTCTGTTGTTCAATCGATGAAGAGACAGTGAAATAAGAATTGAAAATTTCTTCACGAATCATCTGTTATCATTCTTCATCTTCATCCTCCGTATCCTGATTTCATAAGTTCTCATGGTATCAGAGCAGGAAGGTCGACATGCATCAGAATGAATTCTGTCCAGTAATCAGTTCGTGCATCACGTCAGAAGAAGTGAATGAACAATGAAGCTCTGGATCAAGGTAAACTCATAAGGACTCAGGGCTCATAGCATTACTGATAGCTCTTTCTTCAAAGGATCATAATAATGGCGATTAGAACTCCAAAATATCCTTTTCCGATACATGTGAATATCACAAACTTCGTCACAATCAAACTTGCTGAGGATAATTTTCTATTGTGGCAAGCTCAAATCCAAAGGTTTTTGAAAAGCCAAGATCTGTTTGGTTTTGTTAATGGAGATATTCCTTCACCCTCTTGAATGCTGCAAACAGAGGATGAAAGTTGTGAAACTGATCTTATTAATCCAGATTACACTGATTGGACTAGAACAGATCAGTTGATTTCATCATGGATCTCAGGAACAATATACTGCCAGTAGTTCTTTATCTTCACACAATGATCCACTGACTGAAAGTAGTTCTGATTCAAGGCATTCCAATTCCAATCCCATTCTGTCTTCTTCTCAAGGTACTGGTAATAATCATCATATGCAGACTCGACTAAAGTCTGGGATTCGAAAACCAAATCCAAAGTATGCTTATTCAGTTGACTATCTAGTTCCTATGGAACCACAGTCTATCAAGTCAGCCTTAGCCAATGAAGCCTGGTATAGGGCTATGAAAGAAGAAATGGATGCTCTTGCTGAAAATCAAACATGGACATTGATCCCTAGAATTGACCAGATGAATGTAATAGGCTGCAGGTGGGTATATAAGACCAAACTCACACCGAGATGGAGGCCTTGACGGACTCAAAGCTCGTCTAGTCGCCAAAGGCTTTCACCAAGAAGAAGGACTTGACTTCACCGAGACTTTCAGTCCGGTTGTGAAACACACAACAATTCGAATAGTGTTGTCTCGGCTATGATTAGGCACTGGCCAATACACCAGCTTGATGTTAAGAATGCTTTTCTTCATGGAGATTTGAATGAGACTGTATACATGGAACAGCCACCTGGCTTTATCAATCCCCAACAAGTCAAACCATGTCCGTCGCTTCACAAGTCCCTATATGGTCTTCGACAAGCACCAAGAGCTTGGTTTGATAAATTTAGTAAATTTTTACTCGAAAATGGTTTCTTTTGCAGCACAGCCGATCCATCCTTATTTGTTCTTCATACAAACTCACATACAGTCCTATTACTCCTATATGTTGATGATATCATCTTGACTGGAAGTTCACCACATCTCTTAACTACTCTTATTCAGAAACTTAGTCTTCAGTTTCATATGAAGAACCTTGGGTATATTCACTATTTTCTGGGCATTGAGGCCAAAAGAACTTCACAGAACCTCTTTCTATGTCAAACAAAATATGCTACTGACTTGTTGAAACGAGCTTATATGGCAGACTGTAAACCAATCTCAACACCCCTGCCTCTTCGATCAATTTCAATGGCTGACACTGCAAATCTTCTTACAGATCCTATGGAATAAAGAAGCTTGGTTGATGCTCTTCAATACTTAACTATTACTCGACCAGACCTGGCATTTGCTACTAATCTTCTCTGTCAAAAAATGCAGCAGCCTACTATAGGAGACTTTCAGCAATTAAGAAGAGTACTTCGATATGTCAAAGGTACTATACATCTTGGAATTTATCTCCATGCTCAAAGTTCAGTACATCTTTATGGTTTCTCTTATGCGGATTGGGTTGGTTGTCCAACAACACGACGTTCCACAACAGGGTTTTGCACATTTCTTGGATCCAATCTACTATCCTGGTCTGCTAAGAAACAACCTACAGTTTCCAGATCCTCGACTGAAGCAGAGTATCGAACACTTGCTTCAACCACTGCTAAACTCACCTGGATCACGTTTGTCCTACGAGATATAGGGATTTCTCTTCAGTCACCTACCAATATATATTGTGACAACATATCAACAATTTCTCTCACAGCCAATCCAATATTACATGCTCGAACTAAGCACATTGAAGTTGATTTTCACTTTGTTCGTGAGAAAGTCTCTTCTGGATCTATTCGTGTTCAGTATATCTCTACTCATCTTCAATTAGCTGATATATTTACTAAATCTCTATCTCACTTGTCTCATCTTACTCTCCGAACCAAATTGGGAATGGAATCTTTCACTCTTCCCAATTTGAGGGGGAATGTTAGAGAATCAAGATCAAAACCGTGTTCTGCTGTATCAAGAAGTCAGCCACGGATTGCCAAGTCCTCGACCATGATAGATGTGGATCATCAAGAGGCAATCGAGAAGTGAATGAGCTGAGGACATTGATAACTCATGGATAATGAAGTTCATCAACGGTGGAGATCATGCAAATGTCAAAGACACGGATTGCCAAGTTGCAAGATTGTTGTTCTGTTATTTTCATCTGTAAAGTTTGTTAGTTGAAGTTAGTTAGTTTGTTCTCTCGTAGTTAGTCTTCTGTTTTTCTTTCCATATATAGAGAGCGAATGTATTCGGTTCAAGGTTAAGAAAAACTAGATGATTCAGAAGGCTTTTGGCTGTAGTTCTCCTCTATATCTCTGTTGTTCAATCGATGAAGAGACAGTGAAATAAGAATTGAAAATTTCTTCACGAATCATCTGTTATCATTCTTCATCTTCATCCTCCGTATCCTAATTTCATAAGTTCTCATAAAGTACTCCGTTTCTTTGACGGGGCTTTCTTGGTGGAGAGTGATGGGGAGTTTTTAGGTGATCTTGAGGTGGTGGTGTGGGAGGTCATTCTTGGTGGTGGGTCAAGAACTGGATCATAGTGATATGGGACTGATTGGATGTCTCTGGAGAGTGAAGCTCCTAAGCTTTGAAGGGATGTCTCAATTTCAAGACTCTCGAGCCTCTGGGACCCTGCTAAAAAATGTCTAGTGCTGTGAGGCCACTTGAGTTTGGTGTGTTCACCTCGAGTCCTGGGATTGTAAGCAAGAACTTTATGAACTCGGGGTGCGAAACGGAACTTCTTCAAAGAGGCTTGTTTTGCCAAGCTGGGTTGAGTGAAGTTTATGAGCTGCGTTAGTTGTGGGCTTGCTGATTGAAACCCCACATTGTGGTAGTCTAAGACAGATGGAAGTACTGGCTCCTGCCTTTGAGAGCTCTCTTACCTTCCCAATTGTTATGGACTGATTATCACCAGTCTAAGGTACAAAAGATTGGTCTATGCAATTGTTTTCGTCTCTCGGTTCTTCCATCCCCTGTAATCAGTTTGCATATGAACAGTAATTTTCTGTGTTTTGTGTGGGATGATACGCTACCAATCCTTTGTCTTGTGATTAGGAACAACAGATCGGTCCATGAGATTTTAGGTTGCATTTCTGCCTTGTCCCTCCTCTACTTGTCTATATAAAGAAGAAAAGATCGTTTGGCAAGTAGTCATAATATCAGAGCTTGAATGTTGTTTTGGAAGAAGCACACTTTCTGGTATGTGAACAGATCGGCTTGCACGGCCTGCGAATAATAATGGAGTGTTTTCTGTGAAGTCCGTGTATCACTTCCTTAAAATTAGGCAGGAAAGATAGTGTCGGAAGTTCATGTAAATGGTGTGACTGCATTATGGTTTGGTGCCAGGGGGTTGAAATTAATCAGACAGAGAGACTCACTAGCTTTGATCAGATGGCTTTTGGACATCTATCAGCATTGGAAAAGAATATGAAGGAAGCATAAACGAAGTGCGGATGCTTTTGAGGATGGTGGGTTCGGTTGTTTGGTGTGATTGGAAAGAGAATGGTGAAGCTGTGTGAGACAAATCATAGAATGGCCCAATGTTGCTTTTACCTACTAATTTGCGGCATACATAGGAGTAGATCAGATTACTTTGTGGCCAGGCCTTCCCAGTCTCTTTGGAAAGATTCGGCTATGCGCACAAGACATCTCTGATGAGGAGAGCTCGAGAATAATGCGAGATGGACTCTGCGTTTGGTTCAGTAGTCTCATTAAATCGTTTGCGCAACTAGCAGTACTCAGAATGATCTTATGACATAGGGATTAAGTTAGAAAGAACACAGGCATCAAGACTATGCAGTAATCCGTTGTCCCACCAGATGAGTACACTAGATCTTGACAGTGCCCCTAGATCTGTACCAACTCACACACCCTGATATCCACTTCTTGAGCTTTTGCGGATCTTTCACATTCCGGACGATGATCGTGAGGAATCGAACGGTGTGAACTAAAAAAACAATGGCTACAATGCCGAGCCAAACAGACGAGGAGAACGTAACCACCATGATTGACCCCGAATCCACGGAGTACCAACCCCCTGTCATCGGTCTCACATGTGTAGGTCCCCTGTGTATTAACGAGATGGCCATCATGGAATAGAGGTAAGTCAGAGCCATGAAAATGATGGTCACCCACATTGTGACCGTCAGAATCCACATCAGAACCTTCTTCCCCAAGGGCAAGCCACTCATGAGCAAGAAGATCGTGCTAAGGGATGCAAGAAAAGAGACGGTGTTGCATGTCCAAAAATGTGGGGAAATCTCTTGACTGTTCGCAGCCATTATCGATGTTCCTGCGTAGTATAAGATGGTGTCGTCTTTTGCTTTCTGATCGTCGTTCCACAAGCCGCCGGGAGGGCTAAGGCCTGCTTGGTAAGCCATGGCTGCAATCACGGTGGCAGTTATCTGTCGTGACATGAAAGAAAGTTTTAAAATTGTGAATGAAGAAATAGTGTTTCACCTATATTTGAAAATACGAAGATCGTCGAGTCAAAGTTAGTCATTTCAACAAATACACAAATTCAATTGATGGCTTTTCCTATATTTATCAAAAAACAAGAAAATTGTGGCAAGCTCTCTACAGAAATAGAGGTCATGGATTAAATTATGAAAAAACTAAGTGTATGGATATACACATATATGAGAAAGAAAATAAAGATATTTAGAAATTTGAACATCTTTTTATAAAGGTTGCTATTGTTGTTAGAAAGAAAATCAAAATCTAATAACTAAACGTGTGGAAAATAAAACACTTTTATATTCCTCACCACTGGCGAGGCTCGCGTCGCCCGGCCATGGGTGAGCTTGGCCTCACCAAATATGAGCGAGGTTGAGCTCGCCCGCCCAACCAAGGTGAGGTCAAGCTTGGCTAGGGAGGCTCGGCCAGCGAGGCTTGGCCTTGCCAGGGGCCGGCGACGCTCTAACAAGATTGCTGGCCCTTGTTTGGCCGGTTGCCAGCAAGAGGAAGAAGGAGAAAAAGAACAAGAAAAAGTGAAAAATATAAAAATATATATATACATTAAAAAATTAAAAAGAAATTCTAAATCACAAAAGAATTTAAAGTCTTACCAAATGCATTTTTATTCGGAGAATATAAATTTTGAATAGTTACCAAACGTCTTTAAGTACTATTTAGGAAACAAAATTAAAAAAAAAACAAAGCATATTTAAGCATAAATTATTTCCGAGAATAGAATGATCACCAAACAGGCCCCAAGTTATTGAGAATATTTGGAGAAGATAAAAGATTCAGTCTTTTAGAAATCCTCTCTACTTTATGTATTAGTATAGATATTTAAAGAAAATTACCCAACTGCTTCACAGTTTGATTTTCTTAAGTACCATTACTTTCTTAAATATTCATCAACTTGTTTCATACTTCTCACTATTAGATTTCTTATATTACCCTCTTTTTTTTTTTTTTTTTTTTAATCATAAGCCATCTATTATTGTAATTACTGAACTTCTTTCTATACATAGCTATTTAATTATAAGCAATTTAGTACATATGTAGAGAAAAATTTTAAGAAAGCGTAACTATTTATTTTAAATGACACAAACGATCATTTTTAGGAAATTATGAATCATCCATTTTTCATAAAACAAATAGAGGATTCAAATTGACTAATTGTGAGCTATGATCTAATCTAAGTTTTCAGCAAATGCTACTCCAAGACATCTAGCTAAAGCATTACCATCAAAGAATTGCGCTTCTTCTCGATCCATTCCTCGGGTTTGTCTTCCTTCTGCTTCCTGATATCACTCGAGAAAGACTCTGGCGAAAACACCTTTACCGGAGGAGTATGGGTGGAGGGAGGTGCTACAGATGCTAGGTCAACTACAACAATTGAATTTTCCTCATTTGTGTTATCAACAATTGTTTGGTGAGTTGTCGATGTAGGGAATCTTATAGCTCCCGAAGCTCCAGCATGTACTAATAGTTCTCTCAATTCAATGACTTTGAAATCCTTTGGAAAATGTTCCACTATATCCAGAGCAGAGAAGCCATTTCTATTTGCTATGTTGACATCCACTTCTCTTCTTTGAAGTAGATATTTCACTGTCTGCACAAAAAGACGAGCTTCCTATCAATTATAAAAGAAACAACAAACAAAGATATTTCCTTTAAGTTTTTTCAATCAATATATATCCACTGAAGTTTGAATCCAGAAAACTTGAGTCTATAGAAAAATTAGAATGAGCCGGATTTTACCTTCACAAAATGTTCAATTGGAATGTGATATCTGATGTCATCACAATTTCGAAGCAATTCGAAGCAGAAAGGATTACCTCTATTTGCTTGTTTGCTACGGCCAAATGCAAAATGGTATTACCCTCATCATCTTGAGCATTCACCAAATCACCATCTCTCACCATCTCCACCAGGACTTTCAGAGTCTCCAAACGATTATGTCTCACTCCCAAATGGAGAGTGGTTTGGCCGTCGCTCAGCCTGCGCTCGGCCACCTCCGGTCTCGCCTTCACCAGCTCTATCACGATGTTGATTCGGCCCTTCATCATGGCTAGATGGAGTGGGGTCCTCCCATCTTCGTCGTGGACAAGGCATGCGAGGGGGTCTGATTGTAACAATTCCCTTGCTATTTCGACATATCCGTTCGCAGACGCCAAGTGAAGAGGCATACGTCCCTGCAAAGGTAAAGTGCTTGACAATGGAGCATTCATATTGAGGGACACGTTCATGTGATTTATATATATTGTATTTTCAAATCAAATAGACTGAGCTGCTCAAATTCACTAGTGTCTGTAAGATCTTTCAGTTTGAATTAACCTAGAAATCCATGACTTGATTTCTGTATATATGATGGGTTTGATTTCTCAGAGATCATGAAAACTGGAAAACAAAATGCTATATTACATGTGCAAAATCTAATTTGACAAGCAAGATAGTCTGATCTATGTAGAGATATTTCATGGAAATATAGTTAATACATTACTTTACACATGGCTAAAAGCCTAAAACTTGCAAAAATCTAATCAAAATAGTTGCGATTCCACCAATTATCTGGTTTGCGAGGATGACTAGGTTCAGTTTGATCTAACAAAAGGATATCAAACAACCACAACTAAGGTTTTCGCTTTGACATACCTGCGAGTCCAACTCCATAGCCAAATCCCTTTTATGAGCCAGAAGAGCCTTGGCAAAATGTACATGACCGAGCATGCAGGCCACATGCAATGGTGTCTCGTCGAAGCAAGTGACAGAAGCCCGAGCCAGGATGAGTCGGTCTTCTTGCAGCAACTGAGCTAACGACTCGACGCACCCGCCAAGTGACGCTTCATAGAGCCTCTTCTCTCGGTGTGTTCTTTCAGATGCTAAGGAAGCTTGTTGATGCGATGGCGGGGATGGCGACCTTCTTCTCGGGCTTGTGATCGATGGCATTGTTCCCAGCTTGTGGGTGAAATCGAAATCGCTCGGGTTAATCACCTGAAGCTTTCGGTCCACACACGATCTCTCTTTTTCTTTCACTAGACTGCCCTGGAGTTGGAATGTCAAGGGTTGAGATTGTTAACTATATATAAGATGCTATGACGTGAGTCTTACATAGCATTTACATGCTGGAAAGAGCAGAGCAGTGACACAAACGCGTGGGATTAAAGAAGATTCTTGCATGCTTCCACAATATTGAAAAGTAAAGAGTGTGGAATAATACGATGATGCAACACGTATTCAACACGAATTCACTGAACCAAGAAGACCAACATGGATTTAAGATCGGCGAGACTTTCATTGAAATGTCCAAGAAATTTTGCTCGATTAGAGACTTGGAAAAGTTGATAAGGCTTTCTTTTTGACTTTGCTGATGTTGTCTTGAATTCCAAGAAATTTCCATCAATTAGAGAATTGGAAAAGTTGATAAGGCCTCCTCTTTGACTTTGCTGATTTTGTCTTCAATTCCAAGAAATTTCCATCAATTAGAGACTCAGAATAGTTGATTAGGAAGTCTAGGAAGGCTTGGAGCTTGTAGGCTATACGTTTCTAGATATATTTCCCAAATTTGGACCTATCTACAAGGGATTTCATGGGAAATAGTCCAAATTCGATGTAACTAGGAGATGTCACGATATCTTTGATATTTAGGGGATAATCACTAAAGATTTATTCGTTGATTTAAAAAATGATAAGATCTTTAGGATGGAATTCCTTTCTTATTGGGATTAGGAAAGTGGGTATATGATGATCTATTAATTCAACATTATATCTTGGGGGTAAGTATTCTATTAGTGCCAAAACTCGTGTATGGCGCTCACTTTGGTGCCAAAAGTTTCCATCGGATCACTTAAGCGCTAAATCGGAGAAAAACGATCACTTTGATGCTACCGGCGGGAAATTTCGGCCAGATTAATTATGTGGTTTTTATATTTAAAAAAAAAGTTGCAATGACTTTAAAATGACGTCGCTTTTTATCCTCCTCAAGAAACAACGTCGTTTTACCGTATACGTAGACATCCTCACAGAATCGACACCGTATAGCTCATATGGGGATTGAAATTAGGGTTTTCGCCGCTCGGCCACCATTGTAGTTGTTTGACTAGGTGAGCGAGGAGAGACTGAGATTATTGTTCAAAGAAGTGGCAAGAAGAATAGGAGGTGAGGGCGGAGGAGGAGGAGGAAGAAGAGGGGTCGAAGGTGCCGTTGGTGCGCTGCGAGGGCGGCGGAGGAGGAGGAGGAGGAAGAAGACGAATCGAAGGTGCCGCTAGTGCGCTGCTGCTACTGCTGCTGGTGCCGCTGCTAGTGTTGGTCCTCGAGGAAGAAGAAGACGACATGCCTTCTCTCTCTCTCTCTCTCTCTCTCTCTCAATTTGGGGATTTAGGGTTTCTAAGTTGGGGGAACGACGCCAAATGGCATCGTTTTGTTGTTTGGATGCTGACTATACTTTCCGACGAGCCACGTCGACTTCAAAAATTGATAAAAAAAAAGTGCCACGTCGGATATCCGGCTAATTTCATTGGCGTTGGCACTGAAATGATTGTTTTTCAAATTTGTTGGCACTTAAGTGATCCAAAATAAATTTTGGCATTAACGTGAATGCCGTACATATGTTTTGGCACCGATAGTGTACTTTCCCCTTGTATCTAAATACGCTCAAGAAAGAAGAAATCATCTCTCTCTCCCATGGACGTAGGTGGATTTTTGCGCCCTTCAATACATGGTGGAAATTGAATCTACTCCAGAGGTATGGCTCAAACTCAAAAGCATCTACATTATGACAAGCTCTATCATGATGTTGATTCGGCCCTTCATCGTGGCCAGATGAAGTGGGGTCCTTCCATCTTCATCATGGACAAGGCATGCAAGGGGGTCCGATTGTGACAATTCCCTCGCTATTTCTGCATATCCGTTTGTAGAAGCCAAGTGAAGAGGCATACATCCTTGCGAAAGTAAAGTGCTTAGCTATGGAGCATTCTTTTATATATATATATATATATATATATATATATATATGTATACACACACATATATCCCCCTGCCTGTGATACCATATAGCCCTCAGGATCCAGGGTACTATATAAAGGATAAGAAATAACATAGAGTGATTTCAATATGTATAGAAAATTGTTAAGTGATATGTGATTTAAATCTAAAAGTCTACGTTTGTTTGGATTGTTTAATATGTGGAAAAATTCTATAGGTTTTATATCTCTAATGTAATTGTAAAAATCCGCTAGTTGTGTGAAATTATCTAATATGAAATATAATAATTCATGAGTGATAATGATAATAAATAAGAAACCAATTAGGTGAAGAAATGAAATATAGATGAAGACTAAGCTAATTATGATTTCAATAATAAAATAATATGAAACATAATTGAAAGTAACTAGAATAACAAGGTGATCTCACGCGGGGATGTAGTCCGCACTCAAGTAGAGATTCCACTGACATGCGTAAACAGTAAGTAAAATAACAATGTGATCTTATGCAGGGACAGTAGTCCGCACTCGAACAGAGATCCCCTTGATATGCATGATAAAGAAAAATGTGACATTCTACAAGGGTGGTAGTCCACGCCCAAATAGAGACCCTACTTGAAACAAAAGTAAAAGAAGACTAATAATATGAAGTGATAATGCCAACCAGAACTTGGTTGATATTTTTCCAATTGAAGATGAGGATTGAAAGAGGGAATTCAAGCCCGAGTTTGTCAATCCAAATGAAGATGAGGATCAAAAGAGGGAATTCGAGCTCGAGATTGGGGATTTAATTATATACGACTTGATGTTCGGAATCAGTATAAATAGTAAAAGAAATGACGACGATAACACGTGCATGCACATAATCATATCCCGATCGTTGAATATATGGGGTTCGCTTTGAGTGCATGCAGCCGACTGCCCCGCCATAATGATTATTCCTTAATTGGACAGTAATAATGTAGCAAGACATGATCAAGGAGCTAGAGATTAGAAGAGGGTGATTTTGCTTTTCCTTTCTTGTTAGGGATTAGACAATTATACAGGTGTTCGGATATGGATGAAAGCACAATTATCGTCTCCCCCAACCCAACCAATAAATTACAATTAGGTAGGTTTACTGGCTATTTTGCTCTAGAAGAATTGACCCGTTAATTCGAGCTCACCATGATAAATGTGATTTTGTTCTTGATTTTAATTAATTGCACTAGGAATTTGTCAGACGTCCTCCTCCTGTCAGATCAAATGTGCATTGGATATGGCAGGACCGCCATTGATTGACAGAGAGATCAGCATAGCCAAAAATGGAAAAATAAATAAATTGGAGACGTTAATAGATTCGATTAGTAGATTAATAATTGCCACGAGGTCTTATGCTTTTAATTTTTATTTGCACTTACACCATCAAAAGAGAGAGCGCGTTCTTAAAAGTTGAAAATGCAATACACGGAAAGAAAATTTAAATGTGCTTATTGAAAAGAATGAATTAAATTGATGCCAAATGAGTGGCATTTAGAATTCGTGAGAAATTTGTTGGGATGATTTCTTAAAAATGTTACAAAAGTTATACTAACGGTGCGTTTAAAGGTCTGTTTGTTTCACGTTAGGTGAAGAGAAATATATAGAGAAATATATATTTTTAAATGATTGATTATATTGCTTGAAGTAATTATTTAATAAAAAAATATTTTCATTATCAATGATAATTTATAACTAAATTTTTATTTGTGGATGATGGAAATATTTTCCACCCATATATTTTTATAAATAACCATTTTTAGGAAAACATTTTTCAAACCTAAAATGGACTCCAGTCTTATAACTTTCATTTCTTTCATTTGACTCTTAAAACTCACATAGAAATGCAATTGCGAGATTTCATGAGCCTCATCCGTTTTCATAAGACGAGATTTCGTACTTGGCATTTGTTTATCAGGTGTTCCATCCCACGTGGCCGTTAAGATGCACGCGGAAATTTATTTTGAGGACGCGTGGCTCTGAGATGGCACCAAGCTCTCTCTCTCTCTCTCTCTCTCTCTCTCTCTCTCTCTCTAATCGAAAAGGATCAAAATCAAGGATTCAAGTGTATTTCATTCTGTTTTTGATCATATAAGACATAGTATAATTGCACGGCAAGATTATATATTTTTCTACGATTCGAATCGATAGATAAAGATAAAACAAAATTGCGATTGAGTGCTATCATACCATGCACGATATATCACCCTAAATTGTTGCAAACTTAGCACCGCATAAAATCCGAAAAAAGTTGCAATTACGCCCTTCTAAGCCCAAAGTGGAAACGGGGCTGGCGAGAGATTTGATGTTTCCTGCCCAACTTTTTCCACATTTGGTCTTCTATGTTTTTGCTGATCTTCGTGCTTTCCGGTGGACAGGATTCTGCACAAAAGGGACACAGTTGCCGCAGCGCTCGATCGCGATTCTCTTAAGCACGTTCGTGGAAAATGGCACGGCATGCGACCATGGATTTGCTCGCGATTTTCTCAATTACGTCCATTTCCCAAACTCCTCTTTCCTTTTTTTTTTTTGCCTTCTTTGCTTCTTTTCGTGGCTTTTCTTGAATGTCCTTTTCGCCTGCCGACTAATTGAAATGGAAAAGGAAATATAAATTAATCAAATTATTAAAAGTGAAGATTAAAGGTCAGTTTTTTTTTTTTCTGGAACGGATCAAGCCAAATTAAGTATCATTAGGAACACATCCGATTCTCAACCCTCCCCCTATAATGGTTTTTTTCTTTTTAATTATTCTCCTTGGTTTTAATATTGTAAAGGTGTAAATAGTATTTAGGGCTTCTGCAAGGATGAGTCGGTCATCTTGCAGCAACTGAGCTAACGACCCGACGCACCCGCCAAGCAACGCTTCATAGAGCCTCCTCTCTCAGTGTCTTCTTTCAAATGCTAAGGAAGCTTGTTGATGTGATGGCGGGGGTGGCGGCCTTCTTCTCGGGCTTGTGATCGATGGCATTGTTCCCAGCTTGTGGGTGAACTCAAATCGCTCGGGCTAATCACCTGAAGCTTTCGGTCCACACACGTTCTCTCTTTTTCTTTCACTAGACTTCCTTGGAGTTGGAATGTCAAAGGTTGAGATTGTTAACCATATATAAGATGCTATAACGTGAGTCTTACATAGCATTTACATGCTGGAAAGAGCAGAGCAGCGACACAAACGCGTGGGATTAAAGAAAATTCTTGCATCCTTCCACAATGTTGAAAAGTAAAGAGTGTGGAATAATACGATGATACAACCCGTATTCAACACGGATTCATTGAACTAAGAAAATCGGCATGCATTTAAGATCGATGGGACTTTCATTGAAAAGTCCAAGAAATTTCGCTCGATTAGAGACTTGGAAAAGTTGATAAGCCCTCATCTTTGACTCTGCTGATGTTGTCTTGAATTCCAAGAAATTTCCATCGATTAGAGACTTGGAAAAGTTGATGGGGAAGTCTAGGAAGGTTTGGAGCTTGCAAGCTATATGTTTCTAGATATTTTTCCTAGATTTGGACCTATCTACAAGGGATTTCATCAGAAATAGTCCAAATTCAATGTAACTAGGATATGTAATAATATCCCGAATATTTAAGGGATAATCACTAAAGATTTATTAGTTACTTTAAAAAATGATAAGATCTTTAGGGTGTAATTCATTTCTTATTGGGATTAAGGAAGTAGGGATTTGATGATCTATTTATTCAGCATTGTATCGTGTATTCAAATACGCTCAAGAAAGAAGAAATTGTCTCTCTCTCTCTCTCCCGTGGACATAGGTGGATTTTCATTGAACCATATAATTCTCTGCGTTCTTGATTATTCTTGTTTTCAACTTTTCATCTCATGTAGTTAGGGTGCTCTTATGCACAACAATTACTATCGGAGCAATCCGAGTTCCCCGTTCTTGTATTGCGACTTTTGAGTGGATGGCTGGAAAAGGTTTGACCATTCGATTTGATATCGAACAATTTACCGGGAAGAATAATCTTACACTATGGTAGAGAAGGATGAAAAATATGATGATTCAACAAGGTTTATCAAAGGTTCTTCCGGGAAGATCGAACAAGTTGGACACCATTGCTGATGATGACTAGGCCAACATGGAAGAGAAGGTGTGCAGCACGATCTGATTGAGTCTATCAGACGAGGCCCTTCAATATGTGGCGGAAATCAAATCTGCTCCAAAGGTATGGCTCAAACTTGAAAGTATCTATATGACGAAATCTCTTACAAATAAGTTGTTCTTGAAGAAGAGATTATATTCGCTTTAGATGAGTGAAGAAGGAGATATGTTGGAACAGGTCATTGTATTTAATTAGATGATCAGTGAACTTGCAAGCTTGGAGGTAAAGTTCGAGGATGAAAACATAGCACTTCTACAATTGGTGTCGTTGCCAGATTTGTTTGACCACTTGGTGATTGTGCTCCTTTATTGCAAGGAAACCCTGGAGATCGGAGAGGTGACCACTACCTTAATTTCAAATGACACTTGGAAAAAGGCAAGTAGTTCAAAATCTTCAAGAGATGGACTCTATGGGAAGGAAAAAAGCAATCAAGGAAGAGGAAGATCAACGGATTGAGGATTGAGCCGCAAAGGTCGATCGCAATTCAAGGGAAAGTGTAAAGGAAGATGCTACGGCTGTAATGAGAAAGGGCATACCAAGAGTATCTATCAAAAAAGAATGAGAAAAAGAAGAAGAGCTCCGCTGAAGCAAGTGTAACCAACAACACTGAGACCAATGATGGGGATGTCTTGTCCATATTGTTAGGGAAGGACACCTCTGAAGATTCGTGGATCTTGGACTCCAGATGCACTTATCATATGAGTCCTCATCAAGAAGCCTTCGATGAGTACATGGCATATAATGGTGGTTTAGTTTTCATGGGGAATGACACTTCGTGCAAGATTGTGGGAGTTGGAACCGTGAATATCAGGATGTTTGATGGAATGATCATAACCCTAGTGGGTGTGCATCATGTTCCAAGTCTAAAGAAGAATTCAATTTCATTGGGAGCACTTGAATTCGATGGACGCAAGTACTCGGCTCAAGGTGGAGTTTTGAAGGTGATCAAGGGAGCTCTGGTTGTTCTAAAGGGATGGGTGCATGGGAACCTATATCGGCTTATAGGAACCACAATGCAAGGTGGAGCATTTGTTTCCACATATGCTAGTACGGAGATAGATAACACCTATCTATGGCATATGAACCTCAAGCATATGAGGGAGTGAGGATTGATCGAACTTCATAAGAGGAATGTACTCCAAGGTATACAAACATGCAAATTAGATTTCTGTAGTTTTTGTGTGTTTCAAAAACAATGCAAAGTATGATTCAAGGTTGCAAATCATACGGGCAAGGGCATGCTTGAGTATGTACACATGGATGTATGGGGTCCTTCACTAGTAAAGTCAAAAGGCGTGAAGGAATACTTCGTGACATTCAATGACGATTTCTCTCGGAAAGTTTGGGTCTACTTGATGCGACACAAAAGTGAGGTCTTCGACAAGTTTAAAGAATGGAAAGTCGAAGTTGGGACTTCAATGGGGAAGGGGCTTAGGCGCTTGAGATCGGACAATGGAAGAGAGTACAAATTGACACAATTCATGGAGCTTTGCAAGAATGAAGGGATTATACGTCACTTCACGATTCTTGATATGCCCTAATAGAATGGCATAATAAAAAGGACAAATTAGACCTTATTAAAGAGAGCTCGGAGCATGAGGCTACATGCGAGACTGAGTAAGGAGTTTTAGGCCGAAGCTATCTATTTATCTTGTAAATTGATCTCCATCAACTATAATTAAATGCAAAATCCCTAAGAGGTATGGACTGGTAAAACTATTGATTATTCTAATTTAAGAATATTTGGTTGTCCTGCTTTTGTACATATGCAGAGTTCAAAGTGCTTGAAATTGGATTCAAAGTCGAAATAGTGCATATTTCTCGATTACTAGAAAGGAGTGAAAGGGTACAAATTATGGGATCCAAGTGAGAAGAAAGTTCTAATGAGCAGGGACGTTGTGTTTGATGAATATGCAATGTTGAAGTCAAGCTGCATGCCACACATGACTGCCGAAGAGGAGAGTGATTAATCTATCATTAAGGTAAAGTTTGAAGCCAAAGAGTCTGTAGAGAATGGCGCGTCATCTGATGAAGCTTTGGAAGTTAAAAAAACAATAGAAGTTCCTCTATTATTGCGACGAGTTGAGTAAGGCGTACTCTCAAAGCACCGGAGAGATACAATTTTGAGGACATGATTGCTTATGCTCTTATAGTAGGTTCTGACGATCCAAGCTCCTATCATGAAATTTTGAAAAGTGATCACAAAGGAAGGTGGATGACTGCGATGATGAAGGAGATGGAGTCATTACAAAAAATGAGACGTGGGAACTTGTGAATAAGTCCAAGGATCGAAAAGTCATTAAGGATCGGAAAGTCATTGGCTGCAAATGGGTTCTTCGAAGAAAGGAAGTAGCAACGGAGAAAGAGCAAGATATATACAAGGCCCGATTTATTGCTAAAAGCTATGCACAGAAGGAGAGGATCGATTAGGACGAGATATTTACCTTGATTATAAGACACACATCAATTCACATTTTACTAGTTATGGTGGCCATGGATGACTTTGAGTCGAGTAGCTAAATGGGAAGACGGCATTCCTTCACGATGACTTGGGTGAGAAAATTTACATGGAATAGCTTGAAGGCTACAAGGTGGAACGGAACGAGGATCACATTTGTCTACTCAAGAGATCACTTTACGGTTTAAAAGCAATCTCCAAGGCAATGGAATAAAAGGTTTGATTCTTTTATGCTTCGTATTAGCTACATGAGAAGTGTGCATGATTCTTGTGTCTATTATAGAGTTTTAAATAGTGAGTTGCTTATTTTGTTGATGCTCTATGTTGATGATATGTTGATTGCTACAAAAAAAATGAGAGACATTTTTTCCCTAAAGTCTCAGTTAAGCAATGAGTTTGAAATGAAGGATCTTGGTGTTGTAAAGAGGATGCTTAGCATAGAAATCTTTTAGGATAGACGTGCAAGTAACCTTTGGATAAATCAGAAGAAGTATGTTAAGAAGGTCTTGGAGCAGTTCAACATGGGAAAAGCTAAATTGGTTCGTATACCCTTAGCAAATTACTTTAGATTATCCGAGACACAATGCCCTAACTCACATGAAGAGGTTGTAAAGATGTCTCAAGTACCCTATAGTAGCACAATAGTGAGCCTCATGTTTGCTATGGTTTGTAGTAGACCGGATTTGGCTCATGAAGTGAGTCTAGTAAGCCGATACATGAGTAATTCGGGTAAGAAGCATTGGGAAGCTATTAAGTGGATCTTTCGTTATTTGGCTAGAATTACCAGCATGGATTTGATGTTCAATTCAAAAGGATAATTAATCGATTTAGCAAGTTATGTCTATTCGGACTTTACTTGGTGACTTGAACAAGCGAAGGTCTATCACGAGATACATCTTTACTCTTAGAGATGGAGCTATTTTGTGGAGGGCAATGCTTCAATCTACTGTAGAATAGTCTACAATCGAAGCTGAGTATATGGCAGCAATTGAGGTTGTGAAGGAGGGAATGTAGTTGATAGGTTTGGTCATGGAGTTGGGTTTAAAGCAAGATAGTGCTACACTATTTTGCAATGGCCAAAGCGCAATGTGTCTCATGAAGAATCAAGTGCTTCATTTTTTAATGAAATGCATTGAAGTTCGGCAGCACAAGATTCGAGAATTTGTATAGAATGGTAGCATTACTTTGAAGAAAATCCATACTAAAGATAATCCTGTGAATATGCTCACAAAGACGATTACCACGAAGAAGTTCAAATCCTGGGGGGACTTGATATCTCTCACTCATCATTGAAGTTGATGGAGGCCGCACCAGTCTAGGTGCGGGCGTACCTACGAAGGTACGGTGGAGAGTGAAATATATTTGTTTCTTGGTTCGAGTGGAGAATTGTGGTTTATTCAACCCGAAAGTGGAGATTTGCTTATGTTGTCTTGAATTCCATGAAATTTCGATCGATTAGAGACTCAAAAAAGTTGATCGGGAAGTCTAGGAAGGCTTGGAGCTTGTAGGCTATACGTTTCCAAATATATTTCCTAGATTTGCACCTATCTACAAGGGATTCCATGGGAAATCGTCCAAATTCAATGCAACTGGGATATATCATGATATTGCTAATATTTATGGGATAATCACTAAAGATTTATTAGTTTATTTCAAATTGGTAAGATCTTTAGGGTGGAATTCCTTTCCTATTGGGATTAGGGAAGTGACGATTTGAGAATCTATTCATTCAGCATTGTATCTTGTATCTAAATATGCTCAAGAAAGAAGAAATCTTCTCTCTCTCTCTCTCTCTCTCTCTCTCTCTCTCTCTCTCTCTCTCTCTCTCTCTCCCCCCCCCATGGACATAGGTGGATTTTCGTCGAACCACGTAAATCTATGTGTTCTTGATTATTCTTATTTTTCAAATTTTTATTTCATCTAGTTAGGGTGCTATTTCATATAACAAACTTTGTCAATTCTCATGCATCAAAGCTTCCATCAAGGCACTTTGGGATGGCCACAAGCATTGAAAATGTTGTACATTTAATAGTGCCTAGTTTTCTAAATGTTTCTAGCTTTTATGTACATAAATGTCTAGATTCTAAGTTTAAGTCTAGTCTTTTGCTCTTCTTTTGTTGTGTTATAAAAGGTCATTAGGTCTCTATAAAGACTGGATTTGATTAATATAATTTGCTTAGAGCATTTCCTTTGAACCTTGAAAACTTCAAACCCCTTGAAAACGTACAAGATTTTTCACTTCATTCTTGAAGAGTCGAGAGCTTTTAAAGCCTGCA
Source organism: Eucalyptus polyanthemos subsp. polyanthemos (assembly GCA_017140185.1). Taxonomy (NCBI): domain Eukaryota; kingdom Viridiplantae; phylum Streptophyta; class Magnoliopsida; order Myrtales; family Myrtaceae; genus Eucalyptus; species Eucalyptus polyanthemos. Next base: position 61,401,626 of record CM029459.1, on the reverse strand, counting down.
TCCTTGAATAGTTGCAGCCATCGATCTCAAGGAATTAATGTCATTTCAACTTCCTTGGGGACCTAGAAGAGAAACTATTGAAGTTTCTATCATTTCTTCATTATGTCCAATCCCATTTCGCCCACTTCCATAAGAAATCGACAAGGCTATAGTGCTTATCTAAGAAATCTTAAAACATGAAAGTTGTAGATTTTTGAGTCTTCATTCTTTTAACTTTAGAATCAGGTCATTCTGATCTAAATTGACAAATTTATGCTCGTTTTCTTGAGCAAGCAGAACAGAAATTTCTGCTCGATATTATGACTAAGGGCACGAATGATAACTATTATGGCTAGAAATTGATTTCAAGAAGAGAAATTGATTTTTCGATTTCTATTCTTTGATGAGTTTCTAAGAAAAAAATATGCATTTGATAACGACACAAAATTTATATTTTCAGAATAGAAATTATTTTAATAACAACGCAAAATTTCTCCCTTTTGGTAGTAGCGGGCGGCGATCAGCGATCGGCGACGAGCGGTGACCCACGGCGAGTGGTGGCAGTGATGACAGCCAAGAGCGGCAACGGCAGCGAACGGCGGCCAGTAACAATGGATGAACAACCAACTAATAACAAGGACAAACGATGAAAAGAATTTTTATTTCTCATTTCTATTCCAGAAATAGAAAAGTAAATTATTTTTACTTCTGATTTCTGTTTTAAACTTATTTCTAGAATAGAAATATCTTTTAGAAATAGAAAAATGAAATAGTTTTACTAAACAGATTCTTGCTCTAGAAACAAATTTGGAATAGAAAAATAGTCTTGGAACAGAAACAAATTATTATCATGTGTACTCTAAATTTCTATGCGTGTAAGTCGCTTGCCTGATCCTACCGTATGAGTAGCTAATCTTGGGCTACATCATATTAGAAATAAATAAAGAACTTATGACGTTGATAGAAATTATATTATTTGGAACTTTGAACGTGACGGACTATTTTTTTCCCACTAAAATTGAATGTGATGTACTTGCTTTAAGAATGACGTGAGCAACAAAATTGTTAATGTGAAAAATTGTTATTTGATGATGTACATTCGCTGCTTATGAAAGATATGCCTTTCTAATAATTGGAAGACACAGTCCGATATTTTACTTATGGAGATTGTAAAGGGAGAGTTCAAATCCAAATCCTTCAACATAACTGAGTAGACCCACTAGAATAATGACTGCTCCACTCTACACCATATCGCTAATGTGGGACTTCTTTTGCATTACACCCTCACACGTGCACTTCGATAAATCTTTCTCTCAGGTATGAGCCTTTGTGTCAAACCCACTCTCCCTTAATCTAGGTATTCTTTCACAATGATATTATCTCAATTCAAATCTCCACCTCTGCTCAGCAAAGTTCGGTAAGAATACAACATCTGCCTTGATCCTCCTCAATCGCTTTGGCTCGGCCAAGCTCAACAAGAATACATTTTCTGAACCACCTTGAGTCACATTTGAAATATATTTCCTCGAGATATTCACCAAATGACAAGCCCCACATGTTGAGCCCAACCCATCTAAATCATTGATTTGCTACCACTTCTCAGGAGGTGTGGGCAGAAGCCCAATACCATCATGCAGGGAGATTGTTAAGAGAGAGTTGAAATTTGAGCATGTTGACATATCTGATTAGATTTGCATCCTCTTTAAAACTTAAGCCTATGAGTTATAGGTAATTTTTGACAAAAAAGAATTATAGGCAAACATTAAATGCTCCATTTTACACCACATTCTCAAGTGGGATTCTTTTGCATAACACTTAGTACACCACCCGTACATGTCTGTTTGTTTGGTCAAAAGCTCATAACCAATTTTTCCATCTGCTGATTTTATTTATTTTAGATCCATATCTATATATGTATATCCTTTTTCCTTGCCTTTTATCAATTTGTCTTATCCATCTCGCTCTTGCTTATACTTTCTCCAGTGTGAAGCTTATGATTAAGCATGGGACTGTGTTGATATTTTATCTAAGCATGTACACAATTCTCCAACTTTTCTATTATAATTTAGTAAGCACATTGACATTTTCTTTTTTCAAAAAAGTGAGATTGAAAGAACTAGACGACCACTAAGCCAATTTACCTATTTTGTCAAGCATGACAAACAACTGGAAAGCTTCATGAAATCACTATTATATCCCAAATGGGAATGCAAAGAGGCCAAGGTTTGAGGACAATAATCGCGGACTTGTAGATGTGCGATAAACAATCAAGAACTTAGCAAAGTACCTTCAGCTGGATTGTTACCTATTTAATTTGTTTTTTCGATCGTTGATTTCTTTTTTGTTTATAGATGGAAAGGAGATAATATTGATTTCGAGCCCATTGATCTGTTTGATCATATCTTTTGAGGAATGTCCTCGGAAACGACATAACTTTTCTTTTCAGCTAAGATTTGTTTACGAAATTTTGGATGTGATAATTTTTTATTTGGGATTGAATTTGGTCCACCTGTTTAAATGCCTATTTTCAATTGATTTGATGAGGTTATCGTATGGTATAAAGGATACATGTGATGCTTATGTAAGATATACCTTTCTAATTGTTGGGAGGCATAGCAAAAGTAATATTAATTGCTTCACCTTACACCACATCTTTGATGTGAGACTTTTTTTTGCATGACACCTCATGTGCACCTCTTGGCAGGATCACAACATCCGTGCCTTGACTCCTTTTCGATCATCTTGGCCCCTACCAAAGTCAGTAAGAACACATTATCCGCTGCCTCGATTGAGAGTCACGTCCAATATTCCTTTTCTTGAGATGTCTACTAGGTGCCGATCGACAAGTCTAGTTATTGTGAGTTGCAACAAAAACTCGGTACATTTACTTTTAGGGAGATCACCAAGGAAAATGCCAAGTTTGAGCTCGTGAACATATCTAATTGAACCCACCTTATTTCAAAAACTCAAGCCAATGAGTTAAAGGCGGGCTAGGATACTATTAATTGCTCTATTTTACAACACATTTCCAAATTGGGACTTTTTTTTTTGGCAAAAACCCTCACACATGCAACTCAACATTAATAGCAAATTAGAGATTTCAAATAACAAGCGAACCATTTGTACATTTTTTTTTTTATTTAGTCAAAATCTCATAGCCAATTTTCCATCTGCTGATTTTATCCATTTTAGATCCTTGCAACTTAGACACCAAAAATGTGGTATATATGCTTTTTTTTTGTCCTTGTCTCAATTCATCCTACATGTCTCTCTCTTATATAGTCGCAATACTTATACTTACACAGGTGTGAAGCATATGATGAAGCATGGGAGTGTGTTAGTACTTTATCCAAGCATGTGCACAGTGCTTCCAACTTTTCCATTATTATTTATTAAAACATTGATATTAAATAAAGTGAAGTTGAAAGAACTAGAGAACATCTAGGCCAATAATGTAGACCCAAATTAATTATCGTTGAAGCTTGACTAACGTTTGTAAAGCTTCATGAGATCGTTATTAAATTGTAAATGGGAATGCAAAGATCCAAGATTTGACAGATCATCAACTGTTTAATAAATTTATCTAGGTCATTTCATTATTTTCTTTTTTGGGGTAGAAAGGAGATCATAGTACTTAACAAAAATAAAAAGTACAAGAGTCCGAGCCCAATGGTTCAAGTCCCCTAAATTATTTCCTTTGAGGAATGCCCTCGGAAACAACATAACTTTTCTTGGAGTTGAAACGTCAAAGGCTGGGATTGCTAATTACATACAAGCTAAAACATTAGTCTCGTAAAAAAAGCATTTGCGTGTTGGAAAAAGCAGAGCAGTGACCCGAACGCGCGGGATTAAAGAAATTCCTGCCTGCTTCCGCAACGTTGGAAAGGTAAATAGCGTGGAATGTGATATACCGGCTTTAAGAATGATGTGATAAATTTTATTTGGTGCTGATTTTGATCTGTTTATTTAAATGCCTATCTTCAGATCATTGGATGCGAAGGTACACTTGTGAAGATTTTATGTGTTTGAAATATATCTTAAATATATTTATATTTTTAGATTACGCGTACATATTCCTTTAACATGACATATATATGCTCTGCAAGAAAAGATTCTAATCGTTGGGAGACATAGCGGAAGCCTAATATATTCACTTAAGGAGATGCCAAGCTTGAGTTCATGAACATATTTAGTTGGACCTCTAAAATTATATTAACTTCTTCACCTTACATCGATTACCTAATGTGAGACTTTTTCTCATGACACCCTCACACGTACCTCAACAAATCTATACTTCATGTGTGGGCCCTTTAATTTAGGTATTTTTCCACACCAACATCCTTTCAAATCGCTAAATTGACCCAGCTCGGTAGGATCGCAACATTTGCCTTGACTCCTCCTCCATTGCCTTGGTCTGGCCAAACTCAGCAGATCACACTATTGGTCACTTCAATCAAGAATCACATACGAGGTTTCTTTCCTTGAGATATTCACCAGATGCCGATTCACTCATGTTGAACCCACTTCATTGAAATCATCGGCTCTGATACTACTTTTAGGAAGGTGCAAGGAAAGCCCAAAACTTTTACCTAGGGAGATTGCTAAGTCCAAGCTTAAGCCCAAGCCTAACAATATATCTCGTTGGACTCACCTTTATTTAGAAATTGAAATCAATAAGTTATGAATCAATTAGAGTATTATTGACTTCTATATTTTACAACACATTCTAAATGTGAGGCTCCTTTCGTATAATATCCTTATACGTGCATCTCAATACTATAAGTGAAATGATGATATTTTGGGAAACTATAAAAACATACGTGCGGGTATGAGAAGGCTTTTATAGTACGTTTTTATAGTGGGCCATTTGTTTATTTAGTCAAAAGCCAATAACCAAATTATTTATCTGCTGATTTTACTAATTTAGATCCATATAATGTTAAGTAGCATTATCTATACTTTCTCATGTGGGAAGGTTATGATTAAGCGTGGGAGTGTGTTAATATTTTATCCAGGCATGCGCGCAACGCTCCAACTTTTCTATTATAATTTAGTTAAAGCATTGAAATTCAAATAAAGTGAAGTTGAAAGAACTAGGCAACCGCTAAACCATTGATGTCAAAAACAATGTACTTACCTGTTAAGCAGAACTAACAGTGCAAACCTTCAGGAAATCGCCGCTGCATCCTGAATGGGAATGCAAAGGGTTCCGCGATTCCACCAAACCTCTAATGGGGTTTCACGGTTATTGACTCATTCCTTTCTTGTCTCCTGTACTCCCGACCATCTTCAATAACTTAAACTCGCTGAAACGATGTCTGCACCGATGGGAGATGGCAGCTTGATTGATCCCTCCATAGCAGAAACGTCTGGCAAGATAGATGTTTAACAGCAGCTAGGAAGGGAAGGAAATAGAAAACCTAGACAAACATTTCTAATCTCCGTATCAAATAATATTCAAACAAAGGAAACAATGATATAATGATTGCAGGAAATCCCGTCCTGCACTACTAATTTATTTCTAGCCACCCTGAATCTCAATTGAGGACCAAAGTCCAGAATACTTCAATGCCGAGCAAAGATGGCCGAGTTGAGGACTGAGCCGTTCCTGAGCAGACCTGGCCAAACTGGCTGAAGCTCTCTTCGTCTAACAGTCATGTTCAACATTGTATAGAGAAGAAATTGCGGCAGCTATAACCGTGTATTGTCCCAATTTCGTACAAATTACAGACGGAGATCGTGCACGATTGCTCCAAGCGCCATATTAGTCTCTTCAATCGTTTACCATCCAAAGATTTCTCTAGCAGAATCCGTCTTACCCTCTCTGTAGGACAAATACTCCCTTATCAAACAGAAGTAGAAGAAAACAGAGCACCTCAAAACCCATCATGAACCCGCTCATCAGATTCACAAATTTTACGCATACTGACCATGCCGCCGCTATCATAGAACAAAGACCATACAATTTACTCGATTGTCACACATACCGTCACACTTGCTCATGCTTGCCTTCATCGTCTTCATCTGAATTCTTCTTCTCTTTCTTCTTCAAGTAACCCCACTTCCTCAGCACCACACACAGCCTTACCACATTCCCCATGAACACCACCCCCATCAGGCACAGCCAGCACACCACCGACACGTCCGTCACGTCCTTCAGCATCCCCCACGTGTCAGCCAGCGATATGTTGTGCAGCGCTATGAAGTAGGTGATCGCCTGCCCCGTGATCGCTAGCCACATGAGCACCATCTGGGTCCACATCCAGCGTCCCCGCTTTATTGAAAGCTCGCTCAAGAGGAGCAGGATGATGCTGAGGGAGGCCAGGAAGGCCAGAGGGTTGAAGATCATGAACTGTCCGTTGGCCATCCGCTGGATGTGGGCCATGATAGAGGTGCCCGCCATGTGCGGCTCCTTCACTGGGTTGCCGTTGGCATGGACCTTGTAGTCATCCTGCCAGACGCCTCCTGGCGGCGTGGTCGCAGCTTGGAACGCCATCGTCGCTAGCAGCGAAGCGACCACCATTAGTGAATCTCTCCTGGCTCAGCTAATCGGCTTCCAGCGGGGGTCTTCTTAGAGCACTCAGTTTCTTTGGTAGGGGTTTCCTTAAAGTACTCCGTTTCTTTGACGGGGCTTTCTTGGTGGAGAGTGATGGGGAGTTTTTAGGTGATCTTGAGGTGGTGGTGTGGGAGGTCATTCTTGCTGGTGGGTCAAGAACTGGATCATAGTAATATGGGACTGATTGGATGTCTATGGAGAGTGATGAAGAAATCGTAGTTTTTGTATATTGTATTGTGATCTCTCTTGTACAAACTATATATAAAAATATTACAAGAGCCCTAAATTAGGGATGATTGAGGATGCTTAAGGCAAGCAGAGAAAATACGGGAACAATATCAACAATATCTTAAATTAGATACAAAAGATAAGATTGCTGACTAGGAACGTTATCAAGTGAAGCTCCTGAGCTTTGAAGGGATGTCTCAATTTCAAGAACTCTTGAGCCTCTGGGACCCTGCTCAAGAATGTCTATAGTGCTGTGAGGCCACTTGAGTTTGGTGTGTTCACCTCGAGTCCTGGGATTGTAAGCAAGAACTTTTATCATCTGCACACAATTTTTTAGGGATAAATTCCCCAGTGCAAGATTACTGAAGTCCATGTTGCTGGTCTCAAGACTGATCCTGGGAAGGGAAAGGTCCGGGGAAGTTCAAACCAGCAACAATCTGGTTCCCGTTGGTTGCTCGCTAATGGAATGGGAAAGAGCAATAAGCATCCGTTTCTGAAGTCGAAGACTGCTTCTTCTAAATCTACTGCCCCAGCAACAACTAAGGCACAGCCTGGTGACACATTGTGGAGCATCTCATCCCGTGTTCATGGAACTGGTGCTAAATGGAAGTAATTGGCAGCTCTTAACCCACACATACACAACCCCAATATTATTCTCCCGAACAAAACCGTCAGGTTGCATTAAGTTCGGGGTGCGAAATGGAACTTCTTGAAAGAGGCTTGGTTTGCCAAGCTGGGTTGAGTGAAGTTTATGAGCTGCGTTAGTCGTGGGCTTGCTGCTTGAAACCACACATTGTGGTCGTCTAAGACTGAAAGTACTGGCTCCGGCCTTTGAGAACTCTCTTACCTTCCCAATTGTTATGGACTGATTATCACCAGTAAGGTACAAGAGATCTGTCTATGCAATTGTTTTCATCTCTCTGTTCTTCCATTCCCTGTAATCAGTTTGCATATGAACACTAATTTTCTGTGTTTTGTGTGGGATGATACGCTACCAATCCTTTGTCTTGTGATTAGGAACAACAGATCGGTCCATGGGATTTTAGGTTGCATTTCTGCCTTGTCCCTCCTCTACTTGTCTATATAAAGATGAAAAGATTGTTCGGCAAGAAGTCATAATATCAGAGTTTGAATGTTGTTTTGGAAGAAGCACACGTTCTGGTATGTGAACATTACATATGAAACTAGCACTGCTTTGATTCCGACCTTTGAGGGAGGATCAGCTTGCACGGCCTGCGAATAATCATGGAGTATTTTCTCTAAATTCAGTGTATCACTTCCTTAAAATTAGGCAGGAAATAGTGTAGGAAGTTAATGAAAATGGTGCGACTGCATTATGGTTTGGTGCCATGGGGTTGAAATTGATCAGACAGAGAGGCTCACTAGCTTTGATCAGATGGCTTTTGGACATCTATCAGCAATGGAGAAGAATATGAAGGAAGCATAAAAGAAGTGCGGATGCTTTTGAGGAAGGTGGGTTCGGTTGTTTGGTGTGATTGGAAAGAGAATGGTGAAGCTGTGTGAGACAAATCATAGAATGGCCCAATGTTGCTTTTACCTACTAATTTGCGGCATACGTAAGAGTAGATCAGATTACTTTGTGGCCAGGCCTTCCCATTCTCTTTAGAAAGATTCGGCTACGTGGCCAAGACATCTCTGATGAGGAGAGCTCGAGAATAATGCGAGATGGACTCTGTGTTTGGTTTAGTAGTCTCATTAAATCGTTTGCACAACTAGCAGTACTCAGAATGATCTTATGACATAGGGATTGAGTTAGAAAGAACGCAGGCATCAAGACTATGCAGTAATCCTTTGTCCCACCAGATGAACACACTAGATCTTGATATTGCCCCTAGATCTGTACCAACTCACACACACTGATATCCACTTCTTGAGCTTTTGCGGATCTTTCACATTCTGGAGGACGATTGCAAGGAATCGAACGGTGTGAACTAGAAAAACAATGTTTACAATGGCAGACCAAACAGTCAAGTAGCGCCTAATCACCATGATCGTCCCCCAATCTGCGGAGTACCAAACCTCTGTGGTCGGGCTCCCATCTTTAGGTTCCCTCTGTACGAACGAGATGCCTGTCATGAAATAGACGTAAGTCAGCCCCATGAAAGTGTTGGTCATCCACATTGTGGCCGTCAGAATCCACATCAGAACCTTCTTCCCCAAGGGCAAGCCACTCATGAGCAAGAAGATCGTGCTAAGGGATGCAAGAAAAGAGACGGTGTTGCATGTCCAAAAAAATGGGGAAGCCTCTGGATTGTTTGCAGCCATTATCGATGTTCCCGCGTAGTAATAGATGGTGCCGTTTTGGTATTTCTGATCGTCGTTCCACAAGCCGTCGGGAGGGCTAAGGCTGGCTTGGTAAGCCATGGCTCTGATCACAGCGGCAATTATCTGTCGTGACGTGAAAGGAAGTTTCAAAATTGCGAATGAAGAAATAATGTTTCACCTATATTTGAAAATACGAAGATCGTCAAGTCAAAGTTAGTCATTTCAACAAATACACAAATTCAATTGGTGGCTTTTCCTATATTTATTGAAAAAAAAAAACAAGAAAATTGTGGCAAGCTCTCTACAGAAATAGAGGTCATGGATTAAATTACGAAAAAACTAAGTGTATGAATATACACATATATGAGAAAAAAATGAAGATATTTCAAAATTTGAACTTCTTTTTATAAAGGTTGCTATTGTTGTTAGAAAGAAAATCAAAATCTAATAACTAAATGTGTGGAAAATAAAACACTCTTACTTGTATATGTATTTGTCCATTGATACAATATATATCTAACGAGCAGTTGAGACTATTTGGAGAAGAGAAAAGATTGAGTTGCTTAAAAATCCTCTTTACTTTATGTATTAACACACATATTTAAAGAAAATCACCCAACTGCTTCACATTTAGATTTCTAAATTACCATTAATTTCTTAAATAATCATCCACTCGTTTCATTTCTTCTCAATATTAGATTTCTTATATTACCCTCAGTTTTTTTTTTTTTAATAATAAGCCATCTATTAATATAACTGCTCCCCTTCTTTCTGTACATAACTATTTAATTATGAGCACACATACTACATGTGTAGAAAACATTTTTGAGAAAACATAATTATTTATTTTAAGCGATATAAGTGATTAGTTTTAGGAAAAAAAACATTTTCTGAATCATCCATGTTTTATGAAACAAATAGAGAGTTTAAATTAACCAGCTGTGAGCTATGATGTTAATTGCAATAGCATGACTAATCTAATCTAACTTATCAGCAAATACTACTCCAATACATCTAGTTAAAGCATTACCATAAGAGAATTATGCTTCTCCATGATCCATTTCTCGTGTTTATCTTCCTTTTGCTTCCTAATTTCACCCGAGAAAGACGGTGGTGGAACCGCCTCACTCGGAGGAGGTGCTATATATATGATGTCAACTTCAACAGTTGAATTCTTCTCATTTGTGTTATCAACAACCACTTGGTGAGTTGTTGATGCAAAAATCTTACGGCTCGCAAAGCTCCAGCATGCACTAACAGTTCTCTCAATTCAATTACTTTGAAATCCTTTGGAAAATGTTCCACTATATTCAGAGCAGAGAATCCATTTCTATTCATTGTGTTCACATCCACTTCACTTCTTTGAAGCAGATATTTCACTGTCTGTACAAAACGATGGGCCTCTTATAAATTATAAAAGAAACAAGAAACAAAGATATTTCCTGTAAGTTTCTTCAATCGATATATCCACTGAAGTTTGAATATAGAAACCTTGCGTCTACGGAAAAATGAGAATGAGCCAAATTTTATCTTCACAAAATGTTCAAATGGAATGCGATGTTTGATGTCATTGCAATTTCGAAGCAATTCAAAGCAAAAAGGATTACCTCAATTTGCTTGTTTGCAGCGGCCAAATGCAAAATGGTATTACCCTCATCATCTTGAGCATTCACCAAATCCCCATCTGTCACCATCTCCACTAGGACTTTCAGAGTCTCCAAACGATTATGCTTCACTCCCAGATGGAGAGCCGTTTCGCCGTGGCTCAGCCTATGCTTGGCCACCTCCGGTCACACCTTGACCAGCTCTATCACGATGTTAATTCAGCCCTTCATCATGGCCAGATGAAGCGCAGTCCTTCCATCTTTGGCATGGACAAGGCATGCAAGGGGGTTCGATTGTAACAATTCCCTCACTATTTCTACGATCCGTTCGTAGACACCAAGTGAAGAGGTGTACGTCCCTGCAAAAAAAAGGTACTTAGCTAGGAGCATTCTTATTGAGGGAGACGTTCACATTATATATTATATATTGTATTATATATTTTATATATATGTCAGACCGAGCTACTCAAATTCACTGTTGTCTGTAAGATCTTTCAGGCTAAATTAACTTGGAAATCTATGACTTGATTTCTATCTGAATTTTGTTAATTTCCGTCATATATGATGGGTTTGATTTCTCACATATCATGGAAACAGGAAAACAAAATGCGATAGTACATGTACAAAGTCTTATTTGACAAGCAAGATTGTCTGATCTATGTAGAGATATTCCATCGAACTATAGTCAATAAATTATGTTGCACATGGCTAAAAGCCTAAAGCTTGCAAAAACCGAATCAAAACAGTTGCCGTTCCATCGATTATCTGGTTCGCGAGTGTCGCGACCTCCCCGAAGCGGGTTTGGACCACCTAAGGTTTCGGCTAATGGATTGCTAAGCCTAGACTTAGCTCGAGCTCTCCCAAGCCCATACCAATTCGCGACTTAGGGTTTATGTTTTTAATATGCAAATGATTTTTATCATGGAGTCGCCACTAATCTATTTTTGGTGGGTTGATTAGAAACCCAAGTAAAGTAATGGGAGAATTACTTCACTCCTACGAACCAGAGATTAAATGAGTTCGGGGACTTGGTTACACTAGATTTCTCTAATGCCCTTTCGGTACCATTCTTTTATTTCCAAAAATGTTTTTTGCAGGCAGCTTGAATTGATTTTAATCTATCTTCCTAGCATGCGAGGTGATCATGCGGGTGCGCAAACCACCAATTTAACACCCAAGAAAGCCATGAATAAATTGCATGACCTACCTCGTAGCAACGAAAGCATCTGCATTGTTAAATCAGAATCCTCATCAACAGACCTAGATGTGATTTCTAATTAACATGCAATTTCCCATTTTTTTGGTTTTCACTTATTAATATGCAATGCATGCTACTAATCTAGCATGGAATGGCATGATAATGTGTTCTAAATGACATGAGTAAAATATTTTTTGTGTTTTCTTAATTAACATACAATAATCAAATATGCAAATCAAAATGACCTAATTATAATGACGGAATTTTTTTAATGAAACTAATTCTACATGACGTACATTTTATGAACCTAATCTCACCTGACGTGCACGTGATATTTCTATTCCTAAAAATGCAATTTATCCTAAAAATTGAAACTAGTTTATCTAAAGACCATTTTTTTTTGTATTTTTCATGATATTCGAAATTAAGACAAATGCAAAAATTACCTAGCTAAATTAAAATTCCCTCCAATTTAAACTTAGGATTAAGTCATGCTAAATCCTAATTTAAACTAAGACGTTATTTTAATCTAGCAATTTCTAACCTAAGATGCAAATTGATCTAAACTTAAAATGAGACATGCAATTCTATTCTAAAATGCATGATGATTTTTGTTTGTTTTTTTTTATATATAAAAAATTCGAAATTTTAAAATTTGCACACAATTAAACATGCAACCTAAAAAACTAGCATCCTAGATTAATTAATTTTTTTGGGATTTTTTTGTTATAGAAATTTGAAGTAAAAGTCTAATTCTAGATTGACACGTGCAATTCTAAAAAACCTAATATCCTAAATGCATTTTTTTGGATTTTTTTTTTTAACAAACGAAATAACTAAATACGCTAGCCCTAACCATAATCTAACTTGCATTTGTTATATGCAAAAACAAAAGTTAATTCAAATAACCCGATATCCAATCCAATCAAGATAAGATTAATACCCAAAATTGACGAACCATATCTCGCGCATGAGATCGGGTTGGTCAATTTTAAATTAAATCGCGAATCGAATCTCGAGCATGAGATTCGATTGTCAATTTTGTGAGAGATTGTGAGTCGGATTTCGGCGCGAAAATCGAACTCCTAATCCTAATTTGAGGGGTTATTTTACATTGGAACTTCAATCATGCATTAATGAATAATCAAGCTAAAAAAAAACTATATAAAAACAAACTATAAACTATATAAAAATAAAGAGAAGATAATAATAATAATAATTAAAAACAACTACCTAATGTTCCCCTTTTGTTTTTTTTTTTTTTTTTTTGTTTTCTCTTCCCACGCACGGTTTGCTCGTGGGTTTTGGTGGGGAAGCGGTCGTCGATCCCGAGGGGCAGCTCCGGCGTTCGGGACTCCGGCGAGGACCGGTGGCGAGGTGGAGCACGGCGCCGGGCGTTGCGGACGCGGGCCGGCGAGCGGCCAAGGCGAGGCGGTAGCTTGCAGGGTACCGGGTCGTCGCGGGTCGAGCGGGCTGAGCGGGAGGTGCGGCGGGTCGACGGTGGTGCTAGCGCCGCGGGCTACTCGCAAGGGGACAGCGGTTCGGGAGCGCGGGTGGGTGGCGACGAGGAGGAGGCACGGAGCGAGCCGGAGGCACGCGAGTGCGGCGTCATCGCAACTTCGGGGCGGAGCAGCGGCGTCCGGAGACGGTGGCAGGGCGTCGCGGCGGAGGGGCAGATCCGGCTCGGGTGGAGCCGAGGCAGCGGTGTCGACGCTCGGGGCTCAGGCGGAGTTGGGTGATGCTGCGTCCGGCGAGCAGGGGCGAGCGTTCGGGTGCAGAGCTGGCGAGGAAGGCCCGAGATCTGCTGTCGTCGGGGTCGCGAGGGGCAGCGCGAGCTCCTGTGGATCGGGAAGAGGAGCAGATCCGGCTCGGGTGACCGCAGAGGCGCGGCGGAGCTGAGTGTAGAGGCGAGGCGGTGGTGGCGTTCGGATCTCGCGAGTTGCAGTGGTGGCGGGTGAGGAGCGGCTGGATCTTGGGCGGAAGGAGGAGCGCGGCCCACGAGCGGTGGTCGGTTGCGAGGGCGTCGGGGAATGGCGATGGGTCGCGACTTCACGGGGCAAGGCAGCGGGACGTCGGGTTGTTCGGCCGCGGTGCTCCGGCGAGTGCGGTGGAAGTGGCTCGGGTGGTCGCTCGGGTGAGGAGGTGCAGCGACCGTCTTCGAGCTAGAGCAAAAACTCGAACGAGCCGGGCGGAGAGATCACGGATCGAGTGGGGGCAGCGGCAGCATTACTGGGACCTCGCGGGTTGCTGGGCGTCGGTGAGGCTCGGGGGGTTGCAGCCGTGACGGCGTGAGTTCGCGGGCGATGGAAGCGCGGCGCGGAGGCTAGGGCAGCATGAGTCAACAACAGAAGAAGAACTCGCGAAGAAGAAGATCCACAGTGTTTTCTTTCTTCCCCTTTTTGTTCTGCCGCACACACCCTTTTCTGACTTCACTTTTTCTTTTTTCTCTGCAGGTTCTCTCTTTTTTAATAGCTCTCACCAACCACTCCAGTCAATTTTTTCTCCTCCCTTTGCGTGGCCTCCCCCCTTGCGTATTTATAGGGTTCTTGGAGTCCGACCAACTTTAGTGTGAATAGGAGGCGGCCGTCGTTTTTTCCTTGCTGTTCACGTCCGGATTTTTTTTAATAAGGAGGCCACCGTTTGACACTCATTAATTTGGCCACAAGTATTGACTTTTCTTTGCTTGTTACTTGCTTCTTTCTTGATTTGCTCTCCAGGAGGGAGAGAATTCTCACTATAAAATATTATAAAATGGTGAGCCCATGCTCTTGCAGACTTTCTCCAGGATCCTTGCGTGCGCAGTGGAGGATTTTTCTTTGCTTTCTTCACGCATGCGGCTAGAATTTTTTACGTCTGCCGAAATTTGTCCACGCATGGTGCATGCATTAATGAGGAAGAGACAATGGACGTTAAGAACTCTTCTTTCTTTTTTTTTCATTGGGTACTTTCAAATCAGCAAGAGAGAGACCACCTTTTGTGCACGTAATTGACCGCGAGCTGCCGTGTTTGGTTGCGTTTTGGTACCGATGCAAATGCGACTACATGAGATGTAATTTTAATATTTTTTCTTAGGGGTTAAAGATTAATCCCTAAATTTTTATGCAATTAATTACTAAATGATTAGTCAAAATTTAGGTGTCAACAGCTGCCCCTCTTTGAAGGTGAGCTCGCAGAGGTTGCATTCAAAGACAATATGATACCTAAATTTTGACCATGCACATGCAATGGATGATATTTTGGCAGGCCATTTTTTTTTTTTTTTTTTTTTTGAAATGCAATTTATATGATGCATGGAAATGCTAATGCCAGTGATAAAAGGAACTTACCTGGAATAACTTGCCTTTGAGGAGGGTAGAGTAACTCGAGATGGTGTTACATGTCCAGGACTCGTACCATTCTACGGTCGCCTAGAATAGTAACATGACTTCACAAAGAAACTGCTTTCCAAGGACCCGTACCATTCTACGGCCGCCCGCATGGCATTGCTTGGTTGTGTCTAGGACTCGTACCATTCTACGGTCGCCTAAAAGAGAAAAATTTTGAGACATCTTGATCCAGACTGAGATGTCAAGAAATTGGGGACTTAACCAATAAACACTCAATGTTAGGTGAGATGAATATTGGATTAAGAGGATTCGAAATACCTAGATCCAGACTAAAGTATAACGAGAAAGATCATAAAGCATTCATATCCAGAATGAAATGCTTAACGAAGATTTTTGAGACATCCAGATCAGACGAGATGTCAAAAAATTTGGGACTTAATCAATAAACACTCAATGTTAGGTGAGATGAATATTGGATTAAGATGATTCGAAATACCTAGATTCAGACTAAGGTATAACGAAAGATATCGAAAAACATTCACATTCGAGTGAAATGTTTAACGAAGAGTTTTGAGACATCCAGATCAGACCGAGATGTCAAGAATTTTGGGAACTTAACCAATAGACACTCAATGTTAGGTGAGATGAATATTGGATTAAGATGATTCAAAATACCTAGATCCAGACTAAGGTATAACGAAAAGATCGAAAAACATTCACATCCAGTGAAATGTTTAACGAAGAGTTTTGAGACATCCAGATCCAGGCGAGATGTCAAGAATTTTGGGGCTTAACCAATAAACACTCAATGTTAGGTGAGATGAATATTGGATTAAGAGGATTCGAAATACCTAGATCAGTCGAGGTATAACGAAAAGATCGAAAAACATTCACATCCGAGTGAAATGTTCAACGAAAAGTTTTGAGACATCCAGATCCAAACTGAGATGTCAAGAATTTTGGGACTTAACCAATAAACACTCAATGTTAGGTGAGATGAATATTGAATTAAGAAGATTCGAAATACCTAGATCCGGACTAAGGTATAACGAAAAAGATCGAAAAAAACCTTCACATCCAGAGTGAAATGTTTAACAAAGAGTTTCGAGACATCCAGATCCAGACTGAGATGTCAAGAATTTGGGAACTTAACCAATAAACACTCAATGTTAGGTGAGATGAATATTGGATTAAAAGGATTCGAAATACTTAGATCCAGACTAAGGTATGACGAGAAAGATTGAAAAACATTCACATCCAGAGTAAAATACTTGACGAAGAGTTTCGAGACATCCAGATCCAGACTGAGATGTCAAGAATTTGGGAACTTAACCAATAAACACTCAATGTTAGGTGAGATGAATATTGGATTAAGAGGACTCGAAATACCTAGATCTAGACTAAGGTATGACGAGAAAGATTGAAAAGCATTCACATCCAGAGTGAAATGCTTAACGAAGAGTTTTGGAACTTAACCAATAAACACTCAATGTTAGGTGAGATGAATATTGGATTAAGATGATTCGAAATACCTAGATCCAGACTAAGGTATAACGAAAAAGATCGGAAAGCATTCACATCCTGAGTGAAATGCTTAACGAAGAGTTTTGAGGCATATATCAATAATTTGGGAATACCTAGGACAAACCTGGGATATTCGTGAGGGTCACTTACCTCTTGGTAAACAGAAATTTTGGAACATCGAGGATGTACTTCAAATATTCATGGAGGTTTCTCACCTCGAGGCTTTTGAAAGGCAACATAAATGTCAGGAGCTCTTGGGTCTTCAAGGAAACATTACCTGTCAGACATGATTAGAGCAAAAGTACATGCATTTGCCAAAGAAGTAAGCAATTCAGCACACTCCTAAATCCACTGAAGTTTTTATCCATTCAATCAAGATTTATGCATGATGGTTTTACCAAATTTGCACCACCGAACTTCCACTGGGGAGAATCATCGTTTATGACAATTTTCACTCATGACATGGATTTTCAAGAATACCAAATGAGAGACTTTCAGTTAGAAATGACTTTCACTCACTCTCATTAAGAAGGCTATTTTGTCCCGACCATTAATGTCGGATCACAGGAATCACTCAATCTTACTTTCATCATGTCAATAAGGGTTCAAGTATTCTCGCAAGCGGTACGACCTTGTCAATCTGAGAGGTCTTTATCAGGACTGTAATGTAGGCTCGGTCAATGGCTCAACAAAGAGGGACTCTTCGAGTCCAGGCTAATGAAAGAATAATACTTCGCAATCGCCTCCGGGTTTAGAAGTCAAGGAACCTGCGAAATGAGATAGAAATGGTCTTGCTCGCACTTCTTCAAGTGATGCTTTTAAGCATATGAATTCCTACGTTAATTTCGGTGCCTTAATCTGAAGAGACTTTGTAAGGGACGTAGCGTAGGTTAAGTTCATGGGTTGAGAAGTGAATGGATCATTAGGCTCAAAATGTGTATAAGGGGATGAGAATTGGTGATCATCTTGGCATTGTCACCAGTCTTCTTCTTCATCATTGGGATTTCCCTCATAGGTACTATAAAAACTTGGCATTTGAGTTCTTTGAGTACCACTCCATTGGGAACACACCATTTTACAATTGATAGTCATTTTTCTTGACTCTTTCTTTCATTTTCTATGGGCATTGGCCTTGCTTTTACCAGGCACACTGCTTTTTCATGCCCCTTTTGTTTTTTTTTTTTTTAAATAACCACGTAATGCTTTAACATTTGGGTTCTTGAGGAGTTTTCATTTTTTGTCAGCACTCGGGATTTTGCTGCTTGAACATTTGCCTTTTTCCTTGCCCCGGTGTGGGGGATGATCACCAATTGGGTTTAAATGAAACGAATTTACAGGCTCAAGGGGCTACGCAATGGATAAAGTGTGTAGGATAGAGAAAGAACTGCTCTTCATCATCCTAAGGCACTTGAATTATCGTATGAATTCAATGTAATAGCAATACCTAAAGATTGATGCAAGTGAGAGCAAGAATATTCCTATCAAATTCCTCACCTCATGATGTCGTCTTACCTCCAGCTTGCCCCAATGTGGGGTGGTTCTTGACAGGGGTAATTTTAAAAATTATTCACGTGTGTGGGCTCAAAAGGGTTTAAACAATGGATGATCACATAGTGTTTGGGATAGGGAATGAACCGCCTCTCATCATTTTGATCATTGTACCTTTCGCGAGAAAACTCTTTACCTTAGAAACATGGAATTTCCTACACTCGTCTCACCAGTATATGAGCAAGGGATTTGTGTATAGGATAAGACTTGCCTTTCATCATCCTGACATGTCTCATTTAGCATGTTCAATTCATTCCACATCATTCATTAACTTGATCGATGGTGACGATCCTCAGTGAAATTGGTAACTATCATGCAAAATTCTCCTTTGAAATGTCACAATGAACTCATCAGCTTTGAACACAAAGAGTTTGCAGCTCAAAAAGAAAGAAAAGGGTTGGTAAAAAAAATTATTTTTTTTTTTGTTTTTTTGTTTTTGTTTTTTTGTTTTTTTGTTTTTTGGCAAACTTTTGCCATTTCCAGGGATCGAACCCTGGTCGCTCTCGGACCTTTTCATTCCCCGTGCCACCAGGCCGAGGCGCTGGTGGTGTCTTCAGGGCATTTCCTTTTTTATTTAATTGAACTGACACTGGGTCAACAGCGGATGTAATTCAATCTCCCTAGGAGACTCCGGACCTCCTTCACTGTCGACGGAGGTTGCAATTCACATATTGCCTTGGCTTTAGATGGATCAATCTCGATCCCTTTACTACTCACCATAAACCCAAGTAATTTTCCTGATGCTGCCCCGAACACGCACTTGGCGAAGTTTGAATTCACGGAGCCGATCAAATAACTTTTTGAGGGTTTCAACATGACTTTTCCCAGGCCGGGTTTTTGCAATCATATCGTCAACATATACCTCGATTTCTTCATGCATCATGTCATGGAACAATGTAACCATGGCTCGTTGGTAAGTTGCCCCTGCATTTTTGAGTCCGAAGGGCATGACCTTATAATGAAAGGTTCCCCACGGGGTGATAAATGCCGTCTTCTCTTTGTCTTCATCCTTCATTCTTATCTGGTTGTAGCCAGAAAAACCATCCATGAAAGAGAATAATTCAAATCCGGCAGTACTATCCACGAGAACATCGATATGTGGCAATGGGAAGTCGTCCTTTGGGCTGGCCTTGTTCAAATCTCGGTAATCAACACACACTCGGACTCGACCGTCTTTCTTAATGACCGGTACTATGTTGGCCACCCATTCAGGGTATTGTGAGACTTCGATGAATCCCACTTTGAGAAGTTTCATTACTTCCTCTTCTATCTTCTTCGAGAGCTCTGGTTTAGTCCTCCGAAGTTTCTACTTCTTGGGATGCATGTCTGGATTAATGGGCAGACAATGTTCCACAATTGATGGATCTAAACCTGGCATATCAGCGTATGTCCAAGCAAAGATATCCATATATTCTTTTAGCAAGCTGAGTCGGGTGCTCGGCCTCATCTTTGGGAAGATTTGCCCCAATCTTTATCTCTTTGGGCTCCTCGGCATCACTCAGATTGATAGTGACGGTTTGCTCAGAAGTGAGAACTTTGGGTTTTTCATGTTGCTCCCAACTTTGTTGTACTCTAATGGAGTCACCATTTGGATCATCAGGGTCATCACCGTCATCGCTCATGATATTGGATTGGACCATTTTCAACTCTTTGCCTATCATAAGGCTGCTCCTGAAACATAAAATGGATAGTTCAAAAAGACAAACAGGGTTAAAAGGCATGAATTTCTTTTCTATTTTTTCGAATTTTCCTTCCTTTTGAATTTTTTTTTGATTGATTTTTTCGAATTTTTATTTTATTTAAAGAATTTTGGCAAAATATTTTGGAAAAACTTTTTGACACGAGGAAGCATGATGAAGCCCAGGCCTCAGAATTCTCCTTGGATTTTTCTTTTCTTTCATCGGTTGGATATCATCAACGGGCTGGTTTGGTATGCCCCATCATGCCCTCAAAATAAAACTTGTAATCATAATTGATATTCATCAACCAAATTACATTTATTGGATTGAAAAGTACGGCAATCAAAGTGAAACGAAACCCTAACAGTCAAACCCTAGCAGACATCAACTCCTGACAAACGACATGCAGAATACGATAAGCAAACCCTAGAAAACAACACATCCTAAAAGAGATAGGATTCCCACGCAGGGGAGTGCAGAAAAGTAAACGTGTTACTCTTGCGGGCTAGCACCCGTTCCCTCCGATGGTTCTTCATCAATGGCACCTATGAGGAGATCATCGAATAGAGTCGTAATCCCTTCCATCCCATCATCTGGATCCTCTGTCTTTGTCGGGTCATCCATGCCACTCGATCCATCGAGCGCGATACCACGGGTGTTGATCATTCCTCCCTCATCATGCATCATTCTAGCGGGGCCCGGGAATGTCTCACGGATATCGAGGAGTAATGAGTTTCTCCTCTCTTGTTCATGTCCTCCACCTCTTCCATGGTACCCTAATCCGGTGGAACGAAACCTCCGAGGGGCTTCAATAGGATTCCGAATGCCCCTGTTCTTGTCTACCAAGTCCATGGCCAGGAATAAAGCCATTTCCAACCATCACTCTTGCTACCATAACTGCTGCATTTGACACATCAGGGATGGGTGCTCTTGATCCTCGAGATGCATGGATAGTGGATACAAGCTCAAATGATTGATAGCTCGACTCCTCCCTACGTTCCGGCTCGACATAGGGGATAGCCGTCTCATGATAGATCCGATGATCCTCCTCGCCATGAACAATGACTAGCTTTCCTTTGACAACAAATTTCACACTTTGGTGGAGACTTGATGGCACAGCTCCAGCAGTATGAATCCAAGGACGCCCTAATAGAAAATTGAATGCGGTAGGAATGTCCATCACCTGGAAAAGGACGTTGAACATCACCGGCCCTATTTGCAGATCAAGGTGGGTCTCCCCCTATCACCTCCTTTCTCGTACCATCAAAAGCTCGGACGGAGGTCTTTGCGGGACTTATTTTTGAAGGATCTATTTTCAGGCGGAGAAGAGTCGCCAATGGACAGATATTCAAGGCAGACCCATTATCAATGAGTACTCGAGCCACATGAGAAGCCTTGCACTTGACGAATATATATAATGCCTTAGTATGTCCCCTCCCCTCAAGAGGGAATTCTTCATCGAAAAGGCTATTAAATCCTTAAGAAGAATCGATCCTACGAATTCCTCCAACCTGTCTTCCTCGATCGTCTACGGTACGCGAACTTCGCTTAGAACCTTCATTAGAGACTTTTGATGTGTAGGAGATGTTTGCAAGAGTTCAAGTAAAGAGATGCGAGCAGGCAATTTCATGGCCCGGTCGACCACGTTATGCTCACTTGCTTTGATTATAGCCAGAAATTCCTTGGCCTCTTCGTCAGTAATTGGCTTTGCAGGTTGGGCATTAGCTTGAGCATAGGTCCGACCAGATCTTGTAATCAGGTCAACATCTAGCTCGTATGACCAAGGGACTGCTTTGTTATCCTTGTACTCATACAGCTGGGGCATCTCAATAATTATTTCATCATCAGTTGAAGGCACTTCCACTATCAATCCTTCATGGTCGGAGGCGTCCTCAAGTGGGGGCATGTCCTCGATCAATGGATCTGGTTTACTCTTTTCAGCACTTAACTTAGCAAATTCCTTCTCCCAATCAATGACGACTTCAGAGATAGTTGACACTATTCCAGCTTGGTCGCATATATGATCATGCCGGCCTTAACCATTTCTTGAACCCTTTTCTTCATGGTAGGTAAGGGAGGATTCTCATCGTCGGATAATAACCAACTCTAACTAATCCGCTATAGATATCTTTGACGAGACACCTTCAAGTTCATCTTTTTGCCGTATTGAACTCGAAGATTGCATTCACGTTTCCCTGATGTTCCGGCAACGGATTCTTCTTGACATTCGGTTGGGTGGTACGGAAAGAGAATGCCTTAGTATCCAACAAATTTTGGATCTTGTGTTTCAAAGTCAGACATTCATCAGTTGAATGGCCGACCTCTCCCATATGATACTCACATTTTTTGGAGGGGTCATAGTTGGAGAATTTTTCAGCATTAGGCCGCTTTGGTTCGTGAGAGATCAATCCCTTGTTTCGGAGTATCGGTAAGACCTGAGATAGGGGGCCAGGAAGAGGAGAGAATTGCCTTTTGGTGAATTGCCGCTGTGCAGGCACTCGGCTTCCATCTTGCTGATTCCCGGGGACACGAAGCATCGGAGGCTTACTAGGGGCTGGTTGCACATATGCAACATTGACTTCAGTGGTTGGTTCTTTATCTTTCTTCATGGTGAACCTTTTGCCCTGAAGAGTTGGTTCATTGAACCATCCATCCCTTAGGCCCATCTCGATCTGTTCACCCACTGGGATAAGCTGGTTGAAGTTCTCAACGTATGTGCTAGCCATCCGGTTACGGAACTCATATGGGAGAGTCTTGACGAACAACTTCATCAACTCCTTGTTTGTAGGCTCAGGAGTGATTTGAGCCGCCAAGTTTCGCCACCTTACAGCGTACTCCTTAAATGACTCGCTTTTCTTCTTCTCTATCCGCTCAAGATCCTCTCGGGAAGGTGCAATGTCCATGTTGAACTTATATTGCTTTAGGAAAGCGTCAGCCACTTCATTCCAGGTGTCGAGAAGGTTTATATTTTTCATTATGTACCAGTTGAGTGCGGGCCCAGTCAAGCTTGCATGAAACGATTGGATCATGAGAGGCTCATTCTTGACGTATTGGGCCATGCGTACGTGGTACATCTGCAAATGTGCTTTTGGGCAGGAAGTACCATCGTATTTCTCGAACTCCGGCATCTTAAACTTCTTTGGCACTTTGACTTTCTCATAAACTGACAAGTCGAACGGGAGTGAATTCTGCGATTCTTGCAATTGTTTCAGTTTCTCTTCAAGTTTGGCGAAGCGTTCATCTTGCTCCGCCTTAGGGACATTGTCGGGCTTAGCCTTTTCAGCTGTGACGAACAGTGGGTCATCCTCCAGTTCCGGCATGTCATCATCATCCATTTGGGCCTTGTTCGTCTGCTTTGGGACTACTATCTCGGGGATAGCGGGTGCAAGAGTCTGATGCACTTGGAGGGATTGCATTTGATCTGTCATCAGTTGCATAGAGGTGAGCAACTGCTGGAGTTGATTTTCCACAGCGGTCATACGATCACGCATTTCGATTTGGTCGGCCATGTTTGCTCTTGATCGTGTAATGATGGGCGAACGTGGAGGATCCGTTATCACCTAATTTGAAGAAACGGACAAAAATAAGTATCTCATATGAAATACACCGGTCCATGGCAATGGTCTAAAACTTTTATTCATTAATGGAGTTTTTGACAATCCTAACAAAATAGAAGCAAGATTGATTCAAGCACTTCATTAATGAAATAGAAGCTTAAAATGCCCTAAACAAACGAACTAGGAAAGTAAATGACTCAACTTCCTAAACATTAATCTAGAAATGAAACAACAAGATTGACTCAAACACTTCATCTAGCTTGATCAATATACACTCGGGACACCACTCGGCGCAATCGCTTATTCTCCTCTTGAGCTTTTTCAGCAACCCTTTTGAGGCGTTTATTCTCAGCACGGTTGGTGATCTTTAGCGGCACCTTTGGTATCTTTGGAAGTAACTCCTCTGGAATCTTGTGTTGTTGGATGTACTTAATTGAGGCATAGTACTTCATTTCTTTGCCCTTGAGCTCCTCCTCAGGCCACTTGAGTTTTTGTGGCCGGCACATATCCCACATTGATTTAATTGTGAGAATGGAGTCTTCATGGTCTTGGTCTCCATCAACGAAGTTGGCTTGGAGTGGATCTGCTTGCAATGCTGGGGGAAGCTCTTGCACAACTTGATACTGACGGGTCACTCTAGTTGGATAGTATTCCGTTGCTCCGTGAATCCCGGTAGAGGGATTGGGCCAACACCTCCACATGAAAGTCTTGCCACATGAACTTGGAACCACTTAGCATGCCATAGGAAACCCTTGGAAGTCGGTTTTTTCATGAAAGCTAGCCATCTAGAATAATGGTAATCCGGTGCATGTTTTTGTTTGTTCTCAAATCTCATAATAGGGTGATTAGAGTTATTAACATCAAGTATAGTCATTGAACCACCAAACCCTTTTATATGAGAAAGAAACCAAATTTGTAAAAGCTCAGGAGAGGAATGGAAGGTCTTATCACCGCTTCCTTTAAATCGAGTGAGGGAAAGAAAGGTTTCGGCCAAAATAGTGTTTACGAAATTTTTTCCTCCCAACACTTGTTCAACTAAGTGAGCCATCAAAGGGTTAATAGCATTCTTGCAATGAGGAAAAAGTATAAACCCAAAGAAAGCTAAAAGGAAAACCCTTCTCATTTGAAATGAATTGCCGTTTTCAAAACATTCTTTTAGAAAAGATAAATGACATGTATTGCGGTGAGCTTTTAAAACCTTTCTTACATTATCCTCCTTAATTCTCAGAAAATCGGATAAGGCCACAACGGGGTCTATTCCAATAGGTGGACTAATTAATTCAGCTTTCAAAGATTTTCCTATGGCAATGCTATACTCTTCCAAGGTGGGCGTGAGTTCATGCTTACCGCCGAAGATGAAAGTAGAAGTCTCGGGGCACCAACAATGAGCAAGTGCTTGGATGAGGCCGCCATGGATGTTGATACGCAGCAATGGAAGTAGTCGACTAATGTGTGACTCTACAAATTGACGGCCAGTTTGGTCTAACTTGTCCCACCATGCGCTAAGCTCTTCCTTTGGAGGGAGAATAATTCGAATGTCCGGTATTCCCATTGTATATTGATCAAGACTCAGGACAATCCTAATGCCATGGACCGACAAAATGATATAATAAAGTAAGTAGATTGCAAGAGTGCGAATTTAGAAGACTTACTTTACCAATAAACAAAGGGCAATCACATAGACATGCGCATGGTAAGTGGCTCGATTTCTAGTCTATCAGGCTTAACAAAGTGAAGCCACAAGAATGATCAGACTAGCCGCGGGCGTGCGAACTAAGTCGGGTCCTCATGACTTCGGCTTGGTCAAAGAGCCGACCTGGGTTGCGGGCATGCGAACCGAGGTGGGTACTCTTGACACCAGAAAAGAAACTTCGGGATTGAGATGGGCGACTCGTACCGTGGGCATGCGGTCGAAGTGGTATCCATCTCAATACCATCCTAGATGATCCTATGCGGCCCAGGTCCCGCGGCGGGTTGTGTGTGCAAAAGTGTAGTGCTAGATGCAAGGCATGTACGACAATTTATATCAAGCAACACTTCACAAGTGAAAGTAAACCATACATTCCTACACCTCCCTGCAAAACAAATGTCAGCAAACACTTCCCCTTATACCTCCCATCCTGCAAGAACATTTAACACCTTAAATGTTAGGGACGTACCTGGGATCCTTGCTGCCAAACAAAAACATTTTTCAAAAGAAAAGAAAAATTGGCCTAAGTCCACTAAGAGTTTTAACTCAAGTCCCCAGCGGAGTCGCCAAGCTGTCGCGACCTCCCCGAAGCGGGTTTGGACCACCTAAGGGTTCGGCTAATGGATTGCTAAGCCTAGACTTAGCTCGAGCTCTCCCAAGCCCATACCAATTCGCGACTTAGGGTTTATGTTTTTAATATGCAAATGATTTTTATCATGGAGTCGCCACTAATCTATTTTTGGTGGGTTGATTAGAAACCCAAGTAAAGTAATGGGAGAATTACTTCACTCCTACGAACCAGAGATTAAATGAGTTCGGGGACTTGGTTACACTAGATTTCTCTAATGCCCTTTCGGTACCATTCTTTTATTTCCAAAAATGTTTTTTGCAGGCAGCTTGAATTGATTTTAATCTATCTTCCTAGCATGCGAGGTGATCATGCGGGTGCGCAAACCACCAATTTAACACCCAAGAAAGCCATGAATAAATTGCAGGACCTACCTCGTAGCAACGAAAGCATCTGCATTGTTAAATCAGAATCCTCATCAACAGACCTAGATGTGATTTCTAATTAACATGCAATTTCCCATTTTTTTGGTTTTCACTTATTAATATGCAATGCATGCTACTAATCTAGCATGGAATGGCATGATAATGTGTTCTAAATGACATGAGTAAAATATTTTTTGTGTTTTCTTAATTAACATACAATAATCAAATATGCAAATCAAAATGACCTAATTATAATGACGGAAATTTTTTTAATGAAACTAATTCTACATGACGTACATTTTATGAACCTAATCTCACCGACGTGCACGTGATATTTCTATTCCTAAAAATGCAATTTATCCTAAAAATTGAAACTAGTTTATCTAAAGACCATTTTTTTTTGTATTTTTCATGATATTCGAAATTAAGACAAATGCAAAAATTACCTAGCTAAATTAAAATTCCTCCAATTTAAACTTAGGATTAAGTCATGCTAAATCCTAATTTAAACTAAGACGTTATTTTAATCTAGCAATTTCTAACCTAAGATGCAAATTGATCTAAACTTAAAATGAGACATGCAATTCTATTCTAAAATGCATGATGATTTTTGTTTGTTTTTTTTTTATATAAAAAATTCGAAATTTTAAAATTTGCACACAATTAAACATGCAACCTAAAAAACTAGCATCCTAGATTAATTAATTTTTTTGGGATTTTTTTGTTATAAAAATTTGAAGTAAAAGTCTAATTCTAGATTGACACGTGCAATTCTAAAAAAACTAATATCCTAAATGCATTTTTTTGGATTTTTTTTAACAAACGAAATAACTAAATACGCTAGCCCTAACCATAATCTAACTTGCATTTGTTATATGCAAAAACAAAAGTTAATTCAAATAACCCGATATCCAATCCAATCAAGATAAGATTAATACCCAAAATTGACGAACCATATCTCGCGCATGAGATCGGGTTGGTCAATTTTAAATTAAATCGCGAATCGAATCTCGAGCATGAGATTCGATTGTCAATTTTTGTGAGAGATTGTGAGTCGGATTTCGGGCGCGAAAATCGAACTCCTAATCCCTAATTTGAGGGGTTATTTTACATTGGAACTTCAATCATGCATTAATGAATAATCAAGCTAAAAAAAAACTATATAAAAACAAACTATAAACTATATAAAAATAAAGAGAAGATAATAATAATAATAATTAAAAACAACTACCTAATGTTCCCCTTTTTTTTTTTTTTTTTTTTTTTTTTTGTTTTCTCTTCCCACGCACGGTTTGCTCGTGGGTTTTTGGTGGGGAAGCCGGTCGTCGTCCGAGGGGGCTCCGGCGTTCGGGACTCCGGCGAGGACCGGTGGCGAGTGGAGCACGGGCGCCGGGCGTTGCGGACGCGGGGCGGCGAGCGGCCAAGGCGAGGCGGTAGCAGCCGCAGGGGTACCTGGTCGTCGCGGGTCGAGCGGGCTGAGAGGGAGGTGCGGCGGGTCGACGGTGGTGCTAGCGCCGCGGGCTACTCGCAAGGGGACAGCAGTTCGGAGCTGCAGGGTGGGTGGCGACGAGGAGGAGGCACGGGAGCGAGCTGGAGGCACGCGAGTGCGGCGTCGCCGCAACCCGGGGCGCGGAGCAGCGGCGCGGCGTCCGGAGACGGTGGCGGGCGTCGCGGCGGAGGGGCAGATCCGGCTCGGGTGGAGCCGAGGCAGCGGTGTCGACGCTCGGGGCTCGGCGGAGTTGGGTGATGCTGCGTCCGGCGAGCGGGGCGAGCGTTCGGGTGCGAGCCGGCGAGGAAGGCCCGAGATCTGCTGTCGTCGGGGTCGCGAGGGCAGCGCGAGCTCGTGGATCGGGAAGAGGAGCAGATCCGGCTCGGGTGACCGCAGGGCGCGGCGGAGCGAGTGTAGAGGCGGCGGTGGTGGCGTTCGGATCTCGCGAGTTGCGGTGGCGGCGGGTGAGGAGCGGCTGGATCTTGGGCGGAAGGAGGAGCGCGGGCCCACGAGCGGTGGTCGGTTGCAGTAGGCGTCGGGGAATGGCGATGGGTCGCGACTTCACGGGGGCAAGGCGGGCTGGGACGTCGGGTTGTTCGCTGCTGGTGCTCCGGCGAGTGCGTGGAAGTGGCTCGGGTGGTCGCTCGGGTGAGGAGGTGCAGCGACCGTCTTCGAGCTAGAGCAAAAACTCGGAACGAGCCGGCGGAGCAGATCACGGACTGAGTCGGCGGCAAGATTATCGGGACCTCGCGGGTTTTTGGGCGTCGGTGAGGCTCGGGGTTGCAGCCGTGACGGCGTGAGTTCGCGGGCGATGGAAGCGCGGCGCGGAGGCTAGGGCAGCATGAGTCAACAACAGAAGAAGAACTCGCGAAGAAGAAGATCCACAGTGTTTTCTTTCTTCCCCTTTTTGTTCTGCCGCACACACCCTTTTCTGACTTCACTTTTTCTTTTTCTCTCTCGCAGTTCTCTCTTTTTTAATAGCTCTCACCAACCACTCCAGTCAATTTTTTCTCCTCCTTTGCGTGGCCTCCCCTGCGTATTTATAGGGTTCTTGGAGTCCGACCAACTTTAGTGTGAATAGGAGGCGGCCGTCGTTTTTTCCTTGCCTGTTCACGTCCGGATTTTTTTTTAATAAGGAGGCCACCGTTTGACACTCATTAATTTGGCCACAAGTATTGACTTTTCTTTGCTTGTTACTTGCTTCTTTCTTGATTTGCTCTAGGAGGGAGAGAATTCTCACTATAAAATATTATAAAATGGTGAGCCCATGCTCTTGCAGACTTTCTCGGGATCCTTGCGTGCGCAGTGGAGGATTTTTCTTTGCTTTCTTCACGCATGCGGCTAGAATTTTTTACGTCCGCCGAAATTTGTCCACGCATGGTGCATGCATTAATGAGGAAGAGACAATGGACGTGAAGAACTCTTCTTTCTTTTTTTTCATTGGGTACTTTCAAATCAGCAAGAGAGAGACCACCTTTTGTGCACGTAATTGACCGCGAGCTGCCGTGTTTGGTTGCGTTTTGGTACCGATGCAAATGCGACTACATGAGATGTAATTTTAATATTTTTTCTTAGGGGTTAAAGATTAATCCCTAAATTTTTATGCAATTAATTACTAAATGATTAGTCAAAATTTAGGTGTCAACAGCTGCCCCTCTTTGAAGGTGAGCTCGCAGAGGTTGCATTCAAAGACAATATGATACCTAAATTTTGACCATGCACATGCAATGGATGATATTTTGGCAGGCCATTTTTTTTTTTTTTTTTTTTTTTTTTTTTTTTTTGAAATGCAATTTATATGATGCATGGAAATGCTAATGCCAGTGATAAAAGGAACTTACCTGGAATAACTTGCCTTCGAGGAGGGTAGAGTAACTCGAGATGGTGTTACATGTCCAGGACTCGTACCATTCTACGGTCGCCTAGAATAGTAACATGACTTCACAAAGAAACTGCTTTCCAAGGACCCGTACCATTCTACGGTCGCCCAGTATGGCATTGCTTGGTTGTGTCTAGGACTCGTACCATTCTACGGTCGCCTAAAAGAGAAAAATTTTGAGACATCCAGATCCAGCCTAAGATGTCAAGAATTTGGGAACTTAACCAATAGACACTCAATGTTAGGTGAGATGAATATTGGATTAAGAGGATTCGAAATACCTAGATCCATACTAAGGTATAACGAGAAAGATCATAAAGCATTCATATCCAGAATGAAATGCTTGACGAACAGTTTTGGGACATCCAGATCCAGACTGAGATGTCAAAAAATTTGGGACTTAATCAATAAACACTCAATGTTAGGTGAGATGAATATTGGATTAAGATGATTCGAAATACCTAGATTCAGACTAAGGTATAACGAAAGATATCGAAAAACATTCACATTCAGAGTGAAATGTTTAACGAAGAGTTTTGAGACATCCAGATCCAGACTGAGATGTCAAGAATTTTGGGAACTTAACCAATAGACACTCAATGTTAGGTGAGATGAATATTGGATTAAGATGATTCAAAATACCTAGATCCAGACTAAGGTATAACGAAAAAGATCGAAAAACATTCACATCCAGAGTGAAATGTTTAACGAAGAGTTTTGAGACATCCAGATCCAGACTGAGATGTCAAGAATTTTGGGACTTAACCAATAAACACTCAATGTTAGGTGAGATGAATATTGGATTAAGAGGATTCGAAATACCTAGATCCAGACTGAGGTATAACGAAAAAGATCGAAAAACATTCACATCCAGAGTGAAATGTTCAACGAAAAGTTTTGAGACATCCAGATCCAAACTGAGATGTCAAGAATTTTGGGACTTAACCAATAAACACTCAATGTTAGGTGAGATGAATATTGAATTAAGAAGATTCGAAATACCTAGATCCAGACTAAGGTATAACGAAAAAGATCGAAAAAAACCTTCACATCCAGAGTGAAATGTTTAACAAAGAGTTTCGAGACATCCAGATCCAGACTGAGATGTCAAGAATTTGGGAACTTAACCAATAAACACTCAATGTTAGGTGAGATGAATATTGGATTAAGAGGATTCGAAATACCTAGATCCAGACTAAGGTATAACGAAAAAGATCGCAAAACATTCACATCCAGAGTGAAATGTTTAACGAAGAGTTTCGAGACATCCAGATCCAGACTGAGATGTCAAGAATTTGGGAACTTAACCAATAAACACTCAATGTTAGGTGAGATGAATATTGGATTAAGAGGACTCGAAATACCTAGATCTAGACTAAGGTATGACGAGAAAGATTGAAAAGCATTCACATCGAGTGAAATGTTTGCGAAGAGTTTTGAGACATTAACGAAGAGTTTTGGAACTTAACCAATAAACACTCAATGTTAGGTGAGATGAATATTGGATTAAGATGATTCGAAATGCCTAGATCCAGACTAAGGTATAACGAAAAAGATTGGAAAGCATTCATATCCAGAATGAAATGCTTAACGAAGAGTTTTGAGGCATATATCAAGAATTTGGGAATACCTAGGACAAAACTGGGATATTCGTGAGGGTCACTTACCTCTTGGTAAACAAAAATTTTGGAACATCGAGGATGTACTTCAAATATTCATGGAGGTTTCTCACCTCGAGGCTTCTGAAAGGCAACATAAATGTCAGGAGCTCTTGGGTCTTCAAGGAAACATTACCGTCGGACATGATTAGAGCAAAAGTACATGCATTTGCCAAAGAAGTAAGCAATTCAGCACACTCCTAAATCCACTGAAGTTTTTATCCATTCAATCAAGATTTATGCATGATGGTTTTACCAAATTTGCACCACCGAACTTCCACTGGGGAGAATCATCGTTTATGACAATGACATGGATTTTCAAGAATACCAAATGAGAGACTTTCAGTTAGAAATGACTTTCACTCACTCTCATTAAGAAGGCTATTTTGTCCCGACCATTAATGTCGGATCACAGGAATCACTCAATCTTACTTTCATCATGTCAATAAGGGTTCGAGTATTCTCGCAAGCGGTACGACCTTGTCAATCTGAGAGGTCTTTATCAGGACTGTAATGTAGGCTCGGTCAATGGCTCAACAAAGAGGGACTCTTCGAGTCAAGGCTAATGAAAGAATAATACTTCGCAATCGCCTCTGGGTTTACAAGTCAAGGAACCTGCGAAATGAGATAGAAATGGTCTTGCTCGCACTTCTTCGAGCGATGCTTTTAAGCATATGAATTCCTACGTTAATTTCGGTGCCCTAATCTGAAGAGACTTTGTAAGGGACGTAACGTAGGTTAAGTTCATGGGTTGAGAAGTGAATGGATCATTAAGCTCAAAATGTGTATAGGGGGATGAGAATTGGTGATCATCTTGGCATTGTCACCGGTCTTCTTCTTCATCATTGGGATTTCCTCATAGGTACTATAAAAACTTGGCATTTGAGTTCTTTGAGTACCACTCCATTGGGAACACACCCTTTTACAATTGATAGTCATTTTTCTTGACTCTTTCTTTCATTTTCTATGGGCATTGGCCTTGCTTTTACCAGGCACACTGCTTTTTCATGCCCCCTCTCGTTTTGTAATGCTTTAACATTTGGGTTCTTGAGGAGTTTTCATTTTTTGTCAGCACTCGGGATTCTGTTGCTCAAACATTTGCCTTTTGCCTTGCCCCAGTGTGGGGGATGATCACCAATTGGGTTTAAATGAAACGAATTTACAGGCTCAAGGGGCTACGCAATGGATAAAGTGTGTAGGATAGAGAAAGAACTGCTCTTCATCATCCTAAGGCACTTGAATTATCGTATGAATTCAATGTAATAGCAATACCTGAAGATTGATGCAAGTGAGAGCAAGAATATTTCAATCAAATTCCTCACCTCATGATGTCGTCTTACCTCCAGCTTGCCCCAATGTGGGGTGGTTCTTGACAGGGGTAATTTTAAAAATTATTCACGTGTGTGGGCTCAAAAGGGTTTAAACAATGGATGATCACATAGTGTTTGGGATAGGGAATGAACCGCCTCTCATCATTTTGATCATTGTACCTTTCGCGAGAAAACTCTTTACCTTAGAAACATGGAATTTCCTACACTCGTCTCACCAGTATATGAGCAAGGGACTGTGTATAGGATAAGACTTGCCTTTCATCATCCTGACATGTCTCATTTAGCATGTTCAATTCATTCCACATCATTCATTAACTTGATCGATGGTGACGATCCTCAGTGAAATTGGTAACTATCATGCAAAATTCTCCTTTGAAATGTCACAATGAACTCATCAGCTTTGAACACAAAGAGTTTGCAGCTCAAAAAGAAAGAAAGGGTTGGTAAAAAAATTATTTTTTTTTTGTTTTTTTGTTTTTGTTTTTTTGTTTTTTTGTTTTTTGGCAAACTTTTGCCATTTCCAGGGATCGAACCCTGGTCGCTCTCGGACCTTTTCATTCCCCGTGCCACCAGGCCGAGGCGCGGTGGTGTCTTGGGCATTTCCTTTTTTATTTAATTGAACTGACACTGGGTCAACAGCGGATGTAATTCAATCTCCCTAGGAGACTCCGGACCTCCTTCACTGTCGACGGAGGTTGCAATTCACATATTGCCTTGGCTTTAGATGGATCAATCTCGATCCCTTTACTACTCACCATAAACCCAAGTAATTTTCCTGATGCTGCCCCGAACACGCACTTGGCGAAGTTTGAATTCACGGAGCCGATCAAATAACTTTTTGAGGGTTTCAACATGACTTTTCCCAGGCCGGGTTTTTGCAATCATATCGTCAACATATACCTCGATTTCTTCATGCATCATGTCATGGAACAATGTAACCATGGCTCGTTGGTAAGTTGCCCCTGCATTTTTGAGTCCGAAGGGCATGACCTTATAATGAAAGGTTCCCCACGGGGTGATAAATGCCGTCTTCTCTTTGTCTTCATCCTTCATTCTTATCTCGGTTGTAGCCAGAAAAACCATCCATGAAAGAGAATAATTCAAATCCGGCAAAGTACTATCCACGAGAACATCGATATGTGGTAATGGGAAGTCGTCCTTTGGGCTGGCCTTGTTCAAATCTCGGTAATCAACACACACTCGGACTCGACCGTCTTTCTTAATGACCGGTACTATGTTGGCCACCCATTCAGGGTATTGTGAGACTTCGATGAATCCCACTTTGAGAAGTTTCATTACTTCCTCTTCTATCTTCTTCGAGAGCTCTGGTTTAGTCCTCCGAAGTTTCTACTTCTTGGGATGCATGTCTGGATTAATGGGCAGACAATGTTCCACAATTGATGGATCTAAACCTGGCATATCAGCGTATGTCCAAGCAAAGATATCCATATATTCTTTTAGCAACTGAGTCAGGTGCTCGGCCTCATCTTTGGGAAGATTTGCCCCAATCTTTATCTCTTTGGGCTCCTCGGCATCACTCAGATTGATAGTGACGGTTTGCTCAGAAGTGAGAACTTTGGGTTTTTCATGTTGCTCCCAACTTTGTTGTACTCTAATGGAGTCACCATTTGGATCATCAGGGTCATCACCGTCATCGCTCATGACATTGGATTGGACCATTTTCACCTCTTTGCCTATCATAAGGCTGCTCCTGAAACATAAAATGGATAGTTCAAAAAGACAAACAGGGCTAAAAGGCATGAATTTCTTTTCTATTTTTTCGAATTTTCCTTCCTTTTGAAAACTTTTTTTTTGATTGATTTTTTTCGAATTTTTATTTTATTTAAAGAATTTTGGCAAAATATTTTGGAAAAACTTTTTGACACGAGGAAGCATGATGAAGCCCAGGCCTCAGAATTCTCCTTGGATTTTTCTTTTCTTTCATCGGTTGGATATCATCAACGGGCTGGTTTGGTATACCCCATCATGCCCTCAAAATAAAACTTGTAATCATAATTGATATTCATCAACCAAATTACATTTATTGGATTGAAAAGTACGGCAATCAAAGTGAAACGAAACCCTAACAGTCAAACCCTAGCAAACATCAACTCCTGACAAACGACATGCAGAATACGATAAGCAAACCCTAGAAAACAACACATCCTAAAAGAGATAGGATTCCCACGCAGGGGAGTGCAGAAAAGTAAACGTGTTACTCTTGTGGGCTAGCACCCTTTCCCTCCGATGGTTCTTCATCAATGGCACCTATGAGGAGATCATTGAATAGAGTCGTAATCCCTTCCATCCCATCATCTGGATCCTCTGTCTTTGTCGGGTCATCCATGCCACTCGATCCATCAGGCGCGATACCACGGGTGTTGATCATTCCTCCCTCATCATGCATCATTCTAGCAGGGCCCGGGAATGTCTCACGGATATCGAGGAGTAATGAGTTTCTCCTCTCTTGTTCATGTCCTCCACCTCTTCCATGGTACCCTAATCCGGTGGAACGAAACCTCCGAGGGGCTTCAATAGGATTCCGAATGCCCTGTTCTTGTCTACCAAGTCCATGGCCAGGAATAAAGCCATTTCCAACCATCACTCTTGCTACCATAACTGCTGCATTTGACACATCAGGGATGGGTGCTCTTGATCCTCGAGATGCATGGATAGTGGATACAAGCTCAAATGATTGATAGCTCGACTCCTCCCTACGTTCCGGCTCGACATAGGGGATAGCCGTCTCATGATAGATCCGATGATCCTCCTCGCCATGAACAATGACTAGCTTTCCTTTGACAACAAATTTCACACTTTGGTGGAGACTTGATGGCACAGCTCAAAAAGTATGAATCCAAGGACGCCTAATAGAAAATTGAATGCGGTAGGAATGTCCATCACCTGGAAAAGGACGTTGAACATCACCGGCCCTATTTGCAGATCAAGGTGGGTCTCCCCTATCACCTCCTTTCTCGTACCATCAAAAGCTCGGACGGAGGTCTTTGCAGGACTTATTTTTGAAGGATCTATTTTCAGGCGGAGAAGAGTCGCCAATGGACAGATATTCAAGGCAGACCCATTATCAATGAGTACTCGAGCCACATGAGAAGCCTTGCACTTGACGAATATATATAATGCCTTAGTATGTCCCCTCCCCTCAAGAGGGAATTCTTCATCAGAAAAGGCTATTAAATCCTTAAGAAGAATCGATCCTACGAATTCCTCCAACCTGTCTTCCTCGATCGTCTCTGGTACGCGAACTTCGCTTAGAACCTTCATTAGAGACTTTTGATGTGTAGGAGATGTTTGCAAGAGTTCAAGTAAAGAGATCTGAGCAGGCAATTTCCGCAACTGGTCGACCACGTTATGCTCACTTGCTTTGATTATAGCCAGAAATTCCTTGGCCTCTTCGTCAGTAATTGGCTTTGCAGGTTGGGCATTAGCTTGAGCATAGGTCCGACCAGATCTTGTAATCAGGTCAACATCTAGCTCGTATGACCAAGGGACTGCTTTGTTATCCTTGTACTCATACAGCTGGGGCATCTCAATAATTATTTCATCATCAGTTGAAGGCACTTCCACTATCAATCCTTCATGGTCGAGGCGTCCTCAAGTGGGGGCATGTCCTCGATCAATGGATCCGGTTTACTCTTTTCAGCACTTAACTTAGCAAATTCCTTCTCCCAATCAATGACGACTTCAGAGATAGTTGACACTATTCCAGCTTGGTCAGCATATATGATCATGCCAGCCTTAACCATTTCTTGAACCCTTTTCTTCATGGTAGGTAAGGGAGGATTCTCATCTGTCGGATAATAACCAACTCTAACTAATCCGCTATAGATATCTTTGACAGACACCTTCAAGTTCATCTTTTTGCCAGTATTGAACTCGAAGATTGCATTCACGTTTCCCTGATGTTCCGGCAACGGATTCTTCTTGACATTCGGTTGGGTGGTACGGAAAGAGAATGCCTTAGTATCCAACAAATTTTGGATCTTGTGTTTCAAAGTCAGACATTCATCAGTTGAATGGCCGACCTCTCCCATATGATACTCACATTTTTTGGAGGGGTCATAGTTGGAGAATTTTTCAGCATTAGGCCGCTTTGGTTCGTGAGAGATCAATCCCTTGTTTCGAGAGTATCGGTAAGACCTGAGATAGGGGGCCAGGAAGAGGAGAGAATTGCCTTTTGGTGAATTGCCGCTGTGCAGGCACTCGGCTTCCATCTTGCTGATTCCCGGGGACACGAAGCATCGGAGGCTTACTAGGGGCTGGTTGCACATATGCAACATTGACTTCAGTGGTTGGTTCTTTATCTTTCTTCATGGTGAACCTTTTGCCCGAAGAGTTGGTTCATTGAACCATCCATCCCTTAGGCCCATCTCGATCTGTTCACCCACCGGGATAAGCCTGGTTGAAGTTCTCAACGTATGTGCTAGCCATCCGGTTACGGAACTCATATGGGAGAGTCTTGACGAACAACTTCATCAACTCCTTGTTTGTAGGCTCAGGAGTGATTTGAGCCGCCAAGTTTCGCCACCTTACAGCGTACTCCTTAAATGACTCGCTTTTCTTCTTCTCCATCCGCTCAAGATCCTCTCGGGAAGGTGCAATGTCCATGTTGAACTTATATTGCTTTAGGAAAGCGTCAGCCACTTCATTCCAGGTGTCGAGAAGGTTTATATTTTTCATTATGTACCAGTTGAGTGCGGGCCCAGTCAAGCTTGCATGAAACGATTGGATCATGAGAGGCTCATTCTTGACGTATTGGGCCATGCGTACGTGGTACATCTCGCAAATGTGCTTTTGGGCGGGAAGTACCATCGTATTTCTCGAACTCCGGCATCTTAAACTTTTTCGGCACTTTGACTTTCTCATAAACTGACAAGTCGAACGGGAGTGAATTATGTGATTCTTGCAATTGTTTCAGTTTCTCTTCAAGTTTGGCGAAGCGTTCATCTTGCTCCGCCTTAGGGACATTGTCGGGCTTAGCCTTTTCAGCTGTGACGAACAGTGGGTCATCCTCCAACTCAGGCATGTCGTCATCATCCATTTGGGCCTTGTTCGTCTGCTTTGGGACTACTATCTCGGGGATAGCGGGTGCAAGAGTCTGATGCACTTGGAGGGATTGCATTTGATCTGTCATCAGTTGCATAGAGGTGAGCAACTGCTGGAGTTGATTTTCCACAGCGGTCATACGATCACGCATTTCGATTTGGTCGGCCATTTTTGCTCTTGATCGTGTAATGATGGGCGAACGTGGAGGATCCGTTATCACCTAATTTGAAGAAACGGACAAAAATAAGTATCTCATATGAAATACACCGGTCCATGGCAATGGTCTAAAACTTTTATTCATTAATGGAGTTTTTGACAATCCTAACAAAATAGAAGCAAGATTGATTCAAGCACTTCATTAATGAAATAGAAGCTTAAAATGCCCTAAACAAACGAACTAGGAAAGTAAATGACTCAACTTCCTAAACATTAATCTAGAAATGAAACAACAAGATTGACTCAAACACTTCATCTAGCTTGATCAATATACACTCGGGACACCACTCGGCGCAATCGCTTATTCTCCTCTTGAGCTTTTTCAGCAACCCTTTTGAGGCGTTTATTCTCAGCACGGTTGGTGATCTTTAGCGGCACCTTTGGTATCTTTGGAAGTAACTCCTCTGGAA
Organism: Eucalyptus polyanthemos subsp. polyanthemos; assembly: GCA_017140185.1. NCBI lineage: Eukaryota > Viridiplantae > Streptophyta > Magnoliopsida > Myrtales > Myrtaceae > Eucalyptus > Eucalyptus polyanthemos. The sequence continues at coordinate 61,363,411 of CM029459.1, read as the reverse complement.
TCTTGTGTTGTTGGATGTACTTAATTGAGGCATAGTACTTCATTTCTTTGCCCTTGAGCTCCTCCTCGTGCCACTTGAGTTTTTGTGGCGGCACATATCCCACATTGATTTAATTGTGAGAATGGAGTCTTCATGGTCTTGGTCTCCATCAACGAAGTTGGCTTGGAGTGGATCTGCTTGCAATGCCGGGGAAGCTCTTGCACAACTTGATACTGACGGGTCACTCTAGTTGGATAGTATTCCGTTGCTCCCGTGAATCCCAGTAGAGGGATTGGGCCAACACCTCCACATGAAAGTCTTGCCACATGAACTTGGAACCACTTAGCATGCCATAGGAAACCCTTGGAAGTCGGTTTTTTCATGAAAGCTAGCCATCTAGAATAATGGTAATCCGGTGCATGTTTTTGTTTGTTCTCAAATCTCATAATAGGGTGATTAGAGTTATTAACATCAAGTATAGTCATTGAACCACCAAACCCTTTTATATGAGAAAGAAACCAAATTTGTAAAAGCTCGGGAGAGGAATGGAAGGTCTTATCACCGCTTCCTTTAAATCGAGTGAGGGAAAGAAAGGTTTCGGCCAAAATAGTGTTTACGAAATTTTTTCCTCCCAACACTTGTTCAACTAAGTGAGCCATCAAAGGGTTAATAGCATTCTTGCAATGAGGAAAAAGTATAAACCCAAAGAAAGCTAAAAGGAAAACCCTTCTCATTTGAAATGAATTGCCGTTTTCAAAACATTCTTTTAGAAAAGATAAATGACATGTATTGCGGTGAGCTTTTAAAACCTTTTTACATTATCCTCCTTAATTCTCAGAAAATCGGATAAGGCCACAACGGGGTCTATTCCAATAGGTGGACTAATTAATTCAGCTTTCAAAGATTTTCCTATGGCAATGCTATACTCTTCCAAGGTGGGCGTGAGTTCATGCTTACCGAAGATGAAAGTAGAAGTCTCGGGGCACCAACAATGAGCAAGTGCTTGGATGAGGCCGCCATGGATGTTGATACGCAGCAATGGAAGTAGTCGACTAATGTGTGACTCTACAAATTGACGGCCAGTTTGGTCTAACTTGTCCCACCATGCGCTAAGCTCTTCCTTTGGAGGGAGAATAATTCGAATGTCCGGTATTCCCATTGTATATTGATCAAGACTCAGGACAATCCTAATGCCATGGACCGACAAAATGATATAATAAAGTAAGTAGATTGCAAGAGTGCGAATTTAGAAGACTTACTTTACCAATAAACAAAGGGCAATCACATAGACATGCGCATGGTAAGTGGCTCGATTTCTAGTCTATAAGGCTTAACAAAGTGAAGCCACAAGAATGATCAGACTAGCCGCGGGCGTGCGAACTAAGTCGGGTCCTCATGACTTCGGCTTGGTCAAAGAGCCGACTGGGTTGCGGGCATGCGAACCGAGGTGGGTACTCTTGACACCAGAAAAGAAACTTCGGGATTGAGATGGGCGACTCACCGTGGGCATGCGGTCGAAGTGGTATCCATCTCAATACCATCCTAGATGATCCTATGCGGCCCAGGTCCGGCGGCGGGTTGTGTGTGCAATAGTGTAGTGCTAGATGCAAGGCATGTACGACAATTTATATCAAGCAACACTTCACAAGTGAAAGTAAACCATACATCCCTACACCTCCCTGCAAAACAAATGTCAGCAAACACTTCCCCTTATACCTCCCACTCTGCAAGAACATTTAACACCTTAAATGTTAGGGACGTACCTGGGATCCTTGCTGCCAAACAAAAACATTTTTCAAAAGAAAAAAAAAATTGGCCTAAGTCCACTAAGAGTTTTAACTCAAGTCCCCAGCGGAGTCGCCAAGCTGTCGCGACCTCCCCGAAGCGGGTTTGGACCACCTAAGGTTTCGGCTAATGGATTGCTAAGCCTAGACTTAGCTCGAGCTCTCCCAAGCCCATACCAATTCGCGACTTAGGGTTTATGTTTTTAATATGCAAATGATTTTTATCATGGAGTCGCCACTAATCTATTTTTGGTGGGTTGATTAGAAACCCAAGTAAAGTAATGGGAGAATTACTTCACTCCTACGAACCAGAGATTGTGAGTTCGGGGACTTGGTTACACTAGATTTCTCTAATGCCCTTTCGGTACCATTCTTTTATTTCCAAAAATGTTTTTGCAGGCAGCTTGAATTGATTTTAATTTATCTTCCTAACATGTGAGGTGATCATGCGGGTGCGCAAACCACCAATTTAACACCCAAGAAAGCCATGAATAAATTGCAGGACCTACCTCGTAGCAACGAAAGCATCTGCATTGTTAAATCAGAATCCACATCAACAGACCTAGATGTGATTTCTAATTAACAGGCAATTTCCCATTTTTTTTTGGTTTTCACTTATTAATATGCAATGCATGCTACTAATCTAGCATGGAATGGCATGACAATGTGTTCTAAACTACATGACATGAGTAAAATATTTTTTGTGTTTTCTTAATTAACATACAATAATCAAATATGCAAATCAAAATGACCTAATTATAATGACGGAAATTTTTTTAATGAAACTAATTCTACATGACGTACATTTTATGAACCTAATCTCACCCGACGTGCACGTGATATTTCTATTCCTAAAAATGCAATTTATCCTAAAAATTGAAACTAGTTTATCTAAAGACCATTTTTTTTTGTATTTTTCATGATATTCGAAATTAAGACAAATGCAAAAATTACCTAGCTAAATTAAAATTCCCTCCAATTTAAACTTAGGATTAAGTCATGCTAAATCCTAATTTAAACTAAGACGTTATTTTAATCTAGCAATTTCTAACCTAAGATGCAAATTGATCTAAACTTAAAATGAGACATGCAATTCTATTCTAAAATGCATGATGATTTTTGTTTGTTTTTTATATATAAAAAATTCGAAATTTTAAAATTTGCACACAATTAAACAGGCAACCTAAAAAACTAGCATCCTAGATTAATTAATTTTTTTGGGATTTTTTTGTTATAAAAATTTGAAGTAAAAGTCTAATTCTAGATTGACACGTGTAATTCTAAAAAAACTAATATCCTAAATGCATTTTTTTGGATTTTTTTTAACAAACGAAATAACTAAATACGCTAGCCCTAACCATAATCTAACTTGCATTTTTTATATGCAAAAACAAAAGTTAATTCAAATAACCCGATATCCAATCCAATCAAGATAAGATTAATACCCAAAATTGACGAACCATATCTCGCGCATGAGATCGGGTTGGTCAATTTTAAATTAAATCGCGAATCAAATCTCGAGCATGAGATTCGATTGTCAATTTTTGTGAGAGATTGTGAGTCGGATTTCGGCGCGAAAATCGAACTCCTAATCCCTAATTTGAGGGGTTATTTTACATTGGAACTTCAATCATGCATTAATGAATAATCAAGCTAAAAAAAAACTATATAAAAACAAACTATAAACTATATAAAAATAAAGAGAAGATAATAATAATAATAATTAAAAACAACTACCTAATGTTCCCCTTTTGTTTTTTTTTTTTTTTTTTGTTTTCTCTTCCCACGCACGGTTTGCTCGTGGGTTTTTGGTGGGGAAGCCGGTCGTCAGTCCAGAGGGGCAGCTCCGGCGTTCGGGACTCCGGCGAGGACCGGTGGCAGGTGGAGCACGGGCGCTGGGCGTTGCGGACGCGGGGCTGGCGAGCGGCCAAGGCGAGGCGGTAGCAGCTGCAGGGGTACCTGGTCGTCGCGGGTCAGAGCGGGCTGAGCAGGAGGTGCGGCGGGTCGACGGTGGTGCTAGCGCCGCGGGCTACTCGCAAGGGGACAGCAGTTCGGAGCTGCAGATTGGGTGGCGACAGAGGAGGAGGCACGGAGCAGAGCTGGAGGCACGCGAGTGCGGCGTCGTCGCAACCCGGGGGCGCGGAGCAGCGGCGTCCCGGAGACGGTGGCGGGGGCGTCGCGGCGGAGGGGCAGATCCGGCTCGGGTGGAGCCGAGGCAGCGGTGTCGACGCTCGGGGCTCGTGCGGAGTTGGGTGATGCTGCGTCCGGCGAGCAGGGGCGAGCGTTCGGGTGCAGAGCTGGCGAGGAAGGCCCGAGATCTGCTGTCGTCGGGGTCGCGAGGGGCAGCGCGAGCTCCTGTGGATCGGGAAGAGGAGCAGATCCGGCTCGGGTGACCGCAGAGGCGCGGCGGAGCTGAGTGTAGAGGCGAGGCGGTGGTGGCGTTCGGATCTCGCGAGTTGCAGTGGCGGCGGGTGAGGAGCGGCTGGATCTTGGGCGGAAGGAGGAGCGCGGGCCCACGAGCGGTGGTCGGTTGCAGTAGGCGTCGGGGAATGGCGATGGGTCGCGACTTCACGGGGGCAAGGCAGCTGGGACGTCGGGTTGTTCGGCTGCTGGTGCTCCGGCGAGTGCAGTGGAAGTGGCTCGGGTGGTCGCTCGGGTGAGGAGGTGCAGCGACCGTCTTCGAGCTAGAGCAAAAACTCGGAACAGAGCCGGGCGGAGCAGATCACGGACTGAGTGGGGGCAGCGGCAGCATTACTGGGACCTCGCGGGTTGCTGGGCGTCGGTGAGGCTCGGGGGGTTGCAGCCGTGACGGCGTGAGTTCGCGGGCGATGGAAGCGCGGCGCGGAGGCTAGGGCAGCATGAGTCAACAACAGAAGAAGAACTCGCGAAGAAGAAGATCCACAGTGTTTTCTTTCTTCCCCTTTTTGTTCTGCCGCACACACCCTTTTCTGACTTCACTTTTTCTTTTTTCTCTGCAGGTTCTCTCTTTTTTAATAGCTCTCACCAACCACTCCAGTCAATTTTTTCTCCTCCCTTTGCGTGGCCTCCCCCTTGCGTATTTATAGGGTTCTTGGAGTCCGACCAACTTTAGTGTGAATAGGAGGCGGCCGTCGTTTTTCCTTGCTGTTCACGTCCGGATTTTTTTTTTAATAAGGAGGCCACCGTTTGACACTCATTAATTTGGCCACAAGTATTGACTTTTCTTTGCTTGTTACTTGCTTCTTTCTTGATTTGCTCTCCGGGAGGGAGAGAATTCTCACTATAAAATATTATAAAATGGTGAGCCCATGCTCTTGCAGACTTTCTCAGGATCCTTGCGTGCTAAAGTGGAGGATTTTTCTTTGCTTTCTTCACGCATGCGGCTAGAATTTTTTACGTCTGCCGAAATTTGTCCACGCATGGTGCATGCATTAATGAGGAAGAGACAATGGACGTGAAGAACTCTTCTTTCTTTTTTTTCATTGGGTACTTTCAAATCAGCAAGAGAGAGACCACCTTTTGTGCACGTAATTGACCGCGAGCTGCCGTGTTTGGTTGCGTTTTGGTACCGATGCAAATGCGACTACATGAGATGTAATTTTAATATATTTTCTTAGGGGTTAAAGATTAATCCCTAAATTTTTATGCAATTAATTACTAAATGATTAGTCAAAATTTAGGTGTCAACAGCGAGGATGACTGGGTGTAGTTTGATCTGACAAAAGGATATCAAACAAACACAACCAAGGTTTTCGATTTGACATACCTGCGAGTCCTACTCCATGGCCAAATCCTTTTTATGAGCCAAAAGAGCCTTGGCAAAGTGTACATGACCGAGCATGCAGGCCACATGCAATGGTGTCTCGTCAAAGCAAGTGACCGAAGCCCGAGCTAGGATGAGTCGGTCTTCTTGCAGCAACTAAGCTAACAACTCGGCGCACCCGCCAAGCGACGCTTCATAGAGCCTCCTCTCTTGGTGTCTTCTTTCAAATGCTAAGGAAGCTTGTTGATGTGATGGCAGAGACAGCGACCTTCTTCTCGGGCTTGCAATCGATGTCATTGTTCCCAGCTTGTGGGTGAACTCAAAATCGCTCGGGTTAATCACTTGAAGTGATTCTGCTCCGCTCGTGAGGTACACGATCTCTCTTTTTCTTTCACTAGACTTCTCTTGGAGTTGGAATGTCAAAGGTTGAGATTGTTAACTATATATAAGATGATAAAACATGAGTCTTATGTAAGCATTTACATATTGGCAAGAGCAGAGCGGTGATACAAACATGGGGATAAGTACACTAAAAATCTCAAAAGTTATGTACGATGCTTGCACGGCCTGCGAATAATAATGGACTGTTTTCTGTGAAGTCTGTGTATCACTTCCTTAAAATTAGGCAGGGAAGATAGTGTAGGAAGTTCATGTAAATGGTGTGACTGCATTATGGTTTGGTGCCATGGGGTTGAAATTAATTTGACAGAGAGGCTCACTAGCTTTGATCAGATGGCTTTTGGACATCTATCAGCATTGGAGAAGAATATGAAGGAAGCATAAAAGAAGTGTGGATGCTTTTGAGGAAGGTGGGTGAGGTTGTTTGGTGTGATTGGAAAGAGAATGGTGAAGCTGTGTGAGACAAATCATAGAATGGCCCAATGTTGCTTTTACCTACTAATTTGCGGCATACATAGGAGTAGATCAGATTACTTTGTGGCCAGGCCTTCCCATTCTCTTTAGAAAGATTCGGCTACATGGGCGAGACATCTCTGATGAGGAGAGCTCGAGAATAATGCGAGATGGACTCTGCGTTTGGTTTGGTAGTCACATTAAATCGTTTGCACAAGTAGCGGTACTCAGAATGATCTTATGACATAGGGATTAAGTTAGAACGAACATAGGCATCGAGAATATGCAGTAATCCTTTGTCCCACCAGATGAATACACTAGATCTTGATATTGCCCCTAGATCTGCACCAACTCACACGCCCTGATATCCACTTCTTGAGCTTTTGCGGATCTTTCACATTCCGGAAGACGAATGCAAGGAATCGAACAGTGTGAACTAGAAAAACAATGGCTACAATGCCGAGCCAAACAAACAAGGAGTACATAACCACCGTAATCGACCCCCATCCTCGGAGTACCATTCCCGTGAACGGGCTCAAATGTTTAGGTTCCCCGTGTACGAACGAGATGGCCATCATGGATTCGAGGTAAGTCATTGCCATGAAAGTGATGGTCACCCACATTGTGCCGTCGAACCCTCATCAAAACCTTCTTCCCCAAGGGCAAGCCACTCATGAGCAAGAAGATCGTGCTAAGGGATGCAAGAAAAGAGACGGTGTTGCATAGCCGAACAATGGGTAACCCTCGGATCGTTTGCAGCCGTATCGATGTTCTGCGTAGTATAAGATGGTGCCTTTGTCGTCTTTCTGATCGTTGTCCCACAGGCCGCAGGGAGGGCTAAGGCCGGCTTGGTAAGCCATGGCTGCGATCACGGTGGCAATTATCTGCTGTGACGTGAAAGAAAGTTTTAAAATTGCGAATGAAGAAAGTGTTTCACCTATATTTGAAAATATGAAGATCATCGAGTCAAAGTTAGTCATTTCAACAAATACACAAATTCAATTGATGGCTTTTCCTATATTTATCGAAATACAAGGAAATTGTGGCGAGCTCTCTACGTAAATAGAGGTCATGGATTAAATTATGAACAATCTAAGTGTATGAATATACGCATATATGAAGAAAAAAAATGTAGATATTTCGAAGTTTGAACGTCTTTTTATGATGGTTGCTGTTGTTGTTAGAAAGAAAATCAAAATCTAATAACTAAATGTGTGGAAAATAAAACACACTTATATTCTCGCTGTTGGCAAGGCTCACCCTCATCAAGCTGCCGGCAAGGCTCGTGTCACCTAGCCATGGGCGAGGCCGAGCTCGCCCAACTAAGGCGAGGCCAAGCCTCGCCTAGCCACCAAGGAGGCTCAATTGGCAAGGCTCGGCCTTGCCATGGGCTAGTGACACTCTAAAGAGGTTGCTGGCCCTCGTTTGGCCGATTGTTGGCAAGAAGAAGAATGAGAAAAAGAAAAGGAAAAAAGAAAAGAAAAAAAGAGGAAAATATAAAATACTTATCAAATGCATTTCTATACTGAGAATATAAATTTTGGATAGTTACAAAATGCCTTTAAAAGCTGTCTAGGGAACAAAATAAAATAAAAATCATTTTTAAGCAAAAATTGTTCCCGGGAAGATAATGGTTACCAAACAGACCCGAGTCATTGAGAATATTTGGAGAAGACAAAAGATTGAGTTTTTTTAGAAATCCTCTTTAGTTTATGTAATAGTATAGATATTTAAAGAAAATCACCCAATTGCTTCACATTTAGATTAAGTACCATTATTTTCTTAAATATTCATCAACTTGCTTCGTCTCTTCTCACTATTGGATTTATTATATTACCCTCTATTATTTTTTTTTTATAAAAATCATAAGCCATCTATTATTGTAACTACTGATCTTCTTTCTATACATAGTTATTTAATTATGAGCAATTTAGTTCATACGTAGAAAACATTTTTAAGAAAGCATAACTATTTACTTTACGCGATACAAATGATTATTTTTATGAAAATATTTTTTGAATCATCCATTTTTCATGAAACAAATAGGGATTTTAAATTAACTAGCTATGAGCTATGATGTTAATTGCAATAACATAACCAATATGATCTAAGTTTATAGCAAATGCTACTCCAAGACATCTAGCTAAAGCATTACCATCAGAGAATCGCGCTTCTTCTTGATCCATTTCTCGTGTTTGTCTCCTTTCTGCTTCCTGATTTTCCCAGAGAAAGATGGTGGCGGAACCGCCTCTACTGGAGGAGTATTGGTGGAGGGAAGTGCTGCAGATGCTAGGTCAACTACAACAGTTGAATTCTCCTCATTTTTGTTATCAACAACTGCTTGGTGAGTTGTCGATGCAGGGAATCTTATGGCTCTTAGAGCTCCAGCATGTACTAACAGTTCTCTCAATTCAATGACTTTGAAATCCTTTGGAAAATATTCCACTATATCCAGAGCAGAGAAGCCATTTCTATTCACTGTGTTCATATCCACTTCGCTTATTTGAAGCAGATATTTCACTGTCTGCACAAAAAGATGAGCTTCTTATCTATTATAAAAGAAACAAGAAACAAAGATATCTCCTGTAAGTTACTTCAATCAATAAATCTACTGAAGTTTGAATGCAGAAAGCTTGAGTCTATAGAAAAATGAGAATGAGTTGGATTTTATTTGCACAAAATGTTCAATTGGAACGCGATATCTAAGGTTGTCACAATTTTGAAGCAATTTGAAGCAAAAAGGGTTACCTCTATTTGCTTGTTTGCTGTGGCCAAATGCAAAATGGTATTACCCTCATCATCCTGAGCTTTCACCAAATCACAATCTCTCATCGTCTCCACTAGGACTTTTAGAGCCTCCAAACGATTATGACTCACTCCCAAATGGAGAGCAGTTTGGCCGTGGCTCAACCTATGCTCAGCTGCCTCCGGTCTCGCCTTCAGTCACGATGTTGCTTTGGCCCTTCATTGTGGCTAGATGAAGTGGGGTCCACCCATCTTCGTCATGGACAAGGCATGCAAGGGGGTCTGATTGTAACAATTCCCTCGCTATTTCGACGTATCCGTTTGCAGATGCCCAGTGAAGAGGCGTACGTCCCTGCAAAAGTGAAGTGCTTAGCTATGGAACATTGTTATTGAGGGACACATTCATATGATTTATATATATATATATCGCATTTTCAAATTAAATAGACCAAGATACTCAAATTCATTGGTGTCTATAAGATCTTTCAGGCTAAATTAACCTGGAAATCTATGACTTGATTTATGTCTGAATTTTGTTAATTTCCTTGAGATATATGATGAGTTTAATTTCTCACAAATCATGAAAATTGGAAAACAAAATGCTACATTACATGTGCAAAATCTAATTTGACAAGCAAGATAGTGTGATCTATGTAGAGATATTCCATGGAAATATAGTTTATAAATTACTTTACACATGGCTAAAAGCCTAAAACTTGCAAAAGCCAAATCAAAAGAGTTGCGATTCCTCCGATTATCTGGTTCGTGAGGATGACTGGGTTTGGTTTGATCTAACAAAAGGATATCAAACAACTACAACCAAGGTTTTCGCTTCGACATACCTGCGAGTCCAACTCCATAGCCCAATTCCTTTTTTGGGCCAAAAGATCCTTGGCAAACTGTACATGACCTTGCATACAGGCCACATGCAATGGTGTCTCGTCAAAGCAAGTGACAGAAGCCCGAGCCAGGATGAGTCGGTCTTCTTGCAGCAACTGAGCTAACGACTCGATGCACCCGTCATGCGACGCTTCATACAGCCTCCTCTCTCGTTGTCTTCTTTCAAATGCTAAGGAAGGTTGTTGATGCGATGGTGGGGATTGCGACGTCCTTCTTGGGCTTGTGATCGATGGCATTGTTCCCGGCTTGGGTTGAACTCGAAGTCGCTGGAATTTATCATTTGAATTGATTACACTCCTCTCACAAGTGGTGTTTACCGTAATATGCGGGGTTAAAAAGTCAAAAAGTCACATGATTCAGAAGATTCCCGCGCGGAGTTGACTTGTTGACTTCCTGTTCCTGTTCCTGGGTCATCGTACTCATTATTTAACGGCTGCGATGGAAGAAATGCCGACAAGCTACCAGTTTATTAGGACGAAAGAACGAAGAAATTCGACCAGATTCCTTGAGCGGTGGAGATCAAAATTTGGTCCGCCCTTATTTGCATCCGAATGTTTGATGTAAATTTTCATCTTTATCACAATATTATAATTTTTTTATATAATTTCTTTAATAATCCAGAGACACATACGTGGAGACTTTTCTACCTGAATTCTAGTTAGGAAATACCCTTCAAGCTCATAAGTCGGTTTTTTTTTTCTTCGGGTCAGACCATAAATCGATTAAGAAGGTGTGTTTACGTGACCTCGATCTAGAACGTGTCATAGATAATTGCTAAGATTGGAATAAGAGATCTCTAGTTTCGAAACCCAAATTCTCTCGATATCCCATTTAGCTATACCGACCCTAAAAGAGTTAATAAAGATTTTTGCACAATTTCTGAAAGACGTGATTAGAGGCTGTTGGCATAGGTGACCCGGATTGAAGATCACTTGAGGCTAAGATATCCTAAGTGCATGTAATTTGCCCGAGTATGCTCTCCATCTATAGAATGAAGCTAAACTTTCTTAAAATTTAACCCGATAGAAAATTAAATCTTTCTTAAAATAAGTTCTTTCATAATCCAAGACTCGAGCGCAAAGGCACAGTTCATTTTTGCTATTACCAACTATAAAAGTAGAGAAGCTTATTATAACTACTACCAATCGTAACCTCAATTATCAAAGATTTAGTTTTGTTAGAAGGTCTCCTAATAATCTATTTGAAAAAGAGTAACATTGAGGAGTAGTTGAGTCTCTCTTTCTCATGGTCAAAGGATTAGATGAGTCTAAAGATGACTATTCATCTAAACATTCCCTTCGACGTGATTATTGGGCGTTAACCAATGTCGCTGTCGGCCTCATCAGATGTGGCAAACGCTCTCTGGTGTGTAAGCAACGAGGATCGTGCTCCTCTTGAATCCAAAGAGAAAGTTCAGTGCTAAAGCAGTCGATTTTCTTCACTGGAAAAAGGTCGAGAATCTTTGAGTTTGAGACTTCTTGGTCTACGTAGTTGTAGATGACAGAGACTCGAGAAGTTGCATTCGAAGATGGTACTGTGCACAGGCTGTTGGCAGATGGATTCGGTGGGTTTTGAAGAGGGTCTTCAGCTTAGCTTCCGGCTTCTCTTCCATAGTCAAGCCACCCTGCATATATAGGAGCTAAGTTATGTAGTCATGTTTCAAATTCAGCTTAAAGAACTGTAAAGCCATTACTAATTAATTAAGATTTATCTACCCGGTATTCGTCTTAGAGATCTCTTCGAAATGTGACTGACAAGCTCCTCTTCTGAGTCATACACATTTGCCAATGCCGCTCCTCTTCCTCCTTCCTCAGTCTTTTTTTCATCTTTCCCTCGGCCTCCTTACGTCCGCGTGAGTGGGTGTGGAGCACGAGGGCGTAGGGCCTCGACTGTGGTCTTGGCTTTGTCCTAAAGGTGAGTGTGACCACAAGGCGCAGTCTTCCATGCACACAAGGCGTAGTCTTCCATGCACGACGATTCCGTCCACCTCCGCGTCAATTGGATGTGGAGCATGAGGGCGTAGGGCCCCGACTGTGGTCTGTGCTTCGTTACATATTTCGTAACGGGTTGTGAGACACTAACACTCAAAAGGGGATTGATGAGATGGTCACATTTCCACTCTTTTTCAACTTACTTAATTGACTCTTACAATCTATCACATCACTTTGTAAACTAATTTTAGAAAAAATCTAAATAAGGGCTTGAAATGCCCTCATTTCTCGAATAATGACTTAAAGTGGATCTTGTGTTAAATAAGAGTTTGAAGTGGTCATGGAAGTTTCAAATAAGGGCATGATTTTGCTAATTTATTCTAGACGATCAAGAGTATTTTCATCAAAAGAAAATTTTAATTTGAAATTATTTTTCTTTTCTCTCTTTTCCTTTTTTTTTTTCTCGATGAGCATTGGCAAGGGCTCGGTGACCTTGTTGAGGCGAGGCCATCCCGCTGGCGAGGTGACCTTGCCCAAATTTGGTGAGGGTGGCCCTCACCTTTGAGGGAGGCCTCACATAGGGTGAGGGTCGCCTCCCCTAGGCAAGGCCCTCCCTCGCCTAGCCCTCTTCGGGCATTGTGGGTGGGTACCGGCCATCGACAAAGAAGGAAGAGAAAACTAGCAAAAAAGGAAAAAAGAAAGAAAAATAGGAAAAAAGGTAAACGACAAAATGCCATTGGCCAACTAGAAAGTCAAGCTCTTTTTTGAAATTAACATAGTTACTTTAGGCTCTTATTTGAAATAAAATCATTTTTAAACCCTTATTTGAGAATGAGGACACTTTAGGGTGTTATTTAGAAAAATATTTATTTCATGCCCTTATTTGGAATTTTCCCATTGATTTTGTATGTCATTTTCATATAGCGTTGAGTTCGACAATTTAAGATTATAAAGCACTTAATAGTGATTTGGAATATCTATGTGTTGTCAACTATTTAAAAAATTTGAAATGCCAAAGCAATAGGTAGTTTTTCAATTTCGGTCAAAATCTAATAAATTATCTGAATTTTCAAAAGTTATGGAAAAATTATATATATATCCACATTTCATTGTAATAGTTTCAAGCATCTTGGACTAAAAAGTATTTAAAGCGTGTGAGCCGCAATATTTGATTAGTAAAAAATAATAAGCGAAAGGACTTACTTGTTTGTGTTTTAGCAAAAAGCATATTGTTTTTCTGCCAAACTTTAAAGTATTATTTCAATTTTAAAAAATTTCGAAAAAGTACATGTGAATTTTTGCGTCAAATTGCCATTTTGTAAAAAAAAAAATTATACTTTTTAGACTTGTAAAAAGCTCAAAATTTACAAGCCACGGATTATGAGTGTGAACAGATGAAACACAGAGTAAAAGTCAATTTAGACAAAACAATCGACGCAATTCTTCATTGAGGCATGTCTCGTCTCACGACATCCATATGTAGTGTAATTTGGCAAAAGGATCTTATTAGCAGGTATCCCAGTGCATGAGTTAAAATAACTAAAAGTGAAATCACACTACCCATGACACTTTTGAAAATGGAAGAGTATTTATACATTATGTTGAAGTCTCTTGCTTCAAAGAAGAAATATCAAATCTTTAAGGCATAATTGATGAACAAATTATCAAGACGATGTTCTTTGGCATTTTCTCGCTAAAAGCAAAGATTAAGGGGAAAATAGAAAGATCAACATCACATTGAAATCGATGCAATTACCTCTCCAAGTTGAGCATAAATGCTTTTGCTGTAGGCACTGGGCAGTGGGGACTAGGTGCTGGGGCTCCTTTAAATGGATATATTCAAGAGTATCATGGCTAATTTCGGTGCTTGATGTCGCATATATAAAAGAAAATTATTTGAATACAAAATTATGCATTTTAGTGATTCTAAAAGGATTCATTTGCTTCGCAGAAAAGAAATGATTTGAAAAATATTTTCTTAAAAACTTATCACTTGTATCGTTTTGAAAACATATAATGAAAATATTTTCATTATTGATGACAATTTTTGTTTAGCTATTTTCTCAAATAATGAAAATACTTTTCATTCATTCAATTTTCTTTTGCAAGCGATTATCTTTTAATTTTTTTTTCAAATTATTCATTTTCTATAAAATAATTTTTATTGCAGTTTTACTGTGCTAGGCTATAACGCTAATTAAGAGCTTGGTAAATCACTCTCACAACGTCGGGGGAAGTGGGTATGCATAGAAAGGAATTTGGCATTTTGCTCGTTCACAGAGCCATGATATAGATCCAAAATATCGATTCGGACATGTTCTTCTGGCCCCCTTGGTTTAATCATTATTGTGCTGATATAACCAATTTAATAAAACTCGATCGGTAGTCCGATTCAATACACATAACCATTTGCACTTCGATACCACTGGACAAGCGGACGTGTTCAAAAATGCGATTTACGTTTAATTGGGGCTTTTTTTTTTTTTTTCTCTTTTTTCATTTTGCATTTTTGATGGCTAAAACCTAGAGTAAAAGGGAAATGTAGCTTTAGTAGACCATATATAGAGAAATAGGAAAAGTATATCTTCTTTACGATTACTTAACTTTGGTTATGTTTAATCGGTTTATATGCGGAAGAAATTTTACGGTTGAGTCAATTGCTTGAAGTGGCAATCAAGTTTTCTATTAAAGTGAAATTAAATAAGTAAGTTTCTTTTTATAATTCCTTATTTTTCACATTGCATGTACCAACGATATAATTTCAAATTTAAAACACAAATGACCTTCTTGAGATCATAATATATATAAAAAAAAGGGGGTGTATTTCTTTTTTACCCTTTTAAAATATTGCCTCGTTATATTCCACGCGTTCAACCCAAAATAATATATTATTATTTGGACAATATTGTGTGCGTTTCTCGGGAATGTCATCTTATCCCGCAAGACTCGGATCGAAAAGGAGGGCGGGCACGCCCCTTTTTGCACGTGAACGAGCAAAGACGTGTGAATCGATTGGGAGAAGTGCTTTTCACTTGCATGGGTTTTACTCTTTTACATAAAACAATGCATGGGACTCGTACCTTCTATTATATTTTAAGCTCGCGATTAGCTGTGCGGATCTGCCGAAAGCGAAAGAGATTTCCAGCGACTCCCGTAAAGAACGCGTCGTCAAAGTCGACGGCGTGCCAACCGGTTGCCGCGAGTTTGCGAGTTGTAGGCGGATCGGAGCGGGCGCATGATTTGCTGCCTCCTACTGTGCATACGCTCGAAGTCTTCATATTGAGATTGCGACATGTGTCCACTTAATCTAATCCCAGCTGCACTCAATCTGAAATATTACGAAACCCTAATTAGGGCCCTTTTTTTTTTTTTTTTTTTTTTTTTTTTTTTGTGGCTCCCTTCATCCTTCTCTATGTACGGCCACCTCCGAACCCAACTTTCGTGCTTGCCCCTGTTCTTGCCAGCGGCAAATTGTCATACCTTGAAGCTGCGCTGCAGCTTTGCCGTCATCTCTATAGACATGATTTGCTCGGACAAACTTGAGAACCTCCGGCTTTTGCATATACGGGGATTTGACAGTGTATTAAGATTCCTATTTATTTCGTAGAAAATAAATAGTTTGAAAAATATTTTCTTAAATAGATTACTATTATTAGTAAAATAATATTTTTATTAATTAATTATTTTAACTTAGGGGGACTGCTCCGCGAGTGGGGCCACGCGTGGGTTTGGTCTCGCTGGCTGTCGTACGATCGCCCCCGGCGGGTCAAAAAAGAAGCGGGGGCGCGATTTCGTTACCCGGTCAACGGTCTCGACCTTTTCCCGTGTTTCCCCAAGATTGCGTTCACCTTTCAATTTGGCCAATTTCGTTTACGTACGAACAAATAATCCAAGACGAACAGTTTAATCCTTAACTTCTTCTATAACTCATCTCACCTTGTTTATAAATTTTTGTAGATCTCACGTCATTGTGGACGCACGGCATGTGTAAATCATGCGTAAAACCGACTCTAATCCACAATTAGTTAAACATTGCATGTTGAACCATGCAAAACCTTAAATTATTATAGACCCATCAAAATAATGGGTAGGGTCGAAAATGGTCCGATTTAAATTGATTTACTTAACATGCTTTGACATATTTTCATGTAATACAATCTAGTGACCTATGAACGACACGACATGTATTGCTAAAACACTTCTATATTTAATCATTAAAAAAAAAAAAAACTCATACACAAACTGAAGTGAGAGTAAAGAGTGACCGAGCGTGAGATCAAGTAAGGGCGAGAGAATAAAGAGAAAGTCATAGAGATAAAATAGATCTAAATAAGTTGTGAATCTATTTAACACTTATATTATTATAAGTTTTACCATTCTGAACCCACAGTGAATATAACTAGTTCATATAATCATTCAACCCATCAAATATGGTTAAAAAAATGAGTATATATCCCATTTTGACATATCTAAATTAGTAGAAGATGACGGTTTAATCTTAAACTCTTCTAAAATCACATCTCATTTAAAATCTATAAATCCCACGTCGTCGTAGATGCACGGCTTGGGTATCACAACCATGCGTAAAATAATTATAGTCTAGAATTAATTAAACATATTTGATCCCCGGGAAGAGAAAGGTCTGGGGAAGTTCAAACCAGCAACAATCTGGTTCCCGTTGGTTGCTCGCTAATGGAATGGGGAAGAGCAATAAGCATCCGTTCCGATGTCGAAGACTGCTTCTTCTAAATCTACGCCCAAAGCAGCAACTAAGGCACAGCCTGGTGACACATTGTGGAGCATCTCATCCCGTGTTCATGGAACTGGTGCTAAATGGAAAGAATTGGCGGCTCTTAACCCGCACATACGCAATCCCAATATTATTCTCCCAAACGAAACCGTCGGGTTGCGTTAAGTTGGGGTTGTGAAACGGATCTTCTTGAAAGAGGCTTGGTTTGCCAACTGGGTTGAGTGAAGTTTATGAGCTGCGTTAGTTATGGGCTTGCTGATTGAAACACCCATCATGGTTGTCTAAGACAGATGAAAGTACTGGCTCCTGCCTTTGAGAACTCTCCTACTTTCCCAATTGTTATGGACTGATTATCACCAGTCTAAGGTAGAAAAGATCCGTCTATGCAATTGTTTTCATCTCTCCGTTCTTCCATCCCCCGTAATCGGTTTGCGTATGAACAGTAATTTTTTGTGTTTTGTTTGGGATGATACGCTACCAATCCTTTGTCTTCGATTAGGAACAACAGATCGGTCCATGAGATTTTAGGTTCCATTTCTACCTTGTCCCTCCTCTACTTGTCTATATAAAGAAGAAAAGATCCTTTGGCAAGCGGTTATAATATCGAGCTTGAATGTTGTTTTAGAAGAAGCACACGTTCTGGTATGTGAACATTACATATGAAACTAGCGCGCTTCGATTCCGATCTTTGAGGGAGGATCAGCTTGCACGGCCTGCGATAATAATGGAATGTTTTCTGTGAAATCTGTCTATCGCTTCCTTAAAATTAGGCAGGCAAAGATAGTGTAAGAAGTTCATGTAAATGGTGTGACTGCACTGTGGTTTGGTGCCATGGGGTTGAAATTGATCAGACAGAGGCTCGCTAGCTTTGATGAGATGGCTATTGGACATCTATCTGTTGGAAATTTCCTATAATATGGGCTTACATTAATTAATTGATTTTTTTATTTTAAATAATCGGGTTAATGGATATTCCAATATTTGTTAAACCCTAAAGTGATCTGATTGAATTGGGTATTGACATCTATTGTTAACGGCCCTAGTTGAGCAGCAAAGTGTAGGCAATTGTGTTTGACTGAAGCTTGTAATGGGAAGGGCCCAATTGACACGCTGTTGATTAGGGTTTGCTAGGTCCCCTCTCTAGCTTATAAAAGGGTAGGTTATACCTATCAGTTGCTTTAATCCCATTGAAAGCTGCTATATCGAAATAGGTCATAGAGAGAAAGATCTAGTATTCCGATAGATCCCTGATTATCAGAGTGATATAGTTTTTTTCAAGTGAAGTAATGGCTCAAACATGTACGCTTTAATTCCGTTATATTTATTGATATCGGTATTTTACAATCATGTATGGATTCGCTTGTTCTTAATTGATAAATTGTTTATGAAAACCTAATTTTATACATGTGGTATCAGAGCCGATCGTATATGATTGTAGAACCCAATTTTTTTTTTTTTTTTTTTATGGAAAAATTCGGAATCCTCCTCTTTGAGCCAAATATGGGCATTATTTTTTGTGTGTAGATTTTTTGCTTTATTAATCCTGTAACCATAGGGCTTTTGTTCTATATGTTGAGATCTTTCCAACCATATATAATTTGCATAATTTCGTTGAGAATTGAGAGAGAATTTTGCTGCAACTTCATGACCCGGTTTGCTGCAACTTCGGGACCTAGCTGGAGGTTGAAGAAGACCTCCAACCGGGCCGGGTCAGTGGATGGGCTTACGCCCATCCTGCCTTAATTTTATTCTACGTCTTGTTTTTAAAGTTGGTCTGGGCTCACGCCTAGAAACTTTCTTTTCTTGGTTCATGGGCGTGAGCCCAAAACCAGAATAAGAATAAATATTATAATGGGCCTAAAGGTGTGAAAAGAACAGCTTGGGCCGCGCGCACGTCAGGCCCCGCGGTCTGATTTGGGCTGCTCAGGGGTCCTGGGCCTGCGGGAGTCCGAAATATTTAAATAATAATATAATAAAAAAATTTAAAAAAAATTGTGGCAAAAATTGTTGTTTGAAAAGGTGCAATATGATCATTGGAAGCACATGTTGTAAAGTGTTTCATATTGTTTGATGAATTTTGGGCATAAATTTTTGGAGTTCCCTATTGATAAAAGATTAATATATACAATTACTCGCCCAAAGGGAGTTATTGCGTATATTAATTTGGAAAAATAGCATGAAATTTATTCCCATATTTAAAAGATGGGGATGTATAATTGAAAAATATTTATCTGCCTAAAGGGGATAAATGTTTTGAAAATTATATGTAATTCCCCTCTATGTTGATATTATGGAGATGTATGATTTAAAGGATTTGTCTGCCCAAATGAGATGGATCATTGATAATTATATGTAATTCTCCTTATTGTTGCTTTATAAATTTCATGCTGGGAAAAATAATGGTGCATTATACACTCTGCCCAAAGGGGAGTTTATGATGTACTAATTATTTTTGTTGAGTTGCTTATTGCCCATAATTGATCATATTGCATTGTGTGTGTAAATAGTTACCTTTGCTGTAAATAACAACAATGCCACGGTGGAAATGTTAACTGGATCAAACTTTAAGAGATGGAAGCAAGATATAGAGTTTGCTTTGGGCATCGTTAATATGGACTTAGCTCTACGTGAGGATGAACCTGCCAGGCCCAATGATCAAAGTATTGCAGATCAAAAGGCCCATTATGCTAGATGGGAAAAATCTAATCGACTAAGCCTCATTGCTATGAAGAGGTCTATTGCTGAGCATCTGATTAGTGGTTTGCCGGAAGATACGAATGTCAGACAGTTCCTTAAAGTAGTGGGGGAAAGATATAGAGTCTCATATAAGGCTTAAGCTAGGAACTTGCTGAGTGAGTTAACGAACATGAGGTATGATGCTGCTATGGGTGTTAGAGAATTTATACTGAAGATGGTCCACATTCAGTCCAAACTTAAGGCCCATGAAATTGTTCTTTCTGAAAATTATATTGTGCATCACGCCTTAAATGTTTTGCCAGTTAAATTTAGCCAGATTAAGACTGCTTATAGTGCTCAGAATGAGACATGAAGTGTAAATGCCTTGATTACTAAGTGTGTGACTGATGAAGAGAAATTAAAGAAGGAAAAGTATGAGTCTGCCCACTTAACTACCAATGCCAAGTTGAGTTCGTATAGAGGCAAATGGAAGCCTAAGGGGTCAAATGCTCATGGCCCAAAGAAATGGCAAGACTTTAAGAAAAATGGGAACTATGGGAGAAATGGAGATAAGGATTTTAAATGTTTTCACTGCAAGAAGTAGGGTCACAAGAGAGCCAATTGCTACAAATTTCAAGCTTGGCTAAAAACAAGAAAAGAAAGTCACCAAGGTGAGTTGTTGGTTTGTTTTGAATCAAATTTGGTTGATGTTCATTTGGATTCTTGGTGGCTTGATTCTGGTGCTACTGTTCATGTGACTACTGCCTTACAGGGTCTCACAAATCTAAGGAATCCAAGTTTGAGGGAGTCAAAGCTTAAAGTTGGAAACAATACTGGAGTTGATGTGGAGCGCATAGGGACAGTTGTTTTGAATTTAGATTCTAGTTTTCAGCTTGTCTTGAACAATGTCTTTTATGTTCCTAATTTTAGGAGAAACTTAGTATCTCTTTCTTCGCTTGAAAAAGCTGGATATTGTCTTCATTTTGCGAATAAAAGAGTGTATTTGAGTTATGATTCCAGAATTATTGGGAATTGTGTTTTATTTGATGGATTATGTCGATTATCCTTATCTCCCGATAGACTATATTGCTCTTTCAATGTCGAGAATGTTGTTGCTAAGAGATCTTTAATTAAAGATAGATCTCCATTGCTATGCCATAAGCGATTGGGGCATATCTCCAAAGAACGGGTAAAGTGACTTATCGTGGCTGATATTCTCCCTCCTCTTGACTCAGATGGTATTGAGACTTATATTGATTGTGTGAGGGGAAAATTAACTAAAACAAAGAAGAAAGGCGCTACTCACAGTCAAAGTCTATTGGAGATAAATTCCTGGAATTACATGTTGCTGAAAAGAGTTCCTCCCAATCTTTTGAAAGGGAAGAACCAAACAAAATGGTCTCTATTCCATTGCCCATCTTGCATGAAGATTCTATGTGAGATCCCAGCAGAGTGGAAATTCAACAAGAAACAAATACCAAAAATATGACGATAGATCATCCCATTACAAATGAAATTCCCCAGATGAATGATGCAGCTCCGGAAATGCTTGTGCGAAGATCACAACGACAAAGAAGACCAACACTTCTAAATGATTATCATGTCTATCTTGGAGAAACTGATTTTGACATAGGAAGTATAGTGGATTCAACGACCTTCAAAGAAGCTCTTAATAGTGATCAAGCAGATAAATGGTTAGGAGCGATGAAGGAGGAGATGTTTTCCATGTCAACTAATCAAGTATGGAGACTTGTTGATTTACCTAATGGGCATAAACCAATTGGTTGCAAATGGGTATTCAAAACCAAGAAAGACAATAAAGGAAACATAGAGAGATTCAAGGCAAGATTAGTTGCAAAAGGGTACACATAGAGAGAAGGTATTGATTATAATGAAGTCTTTTCCCTAGTATCTACTAAAGACTCTTTTCAGATAATCATGGCATTGGTGGCTCATTTTGACTTAGAGCTTCACCAAATGGATGTCAAGACGGCTTTTCTAAATGGAGATCTGGATGAAGAAGTATATAAGCAACAACCTGAAGGGTTTAAAGAAGCCGGAAAGGAACATATGGTGTGCAAACTTCAAAGGTCCATCTATGGTCTCAAACAAGCATCACGTCAGTGGTACTTAAAATTTCACAAAGTTGTGAGATCATTTGGCTTTGAAGAAAATAAGTTTGATCAATGCATCTACATGAAAGTAAGTGGGAGTAAATATATTTTCTTAGTACTTTATGTAGATGACATTTTACTTGCTAGCAGTGATGTTGATCTATTGAATGACACCAAAAATTTTCTATCTACAAAGTTTGATATGAAAGATCTTGGGAAGCATCTTTTGTTCTAGGCATTGAGATTCATCATGACAGATCTAAGAAAGTTCTTGGGTTATCTCAGAAAAGTTATGTAGATTGTGTTTTGAAAAGATTTAATATGCAGACTTGTAAGTCATGTGAAGCTCCTATTGTGAAAGGAGATAAATTAAGTATAGAACAATGCCCCAAGAATGATGTTGAAAAGGAAGTCATGAAAAATGTTCCATATGCTAGTGCAGTTGGCAGTCTTATGTATGCACAAGTATGTACCAGACCTGATATTGCTTTTGCTGTGAATACTTTTGGAAGATATTTGTCGAATCCAGGTCAAGAACATTGGGTTGCAGCCAAGAAGGTGATGAGATATCTACAACGAACAAAGGACTTCATGCTCGTGTATAGCAGAGTTGAGGACCTAAAAGTGATTGGATATTCAGATGCTGATTTTGCTAGTTGTTCAGATGATAGAAAATTAACTTCTGGATATATTTTTATGATGGCTGGAGGTGCTATTTCTTGGAAGAGCACAAAGTAAACCTTGATTACAAACTCTATAATGTATGCTGAGTTTGTAGCGTGCTACAACGCGTCAGTTCAAGCAGTTTGGCTCAGAAATATGATCTCAGAATTGTGTGTTGTAGACTCTATTGCTAGACCTATGGTGATCTATTGTAACAACACTGCAGCTGTGTTTTATTCCAAGCATGACAAGATTAATAATGCGTCCAAACACATGGAGATCAAATATTATACTGTTAAAGACATGGTCAAAAATGGAGACGTTGTAATTGATAATATCAGAACTGAGTCCATGTTGGCTGATCCTCTAACAAAAGGCTTACGACCCATTTTGTTTAAAGAACATGTAAAGAATATAAGTGTTTTAGAATCTTTTGATTTCTTTTGTTAGTGGGAGTTATATAATTTGTATTTCTGGATATTATAGTTATATATTTGATCGATAATGCTTTTATGATGTCTATTAAAGCATTTATTTTCAATGATTGTTGTTATTGATTCTATTGTTATCCTTTTTCCTGTTGAATGAGAAATGAAAATATAAAACAATATCTTTAAACAAATTTTAGTTTAAAGATGATTGGATGTCACTGATTATGAGATCTCATGTTGGATTGTGACATAATTGTGCAATTTCATGTTGTTTAGAAATCGCACTGAGGCAATTTCATGTTGTTTAGAAAGTGCGCTAATGCAGTTTCATGTTGTCGAGAAATTGCATTAAGGACCGATAAGAAATAGTTTATATCTTGATCACATGTTGGCACTATTTCTTACTACACTACTAGGCCCATGATCCATGAAAATATAATACTTATTATATGTGATTATGGAAGATCTTGTGTTGTGGTATTTTCTTAACACATTGATCTCCATAGTCCTATATTAAGGTTATATATGATTTGATTGGTATTGAGATGCCATTATTGGAATATTATTTTTTTAAAAGTTGTGGTCACATAAAACAAAATTTTAGTTATTAACCCGATAGTGTCGTTTTCAATATAAAATATTTTTTCAAAATAAAATAATTTAATTAATGTAGCCCAAGTGGGAGAATGTTGGAAATTTCCTATAATATGGGCTTACATTAATTAATTGATTTTCTATTTTAAATAATCGGGTTAATGGATATTCCAATATTTGTTAAACCCTAAAGTGATATGATTGAATTGGGTATTGACATCTATTGTTAACGGGCCTAGTTGAGCAGCAAAGTGTAGGCAATTGTGTTTGATTGAAGCCCGTAATGGGAAGGGCCCAGTTGACACGCTGTTGATTATGATTTGCTAGGTCCCCTCTCTAGCCTATAAAATGGTAGGTTATACCTATCGGTTGCTTTAGTTCCATTGAAAGCTGCTATATCGAAATAGGTCATAGAGAGGAAGATCTAGTATTCCGATAGATCCCTGATTATCAGAGTGATCTAGTTTTCTTCAAGTGAAGCAATGGCTCAAACAGGTATGCTTTAATTCCACTATTGATATCGGTGTTTTACAATCATGTATGGATCCGTTTATTCTTAATTGATTAATTGTTTATGAAAACCTAATTTTATACACTATCAGCATTGGAGAAGAATATGAAGGAAGCATAAAAGAAGTGCGGATGCTTTTGAGGTAGCTGGGTTCGGTTGTTTGGTGTGATTGGAAAGAGAATGGTGAAGCTGTGTGAGACAAATCATGGAATGGCCCAATGTTGCTTTTACCTACTAATTTGCGGCATACATAGGAGTAGATCAGATTACTTTGTGGCCAGGCCTTCCCATTCTCTTTAGAAAGATTCGGCTACGTGGGCGAGACATCTCTGATGAGGAGAGCTCGAGAATAATGCGAGATGGACTCTGTTTGGTTTAGTAGTCTCATTAAATCGTTTGCACAAGTAGCGGTACTCAGAATGATCTTATGACATAGGGATTAAGTTAGAAAGAACACAGGCATCAAGACTATGCAGTAATCCTCTGTCCCACCAGATGAATACACTAGATCTCGATATTGCCCCTAGATCTGCACCAACTCACACATTCTGATATCCACTTCTTTAGCTTTTGCGGATCTTTCGGAGGACGATCACGAGGTATCGAACGATGTGAACTAGAAATAGAATGGCTACAGTGCAGAGCCAAACATGCATGAAGAACTCAGCCCCTAGGATCGGTCTCCGACCCTTGATTGGCATAGCTTCGGTGGGTGTCCCAGCCACTCCGGCCCACCGCGTGTCTTCGGGTTTCCTCCGCACGTGCAAGATGGCCCGCATGCACTGGAGGTAAGTCAGCGCCGTGAAAATGATGGTCACCCACATTGTGGCCATCGAATCCACGTCGAACCTTCTTCCCCAAGGGGAAGCCACCGATGAGCAAGAAGATCGTGCTAAGGGACGCAAGAAAAGAGATGGTGTTGTATGTCCAGAACATCGGGTAACCCTCGGATCGTTTGCAGCCATTATCGGTGTTCCTGCGTAGTATAAGATGGTGCCGTTGTGTCTCGATCGTTGTCCCACACGCCGCCGGGAGGGCTAATGCCGGCTTGGTAAGCCATGGCTGCGATCACGGTGGCAGTTATCTGTCGTGATGTGAAAGAGAGTTTTAGATTGTGAATGAAGAAATAGTGTTTCAACTATATTTATACATATGAAGATTGTCGAGTCAAAGTTAAGTCATTCCATCAAATGCACAAATTCAATTGATGGCTTTTCCTATATTTATCTAAATACAAGAAAATTGTGGCGGGCTTTCTATAGAAGTAGAGTTCATGGATTAAATTACAAAAAAACTAAGTGTATGAATATATACATGTATGCAAAAAAAAAAAAAAAAATGAAGATATTTTGAAATTTGAACGTCTTTTTATAAAGGTTGCTATTGTTGTTAGATATAAAATCAAAATATAATAACTTAATATGTGGAAAATAAAACACACTTATATCCCAGCTACCGGGGAGGCTTGCCCTCGTTGGGCCACCATACAGGTGGCGTTGCCTGGCCTTGGTGAGGTTGACCTCACAGTGGCTTGGTTAGATTGAGCCTCACCGGTGGCTCGGTGGGGCTTGATCGGCGAGGCTCGGCTTCTTTGGGGGCCGATGATACTTCAACGAGATTGTCGGCCCTCATCTAGTTGGTCACAAGCAATGGCCAAGCCAACAACGGCCAAAGAGGAAGAAGAAGAAAAGGAAAAAAAGAATAGAAAAGAAAAGAGAAGAATAAATAAAATTATTAAAAAATTAAAAGAATTCTTGATCACAAAAGAATTTAAGGTTTTACCAAATAAATTTTTATCGTAGGAAAAGAAATTTTAGACAATTTCCAAAGGCCTTTAAATACTAAGAATCTCGTTCAGAGAACAAAATAAAATAAAAATCATTTCTAAGTAAAAATTGTTCTTGAGAACAAATTGATTACAAAATAGGCCCCAAGTTGTCGAGAATATTTGAAGAAAAAAAGATTTGAGTCTTTTAGAAATCCTCTTTACTTTATGTATTTGTATAGATATTGAAAGAAAATCATCCAACTACTTCGGGTTCAGATTTTCTTAAGTACCCTTAATTTCTTAAATATTCATCAACTTGTTCCATCTCTTCTCACTATTAGATTTCTTATATTACCCTCCATTTTTTTTTTCCTAAATCATAAGCCATCTATTATTCTAGCTACTCATCTTCTTTCCGTACATAGCTATTTAATTACGAGCAATTTAGTACATATGTAGAAAACCTTTTTAAGAAAGTATAATTATTTATTTTAAGCGACACAAATGATCATTTTTAGGAAAATAGTTTCTGAATCATCCATTTTTCATGAAACAAACAAAGAGTTTAAATTAATTAGCTGTGAGCTATGATGTTAATTGTAATAACATGACCGATTTGATCTAAGTTGTTAGCAAATGCTACTCCAAGACATCTAGCTAAAGCATTACCATCAGAGAATCGCGCTTCTTCTTGATCCATTTCTTGTTTTTGTCTTCCTCCTGCTTCCTGATTGCACCCGATAAAGATGGTGGCGGAACCAACTCTACCGGAGGAGTATTGGTGGAGGGAGGTGCTACAGATGCTAGGTCAACTACAATAGTTGAATTCTCCTCATTCGTGTTATCAACAACTGCTTGGTGAGTTGTCGATGCAGGGAATCTTATGGCTCTCAGGGCTCCAGCATGTACTAACAGTTCTCTCAATTCAATGACTTTGAAATCCTTTGGAAAGTATTCCACTATATCCAGAGTAGAGAAGCCATTTCTATTTAGTGTGTTCACATCCACTTCGCTTCTTTGAAGCAGATATTTCACCGTCTGCACAAAAGGATGAGCTTCTTATCAATTATAAAAGAAACAACAAACAAAGATATTTTTTGTAAGTTACTTCAATCGATAAATCCACTGAAGTTTGAATGCAGAAAGCTTGAGTCTATAGAAAAATGAGAATGAGCCGGATTTTATTTGCACAAAATGTTCAATTGGAATGCAATCTCTGACGTTGTCACAATTTCAAAGCAATTCGAAACAAAAAGGATTACCTCTATTTGGTTGTGTGCTGCAGCCAAATGCAAAATGGTATTACCCTCATCATCTTGAGCTTTCACCAAATCACCATCTCTCACCGTCTCCACCAGGACTTTCAGAGTCTCCAAACGATTATGACTCACTCCCAGATGGAGAGCGGTTTGGCCGTGGCTTTGCTTGTGCTCAGCCGTCTCCGGTCTCGCCTTCACCAGCTCTATCACGATGTTGCTTCGGCCCTTCATCATGGCTAGATGAAGTGGGGTCCTCCCATCTTCGTCATGGACAAGGCATGCACGGGGCTCTAATTGTAACAATTCCCTCGCTATTTCGACATATCCGTTCGCAGACGCCAAGTGAAGAGGCGTACGTCCCTGCAAAGGTAAAGCGCTTGACAATGGAGCATTCTTATAGAGGGACACGTTCATGTGATTTATATATATTGCATTTTCAAATCAAATAGATTGAGCTGCTCAAATTCACTGGTGTCTGTAAGATTTTTCAGGTTGAATTAACCCGGAAACCCACGACTTGATTTCTGTCTGAATTTTGTTAATTTCCTTAGGACATATATGATGGGTTTGATTTCTCACAGATCATGAAAACTAGAAAACAAAATACTATATTACATGTGCAAAATCTAATTTGACAAGTAAGATAGTTTGATCTATGTAGAGATATTCCATGGAAATAATAGTCAATAAATTACTTAACACATGGCTAAAAGCCTAAAACTTGGGAAACCCTAATAAAAAACAGTTGCAATTCCACTTACCAAAAAAAAAAAAAATTGCAATTCCACCGATTATCTGGTTTGCGAGGATGACTGGGTTTAGGTATCAAACAACCACAACCAAGGTTTTTGCTTCGACGTACCTGCGAGTCCAACTCCATAGCCAAATCCCTTTTATGAGCCAAAAGAGCCTTGGCAAAAGGTACATGACCGAGCATGCAGGCCACATGCAATGGTGTCTCGTCGAAGCAAGTGACAGAAGCCCGAGCCAGGATGGGTTGGTCTTCTTGCAGCAACTGAGCTAACGACTCGACGCACCCGTCATGCGACGCCTCATAGAGCCTCTTCTCTCGGTGTCTTCTTTTAGATGCTAAGGAAGCTTGTTGATGAGATGGCGGGGATGGCGACCTTCTTCTCGGGCTTGTGATCGATTGCATTGTTCCCAGCTTGTGCGTGAACTCGAAATTGCTCTGTTTAGTCACCTGAAGCTTTCGGTCCACACACGATCTCTCTTTTTCTTTCACTAGACTGCCTTGGAGTTGGAATGTCAAGCCTTGAGATTGTTAACTATATATAAGATGCTATAACGTGAGTCTTACATAGCATTTACATGCTGGAAAGAGCAGAGAAACGACACAAACACGTGGGATTAAAAAAGATTCTTGCATGCTTCCACAATGTTCGAAAGTTAAGAGTGTGGGATAATACGATGATACAACCCGTATTCAACACGAATTCATGAACCAAGAAGATCAGCATGCATGTAAAATCGACGAGACTTTCATTGAAAAGTCCAAGACATTTCACTTGATTAGAAACTTGGAATAGTTGATACGGCCTTCCCTCGATTAGAGACTTGGAAAAGTTGATAAGACCTCTCTTTGACTTTCTTAACGTTGTCTTCAATTCCAAGAAATTTCCATCTATTAGAGACTCATAAAAGTTGATCGGAAAGTCTAGGAAGGCTTGGAGCTTGTAGGCTATACGTGTCTAGATATATATCCTAGATTTGGACCTATCTACAAGGGATTTCATGGGAAATGGTCCAAATTTGATGTAACTATGAGATGTCCTGATATCCCTAATATTTAAGGGATAATCACTAAAGATTTATTAGTCAATTTCAAAACTGATAAGATTTTAAGGATCAAATTTCTATCTTATTGGGATTAGGGAATTGGGGATCTGATGATTTATTTATACAGCATTGTATCTTGTATCTAAATACGCTCAAGAAATAAAAAGTCATCTCTCCTGTGGACATAGGTGGATTTTCGTCGAATCACGTAAATCTCTGTTCTTGATTATTCTTGTTTTCGACTTTTCATCTCATCTAGTTAGGGTGTTCTTCAGCACAACAATTAGTATCGAAGCAACCAAAGTTCTCCATTCTTGTATTGCGACTTTTGACTAGATGGCTAGAAAAGGTTTGACCGTTCGATTTGATATCGAATGATTCACCTGGAAGAGTAATTTTACACCATGGTGGAGAAGAATGAAGGATCTGTTGGTTCAACTGAGTTTATCAAAGGTTCTTCTAGGAAAATTGAACAAGTTGGACACCATCACCGATGATGACTAGGCCAACATGGAGGAGAGGGCGTGTGATGCGATCTGATTGAGCCTATCATACGAGGCACTTCAATACGTGGCAGAAATCGAATCCACTCTAGAGGTATGGCTCAAACTCAAAAGCATCTACATGACGACCAGCTCTATCACGATCTTGATTCGACCCTTCATCATGACCAGATGAAGTGGGGTCCTTCCATCTTCATCATGGACAAGGCATGCAAGGGGGTCCGATCGTAACAATTCCCTCGCTGTTTCTACGTTTCCGTTCGCAGAAGCCAAGTGAAGTGGGGTCCTTCCATCTTCATCATGGACAAGGCATGCAAGGGGTTCCAATCATAACAATTCCCTCGCTGTTTCTGCGTATCCATTCGTAGAAGCCAAGTGAAGAGGTGTACATCCTCGCCAAGGTAAAATGATTAGCTATGGAGCATTCTTATATATATCCCCTTGGCTTTGATACCATATACCCCTCAGGATTTGTGGTACTATATAAAGGATAAGAAATCACCTAGAGTGATTTCAATATATATAGAAAATTGTTAAGTGATTTGTGATTTAATTCTTAACGTCTACGTTTGTTTGGATTGGTTAATATGTGGGAAAATTCTATAGGTTCTGTATCTCTAATGTAATCATAAAAATATCCTAGTTGTGTGAAATTATTTAATATGAAATATAATAATTCATGAGTGATAATGATAATAAATAAGAAACGAATCATGTGAAGAAATGAAATATAGATGAAGACTAAGCTAATTATGATTTCAATCATAGAATAATATGAAACATAATTGAAAGTAATTGGAATAATAATGTGATCTCACGCAGGGGAGGTAGTCCGCACTCGAGTAGAGATTCCATTGATATGCATGAACAGTGATTAAAATAACAATGTGATCTTACACAGGGTGGTAGTCCGCACTTGAATAGAGATCCCACTGATATGCGTGATAAAGAAAAATGTGACCTTCTACAAAAGCGTAGTTCACTCGTGTGTAGAGACCTTACTTGAAACAAAAGTAAAAGAAGACTAATAATATAAAGTGATAATGCCAACCAAAACTTGGTTGATACTATTCCAAATGAAGATGAGGATTGAAAGAGGGAAATTCGAGCTCGAGCTTGTCAATCTAAATGAAGATGAGGATCAAAAGAGGGAATTCGAGCTCGAGATTGGGGATTTAATTATATATAACTTGATGTTAGGAATCGGTATAAATAGTAAAAGAAATGACGATGATCACACGTGCATGCACATAATCATATCCCGATCATCGAATGTGGTGCCGTTCGCTTTGAGTGCATGCAGCCGACTGCCGTTATGATTATTCCCTAATTGGACAGTAATAATGTAGCAAGACGTGATCAAGGGAGCTAGAGATTAGATGAGGGTGATTTCGGTTTTCCTTTCCTGTTAGGGATTAGACAATTATACAGGTGTTCGGATATGGATGAAAGCACAATACCCGTATTCAACACGAATTCATGAACCAAGAAGATCAGCATGCATGTAAAATCGACGAGACTTTCATTGAAAAGTCCAAGACATTCACTTGATTAGAAACTTGGAATAGTTGATACGGCCTTCCCTCGATTAGAGACTTGGAAAAGTTGATAAGACCTCTCTTTGACTTTCTTAACGTTGTCTTCAATTCCAAGAAATTTCCATCTATTAGAGACTCATAAAAGTTGATCGGAAAGTCTAGGAAGGCTTGGAGCTTGTAGGCTATACGTGTCTAGATATATATCCTAGATTTGGACCTATCTACAAGGGATTTCATGGGAAATGGTCCAAATTTGATGTAACTATGAGATGTCCTGATATCCCTAATATTTAAGGGATAATCACTAAAGATTTATTAGTCAATTTCAAAACTGATAAGATTTTAAGGATCAAATTTCTATCTTATTGGGATTAGGGAATTGGGGATCTGATGATTTATTTATACAGCATTGTATCTTGTATCTAAATACGCTCAAGAAATAAAAAGTCATCTCTCTCTCCTGTGGACATAGGTGGATTTTCGCCGAATCACGTAAATCTCTGTTCTTGATTATTCTTGTTTTCGACTTTTCATCTCATCTAGTTAGGGTGTTCTTCAGCACAACAATTAGTATCGAAGCAACCAAAGTTCTCCATTCTTGTATTGCGACTTTTGACTAGATGGCTAGAAAAGGTTTGACCGTTCGATTTGATATCGAATGATTCACCTGGAAGAGTAACTTTACACCATGGTGGAGAAGAATGAAGGATCTATTGGTTCAACTGAGTTTATCAAAGGTTCTTCTAGGAAAATTGAACAAGTTGGACACCATCACCGATGATGACTAGGCCAACATGGAGGAGAGGGCGTGTGATGCGATCTGATTGAGCCTATCAGACGAGGCACTTCAATACGTGGCAGAAATCGAATCCACTCTAGAGGTATGGCTCAAACTCAAAAGCATCTACATGACGACCGGCTCTATCACGATCTTGATTCGACCCTTCATCATGGCCAGATGAAGTGGGGTCCTTCCATCTTCATCATGGACAAGGCATGCAAGGGGGTCCGATCGTAACAATTCCCTCGCTGTTTCTACGTTTCCGTTCGCAGAAGCCAAGTGAAGTGGGGTCCTTCCATCTTCATCATGGACAAGGCATGCAAGGGGTTCCAATCATAACAATTCCCTCGCTGTTTCTGCGTATCCATTCGTAGAAGCCAAGTGAAGAGGTGTACATCCTCGCCAAGGTAAAATGATTAGCTATGGAGCATTCTTATATATATCCCCTTGGCTTTGATACCATATACCCCTCAGGATTTGTGGTACTATATAAAGGATAAGAAATCACCTAGAGTGATTTCAATATATATAGAAAATTGTTAAGTGATTTGTGATTTAATTCTTAACGTCTACGTTTGTTTGGATTGGTTAATATGTGGGAAAATTCTATAGGTTCTGTATCTCTAATGTAATCATAAAAATATCCTAGTTGTGTGAAATTATTTAATATGAAATATAATAATTCATGAGTGATAATGATAATAAATAAGAAACGAATCATGTGAAGAAATGAAATATAGATGAAGACTAAGCTAATTATGATTTCAATCATAGAATAATATGAAACATAATTGAAAGTAATTGGAATAATAATGTGATCTCACGCAGGGGAGGTAGTCCGCACTCGAGTAGAGATTCCATTGATATGCATGAACAGTGATTAAAATAACAATGTGATCTTACACAGGGTGGTAGTCCGCACTTGAATAGAGATCCCACTGATATGCGTGATAAAGAAAAATGTGACCTTCTACAAAAGCGTAGTTCACTCGTGTGTAGAGACCTTATTTGAAACAAAAGTAAAAGAAGACTAATAATATAAAGTGATAATGCCAACCAAAACTTGGTTGATACTATTCCAAATGAAGATGAGGATTGAAAGAGGGAATTCGAGCTCGAGCTTGTCAATCTAAATGAAGATGAGGATCAAAAGAGGGAATTCGAGCTCGAGATTGGGGCATGACTGCGATTGATAGACAGAGAGATCAGCACAGCAAAAACTGGAAAAAAAAATGGAGAAGTTAATAGATTAGATTAGTAGATTAATAATTGCCACGAGGTCTTATGCTTTTAATTTTGATTTGCATTTACACCATCAAAAGAGAGAGCGCGTTCTTAAAAGTTGAAAATGCAACACGGAAAGAAAATTTAAATGTGCTTATTGACGGGAATGAATTAAATTGATGCAAAATGGGTGGAATTTAGAATTTATGAGAAATTTGTTGGGATGAAAAGCTCTCCATGCAGGCAAACGAGTTAATGCCCTTGGAAGATATAACTGGAAAGACAATGCAACAAGTCGCATGGGAAGCCTCACCTTCTCTTGAAGGAGTTGAAAGGTTTGTGGCAACTTTTTTAAACATCTTGTCTTTCATATATATTTTTAAAATATACTAACTCTACAAAATTTCGACCTTGGTGCAGGCAATGTCTATTGAACGACAGTTTAAAAGTGGGGCAAGATTTGACTTCCCGGCAAATCAGAAACACAGAAGCATCATGCAATTCTAGGTCTAGTAAGTACAATCAAAATGCAGCTGGCAATGATGTTGGCTCTGAATATGTATCTTTAGAGGATGTGGCTCCTTTGGCTATGGATAAGATTGAAGCTCTGTCAATTGAGGGGTTGAGGATACACTCTGGCATGTCAGACGAGGATGCACCTTCAAATATCAGTGCACAATCAATTGGAGACGTTTTGACTCTACGGGGCAAGGGCGTGGATATCAGTGGGTCACTGGGTCTTGAGGGAACTGCTGGGCTGCAGCTGTTGGATCTAAAGGAAAGTAGCGACAGCAAAGATGAAGGGTTGATGAGCCTATCTCTAAGTCTTGATGAATGGATGAGGTTGGACTCTGGTGAACTTGATGATGAAGATCAAATTAGCGAGCGAACTTCCAAAATTCTTGCTGCGCATCATGCCAACTCCTTGGACTGGATACGTGGAGGGTCAAAGGGGGATAGAAGGCGCAGCAAAGGCTCTGGTAGGAATTGGGGTCTTTTGGGAAATAATTTCACAGTTGCATTGATGGTGCAACTACCGGATCCATTGCGGAATTATGAACCAGTCGGTGCACCAATGCTTGCGCTAATTCAGGTCGAGAGAGTGTTTGTTCCACCGAAGCCAAGGATTTACCTCAAGGTTTCTGAAGTAAAATATGAGGATGAAGGGATGAGTCGGCCGAGTCCAAAAAGAAGGAAGAAATTAAGGAGGGGACAGAAGAAAAGAAATCTGAGGTGGAAGAAATTCCTGTATAAGATTACTGAAGTCCATGTTGCTGGTCTCAAGACTGATCCTGGGAAGAGAAAGGTCTGGGGAAGTTCAAACCAGCAACAATCAAGTTCCCGTTGGTTGCTCGCTAATGGAATGGGAAAGAGCAATAAGCATCCGTTCCTGAAGTCGAAGACAGATTCTTCTAAATCTACTGCCCCAGCAACAACTAAGGCACAACCTGGTGACACATTGTGGAGCATCTTGTTAAAGCTCATAAAACAACAATCAAAACAGAAAACATCTCTGTTGTTTGAGGGAGAGAAAGGATAAAAAAAATAGAGTATAGCACTTCATACGTCTTGTGCAAAGGAAAAACTGTCGAGTACCACAACTAAATACAAAGCAGAAACTACTCACATACGTGCAACACATAACTGCACACAAACGTGCTATTAACTTCCTAGAAAATAGCAAAAACACTAACTGCATAACTAAATGAACTTGACTGTTAAAAAAAAAAAAACAGAGGAAACATGACTGAAAACAGCAGCATTGAGGCAATTCCAACAAACTCCTCCTTAGATCAGTTGCTGCTGCAGATTCCTATTTTCTCTCTTAACAACTCAAATCTTCTAGCCTGAAGTGGTTTTGTGAACATATCTGCAAGTTGATCTTCAGATCTGCAATAGATTAACTTAACTTCGCCACTTTGTTGCACCTCACACAGAAAGAAAAATTTGACTTAGAATGTTTGGTTTTGCCATGGAAAACTGGATTATGTGATATTGCTAGAGTAGCCTGATTGTCAACATTAACTTCAATGCAATCACTAGAATTCAACTACAAATCCTTCATTATCTTCTTCAGCCACAAAGCTTGATTTGCAGCTGCAGTAGCTACTATAAACTCAACCTTTGCTGTGGACTGAGCTACAATCTCTTGCTTTTTAGAACACTAGGAGAAACAAGCAGAACCAAAACTAAAACAATACCCATACGTACTTTTCATGTCATCCACTGAACCGGCCCAGTCACTATCAGAAAATCCTTGCAAATTAAACTTCTGACCTTTCTTAAACTTCACATCAAAGAACAATGTTCTTTTGAGATATCTCAAGACATTTTTTGCTGCAACCAAATGTAACTGACTAGGACTATTCATAAACCTGGATAAAACACTCACAACAAATAGAATATCTAGTCTAGTTGCTGTAAGATACTTGAGACACCCAATCAGACTTCTATACATAAAATCATGTACTGCATCTGTTCCATCATTCTTGTGCAGCTTCTCTTTAGCAGCCATAAGAGTGCTTACACTTCGACAATCTTCCATCTGAAACTTCTTTAGAATTTCCTTTATGTATTATTATTATTTTATTTTTATTTTTTTACAGATGAAGATCTCATATGAAGCTTGTTTGACTTCCAGACCCAAAAAATAAGTCATCTTTCCCAAGTCTGACATCTCAAAAACTACAAATAGATCTTGCTTCACATTCTCTATCAATTCCATATCATTCCTTGTCACTAATAGATCATCTACATAAAGTGATAGAATTACAACACTGTGATTCACCTTCTTGACATAAAGAGTGAACTCACTTAAGCTTTTTACAAAGCCAAAATCCTGCAAATATCGATTTATCTTCCCATACCAAGCTCTTGGAGCCTGCTTCAGTCCATATAGAGCTTTCCTCAACCTGTATACACTCTCTTCTTGCCCTTTGATATTGAAGCCTTCAGGTTGTTCAACAAAAATCTCCTCCTTAAGCTCTCCATTCAGGAATGCAGACTTGACATCTAAATGAAATATAGGCCACCTCTTCTCTGCTGCAATAGCTAACAGTAGCCTTATTGTATCAAGTCGTGCGGCAGGAGCAAATGTTTTAGAATAGTCTACTCCCCATATTTGTGCACAGCCTTTCACCACCAGTCTAGCTTTGTGTTTATTGACAAAACCATCAGGATTAAGTTTTGTTCTAAACACCCACTTAACCCCAATCACATTCTTATCAGATGGTCTATCAACAAGCTCCTATGTGTGGTTTTTTTGGATCATTGCAATCTCCTCTTGCATTGTTGCAATCCACCTTTGATCCTCCTTAGCTTCCACAAAGTTAGATGGTTCTAGCATTGCCACATTGCTTCTTTCATAGATTTCAGCAAGTGACTTTGTGCCTCTCACTGGTAAATCATCCATATTGTCTTCCAATCCATCTATAACTTCATCAATCTCTACATCTATTGCAGGTTGTTTTTCGAACTGCTGTTGTTCTGCACTCTTTCCTTTCATCCAATTCCACTCATCTTCCTCTAGAAAAATAACATCTCTGCTCACAGTCACCTTCCTTGTCATGGGATGGAAAATTCTGTAAGCCTTTGATTGAAGACTATACCCAATAAAGATTCCAAGCGCTGCTTTCTTATCTAGTTTGTCCCTCTTGACCTCAGGAACATGAGTGTAACACAAACACCCAAAAACCTTCAAATTTTTCATAGAAGGTCTAACACCATGCCAGACTTCAAAATGTGTTGACTTCTCTAAGGCTTTTGTGGGCAATCTATTCAATAGAAACACTGCAGTATTAGCTACCTCAGCCCAGAACTTCATAGGTAATTTCTTCTCCTGCATCATACATCTAGCCATCTCCATAATGCTTCTGTTTTTCCTCTCATTGACCCCATTCTGTTGAGGTGAATAGGGAGCAGTGAACTGTTGCATAATTCCTGCTTACTCACAATTCAACTTAAACTTGTGAGCAGTATACTCAAAACCATTATCAGACCTGAGCATTTTAATTTTCTTCCCACTCTCATTCTCAACTAAGGCTTTAAACTTCACAAACACATCAGCAACTTCAGACTTGACTCGCAGAAAATAAATCCAACTCATCCTAGTCATATTATGTGGCATCCCAAAAATTCAAGACGACCCCTATGATGCATTAAAGCCCATGATCATTACCTATGGTTTATGTTTTAGCCATTAGTTTTCTCTTAAGACTAAGTGTTATATGCTTATGCTCATGAGTTTTTAAATTAGTATTATAGGATAAATTAATAAGAAGAATTTATTCTTGGCTATGCACCTCATAGATTTAATCCCTATAGATTAAATATTACAAGATTTTGGCCATGTGAAATTGTAAATTTGGAAGCTATAAAAGAGAAGAATTAAAAGAGAATTGTTAAAAGTAAAATTGGGATTTAATTAGGCTTGGGTTTAAGACCCAATGGCATGGACTTTTAATAGGGCCAAAATGGCCGGCCCATTGAAGCCTAAGGAGGGGCTGTCGTCGGCCACAAGGGAGGCCGACCCAATTCCTCCAAGCCCGGCCGAGAGATGAGGCCCATTTTTTGCATGAAGAAGACCATGTGTCTCTCCCAAATTGCCAAGTGTAGATCATACAATTAGCAATCATTGCTAATGATGGAAGGGAAGACTATTAGGGGGGATAGTGGCCGGATTAAGTGGGAAAGAGAGGGAGAGGGAGAGAGAGGGCTTCGTCCAAGCCAAGAGAGAGAGGAGAAGTTGTGAGAGAGAGAGAGAGAGAGAGAGAGAGAGAGAGGGAAACCGAGAGAGGAGGAAGAAGGAGCCGCTCGCCGTTCGTCCGCCCGTCGCCGCCCGTTCGCCCATCCATGTGCCGTCCGTGTGCCGTCGTTTGCTTGATCTTAGAGGCAAGTTAGGATCCAATTTCTACTCTTACATGTGTGTCTTGCACGTATGTTTGGAATGGTGTTGATTTTTGGGTGATTAGGAGTGAGAAACCGAACCTAGAGTGCTTTGTTTTTGAGATGGCTTGCTGTTTGCGTGTATACCGCCCGGCCCAGAATATTGTAGAGGCTTGCATGCGTATTTTGAGTTGGATTTTGACTTCAATTCCTTCATGAAAGTTGTAGAAAAAATCTCAAATTATAATATGCTAAAATTTGAGACAAAAAGGTTGATTTTTAAGGGGTGAAACCCTCCTCCTACGAAGACACTAGATCTGGAACTGTTTTGTCAACCTCTTGGTGGTTTTGTGTGTTGCATGTTGCTTTTTATTTAGAATATCACTTCGACTTCTCCATGAAAGTTGTAGAGAAAATCCTAAAGACTAACATACTCAAATTTTAGGTAAAATGAGCAATTCTAGCCTAGTGAAACAATTTTCCTTTGAAGACGGTAAATCTGGAAACACGGTACTGGATACCCGAGACTTCCTAGACCTATATGGAGACTATTCTTTGAGAAAATTAATTAGATCACTTAATGAAAGTTGTAGGGGACCTCTTGGAACAAAACATATCCAAATTTCAGAGGAAAAGAAGAAGGATAAGTAGGTGAAACCTCAATATTTCGGAGATAGATAAACTGGACCGTTCGGTGCTAGAAACAGGAGCTTCGACCGCCTATAGAAAATTATCTAGAACGAATATGGCATAGATGTCTGCATGAAAAATATACTTTAGAGTCTCGAATATAATCTGGTAAAATTTCAGAATTTTTGGAGGTCATTAGGGTATTTTAATCGAAATACTTCAGAAACTGTGCAATCTGACTTTGCCCGAATTCTGCATGTTGCAATATGTGAACTATATCTTTTTGTGTGAAGCTCTTTTGGGCATGTGTTCTTCATGAAATTTTTACCTTCATGTCTTGTCTATTACATGCTCTGATTTTGTGATTTTTGAAGATGATATGAATATTAAATTTAAATGTTTTCCAAAATTGTGCAAGCTGGAATTTAGTGAAGTTAAAAAAAAGAGCATGATTTATGGACTATTCTAAGTTGTATGGATTCCATGGATTGTATTGTCATTAGTAATTGTATCTTGCTGCATGTATGATGATGATTGGAAATGCATATAAGAATTAAAATGATGAAAGTGATCTTGGTTGCCATTGCATTATGTGCCATGATGATTTTGAGACATGAAGTGAATTATGTTAAATGAGGAAACTGTTGGAGGTGGATGATAATGCCCTGGGAGTGTCAGGATGCCCAGGATGGGGGGTGCCAGATGCTCGGATTGTATTGAGATACATAGTCGGAAGGCCTCGGGAGTTTTGAGATGCCTAGAATGGTTGGGTGCCGGAAGCCTTGGAGGTTTGTGCCTGAGGGGATGTCTCGTGATGCTAGTTGGGATGCGAGATGCTCAGAATGTGGGGGTGCCGGATGTCCGGTGGTGTGTGCCGGAGGTTTTCTCGCAATGCCAGGTTGGGGGCGTGAGTGATTAAGTATGGGATGCAATTACTGATCCCGGAAAAGAGAGATGTGGTGATCAAATTGAAAGATAAAAGTGGAAATTGAATCATGCATATATGATATGATGATGATGTGTGTGAGATATGATGATGATCACTTATGGCATGATGACATGCATGTATGATACGATGATGATCATCTATGGCATGATGATGTGTGTGATATATGATGATGATCACCTATGGTATGATGATGTGTGTGATATATGATGATGATCACCTATGGCATGATGATATGTGTAAGAGATGATGATGATCACCTATGGCATGATGATATGTATGAGACATGATAATGATATGTGTGTGACATGATGATGATCACCTATGTCATGATGATATGAGTATGACATGATTGTGATAAGTATATGAGGATGTATGTACATATAGTGTGTTTGCATATGCATGGTTGCAAGGTAAGTTATGCTTGGATGCATGAATGGCATGTACTATGTAATGATTGTATTGTGTGATGCATTGAGTGGTTATTGGATCTTTTACCTGCTGAGTTGCTGTACTCACCCCTTCGAGGACCAACATTTCAGATTAGAAGGATGCCGCTCCCTACCGTCACGCGGGGCACCTTTTATGGCCTTCCATTGGATGTAGAGGTAGAGTGTACGGAGATTGACTACGTCATCATCCCTGGACTGACATTTGTGCGAGTACGAGTGCTAGTTATGTACGATGTAGGCCTGGCTGAGGGCCCTGTCATTCAGGAGGTTCTGTTAGTTCATGTCTGCGGAGATGGAGTGTTTAGGGGGATGTTGTCGCCACCACCGCCCGATGCACCAGGATGGGTGTGATGGCCGTGTGAGGGTTAGAGAGCTGATGTTTCTTTTTGGGATGATAGCTGACACTAGTTGATGGGGGATCTTGCATGATCGTTTTAGAGGGTCGAGTGTCTCTTTTTGGGGTTATGGCCGAGTGTAGCTCAAAGTCTTGGCCTTTCTTTTGATGTATCGACTCGAGAAAATCCATCATGAAAATATATAAATAAAAGTGGCTCAGCTTTATCTTTTCCTATGGTATTTAGTGGTGTGCATTGTATCATGATTGTTGGAGGGAGAGATGGTGACATTAAGATATGCTTCCACTAATACGTTGCGTTGGGACTGTTTAAAAAAAATGACTATGAACTACAATGCTTCTACTAAGAGATGTAACTAGTGAACATTAGGTGTAGCAATAGGCAACTGTGGTGACCTTAGGTGGTTCAGGGGTGCCACATATTATTAGTGAAATTAATAAAATACCTGCTACCATTGAGAGAAGACTCAGACATAGGTTCACATAAATCTGTATGGACTAATTGCAACTTCTCACATGCTCTCCAGCCTCCTCCTTTGAAAGGAAATCTAGCCTGCTTGCTAAGAAGACAAGTTCTACATTGTGGAAATTCCTCATCCAAACTTGGCAAGTCATCTGCCAAGCTATTTCTCTACATAAACAATATGCTCTTCCTGTGAACATGCCTAAGTCTTTTATGCCATAGCTCTGCATTTTCTTCTTTGCACTTTAAAGCCATTTGTTGCATCTCTTGTGGCTTGAACATGAAACTCTTGTCCTTCATTGGGATTCTTAGCACTTTTTTTCTATCTGCAT
This sequence comes from Eucalyptus polyanthemos subsp. polyanthemos, assembly GCA_017140185.1. Taxonomy (NCBI): domain Eukaryota; kingdom Viridiplantae; phylum Streptophyta; class Magnoliopsida; order Myrtales; family Myrtaceae; genus Eucalyptus; species Eucalyptus polyanthemos. The sequence goes on along the minus strand of CM029459.1, from coordinate 61,322,807 downwards.
TATTAATAAGACATTCCTTCCCTTCGAACTTCACTTTATAGCCCTTCTCAACTAATTGACCAACACTTAACAGATTCTGGTCAATATTTGGCACAAAAAGAACATCACTGATCAGCTTCATCTCCTGATTTCCTTCAATAACAACTATACCCTTCCCTTGCACTTCGATATACTGTCCATTGCCAATTTTGACTCTAGACCTAACTGACTTGTTTAGACTTCTAAACAGCTTCAAATTGCCAGTCATATGATTGGTACAACTACTATCCACCAGCCATGCATCATTCTCGACAGAAGATCCAGGAAATGAAGCTACAATCAAGTGCTCTTCCTCAGTTTCATTCACTACTACCTATGCTTCTCCTGCTTGCTAGTAATTTTTCTCTTTGCAGATTGCTTCCATGTGACCCAACTTGTGACATCTTCTGCATCTAGCATCAGGCTCTCTCCAACATCTAAAAAACTAATGACTAGTTCCACCACAGTATTGACAAGGCTTTTTGTTCTTCTTCCATTTGCTAGACCCACCAGAATTTCCTTTTTTTGCTACAAACTTGGAGTCACCAGCATTTTCTCTAGACTGAATCCATTTCTTCCCTTTGCCTCCATCATTTGACTTCACTCTAGCTTGCAGCGCACCCTCTACAAACTCTTCTCTTCTCATTAGTCTTCTGTGCTCCTGTGCTTGCAGAGCATTTAACAATTCTGTAAGCATTATATCAGCTAAGTCTCTTGTATTTTCTAGAGAAGCTATGGTGTTTTTGAACTTCTCTAGAAGAGACACAAGGATCTTCCGAACAAGCCTATCATTCTTCAAGTTAGTCCCTAAAACTCTGATTTTTTCAGCTATCCCAACCAGCCTATCAGAGTACTCCTTCACTGACTCTGAATCCTTCATCTGCCGTCTCTCAAGCTCCCTCAAGAGATTCAGCACCTTTGTTAACACCTAATTTTAGCAATTTTAGGAAAATAAAAATTGCATTGGAACAAATAAAAGGAAAATATAAAAAAAAAGGGGAAAATTGATTTGATTGATTATGCATGGAAATTTGAAATTCTGATGAGCATTCCGATTTCATTAAATGCAGAAGCAATTTAAAAAGAGGCAAGAATTTTGCAAAATGGAAGAAATCTGAGCAGGATTGAGCTGATTGCAAAATCATGCTCTAATTTACAGATTTGATTTAATGTGGCAAGAGATGGAAATTTGGAAAATGCCATAAAAATACAGCCGTCTGGAACCACTATAAAAGAGTGCTGCATTTTTCAAGAGAGAACGGGGGGAAGGCCACACAATTGAGAATATATGGCCACAAATTTGTGAAATAAGAAATCATGTAAGAGAGAGGGAGAGATCTCGGCTAGCTTTCAGTAGAGACAACTCTCCATGCCAGCGCCCTCTCCGCGACTAAACCAGTGCTCGCACCTCCGATGCGATTGCCTCTCACCGCTTCTAGCAACTTCACAACAAAGTAGCCAGTCGCGGCTTCACGTTGTCCCCTCGGATCTCGCTATGCTCCAATGGTAGCCGTGAAGTGTCATTGCTATTGCTCTCCATCGCTCGCATCTCCAACTGGCAAGCACCGTCATAGTGTCATCGATAAGTTGACTCATCCAAGTTAAAAGTTGAAGACCGTGAGTTCAAGGGGTGGATTTTGTTCCCTACTATCAAAACTGTTGACCAAGGTTGAGAATTCCAAGTCAAGGAAACCCATCACGTGATCTTGCAGAGGATAAAAAACAACAAAGAGGGAGGTGGCTCTTGGAGATCTGGCAATCGAGGACACGCCTGTCACCTCTCTTCATCACCAGCTGTTCAATCCGAGTCTTCGTAATAGCTGGTCATCATCTCTATCCTTGGATGCGAACTTGCTCAACCGTGTCTATCGTTGGCGTGTCGCCTTTGCTGCCCCCGCCGTGTTCAAATAGCCTGTGACGACCTTGATATAGCTAGTATAAGCACCTAGAGGGGGGTGAATAGATGTAAAAATAATTTCTCGAAATATAAAAACAATACTAGACAAATCAGAAAGGAAGCTCTCCTTTAGTTAACAAATCGAACTATGATTAAAATAAATTAGAGAGTAGGGAAGAGAAAATTGAACACAAGGTTTATAGTGGTTCGGTTTATTCCAAGCCTACGTCCACTCTTCGCCCACCTATGAATAGAAGAGATGCCCACTTTCCCTGGCTGAATTTCACTATGAATAGAAGAGATGTTATAGCAGATTTCGCTCGTAAATGCTTTCCCTTGATTCCACGAACAAGTGTAGATATTCTATTACACTTCCTCAAGGTATCTCAAAATATAGACTCTATTTTGTGTACAAGATTTCGCTCAGTAAATAAATTGACTAAAAATCAAAGAGCTTCAGACTTTGGAATTCTTCTATCGTGCACCACCTCGAACAATTGGAACGTCTTCCTTTTATACTCCTTTGTGCCATCATACCCGTTGGCACTTACCAAAGGAATTATTCCAATCCTCCCGTTGGATAGAATCAAAAGCATATATCTGACCCTGCATTTCCAAGAGAACATCAATGATTCTGCGAAAATCTGGATGATGAGTTATCGCATTGGCAACGTCTGCGTACTGGCTTCGGCATGATCTGATGGAGTAAAGGCAAACGATGGTATATTAGCATAATCACGCAGATTTGGCGATGAAGCACCATGTCCCTCCTCAAGAAATTGAGAGGCATGAATGTCTTCTGGATCTCGCTGGAGAGCGACTGACTCCTTCACCGGTACGGGATATGAGGACATTCCTCTGTTTTCACCATCTCCCCCTGTTTCCATGGCTTCAGGTGGAGAAGAGTTTGCCTCATGCTCTCCTTCCTTTTGATTTTCTCTTTCTTCTTCTTCTTCAAACCTTTCCTCGTCTGTTTCTTTTTCTTCAGCTTCTTTCTCCTTTTCTTCCTCCTCCTCTGCTTCTCTCTCCTCTGCTTCCGTTTCTTCTTCTTTTTCCTGTTCTTCTCTCTCCTCTGCTTCTTTCTCCTGTCGTTCCATTGATTCAAGAACAGAACAACTCAGCTTCTTTAATGCTATAGCAGAAATTGTGAGGTCATCCTCATCATCTTCATCAATAATGAGAGCTTTTCTCTTCTTAGATGGAGCAACCATGGGTTCCTTCCCTTTTCTTTTCGCTGCTGAAGAGACTTGATGAGATTTGACAGGAGTTTTCTCCTTAAATTTCTCCAACACTTTGTTGAGCTCTTTCAGACGCATTTTGGACACCATTTTCAGTCCTACCACCATTTTGTCACAAGGTCGAACACAGATAATTTGTGGAGGTTGAATATTCAAATGTCTGAATATTTTTAACACAAGACCTGGATAAGGAAGTTGGCATTTATCCTTCACCACTGCTCTATACATGTGAAGCAGAATAGTGTGAGGAAGAGAAAACTTTTTCCCAGCATTGATGGCATACATCAGCTTTGCCTCTGAGTTAGAAACATCAGTCTTTGAAGTTGATTTCGATCTGAGGCAATTAATCACAATCTTGTGAAGCAGAATGTTGAACGCATGCATCCTTGAGTAGGAAATCCTTCCCTCTGTCATTTTGTCTTTAACAAGTTCCAATGTGGCATGAGCTATAGAGACACTGATGGGTTGATACCTCTCTCTCTCAACCCCAATAACATCTGCCAACATATCCACATCCAGTACAAAGTCCTGATCTCGGACATCGAAAGAGATTCTATTCGCATCCAAGAAACTAAGATTTGAATAGAAATATGCAGTTAATTGAGCATAGGCTTATGTGGTGTCTGAATAGAATTGTTTAAGTTGAAGAAAACTGAACTTTTCCCTCAAATTGACATTCCCAGCATCAAGGAAATCAAAATCTACACTCCTAGGGTTAATCACCCCATGTTTCAACAATTTGGAGTATAAATCATTCTTTTTCGATCTAAACAACTCTGTTCTTTTTCCTCGAATTTTCGCCGCAACACCCATTTTTGGCTAAAATTGGCTGTACAATCTGTCATCATTATTTCCATCTATCGGATTAAATCCCCCAACACGTGGATCACTTAGGATATTTGCAAGGGTTTTTTCTACCAACCCTTTAGGAGCAATTTCCAAACTCTCTATTTTTTGCAAAAAGATGTACTCATTCCCATATCCCTTGTCCTTAAGAAACTCATCGATGTAGTTCAATGGAGTACCAATGCTCTTTAAAGCACGGTAAAGCTTATAAATAAAAGAGGGCTTTTGAACTCTTACAGGATCTGCGTCTTTGATGATTTCTTCCTCTTGTTGATGAACATCATTTTGTGGACTAGATGGTAGAGAATGACGCCGCTGAGAATGTTGTGGGCTCTGCTGCTGACTTGGTGACTCATCTTCCTCGGTGAGATCAAAGTGAGTAGGCCCCTTACTTATTCGCCGTGGTCCCCTGCTTGCAATCCTCGAAGACTTTCTTGAAGATGACATCTTTCTTAGTCTTTGGAAGATTCCTTGCTTGACTTTCCCAAGAAAGATGACAACTTTTTGAGGATTAAACAAGGGAGAAAGACAGGAATGGAAGATCGGTTCTTTTTAGGGTTTTGGAGTTAAGTGAAGAGGAACCGCCTGTATATAGCTTAGTCAAAACGGGGGAATACCAAACGTCGTAAAGGAAGGTTAAAAGATACATTTTTAAAAAATAACTGCCTTTTTCAAAAATGGATAACTGCCATTAACTCTTTTTGAAAAGGAAAAAATTGCACTTTTCACGGAAATTGACAATAGTATAAATCATTTATATATGGATAAAAGATCGTACCTTTATGAGATTTAATAAAATAACTTACAGTCAAGAACCATGATTGTTTGAGACTAAAAGTCTCTAGACTTTAACTTCTTCAAGTTTCAAGATGTTGAGTCTGGAACGGATGATTTCAAATTGATTTTTCTCCAAAGGCTTCGTCAATATATCCACCAGTTGGTTCTTTGAGTCAACAAACTGAATCGAAACTTCTCCATTTTGAACATGATCTTTAATGAAGTGATGTCGAATCTCTATATGCTTTGCTCTTGAGTGAAGAATTAGATTTTTGGTAAGATTGATTGCACTGGTGTTGTCACAGTTGATCTCTGTGCATGAATCTTCAATTCCAAAATCTCTTAATTGTTGTTTTATCCATAGAATTTGTGAACAACAACTTCCGAGAGCTACATATTCTGCTTTTGCTGTAGAAAGAGCTACTGTATTTTGCTTCCTTGAAAACTAAGACACTGTCTTGCTTCCAAATAACTGACAAGTACCCGAGGTGCTTTTTCTATCAATTCTGCAACCGGCTAGATCTGCATCTGAATATCGAAGGAGAGTAAAGTCTCCCTTTTTAGGATACCAAATGCCGATGCTTGAAGTTGAAGCAATGTATTTGATAATACGCTTTGCAGCACTTAGATGAGATTCTTTAGGGTCTGCTTGAAATCTGGCACAAATACAAACACTAAACAAAATGTCAGGTTTAGAAGTAATAAGATAAAGAAGTGAACCGATGATACTCCTATATAGCTTCTGGTCAACTTTCTTTCATCCTTCATCTTTATCTATCTTCAAGGAACTTGACATTGGTATATCATTCTTTTTGCAATTTTCTAGTCAAAACTTTTTGACAAAATCGTTAGCATATTTTTCTTGATGAATAAAAGTCCCTTCCTTCAATTGTTTCACTTGAAGTCCAAGAAAGAAGGTTAGTTTAGCCATCATGCTCATTTCAAATTCATCCTGCATAGACTTAGAGAATTTCTTGCACAAACTTTCATTTGAGGATCCAAAAATGATATCATCAACATATATTTGAATAAGCAGAAAACTTTTGCTTTCTCTTTTGATAAACAGAGTAGTGTCTACTTTACCTTTTTCAAAGCCATTTTGAATTAAAAACTTACTCAGCCTGTCGTACTAAGATCGATGTGCTTGCTTTAATCCATACAAGGCTTTTTTCAGTCTAAATACTGAGTCTGGCTTCTTTGGGTCTTCAAACCCAAGTGGTTGTTCCACATAGACTTCCTCATGGATAAATCCATTCAGGAAAGCACTTTTGACGTCCATATGGAATAACCTGAAATTCTTATAACAAGCAAAAGCAAGTAATAATTGAATTGCTTCTAACCTTGCTACTGGTGCGTAAGTATAGTCATAGTCTATCCCTTCTTCTTGCGTATATTCCTTGGCCACAAGTCTTGCTTTGTTTCTTACGACTTTACCTTTTTCGTTCATCTTGTTCCTGAAAACCCATTTAGCTCCAATAATAGATTTACATTTTGGTTTAGGAGTCAACTCCCAGACATTATTAATACTGAATTGTCTGAGTTCTTCTTGCATAGCTCCAATCCAGCTTTCATCAAATAAAGTTTCTTCTATGCTTTTTGGTTCAATTTCAGAAATAAGAACCATAGCACTAGACTCTTCGCGCCTTTTGGATCTTGTGCGAATTCCTTCATTAATGTCGCCAATAATGAGGTCTTTAGGATGACTGGACTTATGCTTCCAATTACTGGTTGATTTGTCAGGTTGATGATAACTTCCTTCATTTGAATCTTCAATAATCATTTGTTGCTGGTCTTTCAGAGTCTAAGTTGCTTCTTGAGATTTAGACTTTGTAAAGTCTAGAGTAGGTTCAGATTTTTCAAGATGAGTCTAAGCAGATTCATTTTGCATAGAATCCTGAAATTTGACATTCATTGATTCCTCCACAGATTGACTCTTCTTGTTATAGACTCTGTAGGCTTTGCTTGAGGTAGAATATCCAAGGAAGATTCCTTCATCTGATTTTTCTTCAAACTTACCAACTCTATCATTTGCATTTTTCAATATAAAGCATTTGCATCCGAACACATGAAAATATGAAACAATAGGCTTCTTTCCTTTGAATAACTCATAGGTTTTTTTTTTTTTTTAGAATATGCCTTAGAAAAACTCTATTTATAATGTAACATGCTATTGAAACTGCTTCAGCCCAAAAACGTGAAGAGATGTTACTTTCAATTAAAAGAGTTCTAGCCATTTCTTGAAGTGATCTATTCTTTCTTTCCACAACTCCATTTTGCTCTGGAGTATATGAAGAGGAGAATACATGCTGAAAACCAGATTCATCACAGAATTTTGTAAAATCATGATTTTCAAATTCACCTCCATGATCTGTTCTTATACTCGAGATAACATACCCTTTTTCATTTTGAACCTTTTTTGCAAACTTTTCAAAGTAAGAGAAAGTTTCAGACTTACTTGCCAGGAAATATACCCAAGTAAATTGTGAGTAATCATCCACAATTACTAGGCAATATTTCTTACCTCCAATGCTCTGAGTTCTGGTCGGTCCGAAAAGGTCCATATGCAGAAGCTGCAGTACACGATTAGTGGAAGCTTGATTTACTGGTTTAGAGGAATTTCTTACCTGTTTTCCCAATACACATGGTGTACATAGATCAGACTTTTGGTATGACAATTTGGGTAGACCACGAACAAGCTTCTTTGTTGAAAGTTTGGCTATTTGCTTCATATTGATGTGCCCAAGTTTTTTGTGCCATAAGCTCGCTTCATCTTGAATTGAGATTAGACATTGCGATTCATTTGGTTTCACATCCAAGAGGTAGATATTTCCATGTCTTCGGCCCATGAATGATTGAGTAGAATCTTTACTGGTTCCTGAACATATTCCCTCTTGAAAGTTATTTTGAAACCAGTATCACATAGCTGACTGATACTAAGTAGATTGTAGTCGAGTCCTTCCACTAGGGAAACATTGCTTATAGTGAGGTTTCCAATCTTTACAGTTCCAAATCCCACAACTTTTCTTTTGTTGTTTCCTCCAAATGAGTCTTTTCCACCATTTACTTGAACGAGCTTTATGAAGCAATTTGAATCTCCTGTCATATGTCTTGAGCATCCACTATCCAGATACCATTTTACCTTTTTTCTTGATAGTGACCTGCATTTTATAAAGAAACTCAAGCTTTCTTTGGTACCCATATTTTCTTGGGTCCATTGGTGTTAGTATGATATGCGGTTTTTGCCCATACATTCTTAACAGGTTTCCAAACCATAGGACAGTCTTTTTTAAAATGATCTGCACTATTGCACTTTGAACATCTGAGAGCATTTCGACCCACTGGTTTTACAAACACTTTTGAGAATTATTTTTGTAAAATGTCTTTGAAGGTCTTTGCTTAATTCTTTCCTTCACTTTAGGAAAATCAATTAAAGGAATGGTTTTTGCTGTCATTCCTAAACCAGATTTATTGAAATAAGGTCTTTGTGCTGAAAGAATTTTTTCAAGTTTCTCAGATCCTATTGAGAATCTTTTTGAAGTATTTGATAAGTCATTTTTTAAAAATGCATTTTCTTTCAAGAGATTATCTTCGCTTTCTTTAAGAGTAGAAACATTTGTGTCTAAATGTTTCAACTTTTCTTTCAAAACATTTTCCTGTTGTTTTAGTGCAGAAAACTATGTTTTCGCTCAACCAAGTTATTTTCTATGAAATGAACGTTAGAAAATTTGGGAAACGTTTTCTCGAAAGTTATTTTCCGTGAAATGAACATAGTCTTAACAACGCCTAGTTTTCTAAATGTTTCTAGTTTCTATGTACATAAATGTCTATTAGATTATAGATTTGAGTCTAGTCTTTTGCTCTTCTTTTGTTGTGCTATTAAAAGGTCATAAAGTCTCAATAAAAAAAAGAGATTGAATTTGATTAATGAAATTTGTTTAGTGCATTTCTCTTGAACCTTGAAAAGTTCAAACCTCTTGAAAACTTAGAAGAGTTTTTACTCTATACTTGAAGAGTCGGGGCTTTGAAAGCCTACATTATTGAAAAGTTGCAGCCATCAATCTCGAAGAATTAATGCCATTTCAACTTCCTTGGGGGTGTAGAAGATCAACCATTGAAGTTTCTACCCTTCTTCATCCTGTCCAATCTCGTTTCACCCACTTCCACAAAAAATCAACAAGCCTATATTTCTTATTCGAGAAAGCTCAAAACATGAAAGTTCTAGATTTTCGAGTCTCCGTTCTTTTGGCTTTGAAATTAGGTCATTTTGATATGAATAGACAAAGTTATGCTCATTTTCCTGAATTAGCATAACAGAAATTTCTGCTCAATATTGTGACTAAATTTCGGCACGTGCAAGCCACTCTCGCTTCTATTGTCTGAGTAGCCGACCTTGGGCTACATCATACTAGAGATAAATAAATAACTTATGATGTTGATAGAGATTATATTATTTGGAACTTTGAATGTGACATATTATTTTTTTTCCCACTAAAATTGAATGTGATGTACTTGCTTTAAGAATGATGTGAACAACAAAATTGTTAATGTGATGAATTATTATTTGATGCTGTACATTTGCTGCTTATGAAAGATTGTCGCGACCAAATTTTCGGGTGTGAACCACCTAGGGTTTTTTTTTTTGGTCAGTCCTACTCTATTCCTACTCTACACTCACTCGCAGACTTGTGCCCTGCCTCTTGCAGGGCGTGGGAGTCGCAACCCACTCTCGAAACTTACGCGTCCCTATCCCCATCCCCCCTGAGAATGTGGGGATTTGAACCCCTCACCTCCCCCTTCCATGTTGGAAGGGTGGCCACTGGGGCGAACCCCTTAGGGTTTGACTAATGGATTACTAAGCCTAAACTTAGCTCGGGCTCTCCCAAGCCCCTACCAATTCGCGACTTAGGTTCAAGTTCTTAACATGCAATCGATTTTTCAATGAGGAGTCGCCACTAATCTATTTTTGGTGGGTCAATTAGACACCCAAGTAAAGTAACGGGAGATTTACTTTATTCCTACGAACCAGAGACTATGGGTACGGAGATTTGGTTATACTAGATTTCTCTAATGTCCTTTCGGTACCATTCTTTTATTTTCAAAAAATGTTTTTTGCAGGCAGCTTAAATTGATTTTAAATCTATTTTCCTAACATGTGAGGTGATCATGCGGGTGCGCAAACCACCAATTTAACACCTAAGAAAGCAATTAAATAATGCAGAATTTACCTCAAAGCAACGAAATCATCTGCATTGTTAAATTAAAATCCACATCAATAACCCTAGATATGATTTCTAATTAACAAACAATCTCTCAATTTTCGCTTCCACTTTTTTAACGAGACTATAATCCATATGCAATGCAATGCTTTTAATCTAATATGAAATGATATGGCATGACAACATGTCCTAAACTATATGAATAATTTTTTTGTGATTTCTTAATGAACATGCAATTATTAAATATGCAATCTAAATTAACTAAAATGACTTAATTCTAATGACATGTAAATGCAATGCAATGACGTACAAAATTATTTTAACTAAAATGACATGCGACATACAATTTAATATGCTAGTTATATGTCACGCGACATTTATTAAATGACCTAATCTAATGACGGGCAATTTCTAATTAAATGAACCTAACAACAATCAATAGATGACGTGCATTTCATGAACTTAATTCTATATGACGTGGGCATTTTTATTTTCCCAACAAAAACATGCAATTCATCTAGGAGAGATTATCTACCTATAATTGATAAACATGCAATCCTAACATGCAATGACGTGCAAAGAATGCCCTAATTCAACATGACATATGCATGATAATTTTTTTTTGTTTCTTTTTATAAAATTCGAAATTTAAAATTGCCAAATGATTAAACGTGTCATTTAAATTAAAGAAAACTAACATCCTAAATGAACGCATTTTTTTGGATTTTTTATTTAAAAATTCGAAATAAGATTGCAATTTTAAACATGCAAGATAACCTAAGATTAGGAACATTCTAAAACAAACTTAACCCTAATTCGATTTTTTTTTAATTTGTTTTTATGAAAATAAAATTGATCCAAACACCACAACATCAAATCAAGCAAGACAATATTGATATCCAAAAATTGGCGAACCATATCTCGTGCATGAGATCGGGTTGACCAATTTTAAAATTAAATGCGAATCGAATCTCGGGCTTGAGATTGAATTGTTGATTTTTGTAAGGAATTGCAAGTCGGATTTCGGGCGCGAAAATCGAACTGTCAATCCCTAACTTGAGAGACTTTTTTCATGTCGGAATATCAATCATACATTTAAGGAACAACTTCACTAAAAAAAAAAGCTATAGAAGAAAATAAAAACAAACAATAAATAAATAAATAAAAAGACTACCTAATCCTCTTTTTCTCTTTTTTTTTTTGCTTTTTCTTTTTTTCAAAAGTGGGCCTGCTCGTGCGGCTGGTCTCCAGGGCAATAGGTTGTCAGTCCAGCAAGGAAGCTCCGGCGAGGGTGAACCGGCGGCGGGCGAGCGATGAGGAGGTGAATCGGTGGTGGCTTCACAGACAGGGACACTGCAAGGGCGTCGAGTCAGACAGCGGTTCGGCTCGGGTCCGGTTGCTGGGCGACGGGCGACGCTCGGGCTTGGCTACAGGAGCGGTGGGTCGCGACGAGCTTGCGGGTACAAAGGCGCGGCGGCGTCGGTTGCTGCAGAAGGTGCAGATCGGGTGGCACTCCGGCGCGGTGGCGAGCGAGCAGGAGGTTGCGAGTCACAGTGGGCTGCAACAGAGAGCAGATCGGCTCGGCAGTACAGCTGATTTGGGGCTCCAGTGGCGTCGCGATTTTGGGGCACGGGCAGTACTCAGAGCGGGGCACAAGGGTCGACACGGCTGGGTTGCAGTGCGATAAGGCGATAGCTCTGTTGGACTGGTGCAGAGGCAGATCGGCGCTAGGCGGTCGCGGACAACCGGCGGAGCGGCAATGGTTGGCGGTTCAACTGCCGGTGGTGGGTGGAGACGCGGTAGGCGCGACAACGAGCAGAACAGGAGCCGCAGCAACGTCGGAAGGGGAACGGGCACTGGCCGTCACGGCGCAAGACTACCCACGCGAAGAAGATGACACTGTTCCTGTTGTTTTCTTTTTTTTATTTTTTTCCTTGCTGATTGACGTCTTCTCATGGTTTCCCTTCTCTGCTCACCTTTACTTTTCTGCAGAAACTTCACTTTTCTTTTTTCACTTTTGACCTTTTCTCTTCTTTCCTTTCGACGAAGAGAAACCTAGAAAAGCCCTCCCCATTTTTAACTTTTTCCCGTGCACTCCTTATATAAGTAAAACAAAATGCAATCTTTTGTAAATATTTCATCTCATACAAAGATTGCTTATAACTCCTACGATCACGAAAATCCTTTTCCTTATCTCCCGAATATCTTCTACTGATTTTTAAAGATAAGATTACAACCCGATTTTCTTAAATTCCAAAAATCCTCATTTCAAATCTCAATTTCAGAAAACGGGCTCGGACCAATTTATACTCTTCATGGGCTTAGTCCAGCCTATTAATTTAAAACCCAAAACCACTAATTCGACCCATCCGCCACCAGTCCAATAAATAAATGTAAAAAAATGCAAATTAAAACCAAATGCACCTAAATCTATATGTTATGCAATTAATATTTTTTCAGGGATAAATTTAACCCCTAATTTTTTAATGCAATAAATGACTAAATGGGTCGCCAAAATTTAGGTGTAAACAAAGATATACCTTTCTAATTGTTGGAAGGCACGGTCCGATATTTTACTTACGAAGACTGTCAAGGGGGAGTTCAAATCCGAATCCTTCAACATAATTGATTAGACCCACAAGAATAATGATTGCTCCACTTTACACCATATCACCAATGTGGAACTTCTTTTGCATTACACCCTCACATTTGCACCTTGATAAATCTTCGCCTCAAGTATGAACCTTTTGTGTTAGACCCGCTCTTCCTTAATCTAGGTATTCTTTCACATTGATATTATCTCAACTCAAATCTCCACCTTTGCTCAGCCAAGTTCAGTAGTAGTACAACTTCTATCTTGACTCCCCCTCAATTGCTTTGGTTTGGCCAAGCTCAACAAGAACACATTATCTGCCACCTCGAGTCACATCCAAAATATATTTCCTCAAGATATTCACCAAACGATTATCCACACATGTTGGGCCCAACCTGTCCAAACCATTAGTTTAATACCACTTGTAGGGAGGCACAGTGTAAGCCCAATACCATCATATAAGGAGATTGTTAAGAGAGAGCTGAAATTTGAGCATGTCAACATATCCGGTTGGATTGGCATTCTCTTAAAAAGTAATTTTTGACAATTTTTTTTATAGGCAATCATTAATTGCTCCATTTTACACCACATTCTAAAAGTGGGACTTCTTTTGCATAACACTCCGTGCACCACACGTACATGTTTGTTTGTTTAGTCGAAAAGCTCATAACCAAATTTTCCATCTGCTGATTTTATTTATTTTAGATATATATGTATATATATACACTTTTCCCTTGCCTTTTATCAGTTTGTCTCATCCATTTCGCTCTTACTTGTACTTTCTCCAGTGTGAAGCTTATGATTAAGCGTGGGACTGTGTTGATATTTTATCTAGGCATGTACACAATGCTCCAACTTTTCTATTTCAATTTAGTTAGCACATTGACATTTAAAATAAAGTGAGATTGAAAGAACTAGACAACCACTAAGCCAATTTACTTATTTTGTCAAGCATGACTAACAACTAGAAAGCTTCATGAAATCACTATTATATCCCAAATGGGAACGCAAAGAGGCCAAGGTTTGACGACAATCATAGCGGACTTGCAGATGCGCGATAAACAAACAAGAACTTAGCAAAGTACCTTCAGATGGATCATTACCGGTTTAATTAGTTTTTCTAGATCATTAATTTCTTTTTTGTTTAAGGATGGAAAGGAGATAATATTGATTTCGAGCTCATTGGTCTGTTTGATCATATCTTTTGAGGAATGTCCTTAGAAACGACATAACTTTTCTTGTGATCTAAGATTGGTTTATGAAATTTTGGATGTGATAATTTGTTAAGAGGCGTAGCAAAAGTAATATTAATTGCTTCACTTTACATTACATCTTCAATTTGAGACTTTTTTAGCGTAACACCTCACGTGCACCTCTCGGCAGGATTGCAATGTCTGTTCCTTGGCTCCTCCTCGATCGTCTTGGCCCGACCAAGCTTAATAAGAACGCATTATCTTCCACCTTGAGCAAGAGTCACATCTAATATTCCTTTTCTAAGATATCCATCAGATGCCGGTCAACCCACGTTGGGCCCAACCCATCCAAATCATTGGCTTTGAGATCACTTATGGGAAGATGTAGAAGAAGCTCAATACCTTCACTTTTAGGGAGATCATTAAAGAAGAGGTCAAGTTTGAGCCCGTCAACACATCTAATTAAATTCATCTTATCTCAAAAAAGTTTAATGCCCTATTTTACAACACATTTCCAATGTGGACTTTTTGGCAAACCCTCTCACATATGCACCTCAACGCTAATAGCAAATAAGAGATTCCAAATAACAAGTGGACCTTTTGTACATGTTTGTTTATTAAGTCAAAGCTCACAACCAATTTTCCATCTGCTGATTTGATCCATTTTACATCCATGCAACTTAGGCACTAAAAAAAAGATATATATCCTTTCTTTTTTTTTTTTGTCTTTTTATCAATTCTTTCTATATATCTCGCTCTTATTTAGTCGCCAGTACTTGCACAGGCGCGAAGCTTATGACAACGCATGGGAGTGTGTTAATATTGTATCCAGGAATGTGCACAATGCTCCGACTTTTCCATTATAATTTAGTTAAAACATTGATATTAAATAAAATAAAGTTGAAAGAACTTGACAGCCACTAAGCCAATAATGTACACCCAGTTTGCTTATGTATTATTTTTTGGTAACCTGGGAAGTGCCGTACAGCCGGCGGCCAGCGGTGTAAACCCGTGGTGAACCGAGCCCACCCACCTGACCCGGCCACGAGTGAGTCGCACAAGCAAACGTGGAGATTCGAACTCTCTCCCTTCCGGAGGAGGGATTGAGCGCAAACCATGTGACCACCAATGGGCTGGGTAGTTTGTTTATGTATTAAGCTTGACTTAATTTTGTAAAGCTTCACGAGATCACTATTAAATTGTAAATGGGAATGCAAAGAGCCAAGATTTGAGAGATTATCACCTGTTTAATAAATTTATCTAGGTCATTTCATAATTTTTTGTTTTGGGGTAGAAAGGAGATCATTTTACTTAACAAAAATAATACAAGAGTCCGAGACCAATGGTTCAAGTCTCTTAGATTATTTCTTTTGAGGAATGTCCTCGGAAACAGCATAACTTGTCTTGGAGTTGAAATGTCAAAGGCTGAGATTGCTAATTACATACAAGCTAAAACATTAGTCTTGTAAAAGCATTTGCATGTTGGAAAAAGCAGAGCAGTGACCCAAACACGCGGGATTAAGGAACATTCCAGCCTGCTTCCGCAACGTTGGAGAGGTAAATGGCGTGGAATGTGATGTACTGGCTTTAAGAATGACGTGATCAATTTTATTTGGTGCTGATTTTGTTCTGTTTATTTAAATGCCTATCTTCAGTTCATTGGATGCGAAGACACATTTGTGAAGATTTTATGTGTTTGAATTATATATTAAAAATATTTATATATTTATATTTATAGACACACGTGTGTATGAAAATATTCTAATTGTTGGGAGACAGAGTGGAAGCCTGATATATTCACTTAGGAAGATGCTATGTTCAAGTCCGTAAACATATTTAGTTGGATCCACTAAGATTATATCAACTTCTCCACTTTACATCACTTCCCTAATGTGGGACTTCTTTCTCATGACACCCTCATACGTGCATCTCAACAAATCTATATTTCATGAGTGGGTCATCTATGTCAAGCTTGCTCCCCTTTAATCTAGGTATTCTTCCACAACAACATCCTTTCAAATTGCTACCTTGGCCCAGCTCGGTAGGATCACAACATTTGCCTTGACTCCTCCGTTGCCTTGGTCTGGCCAACCTCAGCACATCACACTATTGGTCACCTCAATTAGGAATCACATATGAGGTTTCTTTCGTTGAGATATTCACGAGACGTCGATTCACTCATGTTGAGCCCACTTCATTGAAATCATGGGTTCTGATACTACTTTTAGAGAGGTACAAGGGAAGCCCAAAACTTTTATTTAGGGAGATTGCTAAGTTCAAGCTTAAGCCCGAGCCTAACAATATATCTTGTTGGACTCACATTTACTTAGAATTTGAAATTAATGAGTTATGAGCTAACTATGATAAAATTGACTCCTCCACCTTAGACCACCTTTTGTATGTGAGGTCTCTTTCGTATGATATCCTTGCGTGTGCATCTCAATATTATAAGTGAAATGACTATTTCGGGAAACTATAAAAACATACGTGCGGATGTGAGAAGGCTTTTATAGGGGGCTATTTGTTTATTTAGTCAAAAGCTCACAACCAAATTCTTTATCTGCTGATTTTACTAATTTTAGATCCATTATGTTATGTAGCGTTATCTATGCTTTCTCAAGAGCGAAGCTTATGATTAAGCGTGGGAGCGCGTTGATATTCTGTCCAGGCATGCGCGCAATGCTCCAACTTTTCTATTATAATTTAGTTAAAGCATTGAAATTGAAATTGGAATAAAGTGAAGTTGAAAGAACTAGGCAACCACTAAGCCAATGACGTCAAAACCAATTTACTTATCTGTTAAGCATGACTAATAGTGTAAACCTTCAGGAAATCGCCGCTGCATCCTCAATGGGAATGCGAGGATTGCACAATGCCACCCAAACTCAAAAGGGGTTTCACAGGTTATGTGGAGCTTGCCTTTTGTGGTGGCGCGAGATTGATTTATTGACTGCGCATTCCTTTCTTGTCTTCTGTACTCCTGACCATCTTCAATAACTTAAACTCGCCAAAGCCATGTCTGCACCGATGGAAAAGGATCCGTTAACTCTTTATTCGCATGGATCGATGGTTTGGATGGATACAACATCAAATAGAGACATCAAATAGAGACACCAATAAGACGATAGAGGTTCTCATCCTTGCACCACCTCGAGTTTTCAATTCTCGATCCTCTTCCCCTTGAGAATGCCCCAACATCGATATCACATGTACCATTTGGACACTTATCCTTTACATGCTCAATTTTCGGGTCGATGATATGTCGTGTTATCGTCTGACATGTTTAGCCAAAGATTAGAAAGAACTAAGGGAGTACAGCTTTCCATCTACGTACTTTTATAGGCCCAAGAATATTCGTTCATACCTTGATAATGACTCTCGTGGCTAAAAAGGCCACTGTGGAGGTGTGGATTCACGTCTTACTCGGTCCATAATATCAATGGGGTATTTTAGAGATTAAAGGTTTACTTACCTAACATGAGCTTTTCTCATAGAAAAAGCGAGTGTTATAATAATTAATGAAAAGGAGAATGTTAAAGAGTCTCCTTAGGGTGCTTGCTAGGCCTCTTTAATTTTGCTTCGGATATATAAAAAAAGTATATTTGAAGCAAGTAACGTTTTCGAAATATATCATTGCTCAATTTTCAATATATGCTGATTTGCGTTATTTTATAGTTAGTGTTTTTAACTAGTGCCTTTAATGCATTTATTAACAAGACCCTTATAACATGGAGAATGTCTGAATTATTTGATTAAAACTAAATAAGTATCGAATTAACTTTGAAAAAAATTGTCTAATAATGAAATAAAACAAATATCCTAGGGGCACTCTTTAACATTTGCCTTTTCGTTAATTCTTCCGTTGCTCACTTTTTCTATGACAGAAAAGCTCATCTGTGGTAAGTAAACCTTGAACACCCATAATGCCTCATTAATATGATGGATCAGGTAAGACGTAAGCAAAATCGAATGCATGACTCGAATATTTTGTAATCTCTTTTCTGCCCATGTCGAATCAAGCCTTATAGGTACACACTTGTATTTTCGTGGGGGCAAATTCACCAAATGATTACGACATATTGTAGTTTCCCTTTCAATTTAGAGGAACCTTAGAGGGGCAAGTGCCTCCATTGCCCCCATGGTGAATCCGTTCATGCTGACAAGACAAATTCAAGACGATGTCCATTGCTGTATTTACTCTGTAGATAATGTGGTGTTGGGGTAGGTGAAACCCAAGCCGGGGCTAACCAGAAACTCGAACTTCGAAGGGCAACTTTGCAAACCTTAGGGTGTAAGTCTAGTAACCATAGAAACTCAGACGGCAACTTGAGAAAATTGGACATCATGGAGTACTAAGAACCAAGTCCTTCCATTAACTTCGATCTATTTTGACAAAACTGGAGGCCAGGCAGACGACACCTTAAGAATACTTCCTAGGATATGAGATTCAAGAGAAAATGCGAGATTCGGAATCAATTAATGCAGGAAAAAGTAGGGGCTGCCAACCAATCAAGGATAATATGGGAGGAGGTCGTCTGAGATGTTTCGATCACGTTGAATGGAAGACCTTTGGGTGGATGCCTAGGCGAGGAGATATGAGCGAGGAACGAAAACTAGACAGGAGGCGGGATGTCACGAACTATTTATAGCTTGTAGAAGATCTAATAAAAGATCAAAGATAGCGACGCGATAGGATTTCTATAACCGACAACAATAGCGGGACAGAAAGCTTCAAGCTTTGAAGACGTCCAGTGGAGTTGGGTTAGTCGAGCAACTAATGCACAAGACAACTGGATGGAGCAGCTACTCAGGCTAGAGACCTAGTTTGTAGTGAGAGTTACAGTTCTAACCTTCCCTTATATCTGCAGTTTTTATTTGATGCTGATGTCGCAGGCAGACCACCTTGATGTGATAGTGCTGTATTTTCCAAATGAATGAGAATTGAGAAGTTTTTATGGCAAAAGACGGAACAAAATGTTCTGTTCTACACAGAATAAGTTCATGCTTTCATCGAGTGTCATCCTCTATAACAATCATTTGAGTTGGCTCTCTCGTTCATTTCTTGCTAGTTCGATCACTTGAAATATTGTTTTGAATAGTCTAATGAATTGAGTCTAGCGGAGATTCCAGCGAAAATTTTTATGTCTGGCGGTGAGATGTTAAGGTACCATGCTTGAACAGAGTCGGGTTTCTGATCATCAAATGTGCATGAATTTGTACAGTTTAATTGACATGGAATTCTCAAGTCATAGATAGTAGATAAACTCTAACCTGCATGAGGTTTAGTCTCGTGAAACAGAGACTTGAGATGGCAGCTTAATTGATCCCTCTATAGCAGAAGCGTCTGGCAAGATAGATGTTTAACAGCAGCTAGGAAGGGAAGCAAATAAAAAACCTAGACAAACATTTCTAATCTCAGCATCAAATAATATTCAAACAAAGGAAACAATTATATAATGATTGCAGGAAATCCCATCCTGCACTACTAATTTTTTTCCAGCCACCTAAATCTCAACTGAGGACCAAAGTCCAGAATACTTCAATGCCGAGTGAAGATGGCCGAGTTGAAGACTGAGCCGTTCCTGAGCAGACCTGGCCGAACTGGCTGAAGCTCTCTTCGTCCAACAGTCATGTTCAACATTGTATAGAGAAGAAATTGCGGCAACTATAACCGTGTATTGTCCCGATTTTGTACAAATTTCAGAGGGAGATCATGCACGATTGCTCCAAGCGCCATATTAGTCTCTTCAATCGTTTACCATACGAAGATTTCTCTAGCAGAATCCGTCTTACCCTCTCTGTAGGACACTCTGTTATAAACAGAAGTAGAAGAAAACAGAGCACCTCAAAACCCATCATCAACCCGCTCATCAGAATCACAAATTTTACACATATTGAACATGCCGCTGCCATCATAGAACAAAGACCGTTCAATTTACTCGATTGTCACACAGACCGTCACACTTCCTCATGCTTGTCTTAATCGTCTTCATCTGAATCCTTCTTCTCTTTCGCTTCAGGTAACCCCACTTCCTCAGCACCCACACACAAAGCCTCACCACATTCCCCATGAACACCACCCCCATCAGGCACAGCCAGCACACCACCGACACGTCCGTCACGTCCTTCAGCATCCCCCGCGTGTCAGCCGAGATATGTTGCGCAGCCGCTATGAAGTAGGTGATCGCCTGCCCGTGATCGCTAGCCACATGATCTCCATCCGGGGTCCACATCCAACATCGCCGCTTTATTGGAAGCCCGCTCAAGAGGAGCAGGATGATGCTGAGGGAGGACAGGAAGGGCAGTGGATTGAAGATCATAAACTGTCCGTAGGCGATCCGCTGGATGTGGGCCAGGATAGAGGTGCCCGCCATGTGTGGCTCCTTCACCGGGTTGCCGTTGGCATTGACCTTGTAGTCATCCCGCGACGCGCCTCGGGCGGCGTGGTTGCAGCTTGCAACGCCACCGTCGCTAGCAGCGAAGCGACCACCATTAGTGAATTTCTCCTGGCTCAGCCAATCGGCTTCCACCGGGGGTCTTCTTAGAGCACTCAGTTTCTTTGGTAGGGGTTTGCTTAAAGTACTCCGTTTCTTTGACGTGGCTTTCTTGGTGGAGAGTGATGAGTTTTTAGGTGATCTTGAGGTGGTGGTGTAGGAGGTCATTATTGGTGGTGGGTCAAGAACTGGATCATAGTGACATGGGACTGATTGAATGTCTCGGAGAGTGAAGCTCCTGAGCTTTGAAGGGATGTCTCAATTTCAAGAACTCTCGAGCCTCCGGGAACCTGCTCAAGAATGTCTAGTGCTGTGAGGCCACTTGAGTTTGGTGTGTTCACCTCGAGTCCCTGGGATTGTAAGCAAGAACTTTTATCATCTACACACAAATTTTTGGGGATAAATTCCCCAGTGTAAGATTACGAAGTCCATGTTGCTGGTCTCGAGACTGATCCTGGGAAGAGAAAGGTCTGGGGAAGTTCAAACCAGCAACAATCCGGCTCCCGTTGGTCGCTCGCTAATGGAATGGGGAGCAATAAGCATCCGTTTCTGAAGTCGAAGACTGCTTCTTCTAAATCTACTGCCCAGCAACAACTAAGGCACAGCCTGGTGACACATTGTGGAGCATCTCATCCCGTGTTCATGGAACTGGTGCTAAATGGAAGGAATTGGCGGCTCCTAACCCACACATACGCAACCCCAATATTATTCTCCCAAACAAAGCCAAAGTTGCATTAAGTTGGGGTGCGAAATGGAACTTCTTGAAAGAGGCTTGGTTTGCCAAGCTGGGTTGAGTGAAGTTTATGAGCTGCGTTAGTTGTTGGCTTGCTGCTTGAAACCACACATTGTGGTCGTCTAAGACTGAAAGTACTGGCTCCGGCCTTTGAGAACTCTCTTACCTTCCCAATTGTTATGGACTGCTTAGCACCAGTCTAAGGTACAAAAAATCTGTCTATGCAATTGTTTTCAACTCTCTCGCTCTTCCATCCCCGTAATCAGTTTGCATATGAACAGTAATTTTTGCGTTTTGTGTGGGATGATACGCTACCAATCCTTTGTCTTGTGATTAGGAACAACAGATTGGTCCACGAGATTTTAGGTTGTATTTCTGCCTTGTCCCACCTCTACTTGTCTATATAAAGAAGAAAAGATCGTTTGGCAAGAAGTCATAATAACAGAGCTTGAATGTTGTTTTGGAAGAAGCACACGTTCTGGTATGTGAACATTACATATGAAACTAGCGCTGCTTTGATTCCGACCTTTGAGGAAGGATCAACTTGCACGGCTTGCGAATAATAATGGAGTGTTTTCTGTGAAATCTGTGTATCACTTCCTTAAAATTAGGCAGGAAAGATAGTGTAGGAAGTTCATCATGTAAATGGTGTGACTGCATTATGGTTTGGTGCCATGGGGTTGAAATTGATCAGACAGAGAGGCTCACTAGCTTTGATCAGATGGCTTTTGGACATCTATCAGCATTGGAAAAGTATATGAAGGAAGCATAAAAGAAATGTGGATGCTTTTGAGGAAGGTGGGTTCGGTTGTTTGGCGTGATTGGAAAGAGAATGGTGAAGCTGTGTGAGACAAATCATAGAATGGGCCAATGTTGCTTTTACCTAGTAATCTGCGGCATACATAGGAGTAGATCAGATTACTTTGTGGCCAGGCCTTCCCATTCTCTTTAGAAAGATTTGGCTATGCGGGCGAGACATCTCTGATGAGGAGAGCTCGAGAATAATGCGGGATGGACTCTACATTTGGTTTAGTAGTCTCATTAAATCGTTTGCACAACTGGCGGTACTCAGAATGATCTTATGACATAGGGATTGAGTTACAAAGAACATAGGCATCAAGACTATGCAGTAATCCTTTGTCCCACCAGATGAATACACTAGATCTTGATATTGCCCCTAGATCTGCACGAACTCACACATCCTGATGTCCACTTCTTGAGCTTTTGTGAATTTTTCTTCACATTCTGGAGGACGATCATGACGAATCGAACGACGTGAACTAAAAAAACAAAGGCTACAATGCCAAGCCAAACAAGGAAGGAGTACGCAATCACCATGATCGTCTCCCTATCTTCGGAGTACCGAACCTCTGTGGTCGGGCTCACATGTTCAGGATCCCTCTGTACGAACGAGATGGCCATCATGGAATAGAGGTAAGTCAGCGCCATGAAAGTGATGGTCACCCACATTGTGGCCGCCAGAATCCACATCAGAACCTTCTTCCCCAAGGGCAAGCCACTCATGAGCAACAAGATCGTGCTAAGGGATGCAAGAAAAGAGACGGTGTTGCATATCCAGAACCGTAGTAAACCCTCTGGATTGTTTACAGCCATAATCGATGTTCCTGCGTAGTATAAGATGGTGCCGTTATTTGCTTTCTGATTGTCGTCCCACAGGCCGCCGGGAGGGGCTAAGGCCGGCTTGGTAAGCCATGGATGCGATCACCGTGGCGATTATCTGTCGTGACGTGAAAGAAAGTTTTAAAATTGTGAATGAAGAAATGGTGTTTCACCTATATTTGAAAATATGAAGATTGTCAAGTTAAAGTTAGTCATTTCAACAAATACACAAATTCAATTGATGGCTTTTCCTATATTTTTTAACGAAAAACAAGAAAATTGTGGCAAGCTCTCTACAGAAATAGATGTCATGGATTAAATTATGAAAAAACTAAGTGTATGAATAGACACATATATGAGAA
This sequence comes from Eucalyptus polyanthemos subsp. polyanthemos, assembly GCA_017140185.1. NCBI lineage: Eukaryota > Viridiplantae > Streptophyta > Magnoliopsida > Myrtales > Myrtaceae > Eucalyptus > Eucalyptus polyanthemos. Next base: position 61,299,820 of record CM029459.1, on the reverse strand, counting down.
AAAAATGAAGATATTTCGAAATTTGAACGTCTTTTTTTATAAAGGTTGCTATTGTTGTTAAAAGAAAATCAAAATTTAATAACTAAATGTGTGGAAAATAAAACACATTTATATTCCCCACCGCTGGTGAGGCTCGCGTTGCTTGACCATGGGAAAGCTTGGCCTCGCCAAATCTAAATGAGACCGAGCTCGCCCCCCCAACCAAGGTGAGGTCGAGCCTGGCCGAGGAGGCTCAGCCTTGCCAGGGGCCGACGGCACTTTGACAAGGTTGTCGGCCCTTGTTTGGCCGGTTGTCAAAAGAAAAGGAAAGAGCGAAAAATATAAACAAAATTATTAAAAAATTAAAAAGAAATTCTAAATCACAAAAGAGTTTAAAGTCTTACCAAATGCATTTCTATTAAAAGAATATAAATTTTGAATAGTTACCAAACGACTTCAAGTACTATTTAGGAAACAAAATATAAAAAAAATCATTTTAAGCATGAATTGTTCCCGAGAATAGAATGGTTACCGAACATGCCCCAAGTCGTTGAGAATATTTGGAGAAGATAAAAGATTCAGTCTTTTAGAAATCATCGTTACTTTATGTATTAGTATAGATATTTAAAGAAAATCACCCAACCGCTTCACGCTTAGATTTTCTTAAGTACCATTACTTTCTTAAATATTCATCAACTTGTTTCATCCTTCATAAGCCATCTATTATTGTAATTACTGAACTTCTTTCGTACATAGCTATTTAATTATAAGCAATTTAGTACATATGTAGAAAACATTTTTAAGAAAGCATAACTATTTATTTTAAATGACACAAACAATCATTTTTAGGAAAATATTTTCTTAATCATCAATTTTTCATAAAACAAATAGAGAGTTTAAATTAACTAGCGGTGAGCTATGATGTTAATTGCAATAATATGACCGATCTGATCTAAGTTTTCAGCAAATGCTACTCCAAGACATCTAGCTAAAGCATTACCATCGAGAATGGCACTTCTTCTCGATCCATTCCTCGTGTTTGTCTTCCTTTCGCTTCCCGATATCACCCAAGAAAGACTCGGCGGAAACGCATTTACGGAGGAGTATTGGTGGAGGGAGGTGCTACAGATGTCAGGTCAACTACAACAGTTGAATTCTCCTCATTTGTGTTATCAACAACTGCTTGGTGAGTTGTCGATGTAGCGAATCTTATGGCTCTCAGAGCTCTAGCATCTACTAAGATTTCTCTTAATTCAATGACTTTGAAATCCTTTGGAAAATGTTCCACTATATCCAGAAAGGTAGAAGCCATTTCTATTCACCGTGTTCACATCCACTTCACTTCTTTGAAGGAGATATTTCACTGTCTGCACAAAAAGATGAGCTTCTTCTCAATTATAAAAGAAACAACAAACCAAGATATTTCCTGTAAGTTTCTTCAATCGATAAATCCACTATAGAAAAATGAGAATGATTCGGATTTTATCGTCACAAGATGTTCAATTGGAATTCGATATTTTACGTCATCACAAAATTGAAGCAATTCCAAGAAAAAGGATTACCTCTATTTGCTTGTTTGCTGCGGCCAAATGCAAAATGGTATTACCCTCATCATCTTGAGCGTTCACCAAATCACCATCTCCCACCATCTCCACCAGGACTTTCGAGTCTCCAAACGATTATGCCTTACTCCTAGATGGAGAGCGGTTTGGCCGTGGCTCGCCTCGTGCTTGGCCACCTCCGGTCTCGCCTTCACTAGCTCTATCACGATGTTGATTCGGCCCTTCATTGTGGCTAGATGGAGTGGGGTCCTCCCCATCTTCGTCATGGACAAGGCATGCAAGGGGTCTAATTGTAACAATTCCCTCGCTATTTCGACGTATCCGTTCGCAGATGCCAAGTGAAGAGGCATACGTCCCTGCAAAGTTAAAGTGCTTGACTATGGAGTATTCTTATGGAGGGACACGTATGTGATTTATATATATTGTATTTTCAAATCAAATAGACCGAGCTGCTCAAATTCACTAGTGTCTATAAGATCTTTTAGGTTGAATTAACACGGAAGCCCATGACTTGATTTCTGTCTGAATTTTGTTAATTTCCTTGAGACATATGATGGGTTTGATTTCTCACAGATCATGAAAACTGGAAAACAAAATACTACATTACATGTGCAAAATTTAATTTGACAAGCAAGATAGTCTGATATCAAACAATCACAACCAAGTTTTTCGCCCGACATACTGCGAGTCCAACTCCATAGCCAAATCCCTTTTATGAGCCAAAGAGCCTTGGCAAAAGGTACATGACCGAGCATGCAGGCCACATGCAATGGTGTCTCGTCGAAGCAAGTGATAGAAGCCCGAGCCAGGATGAGTCGGTCTTCTTGCAGCAACTGAGCTAACGACTCGACGCACCCGCCAAGCGACGCTTCATAGAGCCTCTTCTCTCGGCGCGTTCTTTCAGATGCTAAGGAAGCTTGCTGATGCAACAGCGCGGATGGCGACCTTCTTCTTAGGCTTGTGATCGATGGCATTGTTCGCAGCTTGTGGGTGAACTCGAAATTGCTCGGGTTAATCACCTGAAGCTTTCGGTCCACACACGATGTCTCTTTTTCTTTCACTAGATTGCCTTGGAGTTGGAATGTCAAGGGTTGAGATTGTTAACTATATATAAGATGCTAGTCTTACATAGCATTTACATGCTGGAAAGAGCAAAGCAACGACAAAAACATGTGGGATTAAAGAATATTTTTGCATGCTTTTACAATGTTGAAAAGTAAAGAGTGTGGAATAATACAATGATGCAACCCATATTCAATGCAAATTCATTGAACCAAGAAGATCAGCATGCATTTAAGATCGACGAGACTTTCATCGAAAAGTGCAAGAAATTTCGCTTGATTAGAGACTTGGAAAAGTTGATAAGGCCTCATCTTTGACGCATGTTGTCTTGAATTCCAAGAAATTTCCATCAATTAGAGACTTGGAAAAGTTGACAAGGCCTCCTCTTTGACTCTGCTGATGTTGTCTTGAATTCCAAGAAATTTCCATTGATTAGAGACTTGGAAAAGTTGATCGGGAAGTCTAGGAAGGTTTGGCACTTGCAGGCTATATGTTATATATTTCCTAGATTTAGACCTATCTACAAGGGATTTCATGGGAAATTGTCCAAATTTGATGTAACTAGAAAATGTCATGATACCCCTATATTTAGGGGATAATCACTAAAAATTTCTTAGTTAGTTTCAAAATTGATAAGATCTTTAGGGTGGAACTCCTCTCTTATTGGGATTAGGGAAGTGGGGATCTGATAATTTATTTATTTAGCATTTTATCTTGTATCTAAATACCCTCAAGAAAGGAGAAATCATCTCTCTCTCTCCCGTGGATGTAGGTGGATTTTCGCCGAACCACGTAAATCTCTATGTTCTTGATTACTCTTGTTTTTCAACTTTTCATCACATCTAGTTAGGGTGCTTTTCCACACAACAATTGGTATTGAAGCAATCCAAGTTTTCCATTATTGTCTTGCGACTTTTGACTAGATGGCTAGAAAAGGTTTGACCATTCGATTTGATATCGATTGATTCACCGGGAAGAATAATTTTACACTATGGTGGAGAAGAATGAAGGATCGTTAGTTCAACCGAGTTTATCAAGGGAAGATTGAACAAGTTGGATACCATCACTGATGATGACTAGGTCTGTTGGAATATAATATGCGGAAACAATAGAATCTTGCAATTTACGTCAATGCAAAATCACCAGAGAAATAAACGAGAAATAATAAGGACACCGGAGATTTACGTGGTTCGGTTCAAATATCAGTACCTACGTCCATGGGAAGAGCCAGTAACAAATAATTGACTATAATCAGAGAATCAGAGTTTACAATCGCTCACATGCTTGAGTGTTTTCCACACCTAGATTTAATCCCAAACCTAAAGTGTTTATAAATAAACAACTCACTTGGACATAAACTCACCACGCGTTCAAACTCAAAACAAAAATACTCTACGTACGCCAAAATCAGGAACTCCAACGTTTGTCTTTGGTCCATGTATGTAAGTCTTCACATTCCTTTTCAAGGCTTCGCGTGACTTCAAAAACTTGCGGCTCCTCTCTCAAGTGGATCATGGACCTGGAGAGGGCTTCACATGGCTTCAAAAACTTGCGGCTCCTCTCTCAAGTGGATTGTAGACGTGGAGAGGGCTTCACGCTCCTTTTTGCTTATATATTGTGTGCCCAAAGTCAAGACTTTGACTTTGGGCCCCACGTAGATAACCTTATTTTGCAAATAAAGAAGAAACTTTGCTCTTTTTTTTATTCTATTTTGTTTCTTCTTTTGTAAACCTTCATGGAGTCCAACAAATCTACTTATGTTAACTGAAGACATCCAAAACCCAAAAAGGATTTTGAATTTCTTTTCTTTTGTGTAATCTTGAATATTATCTTCATCATAAAATATCTTCATGATCAAATAATAAAAAATTTCATTCGAGCGGATCACGTTTGCAAATGCTCAAGCTCGATACATAATTTAAACATTCTCCACCTTGGCTTGATGTTTAAATTCAAGTTATAGTGCTTATCATCCATACCGCTCTTCCAACACCCCGACGGGCGCTCACTCTCCACGAGACACCAATTAGCTTGCTTGAGTTTCGCCAAAGGAACGAGACTTAGTCATCATGTACGCCGGGTTATCTGCTATAGCAATCTTTTTAACAATAACATTACCTTTAACTAAGACATCTCGGATGAAGTGGTACCTGATGTAGATATACTTTGTTCACTTGTACTGTATTATATGCCAAATATATCATACCTTGGTTATCACAGTGTATATCCGCACTTTTTTTGTGACCCAAAGTTCGAGAGCAAATTTCGTAACCATATCACCTTCTTCGCTACAAAGGTTAGTGCCATGTACTTAGTCTCGTCGAAGACAAGGCAATGTGATCTTGTAAGGACGCTTTCCAACTAATTGCACCACATGTTAGCATAAACACGTGCCTTGCTAAATATCTACAATCATCTAAGTCACCGGTGTGATCCGAATCCACAAAACTAGTGGTCTCATTGCCATTGCTATCCCTCCCATACACTATACCTACGTACTGTTGTCCCCTTCAAATATCGAGGATCCACTTCACATCTTCCCAATGAGCTTTATTAGGATGCTTCATATAGCTACTAACCACCCTCACAGCTTGTGAAATATCAGGCCTAGTGCACACTATAGCATACATAATATTACCCATGGCACTAGAAAAAGAAACATGGGACACATGCTCCTCCTCTTACTCCTCAGTTTGCAGTGATAATTAATCTGAAAGTTTAAAGTGCTTTGCCAAAGGTGTACTTATAGATTTTGCCGACTGCATATTAAAACGTGCCACAATTTTCTCAATATATTTCTTCGAGATAGATGTAAAACTTTCGTAGTCTGTCACGCAAAATCTCCATATCCAATATTTTCTTTACAGCACCTAAATTTTTCATCTCAAATTCAACATTTAACTGTCTCTTCAGCACTTCAATATTGGACATATTCTTAGGCGCTATCAGCATATCATCAACATATAAAAGTAGATAAATCAAAGAACCATTCTCCAATCTCCTAAAGTAGACACAACTATCCATCTAACTTTTTGAATAGTCTTGACTAGCCATGGAAGCATCAAAACTTTTATACCACTGCCTAGAGACTGTTTTAGTCCATACAAATATTTCTTCAACAAGTAAACATGATCTTCCTTACCGGAATAGCAAATTACTCCGATTGCCTCATGTAAATTTGCTCATCCAATTCACACCGTGAAGAAACGCAGTTTTCACATCTAGTTGTTCTAACTTGAGATCTACGAAGCAACTAAGGCAAGTAAAACATGAATAGAAGTATGTCTTATCACATGAGAGAACACCCCATTGTAGTCAATGCTCTCATGCTGTGTATATCTCTTTGCCACAGGTCTCGCCTTATACCTCGTTGCCTCGACACCTGGAATGCCCTATTTTCGTTTAAATTCCCATTTACTTCCGACAATCTTTTGGCTTTTGGGTACTTTGACCAGCTCCCATGTTTGATTTCGGTGGCTTAATTTCATCTCTTCACTCATAGCTCCTAACCATTGCGATGACTCAAAACTAGCCATCACCTTAGAGTAAGACGAAGGTTCATTTGTCACCTATAATTAATGCATAAGCAATATATGTATAACCGTAATGTAACGGTGATTTAATTTGCCTTCTTTGTCTATACGTGGCTATAGTGTGCTGTGGTTTTGCTGGTTGTTCATTATCATTAACTTTAGAACCGCAACTCACCGCAGTCTCGACTTATGTTACCTTTGAGGTCTTTGAAGTCTCAACGTGAAGCTCCACCTCACTAATGACATCATGATATGCACGCTCGCTGGTTGTGTCTCAGGACTCCTTTGTTGAAGCATTGCAGTCTCATCGAAGATCACATCAGCATCAGGTGACCTGGGATCGGTGCATCATAGTAGGTAGCCTTTCACCCCATGTGCATAACCCAGAAATATGCATTTCTTTGCCATCGGCTCAAGCTTACCATTACTCACATGAGTATACGGGACATTCAAATATACGTAATTCGGAGTAATCAATAGGTTTCCGGACCATACTTCCTCAAGAGTCTTCCACTCGATAGCGAGATGGTGGAGATTGATTAACCAGGTAACATGCCATATTCACGCGGTCCAAAATTCCTCGCCAAGTCTTGCATGCAAAAGTTTGCATCGAGCTCGCTTAAGCAAAGTCTGTTCTTCCGTTTCGCCACGTTATTTTGTTGTGGTGTCCGAGTACTGTGCGTTATCTCACAATACCTTATTTCTCACAGAACTTGGTAAAATTTTTACCACAAAAATCTATGCCATTATCAGTTCTTAGGCACTTGATTTGTTTATTTGACTACTTCTTAATTAATGTCTTAAATTTCTTGAATCGATCAAACACATCATATTTGTGTTTTAGAAGATATACCCATACCTTTCTCGAATAATCGTCGATAAATGTCAGCATATATCAGGCACCTCCTTTCGAAGGAACTGAAGACGGGCCCCAAATGTTTGAATGAATATATTCAACTGGTCGTTTGGTCGAATGTTTGTAATAAACTTAACTCGGTGCTACTTCCTAAAATGCGGTGCTCACATAAGTCCAGCTTTCCTATCTTTTGATCCTTCAACAACCCTCTTTCACTCAATATCGTCATACGCCGCCTGTTCATGTGCCATAATCGCATATGCCATAACTGAGTCAAGTTAAAGTCCGACTCACCTAATGGTTGTAGTGGTTTTGGTCATGGTTTCTCATAGTAGTTGATAGAGAGCATTCACTTTCTTCCATTTCATGATTGTCACGGCACCTCGAGAGATCTTCAGTACTCCACCTTCAGCGGTGTACCTACACCCCGATGTCATCGAGTGTCTCCAGAGAAATAAGGTTCTTTTTTAGCTCTGGTACATGCCTCACATCTGCTAATGTGTGCATCACCCCATCGTGCATCCAAATCTGAATTGTCCATATCCTCATAGTCTTGGGTGCATTTGTGTTATTCTTCAAAAGAACTCCACCACCATCTGCAGTCCGGGTAAGTAGTAAACCAGTTCTTATGAGGCGTCATATGATAAGAGCATTACAAATCTAGCACCCATTCGTCTCCCGACGAAGTAGTAGTCACACATAAAATAGCTTCGCATCACTATTGCTCCCCTCGGCGACGTTCACCCACCGCTTGTAGCATTCTGTCTATCACCTTTATTCTTCCGCTTTGGATAATTTCTCATGATGTGCCATTTCTCATGACACTCAAAGAACTTCACACGTCCCTTGGACTTTCTATAGCGTGATTTCAATATGTTTTCACCTCTGTTGCTACTAGGCCCTCGATATTACTTTCGCCCCAAATCGTCGGTGCTTGCGCTACTCCTTGTGCCAGACCACTATCTCGCAACTTTCACTCGCCACTCCTTAGAGAATAAGTCAGACTTTATTTCTTACGAGGTAATTCTAGTACGCACTTGCAACGAGTGAATTAGTAAAGTGCTCCCATAATTCTGGTAGAGAGGCTAACAACATCATGCTATGTTCTTCATCATCAAGTATCTTACCAGACGTTCTTCAGATCCATCATGAGTTTATTAAATTCATCTAGATGAGTTCTGATAAACGTACATTCAGTATATCTAAATTGAAACATCCTCTCAACATGTACAAGTGATTTTTCAAACCTTTCTTCACATAGAGTGCCTAAAATTTTGCCCATAATGCTGCGACATTCTTCTCCTCAGCAACCTCTATTAAAACCTCATCCAACAAATTTAACAGGATTGTGCTCTTTACTCTTTCCATTAACTCTACTCTCTCGTGAGGCTTTTATTATGATCAATAACTCATCTTCACCATCCGGTGCCTTGGCCAAACCTTGGGTTGGCAATAATGTCTACATCTTAATGCTCCAAAACCCAAAGTTGTTCCTCCGTTAAACTTCTCAATTTCAGATTTTCTCTCGAGACATAATTACAATAACAGAATTTCCAGATAATAATTCGACAAGCAAAAGCTCCAAATCATAATAAAGAAATTCAATCCCAAGTTTTGATATCAATTGGTGGAATATAATATGTGGAAATGACAACATCTTGCAATTTACATCAACACAAAATTACCAGAAAATAAACGAGAAATAATAAGGACACTAGAGATTTACGTGGTTCGGTCGAGTATCAATATCTACGTCCACGTGGAGAGCCAATAGCAAATAATCGATTATAATCGAAGAATCGAGTTTACAATCGTTCACACACTCAGTGTTTCTCATACCTAGATTTAATCTCAAACCTAAAGGCTACGTTTGGTCGTCCGGATTTTTAATTAGGATATATTTGGATATGATAGGATGTGAAATCCTAGGATTTTCTCATATCCGAGTCCATCGTTTAGTGAATCATAGTATTAAAGTCGGATATATTCACATCATATCATGTACATTTTTTTGATATAAATGGCATATCATTATAAATGAACCTAAATGTTCATAAACGGAGATAATAAAAATCTCTCGTAACATTATTCCTTAATTTTTTTTATTTTCTTTATTATTTCTTTTTTCCCCTTTCATCATTCTTTAATAAAATTTATCAAATAGTAAACCGTACTAACATACCTAAAATACAAAAATACCTAAAATATATAATAAATATAAATATTTAATTTATAGATTGAATGTTTATTATAAGATAGAATTAAAGTTGAATATATAAATTAAAATAAGATTAATTTAAAATAGATTTCTATTTTTCATTTTTAATTTCTTAAATTAGAATTCAAATATTATTTATATTGAAATATAATTTCAATTTTTTTAATTTAATAAGTTTGTTATTCGAGAAAAATAACTTTCCTGTTATGGACATTAGAAATTCTATCAATTTTTATCCCTTCTCCCTCATGGAATTATTTTATTCTGCATATATCCCCCTTATATCGACTTTATTTTGTCTGAAGTACCAAACGTATGATGATAGAATAAATCATATCCTATTCTAAATTTTATCTTGACTAGCAAACGGCCAAAGTGTTTATAAATAAACAACTCACTTGGACATAAATTCATTGCACAAATCATCACGCGTTCAAGCTCAAAATAGAAACGCTCTACATACGCCAAAATCAGGAAATCCGCGAAATTTTGTCTTTGGTCCACATACATAAGTCTTCACATTCCTTTTCAACGCTTCGCATGGCTTCAAAAACTTGTGTCTCCTCTCTCAAGCGGGTCGTGGACGTGTAGAGGGCTTCACGTTCCTTTTTGCTTTTATATTGTGTGCCCAAAGTCAAGACTTTAACTTTGGGCCCCACGTTAGATAACCTTATTCCGCAGATAAAGAAGAAACTTTGCTCCTTTTTTTCATTCTATTTTATTTCCTCTTTTGTAAACCTTCATGGAGTCCAACGATTCTCCTTCCATTAACTGAAGACATCCAAGACCCAAAAAGAATTTTGAATTTCTTCTCTTGTGCATAATCTTGAATATTATCTTTATCAGAAAAATATCTTCACAATCATATAATAAAAATTTATCCAAACGGATCGCATTTTAAAAACTCAAACCGAGACATAATTTAACAAGAGCCAACATGGAGGAGAGGGTGTGCAGTGTGATCCGATTGAGCCTATCAAACGAGGCCCTTCAATATGTGGCGGAAATCAAATCCACTTAAGATGTATGGCTCAAACTAGAAAGCATCTACATTATGACAAGCTCTATCACAATGTTGATTCGGCCCTTCATCATGGCCAGATGAAGTGGGGTCCTTCCATCTTCATCATGGACAAGGCATGCAAGGGGGTCCAATGGTAACAATTCCCTCACTATTGCTGCGTATTCGTTTGTAGATGCCAAGTGAAGAGACGTACATCCTTGCGAAAGTAAAGTGCTTAGCTATGAAGCATTCTAATTGTTGAAATAATATCGGAAAACAACAGAATCCTTGCAATTTATGTCAACGCCAAATCACAAAAAAAAAAATAAACGAGAAATAATAAGGACACTAGAAATTTATGTAGTTCGGTCCTAGTATTGGTACCTATGTTCATGGGGAGAGCCTAGCCGAATAATCCACTATAATCGGAGAATCGAGTTTATAATCGTTCACACGCTCGAGTATTTCGTACACCTAAATTTAACCAAAAACCCAAAGTGTTTATAAATAAACAACTTACTTGAACAGAAACTCACGGCACAAAATTATCGCGTGTTCAAGCTTGAAAAAAAAAAAAAGCGCATGGCTCTCTTTAGCTTGACGTGTGCGGCTTACGGCTCCTAATCTTTTCTTTGTGTGCAGCTCGTGGCTTCTCGCAACACACCCAATAAAGAACCCACGTTAGGGTTTAATATGTGTGCCCAACGAGTCAACTTTTGACTTGGGCCCACCACCATTTAATTTACTTCAATGTGGAAGTGGGATGCTGCAGAGAGAAAAACCACTTTCGCCTTTTTTATATTTGCCCAAAAGTCAAAGTCTTGACTTTTGGGCCCCATAAGCATAACAACTTTCGGCTTTTGCAGGCTCCTTTTATTTATTCTATCTTTATTTCCTCTTTTGTAATCCTTTGTCGAGTCCAACGAAGTTTCTTCTACTTGGGAAATATTTATCAATAAAATTCAGCTTAACAAATCGTTATCCGAATTCAAACTTGAGACATTAATTTACAATTCTCCACCTTAGTTCGATGTTTGAAGTCAAGTTATAGTGCTAATCATCTATGCTACTTTCCCAATGGGCACTTACTCTCACATATGCTAATAGAGCTTAAGCAAAACTTGAGCTTCGTCAAGGAAATCGAGACTTAGTCATCATATCTACCGGGTTATCTGCTATAGCAATCTTTGTGACAATAACATTACCCTTTGCTAAGACATCTCGGATAAAGTGGTACTTGATGTTGATATGCTTCGTTCGCTCATGATAAATTGGATTATATACCAAATATATTGCACATTGGTTATCATAGTGTATATCCACATTTTTCTGTTCTAACCCATAGTCTAAGAGCAAACTTTGTAACCATATCGCTTCCTTCGCTACAAAGGTTAATACCATGTATTTTGCCTCAATTGAAGACAAGGCAATGTGATCTTGTAAGAGCTCCACCTCACTAATGATATCATGATCTGTCTTCTTTATTGGTTGTGTCTCAAAACTCTTCGTTGAAGCATTACGAGGTCTTGTCAAAGATCACATCTATGCTAATTTGTGAGTGATCTTGGTACACCACAGCTAGTAGCCTTTCACCCGATGTGTATAACCCATAAATATGCATTTCTTTGCCCTCGGCTCATTCTTACCATCACTCGCATGAGCATACATAGAACATCCGAATATCGTAATCCAGAATAATTAATAGGTTTCCCTTGATCATACTTCTTCAAGAGTCTTCCACTTGATAGTAGATGATGGAGATCGATTAACCAGATAACATGCCATGTTTACTACTTCAGCCCAAACTTCCTTGGCAAATCCTACATGTGAAAGCATGCATTGAGCTCACTCAAGCAAAGTTCTGTTCTTCCATTCGCCACACCATTTTGCTGTGGTGTCCCGTGTGTGTGCGATGTCTCACAATACCTTCTTTTTTTCGCAGAACTTCAGTAAAATCTTTACCATAGAACTCTATGCCATTATCGGTTCTCATGCACTTGATTTGTTTATCTAAGCGCCACATAACCAATGCGTTAAATTTCTTGAACCAATCGAACACATCATATTTGTGCTTCATAAAGTATACCCATACGAGTCCTCGAATAGTCATCGATAAATGTCGGCATATATTGGGCACCTCTTTTCGAAGGAACCAAAGATGAGCCCTAGACGTCTGAATGGATATATTCAACCGATCGTTTGGTCGAATGAATAACTGTAATAAACTTAACTCGGTCTTTGCTTCCCAAAGATGCGGTGCTCACATAAATCTAGCTTCCACGTCTTTTTGACCCTTCAACAATCCCTTGTCACTCGGCATTGTCATACTTGCCTCACTCATGCCCTAAACACATATGCCATAATTGAGTCAAGTTAGAGTCTGACTCACTTGATGAAGCGTAACGGTTCCGGTCATGGTCTCTCCCAATAGATGATAGGGAGTATTCACTTTCTTTCATTCATCGCGTCATGGCACCTCGAGAGTCTTCGTTACTCCACCTTTAGTGGTGTACCTACACTCGATGTCACTCAAGAGAAATAAGGTTCTTCTTGAGCTCTAGTATATGCCTCATGTCAATGTGCCTACCACCCCATTGTGCATCCGGATCCGAATCGTCCTATCTCCATAGCCTTACAAACTGTGTTATTCCCCAAAAGAACTCTACCGCCATTTACAGTCTGGTAAGTAGTAAACTAGTTCTTATGAAGCATCATATGATAAGAACACTTTGAATCTAGCACTCATTTGTCTCTTGACGAAGTAGTAGTCACACATAAAACAGCTTTATGCATCACTATTGCTCCCTCAGCAAGCGTTTGTTGCACTACTTGTGGCATTCTACCTATCAACTTTATTCCTCCACTTTGAGCAATCTCTTATGAAGTGCCCCTCCTTGTGATACTCAAAGCACTTCACGTGTCCTTGATTTCGATCTTCTTTTACCTTTGTTGCTATTAGGCCCTCGATGATGTTCTTTACTCGAATCGTCAATGCTTGCACCACTCTTATGCCATACCATCATCTCGCAAATTCTCTGCCACATCTTAGAAAATAAGGCTGGACTTTACCTCTTCTCAGGTAATTGGTACGCCCTTACAATAGTGAATTTGTAAAGTGCTCCCACGACTCGGTAAAGAGACTAACAAACATCATGCCCCGTTCTTCATCATCAAGTATCTTTATCGACGATTCTTTGAGATTTATCATGAGTTTATTAAATTTATCTTGGTTGGTTCGATAGATGTATCTTTAGTATATTTGGAGTGAAACATCTTCTTCAACGTGTACAAGTGATTGTTCAAACCTTTCTTCACATAGAGTGCTTGAAGTTTTGTTCATGATGCGTAGCATCCTTCTCCTCATTAACCTCTATTAAAAATCTCATTTGACAAGTTTAACAGAATTATATAACTCACTCTTTTCATTAGCTCTATTATCTCGAGGCTTTCATTATAATAAGCAACTCATCTTCACCAAAAGAAAATAATGCCTTGGCCAAACGAGTTGTCAATAATGCCCGCATTTTGATATCCAAACAAAGTTGTTATCTCGTTAAAC